>PVNU02000262.1:0-600000 GCA_003013855.2 Liriodendron chinense
GGAATGGGAGGTCACTTGGGTCGTGATAAGATGAAGGCTTTGGTAGAAGAGCGGTACTATTGGCCTCATCTAGGCTGAGACGTAGGGAGGATCATTCAGCGGTGTCACACATGCCAAACCGCCAAAGGATAATCCCAAAATACCGGGCTTTACACTCCATTGCCCGTTCCTGAAGGTCCTTGGGAGGATATTTCAATGGACTTCATCCTAAGTCTCCCACGAACTCAGCATGGTGCAGATTTTATGTTTGTGGTGGTAGATCGGTTTTTGAAGATGACACACTTCATCCCTTGCAAGAAGACATATGATGCAACGAGTGTGGCCAAGCTTATTCTTCAGGAGGTGGGGAGGATGCATGGTATCCCCAAGACAATTACCTAGACCGAGATACAAAGTTCGTTAGCCACTTTTGGTGGACTTTGTGGAGTCGATTTGATACCCAACTTCAGTTCAACAGCGCCTATCATCCTCAAACAGGTGGCCAAACTAAAGTTGTGAACAGAACATTGGGCAACCTCATCCGGTGCATCTCAGGAGACAAGTCGAAACAGTGGGACTTAGCCTTGTCTCAAGCTAAGTTCGCCTTTAACAAGATGGTGAACATATCAAGAGGGAAGTCGTCGTTCCAGATCATCTACGGACGAATTCCTCATTACACGCTCGACTTGGTTCCTCTACCCAAGGTTCCGGGCAGGAGCATAGCTGTAGAGAACATGGCAGAAAGGATCGTTGAGATACATGTAGAGGTTCAAAGTAAGCTGCTGGAGTCGAACATGAAGTACAAGGAAGATGCGGATAAGCATCATCGCACTAAGGTATACGAGGTCAAGGACCAAGTGATAGTCCATTTGTGCAAGGAACGCTTCCCTACCGGCGCATACAACAAGCTCGAGCACAAGAAGATTAGACCAGTGCCGATCCTCCGAAAGATCAACGACAATGCTTATGTTGTTGATCTTCCCGATGAATTTGAGATCTCCCGTACGTTCAACGTCACCGACTTGTAAGAGTACCACGAGCCAAAGGCGAATGAGAACTCGAAGTGGAGTTCTTTTCAAGGAGAGGGAGACTGATGTAGAGGAGGTCATTGAGCTCTACATGATGAAGATGGACCAAAGAAAGGATCAGAGGAAGACCCTAATGAAGGAGCCAAGGACTCAACAAACTGGTGGACAAACCGGTCGTCTGACCGGTCGTGGGAAGTGACAGACCGGTCCCCAGATCGGTCAAATTTTGTCGTCAGGACAGCCCAGCTTGCTGAACTGTCCAGGTCCATTGACGACCAGGTCGTGGACCCCAGACGACCGGTCGTCCGACGTGCGAGCAGACGCGCAAACTTGCTATTTTCAAAATATTGCTTTCCGTTTTTTATTAGGATTCTTCCTAATCTTATTTTAGGGTTTCTCTTTGGTTACTAGGCTATTTAAACTCTTTAATTTTCATTATTAAGGATTCATTAATCAAGTTTTAAGAAGTTTCCTTGAATTTATCTCTGTTTGCTAGTGTTCTTCGAGTGTCCCTTGAGAAATCAAGGAAGATCAGTTGAGGATTCCCGATAGATCTGTGGATTCGGATTAGTTATCCTACGAGAGAGACGGTGATCGATCTCGTCTCGCCTACGGCTGCGCCAACATAGGGCTGTCACTGGAAACCATAACAGAAGAATTAGAATGACATTCAGTTCAGAGAACTTAAATGTCCAGCATAAGTGAAACTCAACTTGAAGACTATGCAAAGTCTTTGTAAGATTCAACTTGGTAAAATAGTTGTTTAGATATTAAAGAAATGAGAAATAGTCCAGTGCACCCATAGCGCTATAAGTTATAGTACTACTAGTTGCAACAGTTCGGTTAGACAATCCAATAGATTGTTCTGAACTCCCATTTAGTCCAGAACACATTCTCTCAGGCTACCATACAAAAATCGCACTGATCGGACCATCCAATCCATCCTTTATTTTCTATAGGCATCCTATATCTACAATTGCCACAAAAGTGATTCTTTAGAATCATAAGCAATCCATGATGGGCTCTAGCAAATAAATGGATCAAAACCTCCAGAGGTGCTATGTAATGGACTATTACATGGGTTAATTACAATCAAGTGCTACGTAATAGTCCATTGCATAGGGGAGAGAGAGAGAGAGAGAGAGAGAGAGAGAGAGACCTCGAAGCTGATGGATTGCTAGCCCCTCCATATCCAAAGATGAATGATTTCTTGCGTGCCCAGTACCTTAATACGGATTGTAGCAACAGATCCACATTCAAGACATAACAAAACAAGATACAGCAAATAAAGCTTTCATGTGATGGCATTTCTGTACAATTACATGCAACATTAAATAGCAAATGAACTAAACAGACAATTACAAACCAAATGGGCCACCACTAGTTTGTCAGCCAATTGTTTAGTACTTGATAAAAACACATCCAATTGGGAAATACATAAAAGAATGACTTTGGATTTATTTGAGTTTACAGAAAATGAATAGTTTTTTTTTTTGTTTTAATACTTTTGGAGTGGTAACCTAGGGTTGGTAGAATACTATTTCTAAAATGAAAATGATTACAACTCAAAAACTTCATGAAATAAGCAAATAAAATGCTCAGGGGTTTGCCCTTCCAAGTGAAAAGATCTTGGATAGAAATGCCATAATTTGGCTTTACAATGTGAAAGAAGCTTCCCAATTAGCAAACAGACCAAGAAGGGAATAAAACAAACCGAGAAGGGAATCTCAGCAACGATGGGCTAAATGCACTTGGGGTGCATTTGAGTGTTACTATATTTACTTTAAATTATGGTTCATTTAAAAAAAAAAATGTATGGTTCATTTACTCAAATCACCACCGATTTACTTCTGGGGAGGAAGTCATTTTCATTTGCTTTTGCAGAACTTGGAGATTTATTCCTTGAAAGATTTTTTTCTAGTTCTTCCTTCAGTTCATCCATCTTCTCGAAAGGCCTTTCCACCCAAACTGCATCAACCACCCAACCTAATCAAAAGTTAGATTAACCTCGAGCGATTCATCCATCACCGAACAACAAATAAGAGTAAATCTCTACACTAGATTCACAAATTGCCTCTTTCCTTTGATTCTCTCGTCAACTAAAATAATATCAATTCAGTATTTTTTTCTTGCATTGGCTACATCCTGGAAAAACTTCGTCTCTTTATTTCTTTTCTTTTTCTTTTTTCTTTTTTCTTTTTCTTTTTCTTTTTCTTTTTTTCTTTTTTTTTGTCCCTTATTTTGGCCAAACTTCCTAGATCTTTAATGCTCCTTGATTTCTTCATTTGCCTTCTTTTTGAAACAGAACTTCGGCAGGCATGCTGACCTTTCAGTTTCTGTAATTAGGCATCCTCCTCTAGACTAAATAGCTGGCAATTTGCAAGCTTTTGTTTCTGCCAGTGATCCTCTTTACACTGCTTGATCTTACATTTAAGCAACTTAAACTTTATCATAAGCCTAAAACCTGCCTGGACCTCAGCTCTAAAGGAAGGCCATCACCCTTGGATGAAATCATTACCTTCAAGCCACAATAGTTCAAACCGAAATGGTTTGGAGTCCAACATAATAACTCAACACTCTGATAAAAAACTAGACAAGGAAAGTCATGTTATCTTGATATTTGGAAAGTTCTCCCATTCTACCAAAACCAATAATCTAGTGATCCTTGCATTGCTAGTCTTTGTTGTTGATTGGACCATGCGAACTTAGCTCCTATCAATGGAATATCAATAAGATCATGCCTCTACACCCAATCAGAAAAATCGCACATGCTCCTTGTAAATTGTTACCATTCATGAGGATACTGTCCAACAACGAAGTCAACTCCAGTGCACTATGGTACGTTCCACCTGCTTTAATTCCTGGTAATTCTGCCCAAAAATCTGTTCAGGGGTTAGGATCATTCAGCCCATAGACTGTTATAGAAACCCACCGATGATCATTGCTTACATTCTTCAACAGCACCACCACCTTAAACTTGCACATCAATCCTTGTTTACCAATGGATCATATTCCCAGATCACCACTATGCCACTTGACCACTAATAGCATTCACGGAAACCCAATTGCATTGCATCCCTCCCAAATAGAAGAAATAATTATCCTATCATAATTGAATTTTCATCTCTTTGGAAGTCAGCCAATCGCATATTTTGATTTTTACAAAAAATGCATTATTTGGATTCTTTTATTCTGGCAAACCAATCCCCTTAAATTCCATGATACTATCCTTATTTGGAATTCCTATCATTTTCCTTGCCCTGATTTCGAACTTTTACTTGAAGAACCAGAGAAGAAAAATCATCCAAAGGTGCATCAGTTTCCGGGGGCATATCAGCCCTTCAAAAAACCAATACAATACAGGCTGATATGGCCCTGTAATGACTGATACGAAGTTGAATCAACCGATTTTTTTTTTCCAAAGATTATAAAAGAAAATTAAAAAAAATCGAAAAAATTCCAAACACCTATCTTTTTTTTTTTTTTTCTGAATAGAAGACAGAAAAAAAAATTCTATTTAAAAAATAAATCAGAAGATAAATGACAATGAAAAAAAGAAAATACATTAAGGCAATTGATCAAGTCAGCTATATGGAAATTATGTGTTGTGCTAACATTGTTCGATGTATCGAATATATTGGCTGCTATTTTCAGTATTGGAGGTCACCAATGCTAAAACATCTAGGAACACAAAAATTCCCATGTATCAACGATAAGTTGACATATGCCGATGTATCACGATATTTGCAATTTTTCTAATATTTTGCCAATATATCATCAATATTTGGGCGATTTTTCTAATATTTGCGATTAGAGAGAAATGTTGAGATTAAAGTCTAGAACTTGCAGCTTGATTTATCCATGAATCCAAGAAAAATCACTTAGTGGAAGAAGTAGAACTAGCCCAGTTAATATAAGCGCCAAAAATACATGAATTTCTGTGTTAAGTACTAGCATCTACATTATGCATATACAAAGTCAAATGCCTAAGAGAATCTTATCAGAAAAGAATAAATGTATATTCAGAAAAAAAAAAATTCCAATAAATATTTAACGAATCATTTGCCACAGGGTTGGTTTACCACTGTCAGAGTAGCACTTCCTCAATGCAGCACTAACTATAACAAAATCATCTCCTTTGTTTGATTGGTAAAAAGCATGCTAACATCATTAACAGAATTATTCAAAGCCTATTCAACAAAATTTCCAAATGGCAAAGCACTTCAGCAATGCAGCACTAACTCTAACAAATGCTTCTTTTTGTTTGATTGGTAATAAAAACATGCCAACATGACCAGAATTATTCAAAGCTTATGCAACAAAATTTCAAATGGCAAAATATTAAAGAAGATTTTTTTTTAATTTTATAAAAATTCAAGAATAATCATAGGGAGAATACAATGATATACAAAAGGCAGCAGCCATCTACAAAAGAAAAACTTAGCGATTCTTAGAAATCAGCACAACTACACATACCATTTCCAAACCATAATATTGCACTATATTTTGATGCCTCAGGCGACTCAATAGAGCTATTTCCTGTCAGAACAAGTAGAGTAGAATAATAAAACTAATCAAAAATGAAAATAAGAAATTGCATATGGAAGTAATAAAGAAGCCACAGTAAAAGAAGTTGCAAAAGTAACATTATCACACAACTTGAACCGTAAGCTTCGGATGACAAGTTCCAAATAATTATGTTAGAAAAGGAACTTACCTGCATCTTGGCATCATCAGAGAAGAATGTAACCTCCTTCATTGCACACATTTCACCACTTTCACTAAAATCAAAACAACAGAATAAGAAAAGAAATACACTAACATAGCAACAACTTTAGGAGTATAGGCAACTGCACTCAAGGAAAACATGGTTTCTTGACTTTATTCTACTCACATCACATGTGGGAAATACTAGAATAACCTGGCAAAGGCTTCTCCAAAGAAACTTTATTTAGCATGGACACAGACATTGTCTAGGCCTTTGATGCAGATATGGGGCCAAATCCATGGAGGCATTGAAAAATAAGACTCCCCAACTCAACTGCCAAATTTTGCATGATACTATTAATTTTATTTGTAGATCATAATCATTTATATATAAAGATTACAATTGAAGAATAGTGTGATAATAACCCAAAAGATCAATTGTTTATAGTTGAAAAAGGTAACCAAAACAAAACGTGTTAAAAAATAGAAAAAAAAAAAAAAAAAAAAAAAAAACATCATTATATGAGCCGTATACAGGATTGTTGGGTGCACAGAAATGGACAAGCATCGGCATAGCAAAATTTAAGGAAGTGAAGTCCCCTGTTTCATAGGACCAATCATAACATCCATAACTGAGCACAAGACTTCTCCTAGGCCTAGGGTTTCAGAAAATAAAGGTAAAGAGACCGCACACATCAGCTAAATCTCCACATTGATGGAGAGAGACAAAAATGACAAATATGACCAGCAATCAGAAGTATTTGGCGAGGTTAAACATTCAGGGTATGTCTAGATGCATTATCAAACTGAATAGCCATTATTAGTCTAATAAAGTGGCAATGTTCAAAAACAAAATTTATTAGTAATAACCAAAGTGTAATTTTTTAATCAGTGTCAAATTGTAATTTAACAAAAACAAAAAACGAACGATAATTTCCTTCTTTTACCAGCCAATTTGAGTGTCGCAATTCCAAATTGCAATTACATTAATTGGGATGTGGAAAAAGGGGGTTAAAAAAAAAAATTTAAGTTCAGAGACGCTTGCCTCATTTTGAATGCTACGGAACATCAATATATTTTCCCAATTCTTCTTAGTTGAACTGAATGTTTGCAACTCAATCACTTGTACATCCAAACACCATGTTTGGAAACCATGGATTCCATGCCAAACAATGGCCAAGGAAAAGGATCTGTGACAATTTGTGTTGATTGGATCGGAAAGAAAATGGTGGTGGACCCACCAAGCAATCATTACAATTTTCCATATTTTGGATTATTAGCACAAGAAACTAGGTGAATCATGTCAAAAGAATATGAGATTTCCAGTGACAAGCAAAACAAGAACTCAAAATTGGATTCTATGACTCAATAGTTGTCATGAAAATCAACATTGCATAATTATGATTTTTCCTTTATTTCCCCTTGAATTCCATGTATCCAAACATGCCCTAAGTACAATCAAGCATCAGTATTCTGCAATGCTGACACCAAAAGATTTGTTTTGGATGCATCAAACTCCTTAAATGAGATACAAAGGTTGAGACGAACCTGTTAAAACCAACATAAACATGGCTGAAAAAGGGCTATGGTGGGATTCTCTGCCCTTTCCACAACTGAGGACCACGCAGGGAGGATTGAACGACCACCTTTAAAAACATCATTGAGGCCACACAAATTTTGGATCAAGCTAAAATTTATGGTTCCCATTCATCCAGGTCTATGTGACCTTATGAAGAGGTTGGATGACAAATAAAATTACAGTGGGCTCTAGGAAGGTTTCAACTGTGTGCATCAATTCACTGCTGCTTACTGTACTGGTGCGGTCCACATGAGCCTTGGATCTGCCTTGTTTTTTTCTCATACTTCATAAGAATATGGAAAAATGGATAAAATTCATACATCACATTGGATCACACAGGCCCCTGCCTGGACCAATTTTCACATAGGACAACACTCTGGGCTACCCCTGATGTGCTTCCAAATAACTGTCCCCTCCCAATTGAATTATATATGTCCATAAATATGGCCTGAACCTCTGGACTATAGCAATTGCCCAGATCCATTTTTATAACAAATGTAATGGAAACACATTAAATAACAGTCACCATAGAACAGAATGCCACATATAGGCCATAAACGAGATTCTGTCTAAAGGCGTATACATGGATGGGTGGATCCCTTCTCATAGTGAATAGTGGAAAGTGAATGTTGATGGCTCGTCACGGCAAATAGAGTTGGTGATTCAGCCAAACTGAAGCAACTACAATCAATATCTCCTTCTTCCGTCTTGTGACACAATTATAGGGCTCATGATCATTTTCAAGGTAACCCATGAAATGATGCAATGCCATCATCTAGGCTCCCAATGCAGTGGCACCATTTGAATGCCATTTCATTGTAAATGAGATCAACCACCTCATTTTGACTCTATATATATTTTTTGTTCTGCATGTGACTTAGGGCCTGTTTGGAGCGTGGATTTGGAACCCCCTGGTTGTGTTTGGCACTCTAGATTTGCAATCCCCTATCATATAAAAGTATGATATTTACAGGGGTTTGAATTTAATTACTAAATCAACTTTAATATCGCTAATTAGTGTACATATGTAATGTTTGACGCAATGGTTGCAATAAGCCTGTTGAAATATATGCTTTGGCCAAAAATGATGAAATTCTGAGTTTCAGATGGGCTACAAGCACCGGATTACATCTGAGTGACTAACCAACAATTTTTAACCGTTGATTTACATGGACAATGTTTGGACAGCACAAATCATCCAATTAAACTAATTTGAGTGATGCAATTGATAATCTAATCATTTTGGGATATCCTCAATGGGCCATGTGCCCAATAGATTAGTAGCCTAGTGACACACATGTTACACATGTGACTCTTGGAAGGATTTTAGATGCAATCTAAGCTTTCACCCTGGATTTAAAACCCCCTGAATTTGAAACCCCTAGTTGCTTTATGTGCCAAACACACATCCCCTCAAACCCCCCAAAATCCATGGTGCCAATGACCCCTTAGAAGCCTATTCCATTGCAGGTGCGCCCTCATGAAGGAAGAGGAGCTTCACGTCCTTCTCTTTGTTTTCATACCTGATAGTATACATATCAATTGCATTAATGAATGTTGTGTACTTCTCTTTGTACTTAATAAAATGTTTGTGTTGCTGATAAGAAACCCAAACCATTAAAATTTTATGGGCCATTATATTTGCAAAAAAACCAATTTTACAACCTTGATGAAAACTCCAAATTCCAACCTGTCTTGAGCATCACTTTTGGGTTTACAAGAAATAATTTCAGCACCCACTTTGTCATCTTCAAATGTGCAAGGCATCTAATATAATATTAGACATTACTGAATTTTTTACACAATTAAATGGATTAAAGAAGACCAACCATCAACATTAAAAAAGTCGTTGGGACTCCCTAAAGCATATTAAAAATGCCCGGTCATACAATTGAGTGACATGCAATGCAATGAAAGAAGAAATTCGTGTGCATGATCGAGAAAAGGTTACATTCAACTTGAACGAGTCTAAAATCAGCTGTCAGGCATTCTCCAAGCACTGGAAGCCTGTTAATACCCATAGTAGTGCACACGAGAACATACCCTGTAGCCTACCTTATGCAATTCAGATAGAGAAATTCCGATCAATGAAAGGGATCAGGTCTCTGACTAATCTGTTAGGCTTTATCTCATAAGCCCAGTTTGCCGTACCAACAACATTAACACAAGACATTGAATACAAAAAAGGAAACAACATATAAGCACGAGAAAGAATAAGAAACACGAAATCTATTATCAAAATAGGATTTACTATAGCCAAAAAGACAAGATCTATTCAAATAGTGAACCCTAATCACTATCCTCCTCAACATACTCCTCATCGTCCGCATATCCATCGTCGCTATTGCCACTACCATTGTAGTTCTCTTCCTCCCTTGATTTTTAAGGGCCCACATTGATGTGTATAGGAAATCCACTCCCATTATTAGGCAGATAATCCCACCTTAGTCACTGGGCCAAAAAATCAGACTAACCTGTGATTCAGGTGAGCCATGCGAAAAGAAACACTTGGGAGAGAGATGTTCACCCTTGAGTTTTATAGGGCCATAGGCCGTATAGTCCACTTGAATCACGGAGGAACTCGAAACAGGTACCATGACAAGTGTGGATGGACACTCATGCCATAAACAGGCTGGGCTTGATTTTCCTAGGCCCTATGCGAGAATATATTACCTCTAATGCCATGTCAAACAACCACTTGATCTAAAAGCTCGACATGTTAGAGGATGGTATAACAATTTTGTATATCATACTTTTTTTGTTAAATTCCCTATGCAATGTCATACATCCATCAAATGGGCCAACCATGTAAATGTTATTACTTTTTCCAACCCTACATCGTAAGATGTCATGGGCACTCAACCCAATCTGATCCCATGTCGGATCTCTAAGAACAGCAGATGGCTCCAAAAGGAACCTAGAACCAGCAAGACCCGACCCAATTAGCTCAGGAACAGGTACCATAGGACCTGATCCACTGACACCCCATTAGGGCTGATTGGGGTTCGGGGGTCGTGTTTAGGATCGGAAACCAGATCCATTCGGTCATTAGTACCCGTCCAGTCCTTGGACCTTAGTTTGTAGCCCTTATTCTGACAGGGTCCAGGTCAAATAAAGGCACTTAGATGGGCCCACTTAGTGGTGCTAGTGTGTCCGAGTCAAATAATGGCATTTACATGGGCCCACTTGGTGGTGCACTGGCAAGGATGTGGTCACCTCACATTTCGAAATGAAACACACGTGGCAGGATCAGAGCCACTCGTCAGATAAGCCCAATATGGTAAAAGACCCTGTCCATATGATAAGTTGTTCAAATTCTTGTGTACAGTGTTTGGGCACACTGATGATTATGTTTCCTAATTCGGGATGTATGTGGAATCAATCTTACAGACGTATGGACAGAATCATTAGCACCTGTGAGGTGAGTGGGACTGGAATAATTCGGGCCCAACTTTGAAAAGATCCGGCAGGCCGGGGCTTATAAAAAAATTATGTTTTGCTTGGTCCAGGCACAACTCATTTCCGGCCATAGCCATGTGGACCCCATTCAGCCACACAACCTGGATGGCTGGATGTGATTCCACATCTAGCTTAGGATGGCCCCAGAGCCTACAAACTGAAACCTTTTTTTATTTTTTTCTTATTTCTACACAGCCATCCACACATATACACCCACCCTCACATGGGGACTCCCAACCCATGATCTCAGTGTTGAAATGCAATCTATCTACCATTGAGCCATGCATTGAAACCCTGCAAACTAAAACCTACCTAAATCAGACTAGGTTGGCTCAACACAAGAAACCAAGAAAATAATTACCAAACAGCCCCACAAGAGGAGTGAAAGGCTCAAATACAACTCACCCCAGCCAACTCGGACTTGATTAAGGCTGATCTTTTTTAGCATTTAGGATTGGGAGTAGAGGGTGACTCAGCTCTACTCATCCAAGTCAGTGTCGACTGAGCTGAATCATGACTTGACTCCGGACCGAATCAGTTGATCTGAGTTGCAGATGCCGCACACACACACACACACACACACAAACACCATACTCACAGGTAGATGTAGCCTGGGTCTGGAAACTATAGGACCCAACCAGTGACATCCCTAGACTGTTGAATCCAGGCTTGTTAATCTTTTTGGGCCCAGTGATTTAGCCAACGTTGATCAGACTAAGGTATATGAGAAAATAGTAGAATTTTTCACTGAAGCTTCAAGAGATGTTAAAGGATTAATGTTCATACATTTAGGTATTAAAATATTGCAGAAAATAACTATACATAATGAATTTCCATTTTATAGGAGCCCTAAACCATGATGCAATCAGCAAAAAATTTAAAAAAAAAACCCTGTAATTATGTCCAAACTGAGTTCATAGCATTCAACTATCATACGATGCAAGTAATAAAACATTGGTTCTCAATTTGAGGGATAAAGATGGAGGAAACTTGGCATTTCCCCCATTCATCCACTAAAATTTTGAGTTATTTATCACAAATTCATGTTAATGCATGAGAATAATAATTGGACATTGCAATTCATGCTAACATTTGTAAAAAAAAAAAAAAAAAATTGAAATTTCTATAAAAAAAAATTATCACCAGTAGATTCCAACCTATCTCCGCTTTGAATAGAGATTTCTTCCCTGAATCCAAGCTTTGATTCAACAAAAACTAAAAAGAGCAGTTAAAATCACTTGTGGAGCAAAATTTCTAAAAATTCCCACAAAACATGTGGATTTTTCAAATTTTGAATTTTACTGATTTTTAATGAATTTCCATCATTTTACATAAATATCCCTCATATCTGCAACATTGCTAGTATCAACAATACTACCAAACATTTATACCATCTAGAGACCAAAATAGTAATGTTGGTATCACCAAATATAGACGATAAAAAAAAAAAATCACCAATAATATCAAAATTATTGGCAATATTTAAATTTCTATATTCCATGAGGTTTCAGTATCACTAACCCTAAACAAAATCCAAACCAAACGGAGTGACCGCTAAGCATCCAAACAGCAACAAACATCCAAAGCAAGCCCTAAACGGCTTCTAGACACGGCATTATGGTTGCAGTTGTATGTTTGTTTGAATCAATAGCTGATCACTGTCACGACTACCACATTGGTCATTTCATGGACATAGACGACTTCCATTGCGAAGCATCTTGAATTGAGATGCTTTTGTGTCCAAGGTTGATCATCTTTGGGAACATATTAGGGGCCAATTTTGGCTACAAATCTCAAATTTTAGATGGCTTTTGTTAAGGCCATTTTCAGCCATAATTCTGCTTATAGGCCCAGCCCTCTTTGGGGGATTACATTTGGATCACTAATGTGCTCTGACTGGACCACTATAGATCCAGAGATCTGGCTCAAACTTAGGATTATTTTTTTTAATTCATTTTTAGATCTGATTGTGGGCCATTTTTCCTAGCTGATTTTTTTGGATTAATTAAAATTTCGGCTCAAATAAGTGCCTAATTGTTATTGGGCTTCACTTGGTGGTTGGGCCCATTTGATTCTTGGGCCTGGCTCTTCAAATTAATGTAGTTAGCTCTTGCGCTGAACGCATTGGTTCCATTTGGTACTTGGGGTCCATTGTATGTTTGATCTGAGCCATAAGTTTGAGCCATTTGGTAATTGGGCCTGAGCTTGTATTTGATGTCTAATAATGAGTTTGAGGAAGTAGTTTTAGGTAAAAATCTGATTATTTGAACAATGCTAACCTCTGATTGATGGGCTCTGTTTGTTGAAATAAGACTATTAGATATTTTTATTTTTCAACCGTCCAATATATGTCCACCAATATGAAAGTTATACGGCCAAGTAAGCATAACAATGGTACAGCAGCCCAAGATCCTCCAAATTCATGTGGTGGCCCACATGATGGTTGGATTGGCCTAATATTTTGGGCATTCCACTCTCATGGTTGGTTGAGCTATTCTGATGGATTGATTCCATGCAACACTTACATTAAATTACAGTGGGCCGAACTTTATCATTTGTAGAATAAGCTTATACTCTACATAGGTGTGGATTTGCCTCTAATAAGCGCCACCGTGACAAAAAAAGAGACCGGATCCTTTCCAACGTTTGGTAGAGCATAAGGTTATGATGCAATGCAGTCTGTGGATCCCACCTTGATGTTTGACCTACATCTAATCTGTCATCTGTCCATTAGGTGAGACCCTTTATATTACCTTGTATCCCAAAAATGGGTATCATACAAAATAATTGTGAGCCACAAACAAAGAACATTTGGCACTTAGGATGCCCACCATTAAAGCTTTTCAGATTGTGTGTGGAGTCTAAAGTATTCTTTTGTATGCCATCAAATCCATTCAAAAGACGATATTCACCGTGATGAAGAGACTACAAAAATCTGATCATTCCAAAGCTTATGTGAGCCATCTCACATGATTTTAATAGTTTTGAGGCATAATTTTATAGGTGTGACCCACCTGAATATTATATCATCCATAGTTTCGGGCTACATGGAGAATATAAGAAGCCCGCATGATTAACAGGTTGGATATTACTTACAATCACTTGATTCAAGATATGTCCACTGCATGTGCACGGCACAAGGTAGGCAGCATATTCCGGATCGTCTGTGCCAGCACAGGAAAATTCAGTACCGCATCTTCTCATTGGCCCAAGTCGATGACGCCAGCTCACAAAACATGCCCATTTTCTCTCTAGAAATGGATTGTGCACTAGACAACCTAACTTTGAGTGTGTGGAATTTCTCTGGGCTCATCATGACTCGTGTTAGATCCACAACATCCATCAATGTTTCAAGATTATTCTAACTCAAGAACCTAAAAACGAGGCACATTCAAAGCTCAAGCGGACAGCAGGGACAGCATGACTAATGTTGAAACTTTCCTATGATCCACTGTGAAGTTTATTTGCCATCTAACCTCTTCATAAGGTCACGAAGACCCAGATGAAGGGGAAAAAATATCCGGTTCCCCACTGTTATCAACAGCAGGGGAATAATTCTCACTGTTTCCTGTAGTGTGGCCCACTTGAGGCTTGGATCTGTCTCTTTTTGTTTTATGCCATAAAAGGTATGGAAAATGGATGGACGGTGTGGATTTAATACATACGTCATGATGGCCTCATGGGTAGTGAACAAGTCAACACTATAGGTTTTCTTCCATCTCCACCAATGCAACTGAATTTCTTCACGTGTGAAATTTACATTGGGCCATGATGATGTATTTATTAGATCCACACCGTCCATCATAAGAGATGGAAGAAATATAGCCTTTTTCATAAGAGAAAAGAATCCGGATCCTCTGCACGTATTGAGCAAAGAACCTCGGCTGTTGCATCTCTCATTGGTCCACATGGACGAATGAGAGAGGTGAAAAGCAGGATTCCTCTTACCAGTATGCGCAGAGGATCCGAACTCGAAAAGAAAAAGCCTTGGTACTCAACAAAATGTGTTTGATCATAAGCAGGCACTTATAATTCCTTAAAAAATGCGCACGTGCCATACAAGTAGTCATAAACCATCCAAATATGGTATTCAGTTTAGATGCACCATAAACCAAAAAAATAAAAAAAAAAAAAGGCTTATTTGATTATCTAACTATCAGAATGTGGACACATATTTGATGGTAAAAAATGAACAATATCCAGTGGTCCTATTTTCACAAAAAAAGTATCCACAAATCAGGGGCTAAGATTCTCCAACCCACACCGCCCATCCATTTTTTCAGACGTAAGCCAAAAAATGAATTAGATCCAAATCTAACGTACACCACACCACTAGAAAAATTGCTATTGAAGGCCTACCATTAAAATTTTCTTACTGTCTACTGTAATGTTTATTTGCTATCCAACTTGTTGATTAAGTCACACGTACCTGCTTGAAGAGAAACCACAAATATCAGCTTTATCCAAAACTTTTGTAGTCCAGAAGAAGATTTTAATGGTAGGCATTCAACCACCACTGTTTTGTGTATTGCGGTCTACTTGAGATTTGGAACTGCCTCATATTTTGGCTACATTCTCTAAAAGGAGCTAGAAAAATGGATGAACGATTTGGACAAAATACATGCATCGTTGTGGGGCACAGGACAATGATCAGCATGAGTTCCTAGCTGGAGCACCGTTCCCCACTTTTACAGGCCCTAAATTTCCAGAGCGGATTAGGTGTGGCCTGGCCTCAGCCAACATGGTACAGCCCGGACTGTGGGACTCACCTTTATGTATGTATTGTATATCTTACAAATCTATGTCATCTTACACTTGACTTGGAATTTATAAGCCAGTTTCATGCCCACTTAAACTTTCTATGCATACAATGACTGATCTTAAGAATAAGGTTAGCAATGAAGAGATGTGAAATGATATTTTTCTTGGGATTGTGTATAGTCTGTTCCTTAATTTTCAATCATTATCATTCGTCTCGTGACTAACAAATGAATGGTCCATGTTTCTCTATGGGTGTGATCCTGAGATAGCCATGGTGAGCCTGCAATTTAGATAGCTCAGTACCTCTCACAGTCTCATCTCTTCATTGGCAAAAACTTAGATACTCTGACAGTGTGTGTTAGATGATACACAGGAATTTAGTGATTACTTAGAAAATGCGCACGTGACAAACAAGTAGTCAAACTAAACCAGCCAAATTATGTACCCATCAGAATATCAAACTGGTGGACATTGGATGGCCAAAAATGAAAAATATCCAATGATCCTATTCTACAAACAAGTGTCCACAAATCAGAGGTTAGGACATGTTCAACCAATATGATGATGGGATTGTAACTTTGTGGAATTGGGCTGCACGATTTACTGAGTTTTATTTGCATTAATGTATGGCACTTGTACAATTCCTGATGTATCAAAACTAATAAGATACACATGCGTATCATCTCTCCCTCTTACAGCCACTTGTGCAGGAAATCAATGACATGCACATTGTCGTCGCTTCAGTCTTCCAAATGGGATATCTACGGACATGGCCATTCATGAGATGTCCACCATACCCATGGCATAAATCACACGAAACTACTACTTAGGGCCCCTAGAACAAAATCACTGTCCGTACTTTAAACAACTGTCTTTAACATTTTCCTTCCATTTCAGTTACAGAAGTTGTAAAAATCGTAGCGACTTGGATGTTCTCATTTGGTTTGGAGTTGAGTCGGGACTTGCTCTAGTCAGGGCTGAATCGACTCGCATGAGTTGGTGATGACTCAGGGGTGAACTGTGGTACCAGATTGATCAAATACTACCCAATCCATGTCCACTCGGTTGAGTCACATTGGAATCATCCCAGTCTTACAAGTGAGCACTTGGGTTCCCCAACTAGGCCATCATGATCAATCATTGGGCCTGGAGCTGTACACAAGCTGAGTGGAGCCGAGCTCAGCCATGTTCGAGCTAGGTTCAACCAATGACCACCTTGGTTCGTGTTAAGCTCGGCTTGGCCATGGAGCTAGAATTTCATGTTCGAGCTAGCTCGACCGAACTTTTGAGCTGAATCGAGTCAGTTCAAGCCGATTTCGAGCTTGAGCTTTTCGAGCTAAATTCGAGCTTAAGGTCGAGCTTAGAAATATGTATATAGAAGTTTCATATATTGATTGACACACTTAGGACAGAGTTGCTAGAGGTCGGACGTACGAGAAGGGGGGGGGGGGGGGGGGATGTGGACAGCCAGACGAGAGAGAGAGAGAGAGAGAGAGATTTCCAGTTGGACTCGCCGGCCTGACGAGGGAAGGGGCTCTCGTGTTAGGCAAAGAAATGTGGGGGGATTAGGGTTTTTACTTTTTCAATTTTTTAAAATAATATATATATATATATATATATATATATATATATATATATATATATATATATATATATATAATTGAGCCGAATTGAGCTACAAACAAGCTGAGTTTCAAGTTGAGCCGAATTGAGCCAGGCCTAGCTCACGTTTAGCTTGAAATTCATTTCGTTCAGGGGAAAAGGGCTCGGCTTAGTTCAAAGCCCTCTTTCGAATCAAGCCGAATCAAGCTGTTCCGAGCCGAAATGAGTGAGCTAACCAAGTTGGCTCAACTCGTGTACAGTTCTAATTGGGCCAATAAGTGATGGTTTTATCCACATGATGATTCCATCCCTGGGAATGTTTGCCTTTTTGTTAATCCCCCAGTTAGTTTTAGCACTCTTCAGTTTATGTATAAGCAAGGTTCATGGTTTGATGGTGATGTAGGGAGAGAATCCCGTGATCGAGGGCGAGGATCGACAATCTTTTTAGAGGCATTGAACTGGAAGAAGAAGAAGGGGAAACTTAAATTTTCGTCCAAGGACCGATCGTCCGATCGGTTGGACTTCACCCAGGAAAGAAGTCAAACTCGTTGGACTGTTTTGAAGCCTACCGACCGGTCAGTAGGCGTCTAGAAAACCTCTGCGATTTCGCGATTCTTTTCCAATTTTTGTGATTTCTTTCTAATTGCATTTAGGACTCTTTTCTTCCTTTGCAAGTTAGGTTTTAGGGTTAGTTTTATCTATTTATATGTTGATTAAACACATTTTGTAGGTAGCTTTTGATAATTTTCTTAATGAAATTGAGTTTCTACTATGTTTTTTCTTCGTGGATTCCAAGATAGGCTTGTGGATTCGAGTATTCAATCGTGGATTCGACGAAGGCAGGTTGGGGAGTCCCTGTAAATATGTGGATTCAGATCAATTATCCATAGGAGAGACGGTGCTCGATCTCACAACACGCCCCGCCCGCATTAATTAGATGGTCCAAACATTTCATGGAATAGGCCTCACAGATCCGCCATAACCTGGGATCTTAGTTGTAGAATTTCCGATCATTTATAATCCTTCTAATTAGTATATATAATCTTCATCGTAGCTCTTAAATGCTGGACAAGAATGGATTGGAGAGTCCAGGCCAATTTATTCGATTATCTAATTCCAACTGAAACTCATGTTGCTTTAACTTGACGTAACTAAACTGTTGCAGAGTGCTGGCTCGTCATTATGTCATTTGCGACTGACATCTTCATGCACCTAAAACTCGGATTCGGTAGTGACCTCCTCAATTCCCACCAGCACACTGGTGGGCCCTTTTAAAGTCCTGTGGGCCCATCATTATGTGTGTGTTTTATCCACACCGTTTATTCATTTTGCCAGGTCATTTTAGGGAATGACTCAAAACTGAGGTTGATCGAAATCTCATGTGGACCGTATGATAGGAAATAGTGGTAATTGAAATTCCATCATTAAAAACTTTCTAATTAAAGTCGACTATAATGTTTATTTACGATCCAATCTATTGATTAGGTGATCACACATACTTGGATGAAAGGAAAACACAACTATCAGCTTGATACAAAACTTTTGTAGCCCCAAGAAGCTTTTAATGGAGGGCACTCAATTAGCACTGTTTCCCATGGTGTGGTCGATCTGCCTCATTTTTGGGCTCATCCTAAAATGAACTGGCAAAATAAATTGACAGTGTAGATAGAACACATACATCATGGTGGGACCATGGTGAGCACTGGAAAGGTCACTACAGAATCCGTCCCCATAGGCACCCCTATAGCAAATGTCCGCAAGATCTGGGACGATCCTCACATATGCCCCTAGATCAACCACAAATGTGCCATCAATGTGAACGGTTGGCTATCCTATTTTAACAGTTTCTTATTCTCTTACTACTGGCCCATCGAGTGGACTGCATGGATTTTGTAAAGAGAAGTTTCATATTATATATATAATAAACTGAAGAATAAGATATGTTTTGATCCTCAGAACAATCAATAGTAACACCTATGTCGTTGATCTTACTGAGGGCATAAGCATCTCATGACTTTCAATGTGGCAAACCTATGTGAGTATCATGAGCCAAGTTCGTTGGATAACTCGAGGACTAGTTCTTTTTAAGTGTAGGGGACTAATATAGGACGTGGCACAAATACGTACTTGGCATGGTTGGACCAAAAGAAGGCCAAACAGGAGTGGAAGTAATCAATTAGATCCAGGCCTAGTCCTATGTAGGGCATGACGTAACTGGGCCCCAAGTACGTTCGGTTCAAAGAAATTCATTCCAGATTAGGAGACATTGTCATTTGAAGTGTAAACTATAAATCGGTCATAACTTTTGATTCGAGTATCGTCACGGAACGTATAACCTATCAATCTTTACTGTAATGGACCATCATGTTTCACGAAAAAACACATGCTTCCAGTTGAAAAATGAGATTTATGAAAATTTACTATTTTTTTTTAATTCCAATTTTTGTCATATTTTCATATTTTTTGAATTTTAGATTTTCGTCTATTTTAAAGATTGATTGTAATAATGTTGGGACTCTTCTAATAACGTTAATTTAGGGCTTTCTATTTTTGGAAAAACTTACTACTTTAGGAAAGTTCTATTATAGTTGAATTAGGACTTCTATTAGTTTAAAAAAAAATATTTTAGATAATTTCGAATTAGGATTTTATCTTTTATCTTTATTATCAGTGTAATGGAGAAATCATATACATTACACACTATTCAATGAAATATTTGAGTTTTTCTCTTATTATTTCTTGTGAATTCAAGGTTTTAATCATCCCGAGGGAGATAACGATTTTTCTCATTATTATTTCACACTCTTCCTTATACAACACTCCACTTGAAGTTCCATTGTGAATGAGTAAGCATTTTCCTGAAGTGCACATATCAAGCGCAATAGTAGCACAAGATGATAGACAAAGCTTTTGTATTACACAAGACTTCTCTAGCTTATTTCGTGAATGATTAAAATGTGAAACCTCTCTTGCATGGACCTAAGACCTTATGGATATTCTATATGGATGCCTGGGATGAGATCATCTACCGGTTAGGAGTCATATAGAAACCTTGTAGAATAATATACTAGAAACCTTGTAAAATAATATACACTTTCTTCCTAAAACACTATTTGAGAATTCTAGAAACTTTCAGAGATCTCTACTATACATAAGTAAATTGTACTCTAGAATTTTATAGAGTTCTTGAGTCCTTTGAAAAGCTAGTAGGTGAGGATTGGGTCATGATAGTAGGCTTTTGTGATGAGTGGCATGTGCTTCATGTAGAGAGGCCAGGGAAGTGAGGGAGCATCTCTTTATTCAATGGGTGGTGGTGAGGAGAATTTTGACTACATTTTATTTAGGTTTTCAGTCCAAATTGGGTTTCAATGGATAGGTCTTAAAGATATTTGAGACTTGGGCAAGTGGACCTTTCAAAGAGAGGTAGGATATTCAATGTTTCTGTGCAGCCACTTGTTGATTGGACTGGTCCCACCTAATGAAGTCTTTTGGTCTCTCTCTTTATTAAGAGGGCACTGCATCCATGGACTTTGAATAGTCCAGACCTTGACGTGTAAGGTGGTCAAAATCATACCACGTGGATAGTCCATGGACCGAAAACATCACTAATCAGTCGATAGCCATCCGCTTGCATGGCTGTCAACGGGCCCTGCTTGGATGGCCTGGTAACCAACGGCTACAAACAAAAGAGCAGAAAAAGCTGATAATCTACAGCCGACTATATACCAACTTATCAGCTCCATCTTTTTTTGCCAACATGCCACTTGTGCAGAATCCGAACCATGCAAATGGTAGGCCCCACACCATGAGAAGATCAGCTGACACAAATACAGGCTGGTCTGGTCATCATGGTGGGCCACTAATGGTCTGAGGATCAGTCCGATTTTGAAGATGGGTCCAATTGTTTGAATGGTACAGATGACCTACAAATATGGAAAATTGGCAGGTAAGATGGACAGCATTAATCACGGCATTTGCAGACACGTGTACAGTAAAGATGGGGGCATGATGTAAACATCCTAATTTACTAACCAATGACCAAGATGCCAAAATCATTTGAATTTAGAGAATAGAGAAATGATCAACTACAATTTCGTCTTACTTGTACAGATGCAAAATACCGTAGGGCGACCTGGTGGGCTCCCCAACGATTACTAGTGGCCGTTGGATAGGAGGGTTCCAACGTGGACAGCACATGGCACCAAAGTCACCAACATACAAACAGTGTTGTCAAAATCTTACGATTTACTACATACAATTTGCATTGATTCTTAAGCAAAATGATTTGAATCCTACCTTGAATTCCTTCTATATAAATCCAATGATATAGGAATCAAATTCTAATTTAGAATTCAAATTATACTTGTTTGCTTCTATTTTAAGTTTTACTAGATTTTCATTTTATGTTTTCAAATTGGTGGAATTTTCAAGAATTGTTTAGAAAAAATAAATTATTTAATTTATTCTTTGAGAGACCAAATATTATCTCTTTAAAAGTAAATTATTGATTTCTTATTTTTTAACTAGCCGAAGCACCAAATTAATGTATAACTCATCTTAAATATATTTATGAATGGTTTCAATTATGTTGACTTAATGGTTCCGTGGGATAATGCTCAGAAATCAAAATATCTTTTTTTTCCATCAATCTACATTGTGAAATACCACTTTTCCATTGTAACTTTATATTCAAAGGTAGCTTTCTTTCCAATATTATAGTCAAGAAAGATAATAACATAAATTGTTAAAGGATTCTTGTGTGTGTTTTAAGGGAACTTTCTTAAAATACAAAAATAAATGAAATATAAGAATCCTTTAACCCTATCCATACGTACACAGATTGTTATTGACGCTGTCCACCACCGGACGGGGCCTCACCATGATGTATGTGTTTTATCCACACCATCCATCCATTTTTTTCAGTTCATGCACAAGCCCAAAAATGAGTGAGTTAGATATTTCATATGGATCACACAAGAGGAAACGGTGTTTATTAAATGCTCACCATTAAAAACTTCTTGGGGCCACAGTTTTGGATGAAGCTGATGTTTGTGTTTTCCCTTCATCCATAATCAATAGGTTGAATGGCAAATGAACATTACAATAGGCCCTCGGAAGTTTTTAATAGCAGGCATTCAATCAGTGCGTGGGAGCATGTGTGACTGACCGGGTGGGTGCATTGCACATCTAACCTATTGATTATGTATGCGTTGCATGACTAACCCAAAAAAAAAAAAAAAAAAAAAAAAATCGCCACTATTTTCTTGTTGGATCTCATTTTTGGGCTAAATCGCCACTATTTTCTTGTTGGATGTCTCATTTTTGGGCTCATGATCTGAAAAACTAGATCCAAATCATGGTGGGGCCCATATAGCACTATCCAGCAGCCATCTCGCTATTGGCAGCGATAGTGGGCAATTCTTGTTCCTATATCCATACATGGTATATTGCAAAGTTGATTGATGAGTTATTTGTTTATATTTTTAATTTCTTTAAAAAAAATTTAAGAAAATTATAAAAAAATCCATGCCATGCTTGGCCCCTAAACGATTTACAATATAATTTGCAATTCAATACGATTCAATAATAATTGTGACAACAGTGCCAACAAATGATCCATGCCATGCTTGGCCCCTAAACTTAGCCCGAGGGTCATGCCCAATTTGAAATATAGGCCCAGGGGCTGGACAAAGGGCAATCATGAATGTGCCGTCCAGCCTGTTTACTGGGTCCAGTCGTTCGTCACACGTATTTTTATAATCCAAACCATTTATACAATGGCAGTCGGCGTGGATGGAGTATACCCCAAAAAAATTCATAAACATCTTAGATTGGACTTAACTTCAAACATTTGATTATTAAAAATCTCTTCTTTAAAAGTCAACCCCAGAAGGGGCTGGGCCAGGGCAATGGCCTACAGTCCCTTTTGTATGCCCTTCATTGTGAAGGGCACTGAACATCATATTAGGAACCGTTTTAAGTAACATGCAATCCCTGGTGGACCCCTCTAATCCAACGTCCCTTACCTATAGGTAGGCCCATCTTGGCGAGAGGATTTTTGCACACAACTGCCCTAAAAAAATGTCAAGTAGAGAACTCAATCAAAAGAAATGATACCAACTACCTTCACATCCCTGTATATGAAAACTAGAAAAATGGTACCCTTCCATGGGGGATTGCAATTCATCATTTGTCCATCCTCATACCTGTCTTCGACACACAAACATCAGAACGAAGGATCTGTTTGGAAAAAAATAAAACTAAAAATACCACAACTTCAAAGGGACCAAAAGTAACTCTTTTCTGATGGTCCGAAAAAGGGTACTTGTGGCAAAGCCTCCATGAATCAGCATCATCCCTCTCGACCCCATGTATTTACACCATCATCTCCCACATTATTATTCAAAACCCATCTCCTCGCATGGAGCTTCATGTCTTCTTACAAATCACCAACGCATTTGATCTATATACGTATAAATATCACTAAAACCATATTCTTTTTTATTCACAAGTAGTCGGTGTGCCCTCAGCACAAGGCACCCATTTTAGGACATGGGATGAAGAGGGTCCTCCGATTCATCTGCATTGTAGGAGAATATGTCGACAGGTGCACTCGTGCAGTCAACAGAGCTATTTCCCTTGAATCTAGAGGACCCTTGGTGGTGATCAAGAAAGATAACAATCACGGTGATGTCATCATGGAAATGTCGCCGTATACCCTTCTCGATCCTCTTGATGTCATCGTATCTCATTTCCCTTTTCTTTGCGGCCTCATTGAGAGCAGCTCGTACCAAACGCTTTGCTATTCCCTGAAAAAAAGAAAAGAAAAAGAAACAAAAGAAACACAAATGATCAGTCGGTCATTGATAATGTCGGAGTTCAGAAAGAAATGTGCAGAAAGAAATCAGCTGAAAGATTTGAGTAATTATATGATCCCCTGAGAATATGCATCAGGTATTTAGCTTGTAGTTTCCACAAGTGGGGCCCATGTTTAAAGTTCCGGGCTACTGATATGATGGGCTCTGAGGTGGTTGGACCACAAATCAAATCTCCAGAAAGGAAGAACCTTAACCTTTTAATCCATGGCCTGAAAATAGACAGGTAAGATAAATAGAAAACATCCACATTCAACTAAGGCTGAACATTAGCTAGGATAATCCAGTCTGAGAAATTTTGGGGCATGGTCAATCCATTGTCAGTCCGTTGGATCAGTGATCTAGATCACTAAACCACAGGCCTCGCTGGTGCAAAATCAGGACCCAAGGATAATAATATACATATACTAGGTTCAAGGATGATATTATAAAATAATATAGATGTGGAGGATGTGATTACCGCTCTTGGGTTCTTGAAGACGATCTCTACTGCTGCTTCGTCACTAAGTTGCTCCCATAGGCCATCAGATGCGAATATCAAAAATAGGTCCTGAGGCCTGAGCGTTCGGACTATTATTGATGGTTCTGCAGTCATTACCGGCCGCTTCAGAGGGACAGGGGAGCCAAACTGCTGGAAAAGTGGGTTCCTACTGAATTCTGGCTTCTTCAGATATACATCCCCAATAGATCTCGACACCTAAAACAGGAAAACATCAAAATGAAATGGCAAAATATTGATAATGTGACACCATCAGGCAAATTAGCAGCTCAGACTAACTGGTGTGGGTGGAAATTTCTCATTTTAAAACTTTTTTTTGTCTACATGACTGGGATGAGTCGATAAACAACCCATCCATTGGTTGCCGGTTTCACATGTGATAGGATCAGGGTCTGGTACAAATTCTTGAAACATTTGAGGTAAAATGGAAAATTATTGATATTAACTGGAAAAGGGTCCTTTCATAGGCAAAGGGAACTTGTAAGGTACTGCCATTGTGATAATAAAAAGAAGAGGAGGAATTGCCTTTCAGTAGTTTTCTTAGTTGAGAAATGCAATATCTATTGGAGTTTACAGCAGCCAAGTCAGCATTATCTGCAACTTCTTACAAGTCAGCATTATCTGCAACTTCTTATGAGACAAGGTTTAAGGGTTCCGGGCACATGCGTTGGTGTTGGACATGTGAAACTCTGGAAAACCCAATGGTCCAAAACTGTGCCCATGAATAATATATTTATATTGAAATGAAATATTCTGTAAATTTTAAATGCATAAAATATAGAAGAATGTTCTATGATAAACCGAAATATATTAGAAGTACATAAATACTGGTAAATTACATGATAAAACATACAAACAGTTTATATGGATGGTGCACAGAAATGCACAAGATGCAAAAAGAAAAACATATTGCAAGAAAAAGTTTTGCATTCATCTAAATTCTTTTTCTTTCATGTTCTTTCCTTTTCTTTTTCTTTTTTATTTTATTTTATTAAGCTTTCATTTTCATTCCTTTTCTTCTTCGTCTTTTTTTTCCCTGAATCAAGTTGAAAGACGACGTTGCCACGGAGGTGGGAGAAGTGATTGTTAAGAGAAATATTGAAGAGATAGATAGGGAAAATATGGTCAAAACTTTCAAATATCACAGAGATTTGACCCACAAGGATAACCAAAGATGAAGACCTTTTTTTATCTGAAAGGTAACTGTAAATTTTATTTATTTATTTATTTTTTTCGTTGGGGGGTGGGGGGGCAGGCAAGATAAAAACTCTCTTATTATGAACAAGGGCAAAAGCCCAAGAATTACAAAAAAAAAAAAATGAAGAGGACATGCCTCAACGCAAAAGAAAGATGGGGAAAAAAGAAAGGAAAAGAAAAGAAAAACAAAGGAAAAAAGGCGACAAAGAATACAAAGATGAAGACATTCTGTGATTAAGTGGATTTTGTGCTTGATTAGAATCATTGAAAGAAATAAAGAAAAAAGGAAACATTTTCTGCATGTTTTACAGCTTCCTTGGATAAGGTATCCTATTCCTTTGGGCATGATTTGCAGATGTTTGCTTTTGGAAAAGTAGAATTCTAGTTCGCATGCTAAAAGCTTCATAACTAAAGGTGAAAATCAATATTATTATTATAATAATTTGTTTGTTTAAACTGAGGGCCTTCCAATTATGCTCTATGGTAGAGAGTTTTCTTTTTCTTTATTTTTTTTACTAAACATCTTGTCGGAGACGGAATATTGCCTTTAGTTACAGTAAAGGTTTAGGTATTATGATGTGATGTCCATAATTGACTTTACATATGAAGACAAATTTTGCTTAGGAAAAATCTGCTCAAAACCCTCATAAACCGCTTTAAAAGGGTACATTTTTGCATCCTGCTTTGGGCTGCCAACAAGATATGCTCTATCCAATCATGGGGTGGCAAAATGGTGGCCTGCACATTGCTGTTGCCACTTTCTAGGGTGTGCCCCAAAAGCAAGCAGAGCTCTCCCACCTAAATTACCAAACAGGCTACAATCTGAGGGCACGGCCAAAAGAGTCCTAAGCTAGGCAGCCACCTAACAGCATATGCTTGTGCCCGAGTTGATCCAAATCAGCCAAAAAAAAATGGTCAACCAGATGTAGAGATATAGGAACTCCCAGAAACCAAGAGAGGAATGAAAAATATTGCAAAAAAGAAAATAAGTGATTTCACAAAATCAGAAAAAAAAAAAAAGAAACCAATTTCTTCCTAACACAGGATATGAAACATGCAGCTCCTTTGACAGAGACTTTTGAACCCTTCCCATGCACCACACTATTTCCTATGATTCCAAACCATCAAATTCACCAAAGACATCTCCACCCTTGCAAAATGGCTGGAAGTCATTAGAGCTACATGCAAACCAAATTGAAACCGAACATTAAAAGTACTGTGCATTCAGAAAACTTCCTAATGAAGGAAAAGAAAAAAGAAAAAAGGAAGGAAAGAAAGAAAAAGAAAAAAGGAAAAAGGAAAAAGGAAAAAAGAAAGAAAGAAAAAGAAAAAAAAATCAAAGAAAGAAAGAATCTATACATATATGGCTTTATATTTGACATGGATCGATCTTTTGTAATGCACCAGACCCTCAACAATGATCGACTTTATTACTCAAGATACCACCACAACAGGAGAACATGGAGTCATGGACATCACACAAAATCATTACAATGTAATCCGACCTCTTCTATTAGTACCATAAAATTTTAGCTTCCAAGAGCCAACCCCAATTAGTTGGGATAAAGCTTAGATGACAATGAAAATTTAGCTTCCACAAACCCCATACAAAATTTCTCTCAAGCAAGTTACTTTCAAGGCTATGAAAGCATTGTTTCGGCAGTATGGCGATAGCAACTAGAAAAAAGAACTGCAAGTGTTTACCAGTTCAAACACTTCATATGTTTAATGCAAATGAAAATGAGTATATTTCTGTTGCTATTAGCAATATGTTTTGAATAGATAATCTTCCCCCACCCTCTCAAAAAAAAAAAAAAAAAAAAGAAGTTTCTAGCCTCCTTTTTTTGGGTTGGTCAAATAAGGAGATGAAAATGGTTTTCCAATAAAAAAAATAAGGAGATGAAAATTCAGAGCCACAAGTAATAGTGCATTTGTGAGCCTGAACATACAATACAAGTCCACTGTTGGACTGGTATGTGTGAATCACTTGAATTAGTCTGGGTCGATGTGCAATATAAACGGACTTTGCATTCGCATCATATACTCTAAAATTTATGTAGGGATAATAAAACTGGAACCATGCTTCAGATCATCCACAAACACAGATCATATTGTGCCCCAGGCATCCATTTTGAGGATCCAACAGGCTAATTCAATTGTGTTTCAAGAAGGGTTGTTTCCACACCATACTAAGTTGGCAAAAGATATTTAAATGGATTTTGGATGAAAACAGCAAAGGCAATGCATTCCAACAAAACAATGAGGAATTGATCCAAGCAAAGAGATAGGATCATTTTTTTTACCCTTACGCCAAGGTGTTCCATAACGGTAACGGTGGCCGTAACGGCCACCACCGTTACCGTTACGATACGGGCCGTAACGGCCGTTACGGACCCCGTATCGGCCGATACGGCCCCTTTTTATTTTCTGAAGAAAACAGTTACATGACCGTTACATGACCGTTACGGGACCGTTACGGGGCCGTAACGGTCCCGTAACGGCCGTTACGGCCTATTTTTTCTGTAACGGCCGTTACGACCCCGTGACGCGTAACGGCCACCACCGTTTCCTTTACGTATCGGCCGATACGGCCGTATCGTAACCGTTTTGGGATACCTTGCCTTACGCCAGGCCAACCAGAAAAACTATAGTTACACAAAGAGTAACAAAGAGTAAAGAGAACCGACAACAGATTTGAGTGGGTGCGAGACCACGAAGCATCTGTTTCAAAATTTTGCCAAGTATAAATCGCAAGGGAGCAAAAAGCCAAAACACAAGTCTGAATGTCAATTCGAAGTGGGGAGTGCACCCTCAGTAGAGGGTTCAAGCAACAAAGAGAAAAACGTATTCTTCTAAGGGAAAAGTACTTTGCAAGGCAGAGACCATGATCACTCTTCTTGCCGCGGTCCACCCCTGCTGGTGATGCGGATTAAGGGTGACTCCAAAGACACCACAACTATAACTCTCAGATGCCTTACTTCTACAACCACATTTCGACCTGATCCATACAAGTTGCGTCATTCTTACGTAAGCATGCAAATGGATACACTATTAAATTGAATTGTGGTAATTAGTTCGATAGAGAGGAAATGATCAAATTGAAATTAGTTTATTATCAATCTTAAGGAATTGAAGATACAGCCTCGGATTGCCATTACATTCCTTTCAAATCCAACTTGCAAGTAACATAACTGCAATTTGGAAGCTAGTCCTTCAGTAAGAATAAAGGTGAATGAAATCGGGTCATTTCTAATCTATCGAACTAATTACCACAATTCAATTCAATTGTGCCTCCGAACAGAGCCTAAATAATTCATGTTCATAACAGGACAATTATCTATTGATTAATTGGGTTCCTTTTCTACCCTTCTCTATTCCAATTAGCCCATTTTCAGGATTAATAAATTGAAACCTATATATATTTCATGTAAGAAATCCAGAAAAAGAAATCATTTTCAAACAAACAATGGAAAATTTTAAAGCAAAAGAAGATGTGGGCTTATACCTGAATTATCCCCTTAATCCGCCAAACTCCCCGCGTATGTACAACAATATGCGCATCATCTGGATGCAACTCTTCAAGCTCCTTCCTCACGTCCTCCTCAGCAACGTTATGATCCCTCGAAAGCCGCTCTGCCACTACAGGTTGACTATGGCCGCCATCCATGGCCCGCCTCCCAAGAACCGCCCGTGAGTCGCCCAAATTCGCCACGTACAAAACGTCATTCGATATCGCCCCCACCAAGCAACAAGAACCAACCAAGGCAATCTGTGGTCGGGTGGGCCACGATCTTTTAACCAAATGCAAGAATTCCTCCTCTGTCGCATCAAATGCCTTCTTGATAACGTCCGCCGATAAACCCCCTTGCTCAGAAACAAACTCTAGAAAACAAAAGAAAATAAGAAGAAGAAGAAGAAAAAGGAGGAATTATCCGGTCCAGATGCAGCAAGTGGGGCCCATGGTTCAGCAATCCCAGGATGGAAGACCTTGACCGTCCAATCTCGAGCATATTCCTGCTCCCTTGCTGTACTCTTTGCTAGCCACAGATCAAACTGGTCAGGATCTTCCAATCTGGCAGGAATCCACCATCGATGGTGTCTCCCGTCAGGCCATCGGCCTGGATCACGAGAAATCAGGCCCAACGAGCATCATCCAGCGCATCAGGACGGTAAAAATTCCACCGGAGGAATTGAAGAAGAGAGAAAGAGAGAGGGAAGGGTAAGAAGGAAATTACTGTGGATGTAGGGGAAAAGATGACCGTTGATGAAACGAGAGGCTTCAGGCCCGCCATGGCCATCGTAGATGCCGACGTAAGTAGCGAAGGGAGAAGTGAAGACCTGGGATTGGTCCTCGAGCGAGGAATTGGCTTGTACTACGGCGATGGAGAAATCTCCAGAAGCGTGAGGCTTCAAGTCCATATGCCACAGGAGCGTATCTCCTCCTCTGCGGCCGAAGCACCTAGTCAGCGGCCTGAAACACGAATGCAACATCTTCGTCTTCTCTGTAATATCTTCGTCTTCTCTCTCTCAGTCTATCTCTCTTTTTCTTCTCTGCTGCAGCCGCTGCTGCTGCTGCTGCTGCTGTTGTGAAGAGAGAAGGGAGAGAGAGGTGGTGTTGGTGGAGAGAGAGAGACAGAGAAGACAGAGAGAAGATAAAGAGAGGAAAGGGGTTTTTGATGAAGAAAGTCGTGCTGATGCCGCGTAAGAGAAGAATACGGTGGCCAATGCGCGTGAGTCTCTTTCTCTCTCTTTTCTCTCTTTCTGCTTCCCTCTCCCTCTCTCCCTCTCATCGTTTAGTGGTCCGCCGGACCACACAATATATTATATGGATGACGCAGGTGGGTCCATTCTCCATTGAGAATCGGGTTCGGGTGTAGTTTTTACGGGTCTCATCTCGGGTCAGCTAAGTCAAACAACCGGTCTGGAATGGGCTAAGTAACCTTCCGGGAGCAAGTCATGGTCCGACCATTTAGATGATTCTAGCCGTTTAATGTGACCAATTTATTAGAATTGTCTGTTTTTCATTGGCCCTAAAATATTTTATTAAAATCATCACTGGGCCATAGGAAGGTTTCATCGGTGGATGTCATTATCTTATGTGTGGTCTGGATGTGCTCCAATTTTGGACTGTGGTCGATGCTCTATGAGCCCCACCATGATGTATGTATTTTATATATGCCTATTTCTACATATCATTTTAGGACTTAATTTGAAAAATGAGGTAGATTTAAATCTCAAGTGGACCATATCATGAGAAAATGGTAGTAATTGAATGTCCACCATTAATACCTCATAAGGCTCATTGTAATGTTTATTTGACATCTAACCTGTTGATTAGATCATACGGACCGATAGAAGAAAATATCATCTTGATCCAAAACTTCTGTACCCCCAAGGAAGTTTTTAATGGCAGTAGTTCAATCAACAACGTGCAGTCCACTTGATATTTGGATCTACCTCAATTTTTGTTTCATTTTATAAAATGATCTGAAAAGTGGATGTATGGAATGGATGAAACACGTACATCATAGAGGGGCCCACAGAGCACCGACTTGGCTAATGGCCTGGTCACCAGCTAATCTGTTTCCACTAAAATGAGCTGGAAAATAGATGGACTGCATAGATAAGACACATACGTCCATGGTGGGCCAGTACGTAATCAAAGTCCATTTTTGGCAAGTATGTGTAAGACCTCGGATTCTTAGCCAGCTAAGCGCATGATTCGGGCTTGAGCTTTACCTAAACCCGACTGAAACCAAACAGTTTCCTCGACAGGATAATTCGACGGACTATTGGGCAATGCTTAGCTGGAGGAATTGACCATTTTACTGTCGCTTCCCACGTGGACAAGCGGGGCCTACAGTGATCTAAACCGTTGTGAAGAGGTGAGTGGATTAGATGCGACCATTGCCATGAGGCCCACCTTGATGTATTTATCCTATATCTTTGGGAAGGATCATTAATAACTTATAAGGCCCACTATAATGCTTCTATGATATTTATTTTCCATCCAACCTTTTGATAAGGTCTCATGCTTCTGGATGAAGAGACAGAATTACAAAAAAAAAAAAAAAAATTATCACTTTGATCCAAAACTGTTTTGTCCAGTAATGGTCAATCACCATATTTCCTATGCATTGTCAACCTAAAAATTGGATCTGCTTCCGTATTGGGCTCATGCTCTAAAATGACCTTAAAAAACTAATGGATGATGTGGATGTAAAATACATACATATGAAGGTGGGCCTCATGGTAAGGGCGCACCGTCCTGATTGAGGTCGGGCCGCATGCATATAAGGGGGCATGTTTGATTTCTATTTACATGGTAAATTCATGCAAATGGACGCAAGTAGGTAAAATGGATGAACGGTGTGGAAAAGCCATATGTATCACAGTAGGCCCACAAAAAAATCATACCTTCTTCAATTTTAGTGCATAAAAAACAGAACTTATTAAAGTTTTATGGTTTGATTGTATTTAGTCCATGTAAATTGGAATCAAACAGGACATAATCCGCTGCTCCCTGTTAAGCCCTCCACGAGATTGCATGTACACCAATAACGCTCTAATTTGGAAGATCCCATCTATAAAATATTAGGCTTTTTCCATGGTTGGATTTGGAGGTCAACCTTTGAGTATTTTCTTTCTCCTAAAGTAGAAGATCTTCTATTTTGTGACCCACTTAATGAAGGGTTGGGATGTTTGCATTGGATGGGTTCAGTTCATGTCCCACAACAATGAGGCCCATTTGATCATGAACTGCGGGTCCTAAAAACCCGAATGGTACGAAGAACGAAAAAGGGAGTAGACTCGTACGTTAGTTCTGCACAACTTGAAAAATCGATGGAAGACTTTTCATCCATCTAATCGGGACCGTCAAAATCTCTGGCCCAACTGTGGATGGGACACACGTAAAAATGGCACTAAGAATATGATACTATCTGCTTTTGCTCTTCTAATTTGGACCAGTTTACTCTTAACTGTCCATTTGATAGCCGTTAATTGGATGGTTAAGATTGCTTGATCAGTGTGATTTTAGAGATAGGCTCTATCCACAATGGTTTATCCACAACTTTGACGGTCTGGATCGCTGTAAAAGCTATCGCCGCGTGCGTTGTATGATTCCCTGTCAGTTCTAATGGTGCAAAACTAATATGTCAGGCGAGAGGCCTAGTCTTGTAGTCCGTGGACTACTAAGATGTATTCGTGGGTGTGTTGCGCGACTGACTGACTGGATGCGTTGCATGACTGACCCAAAAAAAAAAAAAAAAAAAAAGGATTTGGAGTACTCTCATGCCGTGCTCTAAGCTGTGTGGGATCCACAGATATACCTGTCACAAATCCACTCCGTCCATCAGTTTTCCAAGTCAACAATAGGATGAAATTTAAAAATCAGGTAGATCAGAATCTCATGTGGGCCACACCACGCAATACAGTGAGAACAGGACTACGTCCACCATTTAAACGTTCCTGGAGCCGACCACAATGTTCGTATGCTATCCAAACCGTTCATAGGGTTACTACCACTTAGATAAACATGTAGTCACAAACTATCATCTGATACAATACTTCTATGGCCCCCACAAAGTTTCCAACGGTGGACGTTCAATCACTATTTTTTCATATATTGTAGCCCACATGAGTTTTGAATTTCACTAATTGCTATATTCCTACTCTATTGTTGTTTTGCAAAACGGATGGACGGAGTGGATTTGTAACAGGAATCTCTGTGGATCCCACACAGCTTGCGGCTACAGGAACTTCCTGTGCCCCTGACACCGGAAATCCGCGTCCAGGGTAGGTACGCCATGCAGGATAGGTTGGACGTGGATTGCCTGGGAGACCATCTGGTTCGGAAGTCTGGTGGGACCCACCGTTACGTTTGTGAGAAATCTACACCGTCCATCCATTTTCTAGCTCATATTAGGACACGAGCCCAAAAACAGAACCAAAACTCAAGTGGGCTGCACGATAGGAAAGGTGGGGAGCAACAGGGCGTCGGAGGCAATACACATCCGGATAACGGGGTCAAGACATGGCCCAACACGGATCTCAGCAGTCCAAAAGTCACCCGTTTCAGTTTCAATGGTCACAAACTAACCCATCAACTGACAAATGGCTCACATTCAGCGGACAGAAATCTTTTGAACTGAACGGTGCAAATTTTGACACGCAGCCTATCCATGGTGGGGCCCACATCCTGATCCGTTCCTGTCACCGCAAACAATCCCCCAAGATGCCGACTGCAATTTCGGATGCTTAAAGGGGCACTTCTGCTTTCAAGACATCATGAGGTATAGTAGTCGTACTTGCCTCTGGACACTTCGACGGTCCAAATAATTGAGATCCTGACCGTCCATAAGATCCAACACACGTTCATGAGCTACCATGTAAAATACACACTGGTCAGAGCAGTCCGATAGATCAGTAACGTGGACCTCTTTTTCTAGCCGTTTCAATTCAGAACCGTAAGGCTACTCATGATCATCAGACCTATTTTTCATAAATGATATTAACCATCCAGTTTTTTATGATATTTGATCCGATGGCTAAAATCGTCCTGTTAGTGTGTAATTTTGTAGTGTGGCCATAAAAAAATGTTCCTGAGTCAACAGATGGTTATAGAGGCTCGATCGGACTGCCCACATGTCTCATTGCAATTGGGAGTATTGTAACTTACAGTGCTCCCGCGAGCACTGGATAATTTCTCCCTTCAAATCGTTCTTCGGTCTTGCTTTTGGTGGATGCTACCGTGTGCTTTTTATGTACGCTAAAGTACGCTGGAAAATACAGCGCTCGAATAGCCTATGGGCGCGGTTTTGGCCTTTTGGCGGACCGGAATTCTCAACGACATCTGTTGTTGTATGAAGCGAGTACAACATTCTAGCTCTGTGGGGTCCACCGTGTTGTTTTTGAGACATTCACTCCGTAAATCAGGTTCACCACCTGATGATGGAGTATAAAAAAAGAATATCAGATGGATATACATTTTAGGTGGGCCACACGACAGGGAAAAATGTGGAGGGGACGCCAACCATAGGATCGTGTGTGGGACCAGAATTGTGTCTACATTCCATCCAACTACGTTAATATGGTAAGAGTTACTAGAATTAAGTGAAATTCTAAATCAGTCGGACCCAAAAGCTCGTCTGGGCCACACTGCATAAAATTAGAGGTTTTAAGCATGCTTTTTACATTTCTCCCCATGTTGTGATCTATCTGTGCTTTGGATTTATCTTATTTTTAATATATACGGTGTAAATAAGGTGGATCATAGAATCAATCGTTTGGATATCACACATTTAACAAGGTGGGCTCCACTTAACTCAGCTGTTAAACGCGACGTGTGCAACGGTTGATTTAGACTAACCCGGGTCAAAATGTAATAAAGTCATTTCTTTCTCGTTAAGTTTCGAGAACTAGTTCGGCTGTAAAGGCTACTATTTCGGCTGAAATATCTCGACTCGGATTCGGTAATGGCCCGCTCCAGTTTTGTGGGCCCCACCATGATGTATGTGTTTTTATACACGCCGTCCATTCATTTTTCCATACCATTTTAGGGCTTGATCCCAAAAATGAGGTAGATCCAAACTGAAGTTGATAGGTAGCCCGCCCCTTTGGCTTGTTTGGATGATCGGAACCGTTCGAAGGTCCCTAGCCATTCAATCCATGGATTGTCGAAATCCACTTTTCTAAATGGTTACGATTCGTTTACAGAAAGAAGACACAGTGGGTGATCTGTCCAATGTGGGCCAGTACAATCCAGACCGTTGATAGATTGCATATCACCGTTCGATGGACAGGACTAGAAATCGCCAGGATGGAAAGATGTACGGCTGCTCTGTTTCTCATTCCAACCGTATATTTCCAAGTAACAAACCCAAACGTTTCCTGACCGTGACATTTTTTAGGACAGAGGCTTGGGTCCAGGAGGAGATCAATGGTCTAGAGCACCCCCAAGTGCGGGCGCGAATTCAGCAAGTTGGGACCCGATCGAGTACCGTCAGGTCTTTTCTGTGGGGCCCGCCTTGATGTATGATTTGTATATCCACGCCGTCCATCCGTTTTTCCAGATAATTTTAGGGCATGATCCGAAAAATGAAGCGGACCCAAATCTTAGGTGGACCACACGGTCCACACCACAGGAAACAGTGATGATCTACCATTAAAAGCTTTTTGTGGGCCACAATTTTTTTGGGTCAAGCTAATATTTGTGATTTCCCTCCATCCAGATCTGTCTGACATTATAAACAGGTTGGATGGAAAATAAACATTGCGGTGGAACCTAGGATGTTTTTAATGATTGGCGTTCAATGATCACTGTTTCCTACGGTGTGGTCGACCTAACATTTGGATATGATTCATTTTTAGTCCACCTCCCTAAAATGATCTGAAAAAGCTGATGGACGGCGTGGATATACAACACATACATCGATGTGGGCCCCACCTGACTGAACCCTGAGTCCCGTGAGTAGGATACGGGTCTGAGTTTTTGGCCGTAAGAACAAAATGGGTTTGATCTTAAGCCACACAGCTGGGCCAGGCTAAATCAGGTCCTTAACTTACTGACATGTCATAGATATGCTTTGCCCAATTGCCAACCCAGTCAAAAAAGATACACGAGTTAGTTAGATTGTTGTGGGGCCCATCGCTTCATCCAATGGAATCTGCGACTACTTTTTTTTGGTCAATCGCACATGACCTAATTTTCCATTGAAATACCACTTTGGCTGAAGCAACGCTTCTGACCATTGATTTTGGTGGCTTCAAAATTCAAAATGAGAATCTGAAGGCTTTCATGCAGGAAGCGGGTTGCCTGTGCACAGAGATATTCCTGTGCCCGGGGCTATGTGGGGCCCACACAAATCCACTCCGTCCATCGGTTTTGAAAAGAGACAATAGTACAGTATTCTAAAAATCAGGCAGATCCAAAACTCATGTGGGCCTTACCATAAGAAACATTGGGGATTGCATTGGTGACAGTAGTTTTGTATCAGGATGATATTTGTTCGTACAGTTTATCTCAGTAGTAATAACCTTATGAACGGTTTGGATGGCATATAAACATCATGGTCAGCTCCTAGAAGGTTTCAACGGTGGACGTTTCTGTTCCCACTGTTGGTCAGTGTGGCCCACCTGATTCTTGAATCTACCTGATTTTTAGAATCCTGTCCTATTGTGGTCTTTCAAAACATATGGACGGAGTGGATTTGTCATGTACATCTCTGTGGGCCCCACACAGCCCGAGCACAGGTACATCTACGTGCCCGGGTCACAGGCAATCCGCTTCCCTTCAAATCCATCCGACCGTACACCATCTGCCCTCTCCTTGATACTATGGCAGAGTATGATCATCGCAGTAGATAACCGTTCATGCGGCATACGAATCCAAACCGTACAAATAGTAGAGGCCCGCTGCAAATAGGTCACCAGCCAAAAATTGGAGCGTTTATAAAGGGAAAAGGTCAATTGTAAAAAAGTATCCAATATGAGGTTAAGATCGTCCAATCAGTCATATTTTGGAGATGTGACCTATCTGCAGCGAGGCCCACCATATGGACGGTTTTGATTGTGGTGAATATGTGCCAGATGCATAGTAGTATGAACGGTCATAATCTGACTGGATTTCAAAGAATTCCCCTTTCGAGGTCCAGATCACCAAAGTAGTTGGTACGTTGGATTACCATATGTGGAAAGTAGAAAAAAATGGCCTACCTTAGACGTACTCGCACATAGTGGGCCCCATCGTTTCCATAAATTCCGGGGCCAACAATTTCATTCTTCATTCCCATTTTATTATGGTCGTTTACCGGACTACCGATTCCGGAGAACCTCAGGCTCCGATTGGTGAAAAGTGAAAACAGTGGGGCCCACCTGTACTGGTCAACAGATCGACGCAAGGAAAATGTAAAAAATAGAATGGGCCCACTCATTTATAGGTGGCCACCTTAATTTATACTCCCGCGCTTTTAACCTGCTTCCCCACCACTTTGTTTTCTTCGCCGGACAGTAACGGTCATTGACGAAGACCCGATTGATTAGAAAGCTAAGTCATTGAATTGACCGAAATGCCTTTGAATTGACGAAAAACCATTGGCGAAGACAGAACAGTGAATTTCGTTTGCTAGAGGGTATCGCGGAAAACGTCTTTTTGGGAATTTAATAAAACAGCACCTAATTTTCTTTTGAATTTATATTCCGTTACCTTTTTCAAAAACATTTTCATTAAACTACTCTCTTTTTTTTTTTTTTGTGGTCAGTTTGGCAATGCACCCACTGGCAGGGTCAGCCATGTTGATTTTCACCATTGATGGGTTTTGAAACCAAGACCTACTTGTTGAAACTCTGCAGAGTCTACCAATGAGGCAAGGCTCTAAACCTAGATATGTTTTACATTTTCATTACTACTCTGTAGTATACATTTTCATTAAACTACTCATTGAATATTACTAAGATATGTTAGTTAGGTTAAGGGAAATGTTACTGGTAGGTGACAAAATCCTCTTCCCCTTTGATATTCATGGTTGTTGTTCACAATTTTCGGTCGCTTATGCAAGATGTGCGTGGGCGTGCCAAAACTGACTGTGCAGCTCGATTCCAACCGAACAACTTTGACCCCGAACACCAAGATAGGCATATATGTTGAAATTAACTGTATATGGCCTAGATTTAAGCAGATCGATCGCTCATTTGGCCACTTGCAATATGTTTTGTTTCATTTCAAGCGATTATTAAAGGGTGGAGTTCATCCTTCGAGGAGGGGTTGCACCTTTGCCTTCTATACAAAATGACTTTTCAAACACGAAAACAAATAAAAAGAAAAAACCTACAGTCGGCTGTAGGGGAACAACTACAGAATATTTTCCTCAATGAAGAACTTGCTTGCACTAAAATTAACACTAAGTCCATGTAGACTTGAATTACATCTACTCCTAGTTATAGGATTAAGTTTTCGAATTAGGTTAAAAAGAACGTAAATTTAGAAGTACTAATTATGGTAAGAAACATGAGGTATTGATTATGCTAGAAAACATAGGTATAATCGAAAGATAAATTTGATTTGTTTGGTTTGATTTGGTTAGTATGAGACTATTGACTTCGTTCATTTTTCCTTGTTTTATAGACATCATGGATGCAAAGAGCCTTTTAAATGCTCACCAAGTTTGACAGCTACAAGCAACCGCTCCACATTACTCATCTCGCACTCACCCTCTCGTGCCTTCTTCTCATTCGACTACATCCCGCTCAGTCACGCATGACATGGTTGGCCTTATCAACGCCGACTATAGCTCCATAAAATCTACCCCAAATGCCTTTTTTTGTTATTATGTGCTGCAGCTCTTCCAAGTAATACCATGTGTCTTCTTCTATTTAGTTTACTCAGGAACAACAAAAATAGGGTAGAACAATGGTTAAAAGAGTTTATCCTATTGACTCGTTAGGTCCTTACAGTCATGCAAAGAGTTCAGTCCAATCATCCTTGAGGATATCTCTAATTGATAGATTTGTGGAGTCCACTAATGTGTATGTGGTTATATCAACCTCATCCATCTGTTGTTTCAACTCATGTTATGAGGTGAGGTAAAAAAAATTAGGTTGGCTCATTACTCAAGTGGCCACACCCAAATAAAATAAAAATGGAATTGAATGCGCACTGCTAAGACTTTCTTATAATCCATAGAAGTTCTAGATTAAGCTGAAATTTGTATATTTCCTTCATACCGGTGGATTATAGATAAACACCAAGGTGGACCCAAGAAGGTTTGGAATGAAAGGTGTTTCAATTCCCAATGTTTCTTGTGAAGTTTTCCCACTAATTGTGTGTCTCCCTCATTTTTATCTCATGCCCTTACATGACCTTGTGAAAATGATGATTGGATTGGATGTCACACATAGATCGTGGTAGACACTATAGAGAATATGTTAGTTCCTCACACGCTGAGGTTGTTAACATGTGCCAACTCATATTAGGACATGAGGTTAAAAAAATTAGGTTGGCTCACAACTCAAGTGGCCACACCCAAAAAAATAAATAAATGGAATTGAATGTCCACAACTAAAGCTTTCTTATAACCCACAGAAGTTCTAGATTAGGCTGAAATTTGCATCTTCCCTTCATACTGGTGGTAATATTGACCTTATGAATGGGTTAGATTGTAGACAAACACCAAGGTGGGCCTAAGAAGGCTTGGAATGGAAGGTGTTTCTATCCCCAATGTTTCTTGTAGAGTTCTCCACACTAATTTTGGATCTCCCTCATTTTTATCTCATGCCCTAACATGAGCGTGTGAAAATGATGATAGGATTGGATGTCACACATACATAGTGGCGGACGCTATAGAGAATATGGTAGTTGCTCTCTTCCTCTAGTGGGAATTATGTTATGAACGGATTGCATGTCATATAAACATCACAATGTTCCCTTGGAAGGTTTTCAATGATGGATTTTTTTCATCTTACCATTTCTGGTGGGTGTGGACCACTTAGGTCTTAGATTTGCCTTATCATTTGTGGGCTCTCATCCTAACATGAGTTAACAAAACTGATGGATGAAGTAGGATTTCACATAGATATCATAATGGGCACAAAGCTCAATGGGGATTGCAGAGCTTTGTCTTATAGGAAGAGAGAGAGAGAGAAACAGACAGAGAGAGAGAGAGAGAGAGAGAGAGAGTCAACAACCCCACTTTTTCGCTGTTAGGATGTGTGGGTGTATCATGTTAGGTTGACTTGAGATAACCGTATTTTCTTTCTAGTCTTTTATAAATAAATTAGGGAGCAGAGGAAAACCCTAACTTCTTCCTCCAAGTTTCACAGCTAAAACATACACAATGTGAAAAATGCCTCAATTTGTGGGGTCCATATATGTAAAATCCACTTCGTCTGTTGGATGAGAACCTTCACTTAAACTGTACGTAAAAAAAGATAAGCCTAATTAAAGACTCGCATGAGTCACACCAATAGAAACAATGTAAAGTTTCACCCAAAATCACTAAATTCATATGCTATGGTCTACATGAGTGTTTAGTGGGGATTCAAATATGATTAACAGGTTTGATGAAAGTTACGTCGCATCATGGCCCCACAAACAAACTTATGGTTGACATCCCATTCCCAATTCCATGTGGTATGGCCCATCTAAATTGTTTCAACATGGTGGGCCCCATAGACTTGAGCATTTTACACATTGCTTAAAATATGTGTTGTAAATGATTTTAGAACTCATGTTAGAAAAATATTAGGGAAAGTTGCTTAATGAAAAATTAATTTAGTGAGGTAGTTTAATGAAAATATTTTAAAAAAAGTATCAGAATATAAATTCTACAGAAATTATGTACTAGTTTATAAAGTTTCCACAGAAATTATGAAAACCTTCCCATGCTCCTAGTTGCATTTGAAATCTTTGGCATCCACACCACCTATCAGTACCGTTCGTTAGATTCATTTCATTCATCTTCCACTACTGTGCAAAGATGACAGCTATCGGATCGTCTTAAGCATATGTTAATAGGAAACAATCTCGTATGTCCATTTTGCATGCCACTGACTATATGGTCTGGATTATTCAATCAGTCATTTTTCATGGGGGCCTACGAAGTGTGCAGTGGAAATAGTAGACGATCCAGGCAGGTGATGTAGATGCAACGAGTCCACAACTAGGTCTATGGGGAGGTTTCCAGGCACTTGGTCCGCTAGATAATTGTACCGGGAGCAGATTAGGGGTAACACCTTACTGGGTGTTACCCTTAGCGTGTGGCCCACCTTGATGATGTGTTGTATATCCATGCCTTCCATCCGTTTCTCCATAACATTTCAGGATGTGGTCCCAAAAACGTAGTAGAATCAATGCTAAGGTGAATTACACCACAAGAAACAGTGATGATTGAGTGCCTCACCATTAAAAATTTCAAAGGGCTCATGGTAAGGTTTTCTTAATGTTTATTTGCCATCCAACCTATTAATTAAACCTGGATGAAGTCAAAATACGAAGAACAGCTTGATCCAAAGCTTTTGTTGCCCACAAAAAGTTTTTAATGGTCATTCATCATTTTTTTTTCTAGTGGAATGGTTCGCCTAAGATTTAGATCTTTTTAAGGTTTGGGATTGCGGAAGAAAAACATATGGACAACATGGATATACAAAAAATATATCAAAGTGGCCCCACATGGTTTGAGTAACACTAGAGCTAAACACGAGCCAAGCTAGCTCGGTCAGCTTGCTCAACTCGATTTGACCAAGTTAGATTCGACTCGGCAAAAAGGTTGAGTTCAAACCAAGCCAAGTTCCAAGCTTGAAAAGATTTTCAAGTTAAGCTCGAGCTAATCCAAACTAGACTTGGCTCAACTTAATTAGAACTCGACTAGCTAAAAAGATATGTTGTTTACTCTCATATTTGATGAGGGCAAATAAATGAGAGGTGAAACTCTTCAAAAAGTTAGTGCCAATGGCCTTTGGATAGCTTTTCAACTTGAGTTTATACTGTTTTAGATCAGTTTTTTGAGTTAGGCCTATTTAAATTTTTATTTTTCTAAGTTTGAAGTTTGCTTGAAAGCACCATTGAGCAAGCTTGATTATGTCAGTCTTGCTTTAAAGTCGAGCAGTGCCATACACGAGCTAAGGTGTTCATCCAATGAGCTTAGATTGAATATGGCAAAGCTTGTCTCTGCTTGCGTACAGCTCTAGGTAACATCCAGTCTCTTTCTCCTTGCTGACAATGTGGCACACGTGTTTGAAATTCAAACCGTTATCACGTGGCCTCTTGGAAGGGTCCATGGATCCAAAACATCGCAGGTCTTATGGTACAATAGTCCTACCCATCTAATAAGTGGCCCTCAACAAATTGAAGACGAAAAATGCAAGCAATCAAGTGGTCCACATTATACAGGTAAAGATCTTCTAAATGGATGAACAAGATCGTCCAATCATGGTCGAGTTTAGAGCAGTGAATCCTACAGGGTAGAGCTCACCTTAATGAACGTTCAGGATTTCATCCAAGGCGAAAACATAGATCGCCATCTGGGCCATGTAAATTAAAATAAGACCACTTCGTCAAGTGGGCCCACAATGAATAAACCATCTATGGCCTTCTTGTGAAGATGATCCTAACCATCCGAATACAGAGAATTCACTTCCGTATCCCGCGGGCTACTATATTGGGCGTAGTCCTTCCCTCATCGATTAGGTCCTTTTTTGGTAGCCCGCGTTTCTTCTTTCAAAAGCCAAAAAAAAAGGACCGCGTTCTAGTCACCAAACGCATTAATAACAGTATGTAGAGAAATGCTCCGGTGCTCTCGAGTGCACTATAAATTATATTGCTCCTAGTTGCACTGAGACACGTACACATTCCAATATCTTAATTAGACTGCAAATTATATCTATCCAATACAGATTTTATGGGCTACCATGAAAATATAACACTAATAAAATAATCCTAACCATTCAATCGTTAGCCTTTTTAATTTGGACAGTCCAGATCATTTACAGAAAATAAGTCTAAAATAAACATTTTGATGGCTCTATTTGTTGAATCCCATCATGGAGGACTTCTGATTCTAAAAGAGTCAAAATTTTCAGGAAATCCTAACCATCCAATCCATAGGTAAAAAAGGGGATAGACACAAAAAAAAAGGACAATTAGGGATGGATTGGTTCATTCGATCAGTGTGTTTTTTAAATAGTACCCAATAAAATGTGTTCTTAATTTGATAGACAGTTCAGATCAAATGATTAGATTTTCTAATAGATAAATGCAATGAGAAGCACTATAACTTATACTGCCATGAGGGCATTGGAACATTTTTCCACTATTATCTTTGTCTTTATTTTTCATTTTTTTGACGCGAATGAGACGAAGGACTGAGAAGTCAACCGTCTAAAAATAAATGTAAAGAAATCTCTTTTCCTTTATTATACTTTTCTATTCTCCTTTCCCATACACCGTAGACAATCCTTCCTCGGATGGAGGATGCCGTACACACGCAAAAAACATTAGGAGAATGAGTCATTTTCATTCGGTGACTCGGATCCGACCATTCAATCCATTGTGGGAAACGTATTTCCTAGCTGGCGATCCATATCGCTAAGTCAATACTAGGGGGAGCGGATTAGGTGAGCCCCGGGGCTCACCCTAAACGGTGCGGCCCTTACCGTGGGGCCCACCTTCATATATATATATATATATATATATATATATATATATATATATATATATATATATATATATTGTATCCATGCCGTCCATCTACTTTCCCCTATCTTTTTAAGGGTATTATCTCAAAAAATGAAGCATATGTGAACCCTATCATTGGAAGCTGATGTAGCAAGGATGCCACTTGATCGTGGATGGAAGATGACAAGAGAAAGAAGTTCAACTCTCTGGATTGTTTTGAGTGATCATCGGGCACTCGACCATGCATGGACAAATTTGTACAGATTTTTTGATTTGTTTTCGATTTTCTTTGATTCTTTCTTAGTTTATTTACGATTATATTTATTTCTGTATTCTTTTGTTGAGTTTTTTTTTCTGATTTCTTCATTTGAATTCTCTTACTGTCTAGGAAACTGTTCTCAAACTGATTTTGACGATTCAAGCAAGTCATCTCGACTGTTCATTGTATGAACTCTGTCAATAACATCTACTCGATGTGATTGCAGCAATTTCTTTCTCATCTTTAAACTGTCACAAGAATATTAAAAAAATCTATGAATATAGAATCAATTCAGACCGTCTTAGGTCAATAATACAACTTAGAATCCCAAAAGAATTCCAAGAAGGTAGTTGGTATCAAGGAATCTCGTGTTTCTCGCTGGGATTATCGGTAGCTTGCGACGAACGCCCAAATGCTTCTCAACTTGAAACCACTAACCGAATCGCATTCGAATTTCATTTGGTAAGACCCACAAGCTTCATTGGACCCATCCGAACCATCCAGGAAATTCAGATCGAAGGAATAGGTGCCTAGTTGAAAATTGCCATTAATGACCATCTTCTTTCCTCGCTGAAAATCCGTCACTATTGTTTCTTGAATAGACATTGATCCAAGATCTATTTTGATCCACAATGAGGCCCACTTGATCATCACTTCATTGTTGTTGAATCAATCAAGACCAGTGCATAGTGTAGTACACAACATGTTGCGCAGCACGCCAACAACGCCGGTGAACCGAGATCCAATCTCCAGGTCTCACCCACAAACGATAAACAGGAAGAAATAAAGACTAGAATTAGAATTCACACAAACCAACAATCCACAAGACAAAATTTACGTGGAAAAGCCCCAACAAGGGTAAAAAACCACGGGTGCAAACTTCACTATGAAGAAGAACGAAGTTACAAGCAATACACTTACCTTCTCCTATACTCCCATGCACAGAGATGGCCCTTTTGCTAATCCTCTCGCCTCTTTCTCACCTTGGACATATAAAAACCCTAATCCCGGTTTACACCCCTTTATATAGCAAACCCCGAAATTAGAACACAAAATAGGAAACCCTGTACTTAAGCCTGCGGCCGATCGGGCGCCCGGTCATTACTAGGTCGGGCGCCCGCCCATTACAAAAAAATGTCCAGCAAGAAATAGAATAAATCAGACCAATATCGGGCGCCTGGTCACTTTAACCGCCAGGCGCCCGACCGTTCACAGAACAGTCTGGTGGCATATGACTTAAACCGCATGAATATCGGGTGCCCGGTCCACAGACCGTCCAGGCGCCCGACCATGCTCAGTGTGACTTGGCTCCACACTCAACACAACAAACTCATAAAACCTATCCAAAACATATTTTGTGTAATGCCACAAACGCTAACTCGTTGGATAAAACCTCATTGGAGTGAGTTTTCGGAACCTTTTAGAGAGGCTAAAGAAGTTATAAAAGGATCTTCTCTCGACAGAGAAGGGACACAACACTTTGAAAAGAGAAGTCAAAAGAGAGTGGAATCTGGTTCAACTCACTAACTTATTGAGTCGAGCTAAATCAGTTCAAGTCCAGAACCATTGTTGGACATGAATTTAGGAGAAGAAAGAAATAGAAAGAGAGAAAGAGAGGGAGAGAAAGAGAAAGAAGAAAAATAAGAGAGAGAAGCAAGAGAGAGAAAGAGTCAAGTTGACTCACTAAGTCATGGTCGAGTTAAGCTTCAGTTAGCGCTTATTTGAGTCTGGTTTGGGTTGATAACATCAGGTGAGTGATTCTCCTTGTCAAATTTCTTTCGTACATCGAATTTTGTCCTCTTTTCTCAACACTAGTTCTAAAATTTCCTTTTATTTTTTAATTGCATGTTTCCTCTTTCTTCGCCCTTAAGTTCAAAGTTCTAGATCCAAAGTAAGGGATTTTTTTTGTTTCTCTCCTTAGTTAAATTATATATATATATATATATATATATATATATATATATATATATATAAGTCTCATTTTACTTCAGATCTAGCATTTTTGTTAAAAAAAGTCATTTCTTTTCTTTTTTTTGATTCAGGAGCTTCCCCTTGACTAATTTTACTTAATTTATAGAGTTTTAGATACGTTCATTGCATTGTTTGATTTCTTTGGGGTTAGTCTCTTTGTTAAATGTCTTGAATTCTAAACTCTTAGTGTGATTCCTTTTAATTTCTGATTCCTAGATATGTTTTCTTGTACTATGATGTATTTTCTCATTATATCAACTCGTTGCATTTTAACTATTCATTTGAACTATCATTGAGTAAGGATTATTTGTTAAGTTGTTTATCTATGAATATTACATGCTTTATGATCATGGAATGCTTGATTTTTAATTTTTAATTTCAATATTATTATTTGGAAATTGATTTGATTATATTCATTATGGAGTAAATGGCATAATTAAAATTTAATTTGAATATTTGGATATTTAGAATTTGATTGAGTTGGATGACAGATTGGTTAGCATGTCAGGATTGATCTTTGCGTGCATGTTAGGATTGTCACTTCGTCAAACCTGTTATATGAACATGTAAGGACTGCATAAGGTTTCTAATGTCAGAGCTGTGCGAGATTTGGTCGCTCCGTTTGATTGTTGAGCATGTCATGATTACTCATCTACGTGCATTTTAGGATTTTTGTATCGCCAGATTGGTTATGTGAGTATGGAAGGATTGTAAAAGGTTCTTAGTGTCAGAGTCGTACAAGATTTGATCACTCCGTTTGATCAATGAGCATGTTAAAATTGTTCATCTGTATGTATATTAGGATTGTTGCATTACCTAATCAGTTTGGTGAGCATGTAAGGATTGTAAAAGGTTCCTAATGTTAGAACCAGTGAGAGATCTTGGAAATTGAATTTAATTTGTTTAAGATATTCTTGTATAAATTTCATTCATGACAATATCCCATTGATAGCTTGTTTAGTTCTTGACGTAGAATGAAGATCATCTGGTGTAGAACGAGGATCACACACCTTTCTATCTCACATGAACCGAAAATGACTAAATGCAAAGTTGGTAGAATTCAACATATTTCGGTCGATTGACAGACTGATGTCGGTCGCCTGAAATTCATCTGAATTGAAAGTTTGGTTTCTGGACATTTTGGAGCCTATTCGGTTGGTCAATTGATTGACTAAACTCTTTCGGTTAATCGCCCGATCGCCCGACCATGATCGACAGATGACGAAAATTTTACGCATTTTTTTATTTCTTTCCTATTTTGTTTATGACTCGCTTAATCGTGTTCTAGGGTTTTGTTTTGGCTATATAAGCTCTCTTAAACTCGTTGTTATTTAATCAACTCTCATTATTATTTAATTAAAGCCAACTTTTGTCCTTTTTTCTTGTAGATTCGAGAAAACTCTGGTGGATTCCAGAGAGCCTTGTGGATTTAAGGTAGTTATCTTGTGAGGAAGACGATGATCGACCTCATCACGTCCTTCCCTACGTCAGTTCTTATCTATTATTGAATTGTTCCTTATGATATCTTTCTTGGAATTCAACTGTGGTGGATATATATATATATATATATATATATATATATATATATATATATATATATTTGGTTAGTCCACACATCCCACTGTTGGTACACGCACCCACATTGTTAGTCACCCTTCAATGCTAGCCACCCCCCATGTTGGGATTCGATATCTTGACCTTAGCGTTGAGATGAGATTATCTTCACTCAGTCAACCACTGTCCCAAAGGTGTGGGTGTTGTCATGGATATGATCTTACTAGGCTTTTAGTTCACTCAATTTTGATAACTCTTATAAGTTTATAGGAGAAAAAAGGAGTGGTGGAAAGCGGAGTAGTTAGATGATTACTTCTATTAAATCGCCATATTCATTTTAATTTTATTTTAATTAATTTTTGAAAAGTTGTAATATGACACGCAATGAGACTTTTTAAGTGAAGGATGATTATAGTAGCAATAGAGTTGGATTTGAATTTTGAATTTAAAATTTTAATTATAAGTTTGAGTATTTTAGTTGCAAGATTAAATAGTTGATTTGATTTGAATATGTGATGAATTGAATGATATTGTGATGAATGAATGCATGAAAAAATTAATTGAGACCTTAGAACTCGAAATTATAGTCACCATATATACTCGGGTTCTAAATTTCAAGACATAACACCATTGCCTTGATACCATATCACATCGCATGAGATTAGAATGCGAAAATTGAAACTTGTTTATGTCATTGATAAAATTAGAAATATACGAGGAGGAGAAAGATCTTTAGAGATGTTAATAATATACAACTTAATTAAAAAGAAAATATTTTAATCTATAAAGATTGCCCCAATGACACATACAAAACAATCTCATAAGAAGATTTACTCGATGTGATCGCAGCAATTTCTTCCTCATCTTTAAACTGTCGTAAGAAGATTAAAAAAAATCTATGAATATAGAATCAATCCAGACTGTCTAAGGTCTAACAATAAAACTTAGAATCCCAAAAGAATTCCAAGAAGGTCGTCGGTATAAAGGAATCATGTGTTTCTCTCTGGGATTATTGATAGCTTGTATTAGGGCTGTAAATGGGTGAACGGACCCAATGGGGTACCCAGACCCAACCCATTTGTTAAATGGTACGGGTCTGGGTCCAAGAATAGACCCAATTGCTAAATGGGTCTGGGTCTGGTTTCCTTTATATTAGACCCGGCCCGACCCGACCCGAACCCATTTAGTAAGTGGGTGGGTTTGGTCTATGTTTCAAGGGACCCATCCTGCCCAGACCCGTCCAGATCCGATTTTAAGCCTTGTAAAAATGCTTGCATACTAGATCTAGACCTAGACTCATTAGACCTGACCTGCTTATAAATGGGTTTGACAGGTTAACTTGGACCCGACCCAAACTCGCCCATTTAGTAAAAGAGTCTGGGTCTAAAATTTGGACCCAAACCCATTTAGTAAATGGGCAGGTCTGGTTTTGGCTAAACCCGCCCCAAACCCGACCATTTATAGCCCTAGCTTGCCACAATGCCCAATTGCTTCTCAACTTGAACCCACTAACCGAATCGCATCTGAACTTCATTTGGTGAGACCCACAAGCTTCATTGGACCCATCCAAACCATCCAAAAAATTCAGATTGAAGGAATAGGTGCCTAGTTGAAAAATGTCATTAACGACCATCTTTTTTCCCCTATGAAAACCCGTCACTATTGTTTCTTGAATAGACATTGATCCAAGATCTATTTTGACCACAATGAGGCCCACTTGATCATCACTTCATTGTCGTTGAATCAATCAAGATCAGTGCATAGTATAGTGCACAATAAACTCATAAAACTCGTCCAAAAAACATTTTGTGTAATGCCACAAATGCTAACTCGTTGGACAAAACCTCCTTTGAGTGAGTTTTCAGAACCTTTTAGAGAGGCTAAAGAAATTATAAAAGGACATTCTCTCGACAAAGAAGGGACACAACACTTTGAAAAGAGAAATCAAAAGAGAGTGAAATCTGGTTCAACTCACTGACTTATTGAGTCGAGCTGAATTAGTTCAAGTCCAGAACCATTGTTGGACATAAATTTAGGAGAAGAAAGAAATAGAAAGAGAGAAAGAGAAGGAGAGAAAGAAAGAAGAAAAATAAGAGAGAGAAGCAAGAGAAAGAAAGAGTCGAGTTGACTCACTGAGTTAACTCACTAAGTCATGGTCAAGTCAGGCTTCAGTTGGGGCTTATTTGAGTCTGGTTTGGGTTGATAACATCAAATGAATGATTCTCCTTGTCAAATTCCTTTCGTACATCAAATTTTGTCCTTTTTTCTCACATTAGTTATAAAATTTCATTTTATTTTTTAATTACATGTTTTCTCTTTTTTTGCCCTTAAGTTCAAAGTTCTAGATCCTAAGTAAGGGATCTTTTTTGTTTCTCTATATATATTAAAGTCTCATTTTACTTCAGATCTAGCATTTTGCTTTGGAAGAAGCCATTTCTTTTCTTTTTTTGGACTCATGGGCTTTCCCTTGATTACTTTTACTTTATTTCTAGAGTTTTAGATATGTTCATTGCATTGTTTAATTTCTTTGGGGGTTAGTCTCTTTGTCGAATGTCTTAAATTATAATCTCTTAGTGTGATTCCTTTTGAATTTCTGACTCTTGGATATGTTTTCTTATATTATGAAGTATTCTCTCATTATATCAACTCGTTGTATTGTTAACTATTCATTTAAACTATGATTGAGTAAGGATTATTTATTAAGTTGTTTATCTATGAATATTACATGCTTTATAATCATGACATGCTTGAATTTGAATTTTTAATTTCATTATGATTATTTGGAAATTGATTTGATTACATTTATTATGGAGTAAATGGTGTAATTAAAATTTAATTTGAATATTTGGATATTTGGAATTTGATTGAGTTGGATGACAGATTGGTTAGCATGTCAGGATTGTTCTTTGTGTGCATGTCAGGATTGTCACTTCGTCAGACCTATTATGCGAGCATGTAAGGATTGCAAAAGGTTTATAATGTCAGAGCTGTGTGAGATTTGGTCACTTCGTTTGATTGGTGAGCATGTCAAGATTACTCATTTACGTGCATTGTAGGACTGTTGCATCGCTAGATTGGTTAGGTGAGTATGGAAGGATTGTAAAAGGTTACTAATGTCAGAGTCGTACAAGATTTGATCGCTCCGTTTGATTGATGAGCATGTTAAAATTGTTCATCTGTATGCATGTTAGGATTGTTACATGACCTATCAGTTTCGTGAGCATGTAAGGATTGTAAAAGGTTCCTAATGTTAGAACCAGGAGAGATCTTGGAAATTGAATTTAATTTGTTTATGATATTCTTGTATAAATTGCATTCATGACAATATCCCATTGATAGCTTGTTTAGTTCTTGACGTAGAATGAAGATTATCTGGTGTAGGACGAGGATCACACACCTTTCTATCTCACATGGACAAAAAATGACTAAAGGTAAAGTTGGTAGAAGTCAACATATTTCGGTTGATCGACAGACTGATGTCGGTCGCCTGAAATTCGTCTGGATCAAAAGTTTGGTTGTTGGACATTTTGCAGCCTATTTGGTCGGTCGACCGATCGACTAGACTCTTTCGGTCGATCACCCAACCATGATTGACAGATGACGAAAATTTTGCGCTTTTTTTCTATGTTGTTTATGACTCTCTTAATCGTGTTTTAGGGTTTTGTTTTGTCTATATAAGCTCTCTTAAACTCGTTGTTATTTAATCAACTCTCATTATTATTTAATTAAAGCTACTTTTGTTATTTTTTTTCTTATAGATTCGAAAAAGCTCTGGTGGATTCTAGAAAGCCTTGTAGATTCAAGGTAGTTATCTTGTGAGTAAAATGATGATCGACCTCATCATGTCCTTCCCTGCGTCAGTTCACACATCATACTATTAAACTGTTAGTACACACACCTGTTGGAGTTTTCCTCCTCAAGTGTGTAGAGGAGAGAGGGACAAATGTTCCTGTCCAACCGGCCGGTGCCCCTGGCCAACCGGCTGGACAAAGTGGCTGGAAACCACAAAATTGCTGGACAGATTTTGTGAAGGCCGACCGGTCGTCCGACCGGCCGGTGGTCCTGGCCGACCGGTCGGGTCATGTTTTTTTACACACAGTTTCTCTTTGGACTGTTTTTTATGGGTCCGATCGGCCGGCGGTTTTGGCCAACCGGTCGGAGGTGTGCGCGGATTGCTACTGCAGTTTCCAAATCGGGCTAGGACTCTTACAAATCTATAAATATGGAGCTCTAATTCGAGATTTGGGATTCCCACAAGTTGTTCTACACGTCCTAGGTAAGAGAGAGAGAAAAAGACAAAGAGAGGAAGAGAAAGAGAGAGAGAGAGAGAGGAAGCTTGTTGGTAGAGGAGGCATTGCTCGTGAAGGTGATTCCCGGTGCGACAACGTCTCAGCTCTTCAACGTCCTCGTGCTTGGGTGAGATCTCTCAGTTTTCTTGTCCTTTCATTGTTATCCATCCCTGTGTGGGTGAAGAAGGTTTGATCCAAGCGGTGTGTGCTTGTGATCGGTTGTAACAATTCTCTGAGATAGTGGATTGTTGATCTGGACTAGGTCCCGTGGTTTTTACCTCTTTCGAGGGTTATCCACGTAAAAATTCCTTTTGTCGTGTGGTTGTTTGTTTACTCTTGATAATTACATTACCTTAGTCCATAATTCTATTGCATTGGGGGGCGAGATACTCAGGCTTGTGTGAAACGCACCCAACAAAGTGGTATCAGAGACAGGTTGTTTAAACGGTGTGGGATTGATTCTGAATTATGGAAGGTGGCTCATCAAGAATGATTAGTCTCAATGGATCCAACTGGACCATATGGAAGGCTAAGATGGAGGACTTGCTTTATTGTAAGGACTTGTATGCTCCAATTATAGGCGTATCAGCGAAGACGAAGGATATGTTAGATGATGATTGGAAGACGCTGGACTGAAAGGCGGTGGGGTTCATTAGACAATGGTTGGACGATTCGGTCTTCCACCATGTGTCTACAGAGACCTCAGCCGCTAGCCTATGGCTGAAATTACAAGGGCTGTATGAGAGGAAGACAGCCGGCAACAAGATATTTCTGATTAGAAGACTTATAAATCTCAAGTTCAAGGATAATGGTTCTGTGGCTGAGCACATGAATGAAGTCAGCAATATTGTGAACCAACTCTCCGCTATGAAGATGGTCCTGGACGATGAACTACAGGCCTTGCTATTGCTTAACTCATTGCCTGATAGTTGGGAGACATTGGTGGTGTCTCTAAGTAACTCCGCACCATGCGGAAAGATATCCATGGAACAGGTAATGAGTTGTCTCTTTAATGAGGAGACAAGGAGGAAGTCTCTAGGGTCTACTCAGCAAGAGGCCCTTGTGACATAGGATCGGGGGAGAGGAAAGAACAAAAAGGGCTGGAAAGTCCGAGAGAAATCCAGAGGCAAGTCTAATGTCAGGAAAGATGTTGAATGTTGGAACTGCGGCAAGAAGGGCCATTACAAAAATGAATGTCGTAAGAAAAAGGATCAGAAAGGAAAAGGGAAAGAAAAAGATGATGAATCAGATTCTACTGCGGTCGCCTCAGACGGCGACATTGTAGTCATTCTCTCAGCGGATCATGATGTTTGTCTCACGGCTGCGAATCTGGACACCGATTGGGTGGTTGATTCAGGAGCGTCATTTCATGCAACTCCACGAAGGGATTTTTTCACAAGTTACAAGCAAGGCAGCTATGGTACAGTGAAGATGGGGAACTCTGGAGTGTCCTAGATTGTGGGAGTTGGTGATATTTGTGTGAGGACCGATATAGGCTGTACATTGGTTCTAAAAGATGTGAGACATAATCCAGACCTTCGCCTCAACTTGATGTCGACGGGAAGGTTGGATGTAGCCGGCTATGAGAATCGGTTTGTTGGTGGGCACTGGAAGCTCATCAAGGGTTCGATGATTACAGCAAGAGGGAAGATGTGTTGCACCCTATACAAGACATGTGTCAGTATATGCAAGGGTGAGTTGAACGCAGCAGAAGATTCAGCGACAGACATGTGGCACAGACAGCTCGGCCACATGAGTGAGAAAGGGCTTCAACTACTAGTGAAGAAGCACCTCCTTCCAGAGTTGACAGGTACACCTCTTAAAACTTGTATTGATTGTTTATCAGGGAAACAGAATAGATTTCATTTGTAAAAACTGCTTCTCATGTTAAGAAAGTACATTCATTAGATTTGGTTTATTCTGATGTTTGTGGTCCTATGAGGACTAAAACCTTGAGTGGGGCATTGTATTTTGTCACGTTTATAGATGATGCATCTAGGAGGGTTTGGGTTTATGCTTTGAAATCCAAGGACGAGGTCTTTGGTGTATTTAAAACTTTTCATGCCATGGTCGAGAGGGAGACAGGTAGATCATTGAAGTGCATTCGCATTGACAATGGTGGTGAATACATTGGTGACTTCCATGAGTATTGTAAGTCCCTAGGTACGGTACCCAAGACCCCCAGCACAATGGTGTCTCTGAGCGTATGAATCGCACCATTGTAGAGAGAATCAGGTGCATGTTATCCCATGCAAAGTTGCCCAAGATGTTTTGGGGAGAAGCAATGCACACAGCAGTGTATTTGATAAACAGGTCTCCATCAGCCCCTTTGAATGGAGAAGTACCTGAGAAGGTGTGGACTGGAAGTGATCCTTCGTACAGTCATCTCAGGGTATTTGGATGCAGGGCATCCGTTCACGTACCAAAGGACGAGAGGTCTAAGCTCGACACGAAGATCAGGCAGTGTGTGTTCTTGGGGTACGGTGATGAGAAATTTGGCTTCAGGTTGTGGGATCCGACCGAGAAGAAGCTCGTCAGGAGCAGAGATGTGGTTTTCATTGAAGATCAATCTATAGAAGACATTGGAAAGCTAGAGAAGACCCAACTCAGTTCAGATGAACTGGAAGATTTGGATCCGATTACTCCTCCCGTGATGCCTGATGACGGGGGAGTACAGCAAGGTGCAGAGGACGAGGGAGTTCCTACAGAAGATGGACAGGGGGATCATCCCCCACTTGATCCACCCGTTGAGCCACAGGTGAGGAGGAATCTAGGGACAGGCACCCGTCCAAGAAGTACTCGCCTCATGAGTACATTATGCTTACTGATGGGGGAGAGCCAGAAGACTATTCTGAGGCCCTAGTCGATGAGCATAAGGGGGAGTGGTTGAAAGCTATGCAAGAGGAGATGGAATCCTTGCATAAGAACCACACATATGACATGGTGAAATTGCCTAAGGGCAAGAAAGCTCTTAGCAACAAGTGGGTGTTCAGAAAGAAGATTGAGCAAAAGAATTTACAGACAAGGTACAAGGCCAGACTCGTGGTGAAAGGTTTTGATCAGAGGAAAGGAATAGACTTCGATGAGATATTCTCACCAGTGGTGAAGATGACATCCATACGGATGTTACTTAGGTTGGCGGCTAGCATGGATCTGGAGATAAAGCAGTTAGATGTTAAAACTGCTTTCTTCCATGGTGACCTGGAAGAAGAGATCTATATGGGACAACCAGAGGGGTTCGAAGTCAAGGGCAAAGAGCACATGGTGTAGGCTTAGGAAGAGCTTGTATGGGCTGAAACAAGCTCTTAGGCAATGGTACAAGAAGTTCTACTCGTTCCTGTTGACACATGGGTATAATAGAACGGAGTCGGACCACTGTGTGTTCACTCGTAGGTTCTCAGATGGTGATTTCTTAGTTCTGCTCTTATATGTTGATGACATGCTCATCATGGGAAAGAACATCAAGAAGATTGACAGGCTGAAACAGGAGTTGGGCAAGTCGTTTGCGATGAAAGACTTGGGCCCAGCCAGATAGATCCTAGGAATGGAGATAACCCGTGACAGAAGCAGCAGAAGGCTTTGGTTGTCACAAGAGAGGTATATTGAGAAAGTCCTAGAGCGATTCAATATGAATGCAGCGAAGCTGGTCAGTACTCCACTGGATGGTCACTTCAAATTGAGCGACAAGCAGTGTCCCAAGACGAAGGCAGAGGCGGAAGAGATGCAAAAGATACCCTACGCCTCGGCAGTAGGAAGTTTGATGTATGCTATGGTATGTACGCGCCCAGACATAGCATATGCGGTTGGTGTTGTCAGCCGGTATCTTGCCAATCCTGGCAAAGATCATTGGGCAGCAGTGAAGTGGATACTACGGTATCTGAGAGGCTCATCCAGGTTGAGCCTATGCTATGGTGACGTGAAGCCTGTGTTAGAGAGTTACACATATGCAGACATGGCAGGTGACATAAATTCCAAGAAGTCCACATCGGGTTTCATGTTCACGTTTGCTTGGGGAGCGGTTTCTTGGCAGAGCAAGCTACAGAAGGTCGTAGCATTGGTGACGACAGAGGCCGAATACATTGCAGTCACAGAAGCATGCAGGAGATGCTTTGGATGAAGAGGTTCCTAAAGGAACTTAGCCTGAAGCAGGAGAAGCACGTGGTCTATTGTGATAGCCAGAGTGCGATACACTTGAGCAAGAATCCAAGTCAGCATTCCAAGTCGAAGCATATAGAAATTCGGTATCACTGGATCAGGGATACTTTGGAACAGAAGGTGTTACAACTTGAGAAGGTTCACACGGACGATAACGGGTCAGACATGATGACCAAGGCTCTGCTCAAGGAAAAATTTGAGGCTTGTAGAAGCCGGGCTGGCTTGAAGATGGTGAACTCCTCCTGAGTCGGAAAAGGGGGAGATTTGTTGGAGTTTTCCTCCTCACGTGTGCAGAGGAGAGAGGGACAAATGTTCCTGTCCGACCGGCCGGTGCCCCTGGCCGATCGGCCGGACAAAGTGGCTGGAAACCACAAAATTGCTGGACAGATTTTGTAAAGGCCGACCGGTCGGCAGACAGGTCGGGTCATGTGTTTTTACACACAGTTTCTGTGGACCCTCGCCAATTTTCGCGCTCCCCACACGACGTTCTTCTCCCTTCCCCTTTCCTTTCGGAAAAGAAGGAGATGAGGATGCGTGAGTGCGAAATCGCCGTTTGTGCCACTGGCTTGCCTCGTTCTCGAGGGCTTCGTTTGGTTGTCGTGTTAAGCTGGATATGTTTAAGTGAGTTTATATAAGACTAGAGTCGCCACTAGCCAGTTACTTCGAATCTACAGTCGGCTAGACCCCGTAGAAACGTTAGAGAAGGGAATCCAAAGATTCCTTCCTCTAAAATGACTCCTATTGATCTGCGGTCAGAGATTCAAGGTAAGGGATCACGGTTACAGGGTGGGAAGAGGTTAAGCACCCCACACACTGCCCGTACCGAAGTACGGTCTCTACTCCACAGAATCGATCGAATACTTGAAAGTCTAGTTTAATCCTCGTATATTCTCATGGATGACATGATGCATGAATGCAGGTCTGAACAGTAAGAGTTTCTGATGGGCAGGTTCCAACAACGGGCAAGCCCAGAGCGTACGCTCGAACTGACAGGTGCTTTATGCGAGATGATGCATGCTGTGTGCTTGAATATTCAAAGTGTTTATAGTGATATGTACGTGAATGAAGGTCTGAACAGTAAGAGTTTCTGATGGGCAGGTTCCAACAACGGGCAAGCCCAGAGCATACGCTCAAACTGACAGGTGCTTAATTTAAGACATATGCGGTGTGCTTGAATAATCAAGGTGCTTGTAGTGAAGCAGGGGGGTTGGAAGAAAAGTAAATGTTGCATTTATGCTAGATACAAATGAGATGATGCTGGAAAAATGATAGCTGGATGGACGGAGGTATCGCAAGGATTGGCTTCGAGTGGCTGGATCAAGACTTGGGTGACTTGAGAGGCTTGGACCAGTGGTCAGGCTGGGCTGGACCAGGGTTAGGCTCTCCTCACTCGGGCTCTCCTTGGTGGAAAAATGGACTAAAGGGGATTCGGATCGCACTCGGGCTGAATGGGCTTCGAATGGATGATGAAATGAGAAGGGGAGGGGGGTATTTATAGCAGCGAGGAGTGGCATTCCGCGTAATTTATCTCGGGCGGCCTGCTATGGGCCGCCTGTACGGCCGTTCCTCGGTTTCCAGCGACGTACGGTTGCTTCCTCGGGGCTGCTGTTTGACTCGCTGGGTCGACTCAGTGAGTTGACTCAGCGGGTCGACTCGGTGATTTGACTCGACGGGTTGACTCGACTGGTTGACTCGGTGTTTTGATTAGGTGTTTTGACTCGACGGGTTGACTCAGCGGGTTGACTCAGCGGGTTAACTCAGCGGGTTGACTCAGTGAGTTTGACTTTTTTGGGATTTTTTGACTGGCTTTTCTTATGGGGGGTTTTTCAGGGTGGTGTTTAGGATTGGGTTGACTGGGTTCAGGCTTGAACTGGGCTATGGAATGGGGCTTACAAGGGTGAGTTTGGCTGAGTTTGGACTTGGGATTTGGGGGTATGGTCCTCCATTTATCCAGCTTTCTCTACCAACAGTGTAGCCGAAGGTGGGGTGTCTACAGATGCCCCTCTTTGGCAGAGGTTGCGTGCAACCGAATGCCAAAGCGAGTGGACACCCCGCTTCTGACCCGGTCATTCATAGATCATATTCTGAAATCTTTGCTTGCCTTTGCATCTGTGTCAGTTGATCGTTTGGAAACCGATCACTCGCACATAACGCGGGAGTTTGGAGAAAACGTTGCGATTGTCCCTGCATGCGCTGCAACCTGGGTACCCAATCGCAACCCTTCCATTCCCGATCGGTACTAACATCGGAAAGGTACAGCAGAGCCTCTGCGTCGACAGTCTTACGAGGATGCTGACCCTGAGACTGATTGTGTGATGTTTGATGTTTTCCCAGATCACTCCAGGAGTACTTGTTTTGCTTGACTGTCAAAGTGGTTAGACGCCCTGCGTCAGATAGTCTTACGGGATTCTACTACGCCGACTTGGACTCAGTCAAGGTACTTCAGACATCAACGCCTAGGTATGTGCGGGTGGGCTTTTTCCACCCGATCTGCTGGCTTCGATGCTTGGTTTGCAATTCATTCTTTCCTTGATTGTGGTCTGGAATCTTTGTTATCTTTTGTATCTGAGTCAGTTGATTGTCTGGAAATTGATAACTCGCACATACCGCGAGAGTTTGGAGAAAACGTTGCGATTGTCCCTGCAGTTTGCTGCAACCTGGGTACCCAATCGCAACCCTTCCATTCCCGATCGGTACTAACATTGGAAAGGTACAGCAGAGCCTCTGCGTCCGTAGTCTTACGAGGTTGCTGACCCTGAGACTGTTTGTGTGATGTTTGATGTTTTCCCAGATCACTCCAGGAGTACTTGTTTCGCTTGACTGTCAAAGTGGTTTAACGCCCTGCGTCAGATAGTCTTACGGGATTCTACTACGCCGACTTGGACTCAGTCAAGGTACTTCAGGCATCCACGCCTAGGTATGTGCGGGTGAACTCTTTCCACCTAATCTGCTGATTTTGATACTTGGGTTACAATTCATCGTTTCCACCTGTTCAAATGGTTTCTGTGACCGAGCCTTTTGGCTTTCATCTTTTTTGTATCTTGGCATGTGGTACAACCGCACTGACACTGGAGTTCAGTTTGACCGTACTTTGAGTGCATTGGATCCGATGGTCTCCGGGGAAACCGCGAGATATCAGATCTTATTTGATTTTTTGCGTTGGCTTCTACCCAGAGATATGGAAGATCTCCTGGTGTTTTAGAGGCAGAACGCTCTACTGGAAAATATTTTTGGATTTTTGAAAATGCACCCACTCTGGGGAGTGATACTCCGTGGGGTTTTTATTTGCAAATAGAAATATTTTTTGTCTTTTTGAAATGGAAATCTGGTTTGCATGCGCCTCCACTAGGGATCCCTGTGGGGTCTTTGACTAACCCGCTTTTATTTTGAAAGCAGGTAAACATGATGATTGATGCGATGGATGTTGATGCATGGAGATGCATGATGAATGCATGGCTTGGCTCATTCTCTTTCAGTTTGATGATTTTGCTTTTGCTGGAGATGCAGAGAATTTTGAGCTTATTGCTTGCAGGGTTGTGCTCCCTTGGGGATTTTCTTTTTAATGCGGACGTTTGGTCAGCAGGTTGGTCAAGATACCGACCCGTGGTCGATCAGGTCCATCGTCCCAAGATGTTGTTTCTTTGCGAATGAGAATGTACGAGGATATTATCTGACTTCAAGATGTTCTTCTGGGCATTCATGTAATTGGGATGGTGTTTGGTTGCCCGTTTTGGTCAAGATTCCAATTTGCGGGCGATTGGATCCGTCATCCTAAATTGTGAAGAGAGTGGAGTTCAAGACTCCTGAAGTGTAGTGCTAGGGATACTGACAATTTTTGTGATTTTTGCAGATATTTGGGTCCGAATCTTTACCTGAGCGGTCAGGGTAGAGATCAGTTTATTGAAAACACAGGAAATATTTTTTGTGATTTTCGAAAATATTTGATTTGAAAGCAAGGGAAATATTTTTTTGTGATTTTTTGACAATATTTTGATTGAAAGGAAGGGAAATATTTTTGTGATTTTTGCAAATTTTTTTTTTTATTGAAAGCAAGGGAAATATTTTTGTGATTTTTTGACAATATTTTGATTGAAAGCAAGGGAAATATTTTTGTGATTTTTGACAATATTTTGATTGAAAGCAAGGGAAATATTTTTGTGATTTTTGCGAATTTTTTGATTGAAAGCAAGGGAAATATTTTTGTGATTTTTGAAGAGGTGATTTTGCAATGTTTTTGTATTTTGTGATTTTTCTGAAATGCAGGGAAAAGTGTGGAATTTTCATCCACTTCCAGCTTCTACTGCTGGTAAGGCACCCGATCCATTTTACGTCAGCGAGCAAGACGAGTCTCACACAGTTAAGTGCCGTAGTTTTACATCTTCGGATGAGGGGATTTTGAGGGTTTTCAGTCAACACACCCACAAAGTTGCCTGTTCCTCATGTGCAATGCACATAGACCACGTATCGTCCGACGGACTCCTTCGGCCACAAAATGAGCCACATTTTCACATTTCCTTTAGTCAATCCAGTTTGGGGTCTTACGTTGCTCACAATTCCGCGAGGGTGCGCTCCACCTCCCAACAGCCTTAATCCCCTTCATGAGTCTTAGGAATAGGGAACATCCGTCAAATTCAACAACGACTTCCAAATCAAGGTTGTCTATCACGGTGCGTTCAACACGAACAGGATTGCGGAGTTCTGCCCGCCTCAGTCCTTACCTGTTTAAAAAAAAAAATTCCAGACACCCGTACGATCAAGTGTCAGCCATGCCTGGAGCAGGTTAGGAAAGAAAGCCCCCGAGAAGTTTATCCCAGTGTAGTTTTAGGTCTTCGGACCGCTGGGGATGAATTTGTGCAGTTGAAATTGATGGCAAATTTTTTTTTATTTTTTATTTTTATATTTTTTTTATTTTAAAAAGGGTTCCAGAGTTCAACTCAAGTAATCGAAGATGACACTAGTTTTATGGAAAGCTTGAAATCTTTTTGGTATTTTTGGAAATGATCCGGGTTATCAAACCTTGATCCCAACGGTCGAGGCCGATGCCGATTTTTATTGAAAATCTCTCGGGATATTGATCCCGACGTAGTTTAAGGTCTTCGGACCAAAATCTGTACATGCTGAAAATACGTTCCTTTTTTGTGATTTTTCGAAATGATCCAGGTCATCAGATCTTGGCCTGAACGGCTGGGATCGATGCTGGTTTTTATTAAAAATCTCTCGGGATATTAATCCCGACGTAGTTTAAGGTCTTCGGACCACAATGCTGTGCAAGCGATGCTGGAAATCACACTTCTTTTTTTTTTTTTTTTAAGAAAGTGTCCAGAGTCATCAAGCCTTAATGAAGACCGATGCCGGTTTTTATTGAAAATCTCTCGGGATATTGATCCCGACGTAGTTTAAGGTCTTCGGACCAAAATATGTACAAGCGAGCAGCAATCCAGGTTAGAGACTATGGGAATTCTTCTTGGAATGGTTCGGATCATCAGGTCATACCCTTGGATGGTTGAGATCACTGTTTGACCAAGTCAGTCTTTTTCTTTCTTTTCTTTGAAAATTCTATGGAACTTTTCCACATCATCAACCCAATTTCTCACCCATTTCTCATGAGATGAGATTTTGGTGAGATTTCTTTCTTTTTCTCACCATTCTCTTCCATCACTTCAATCTTACATGGAGGTACAAGATTCACTTGCAACCACCCTTCCCAAGGAGGAGTTCTTCCCAAGGAGAGGGGGTGAGAACTCATCTCACATGGGTAGGGGCTAGGACGGCCTCCTATGGGCCGCCCGGACGGTCTCTGCCTTCTGGTCTCTTCAGTGGGCTGGGTAAAAGGGTGCCCTCCCCTTTTCTATATAACATGGGGCACCCTTGCCCCCCTCAACGTGCAATCTCTCTCTTCTCTCTCTCATACTCTCTCTTTTTTCAAGTTTTCTCTCTCTTCTTTGGTGGTCCTTTGCTTCTCTCAAGTGGTGGCCCTTAGAGACATTTTGGGACAGCAAGGTGGTCCCTCTTTGGTGAGTGGTAAAGGTATGGACCACTTCCTTTCTCTTTTCTTATCCTTTTCCTTCTTCATTTTCTCTTCTCATGACTCTTTTCTTTTTCCATGTAGCTATTCCAAGAGGTGTGAAGGTGGGCCCAAGAATTTTTGACCTTTTTCTAGATCTCAGGTCTTTTTCAAAGGTGGTGCATGGAGAAGGACATTGCAAGCTCTCCACTTCATTTTTTCTTTCTTCTTTTCACACTCCCCTCATGTGTATGTAAAGGGTGATTTTGCCATGTCATCAAGTGTACATGGCAAAATACTCTATTTTTTTCATGGGGATTGGGCCTCTTTTCATATGTATCAAATGGGCTCAAAGTGAAGTCATGGCCCTTGGTGTATTTGGTGGGCCCAATGCTTCATTTTGGGCTCCCTCTTACTTCCTTTCTCTTGTCATTTCCCTTGGAACTCTCTTTTCTTTTTCATCTTCTTTCCAAGACTTGGGCCCATGGTCATGGTAGGGCCCATCTCAAGTTTTGAGCTCATGGGGCTCACTTTGGGTGACCCATCTTTCTTCACATGTGTATGGATCAAGGTGGCTAGCCCATTTTTCATTTGGATCTCAAGTGGGCTAGATTTCCTAGTTGGGCTTATATGGACAAGTAGCCCAACTCTTCCATCATTTCTCGATTATGATGTACATCCTTGTACAAGGTGTAGTGGGCTCCTTGGAGTTTTTCATGTGGATGGGCTTTTGGGCCTTCATTGAAACTTGGGCACTTCTTTGAACCATGTGTGCCCCACTACACTTTGTTCATGTAGGATTTTTCTTTTCATGCTTTTTCTTTGATGGATGGAGGACTTGAGCTACTTGACCATCTACAAGTCCCATGAGTGAGTTGTTCCCACAATCTCACTAAGTTCAAATGGTTTTCTTTGTGGTAGGAATGTGGTTCCCAAGAGTTTCCCTCTAATGTTATCAATCTCGAATGGATGATCCTCAAGTGAGCTATCCATACAACCATAGCTCCTTGATCCTTTCTTTGGGGCTTGGTGGGTCATTCCACCATCATTTTAAATATGAGTGGTTTTTCTTTGAATTTGTGGGAAAGAATGATACCCATAAGTTGCCCATTTTTGTCCCATGCCTTGGGACATTTCGGATTTTGATCTTCAAGTGGGCTATGTGTACCATTCTTATCCATTTTCATGATGGTTGGGTGACTTATCAAGCCATGCCCTCTTGTGCTCAAATGGTCTCCCTTTTTGGTAAAGAAATTGGTGCACATAAGTTGCCCAAACTTGCCTTTACATGGGCATTTCCAACTTTGACTCCTCATGTGGGCTATGTGCATCAAAATTTTTACCATTGGCCTCTTTGATTCCATATGTTTGTGGGTGGACCGCCATGTTGTATTCTCATGGTCAAAACTTTCATCAAGATGAGGCACATAAGGTTGCCCATGGTTAACCCATGAATGGGTCCTCATGTTCTTCAAAGTGGGCTATGTGCTCTCTCCAATCCATTGAGATGAGGCATTTGGGTTGCTCTTGGGGGCCCACTTCCTTTCTATTCCCCACTTGTCCATGCACATGTGTAAAAAAAATGGAAACATCTTAAGTGATAATCATGACCTTGGCATAAAAGTGGATCAATCCTTGGCCACATATGGACTTTGAAGAGGGATTTCTCATGTGAAGTAGGATTCTCATCCTTTGTTGATCTCATGGCACTTGAGTGCATGTGTTGTCCAAAATGTGTCCTTAGATGATGGACTTTTCTTGCCTAAGGCATGCCATGCAACCTTCTTTAAGGTGGGCCTTACTTTTTCCAATGGGCCCAACACATATCCTAAGTGACACATGGAGTTGGACTTTAGATTTTGCATTTGAATGTGAGTCCAATCCAATGGGTTTCTTGGATGATAATTTGGATTTTAACGGGTAATGGATAGGGACTTACTTGCCAAGCTTGTAGGATTCAATGGCGGATGGTACCAGAGGTCACCGAGTGATTGATGAAGATGATCCTGCCTTCATCGTCCGCCGAGGGGACCACATGTGTTCCTTAGCTATGGAGCATCAACCTCTTCCCGCTATCAAGGGTCAAGGTACCAGGGATCGCTGGGACTACTGGGTGAAGGATCCACAGCCCTTGCTTGAACGAGTACTGGATGGTACTCCTTTTGCTGGCCTCCTCACCTTACGTTTCCATAATAACGATGCTAACTGCATGATGCTCGCGGCCCTTTGCGAGAGGTGGCGGGATGAGACCCACACCTTCCAGCTCCCTTGTGGTGAATGGGGAATAACCCCCTTGGACATTTATATGCAAATAGGCTTCCCGTTTCATGGAACAGTTGTTCCTCAAGTCAGCTCTCTGGCTCCCCTCACTTTTACTGACTGGCTACAGCTCGTTGGTGATATCCCACCCGAGGGTGAATTCCAAGGCCATCAAGTAAAGATGCGATGGTTCTATAACACTTTTGCCTCCGTCATCCCTACCACCGAGCGAGAGGCACTCCACAAAGCTCGGGCCATGATCACTTATGCCTTCGGGTCCTTCCTCTTCTGCCATGCGAATGAGAGGGTTGATCCTAAATTCCTTCGTTTAGTCGAGGATCTTCATCATCCCTATAACTTGAATGGGGCTATCTTAACCCATATCTTTCAAGGTCTAGACAAGACCTGTCGGCATAGCCGGTCCTTCACAGGCTTCTGGCCTGTCGTTGAGGTATCTCTTCTTTCACCTTTCTTGAAGCGCTTTCGCCTTCTTTCTTTCTCTGATCAGTAGATGTGTCTTTTGCCCAGACCTGCTTTTATGACCATTTTCCCCATCTCGCGCCGAGGATGCGAGACGATGTTGAACCCTCTTTGTATCGCCACATGTACTGGCACCAGCAAAACTGTCAGCGGAACGCCCGAGTTTCTGGGGACAATTGGCGTGCTGACATAGACGGGCTGACCGTTGAGGACGTAAGTATCTTGCTTTCCCTACCCCTCGTGCCGTACTGTAACTGATCATAGTGACCTCATTTGCTGCAGCTCGCTCGGATGCCGTATGCCAGTTTCCCTCTCTATTATACCCCCCAGCGTGTGGAGGCTATGATGCTTCATGTCTCCGTATCATGCTTTCTGACGCTGAATCTTTTCAGTGGTATCTGGGGGAGAGGTTGCTTCGGCAAGTCACTGGGATGGCTCGAGTCCCTTGTTCTGCGCCTCCTCCAGCTGCTCGGATGCCGGTTGATGAGAGAGTTGAGGCTCTCGTGGGCTAGCCCAGATTTCGTTTCACGATCCCGGATCGTGATTATGATGAGTGGTATCTGTTGTTCGGCCAGGGGCCTCTGCTTCCTTTGCTTTATGTTCCAGGTGGCCGTCGCAGGTATGCTGGAGGTTCGGTGACTGCTCCTTTGATGGATCTTTATCGTCGGGAGCGGGACGGGAGGAGGGACGATGATGATTATGTTGGCGACTTGTAGCCTACTTAGGTGCTCTGCTTTGTATGGCCTTGTACTTTTGTTTTTATCCTTTTTTGTATCAAGCTCTTTTGAATGAATATATAATCTTCGACTTGTCTCAAACTCTTTGATGATGTCTGGACGCTTTGACTTTTGACTTGTTCCTTCATGATTTGAGACTTCTTAGCTGCATGGACAATGACTTGAACGGTTCGGATTGCTTGTTTAGGCCTTGTGGGCCCTCTTGATGATTAGATCTTGGATTATGGCCCTTCTTTTGATGATCGAACATTTGATCTTGCTGCTCCATGACTTGTGTAAGCTTTCCAATGGTTTGGATCCTGATGATCTAGCCCTTGAATGGTTCAGATTGATAGATTCGGCCCTGTGGGCCCACTTAAGACCTTGGCTTTACTTTGGGGCACCTCTTTTGATGACTTGTGAGGCTAAGAAGGCTTCTCATGGTGTGGATGATGGCTTGAACGTCTCAGATCGCTTGGCTCGGCTTTGTGGGCCCACTTGATGATTAGATCGTGGATTCTAGCCCTTCTTTTGATGATCAGCCCTTTGATCTTGTTGTTTGATGGCTCATGTAGGTCCTTCAATGGTTTAGATCATGATGATCTGGTCTTTGAATGGCTTGGATTGCTTGTGGCCCCCACTTGATCACCTTTCCCTTTCTTTGGCTTGATCAGCCATGTTCTGGCCGCATTGCTTCGTGATTGGACCGGTGGGGCACCTTTTATATGATCTTGATCAGCTTCAATCGAAATCTGGAGTGGACCGGAGCCTTGAGCGGCCCATGGAGCGCCATCTGCTGACGTGGACTGTCAGCCTCACCTACCAAGAACCCCGGAGCCAATCCCGCGGAGAGAGGGGATCCATGTCCGTACGGGCGGCCCAGAGCAGGCCGCCCAGGGCTTGTCTCTTGAGCGGCCTGGGCTGGCTCGTGCTCGGACATTCTTCTCTGTCCACTGTCCCTGTCTCCACCTGCTTTGCACTGGCGAGTTTGATTCCAGCCATGAATATTCTTCTGTCTCATCTTCCCTTCTCCTTTTGTCCTCTTCTTGGTTTATCTTTTCTCAAGCAATGGACGGTGGAGGTTTAGGGGCTATGGGGGCTGCCCATGGTGGGTCCCACACTTCAGAAAGTATTGAAGGCTTTAATGATGGAGGGATTTCTTTAATGAATGGTGAAGATGGGGCATTGAATGGAGGCATTGATGAGGGGCTTGAGATGGTGGTTGGTGGAGTTTTAAATGGCTCCATTAATGGTGGGATGGCTGGATTTTCAGATTTGAATGGGCCCCTCATTATGGGAGGAATGGATGGTATAGATAGGATGATGGGATGGGACATAGGTGAGGCTATGAATCCCTTGAGTGTGGGCCCCATGGATGATGTGATGGATGGCGGTGATGGGACCATGATGGACATAGATGGGCTGATCTCATGCTTGGATGGGATGGATGGTTCAGATGGTACCTTTGACGGTTTGGATGCTCTGGGTGAGGGCCGAGATGTGCGGTATACTTGCTTGGGTGGACTTGATGTGGTCATTAATGATGTCCCCATGATGATGGATGGTGTGGATGCCTCGATGATCCCTTTGATCGGCCAGGATGATGATTGGATTCATGATTTCCTGTTGGAGGGGGCAGCAGGTCCAGATCTGACCGTTGATTCTTCGATCGGGGTTGCCGGGACCCTTTTTGATGGTTCAGATGTATTCTTCGACGGTCAGATTAGCCAGGATGCCACGATGTGCGGTGTGATCTTCACTGATAGTCCTTTTGATGGGGAGCATTGTCCTTCTCTTGGTCATCGGTCCTTTGCGCACTCCGTTCATGAGGTGGGCGAGTCTTCCCGTGCGGCTGAGGTTGTGACAGTTTCCGACAGTGATGCGACTATATCAGACATAGCCGTTACTGGGGACAGGTCAGGGGTTGTCGAGTCTGCAGAGGTTCCAGCTTTTCCTTCTCCTTCGCCCGTTCACCTTCCGATCCTTGATGAGTCATCATTGATTTCTGGTCCTTTTGTTCTGGAGGGGGTACCAGTGAGGACTTGTCAGCTGCTTCCTCGTCCTTCTTGCTCGCCACGGCTACTTGCTTGGCTTGACAGCTTGTCAGCCTATGAGATTCGAGATTTGGAGTCCTATGGCTTCGGCAGTCTGGTCCATATGGCTAGAGTTGATATTGATTGGAGGATGCTTGGAGTTGCCTTGATTGATTGGGTCCCTTCGTTGAACTTGTTTGTGTTTAATGATATGGAGATGGGACCTTCTTTGGAGGAGCTTGCACGCTTGATAGGCCTACCCTGGGATTATGCTCAGTATTTTTCGCCGAAGACGTCGCCGAAGACTGCCACACCGCAGAACTGGTTCGGGATCCCCTATCTTGTTCGTCCTGCAGCCAGTGGCCAGGATGCTGTGGTGTTTTCCTTGGACTTACTATATGATCTTTTTTCGGGTCCTCGGAGTGCGGCCGGTTCTACCTTTGCTCGGAACGCACTGATGTTCTGCTTGATTGCTGAGGTGCTGTTCTCGGGATGGCGCAGGTCCCAGACCCCTCTGCTTTTTGAAGTGATGAGCCGAGCTATTCGACGGCAGGGGATTATTTCTCTCATCTTGGCCGAACTGTTCAATGAGCTGACTGACTGCGCCCTGGGCCGCACTCGTGTCCTTCGCGGCTGCTGTGCCTTTCTTCAGGTATCTTTTCTACACCTTTTTCCTCTTGCTTTGTTAGGAATTGCTCCGCTCTAGCTGAACTTCTTTTCCTTTTTGTGATCAGGTCTGGCTATGGGAGCGTCTTTCGATGACTGTTCCTGTACCTTTTCCTGACACTCGTCGCCCAGACCTTATGCGACACATTATGGAATTTCTTCCTCATACAGCTAGGATGAGCGAGCCCTTGTATCGCAAGATGTTTGCTGAACTTCGTGACTGGAACGTTCGTTGGGAGTCATCTTGGCTTTCACTTCCTCCAGTGCTTTGCGATGCACACCGCCTTCCTCTGATGTTGGTAGGCTTTCGATCCTACTTTTCTTATCATCCCATTCGGTTCCTGCAGCAGTTTGGATATGAGCAGGATGTTCCTCTTTTCGCTTTCACGGGTATCGGGCGTCGAGCACTTCCATCCAGATCCTCTGACTTTAGGACCCGGATTGATTGTTCTTGGGCGAGTTATTTGACTGCTGATTTGCTCGGTTTTGAGCTGCGGACTTTTCCGATGGCGACCGCCCCATATCAGTACTGGGTTGCTGAGCAGTCTTTATATCGACGTATCCCTTGCTGGCATCAGACTGCTGATGAGGATGAGCAGGATATCCTTGGAGATGCAGGCTCTTCATCTGGTTCATATGAACCTTTTGAGGAGCGCCCATTCATTGATCCTTGCTTCCTTTTGGCCACTCATGGCCATCTGCTATCTGAGATCTCTGCACTTCGGTATCATTGTTAGATGATGTCGAGGAGATTGGCTGCCGATCAGAGATTGTCTGATGAGGAGACAACGATCCATACCCTTGAGCGCGATGAGGCGCATTACCTGCGTATGGAGGTGAGCAGGTTGGGAGAGAGACTATCTTTTTATGAGTCGGAGGACTTACCTGATGTGGCCGAGGAAGAGGGTAGAGATTGACTGTGTTGGCCACCTGCACATTCTTTTTTGCATATATGATTGATGATGATGAATTTTTTTTTGTATTTTTTTGAAAAGATGACCTGATATGTGTAAAAGAAATACGATGCTTTTAATGAAAAAGAAGAAAACTTTTTGGGAATCTATTGTGCCATGAGTTGTCTTGTGAGTGTGTCTAGATTTTATGTCGGGATATAGGAATCAGAACTGGGGCTCGGCCAATGATTTGACCGATGTCTCAAGATTAACTTGAGTGCTCCTTTGGTTCCCTAGAGGTGTAGGCAATGGAAACTGTTGCCTCTTGAGATTGTCAGAGTTTGTAGAGCTCTTTGTTCCTGACTGTACTTCCTCTTGTCTTGAACTATAACTGCTTGAACCGATCTGGACCTTCTGATTTCTTGGTACCTGCACTTTTAAAATTTTTTTTTTTTTTTCATTTGAGCCATTTTTGCCTGCAGTGCTCTTTCGAGTTTTCACCACAGCCGGCTTTTCCCCCGTCATTTTTGCCCATGGCGCCCTTTCGGGTTTTTACCACGTCCCGGGTATTTGATCTTGCCTGCCCCTTGGCAGCTATGCTGCTTTTACCCTCAGTGCCCTTTCGGGTTTTCACCAAGTCCGCTGTATGCCCACTGTTTTTACTCGGAGCGGCTTTCCAGGTTTTCACTCCGCCCTCTTTGTTTAGGCACACATTTTTTTTTCTTTTTTTCTTTTTTTCTTTTTTTTTGGATCTTTGGATAACTGCGGCGACTAGAGGTTGGGAATCCGTCGTCGCCGGCCGATGGCAGTCTTTCAGCCCTTATCCTGAGTTACGATAATAGAGCTGTTGGTCTTAGCTAAAGACCTTTCTGAGATGAATGGATGGATGACTGTGTTTCTTCTTGGACTGATTTTTTTTCTTGGGTGCCTTGCTTTGGCTTCCCTTTTTCTTTCTCTTTTCTTCTTTTTTTTGTATTCTTTTTCTCTCTCTTTTTTCTTTGTCTTTCCCTTTTAAATCTCCCCCTTTTTTGTATTTTCCTCCTTTTGAATCCCCTTATTTGAAACACTTGTTGGTGGACGGAAATGATTTCTCAGAGATCTTAGCTTCGACCTCTTGACTTCAGCTCTATTAAAGTAACCTTGATAAGGTCAGAATGACTTACCCATGAAAGATCTTCACGTTGTCGGCGTTGGTTGGCTCAGGAAGATCCACCCCTCTCATGCTGGTGAGTCTGAGGGCGCCTCCGGGAAGTACTTCTCTGATGATCAGTGGCCCGTCCTACGAGGGTTTGAACTTTCCTCTGGGACCCGGGAGGTGCGACGGTAGAATCTTCTTCATGACCATGTCGCCTAACTTGAAACTTCTTTTTCGGACTCTCTTGTTGTAAGCCCGAGCGATCCTTTTCTGATAACACTGAGAAAGACTTAGTGCACGCATGCGCTTTTCATCTGCTAGCTGCAACTGATCGAATCTGGCCCGTTGCCATTCTCCTTCTTCAACTCTGCTTTCTAGTAACACCCGTAGTGATGGTATTTCCACCTCGACTGGTAGAACTGCTTCCATTCCATAAGTAAGCTCGAAAGGAGTAACGCCCGTAGCAGACCGTACAGACATTCGATAGGCCCAAAGTGCATATGGGAGCATATCTGACCAATCTCGATAGGTCACGACCATCTTCTCAAGTATCCTGACGATTGTCTTGTTTGCGGCTTCTACCCCACCGTTCATTTGGGGACGGTAGGGGCTTGATCGATGATGTTGGATCTTAAACTTGCTGAGGAAGTCATCCATCTTCTTGTTGACGAACGGAGTCCCATTATCTGTGATGATGGCATTGGGGATTCCATACCGGCATATGATGTTGTTCTTCATGAATTTGATCACCTGAGATGCTGCAATTGTGGTGTAGGAGGCTGCCTCTACACACTTGGTGAAGTAGTCGACTGCCACAAGTATGTACTCATGACCATTTGATGCTTTGGGACTGATCTTGCCGATGATGTCGAGTCCCCACATGGAGAAGGGCCAGGGGGTGGTCAGGTTGTATAATTCTGATGATGGGGCATGGATTTGATTCGCATGCTCCTGACACTTGAAGCATTTTCTGACGTGCTGGCAACAGTCTGTCTCCATGGTGAGCCAATAGTAGCCGAGTCGCAGAATCTTCTTTGCCATCATGTGCCCGTTCATGTGTGGGCCACAGATTCCTTCGTGTATTTCTTCCATGATCTTTGCAGCTTCTGTTTCATCGACGCATCGAAGGAGGATGTGATTATAGGATCGCTTGTAAAGAACTTCGCCACTGATGGTGAACTGGCCGGCCAAACGCTGAATGGTTCGGCGATCTGTTGCTGTTGCTGATTCTGGATACTCCTGGGTTTCGAGATATTGCTTGATGTCGGCATACCAGGGTTTGTCAGGGACAGCTTCAGCTTCTTCTATTTGCAGGCAGAAAGCAGGTTCTTCTTGAATTTCGACTGTGAGCTCCCATTCTGAAGCTCCTTTTAGTATCTCGAGCATTGATGCAAGTGTGGCGAGAGCATCTGCAAACTGGTTCTTGGCTCTGGGCATGTATGAGAAGGTGACTTCTTTGAATTCTTCGATCAGATTTTCAAGATACACATGATATGGTATCAACTTCTCGTCCTTGGTTTTCCATTCGCCATTGGCCTGATTGATGATAAGCTGTGAGTCTCCAAATACTCGCAGCTTCTTGACGCCCAGGATTATGGCTTCCCTTAAGCCAGCGATGCATGCTTCATACTCTGCCATGTTGTTGGTGCACTCGAATGCTATGCGCCTCGAGATAGGAATAGGGACATCATCTGGAGAGTAGAGGATTGCTCCAATACCACTCCCTTTAGAATTTACTGCGCCGTCGAAGAATAACGTCCACTCTCCTTTCTTCTTTTCTTCACTTTCGACAAGCAAGAGATCTTCATCAGGAAAGAACGTCTTGAGCGGCTGATAGTTCAGGAGGGAATGGGCCGCAAGATGATCGGCGAGGGTCTGCCCCTTGATTGCCTTTTGAGTGACATAAGTGATGTCGAACTCAGACAAGAGTAGCTGCCATTTAGCTATTCTCTAAGTGAGTGCCGGTTTCTCGAACAGGTACTTGAGCGGATCCATGCGAGCGAGGAGGAGAATAGGGAATGCAATCATGTATTGACGGAGTCGCTAAGTTGCCCAGACTAGGGCAGGCAAGTCTTCTCGATCGGGGAATACCTGGTCTCGTAGTCGGTGAACTTTCGGCTCAAATAGTATATTGCTTGTTCCTTCTTCCCGGTCTCGTCGTGCTGGCCGAGGACACAGCCAATGGCTTCTGCTGCTACCGAGATGTATAACAATAAGGGTCGTCCGGGGGCGGGCGGCACTAGGACTGGAGGATTCATGAGATATCTCTTGATGCGATCGAAGGCAACTTGGCAATCATCATTCCATTCTTTTGGAACATTCTTCCGGAGGAGCTTGAAAATGGGTTCACAAATAGGTGTGAGCTGTGCGATGAAACGACTGCTGTATTGAATTCTGCAGAGGAAGCCACGAATTTCTTTCTCTGTTCTAGGAGGGGGCATCTTGATGATTGCTCTGGTTTTGGTCTCGTCGACCCTGATGCCATCCTCGCTCACCATAAAGCCGAGGAGTTTGCCTCCCATTGCACCGAAGACACATTTCTGAGGGTTGAGACGGAGCTTGTACTTTTCTAATATGTTGAATAATTTCTTCAGATCTTCAAAGTGTCCTTCAATTGTGCGAGATTTGATGATCATGTCGTCCACATATACTTCAAGTTCTTTGTTCATCATGTTGTGGAATAATGCTGTCATTGCTCGCTGATATGTTGCTCCTGCGTTCTTCAGACCGAACGGCATTACCCTGTAACAGAAGGTTCCCCAGGGAGTGATGAACGATGTCTTCTCACGATCTTCGACGGCCATCTTGATCTGATTGTAACCTGAGAACCCGTCCATGAATGAGAAGATCTTGTATCCAGCAGTGTTGTCGACCAGAGTGTCGATATGTGGCAAAGGAAAGTCATCTTTAAGACTGGCTTTGTTGAGATCTCGAAAGTCGATGCACATTCGAACCTTGCCGTCCTTCTTTGGTACTGGCACGATGTTGGCGAGCCATTCAGGGTAGTTGGAGACTACCAAGAATCCCGCGTTGTACTGCTTGATGACTTCATCTCGGACTTTCAGAGCCCATTCTGGCTTCATTCTTCGAAGTTTCTGCTTCACTGGCTTCATATCTGCCTTGGTTGGCAGATGGTGTATAACGAGCTTTTCATCGAGCCCCGGCATGTCTTCATATGAGAACGGAAAGTTGGACAATCTTGGAGCTAGGAACTCTATCATTTTCTGTTTCATCTCAGGTGGCAACGATTTTCCAATGCGTACTTCCCTAGGGATCTCAGGCGTCCCCAAGTTTACTATCTCGAAATCATCGGCTGCAACATTGGCTTTAGATTCGAACTTTTTGAGGAGATCCTCTAGTTCGGGAGCTGGATCATCATCTTCCTCATCCCGAGCTTCGTCCAGACTCATGAGCTCGAAGTCTAATTCGATGTCGAAATCATATGATTCGACTTCAAACTCATGCGACTCTTTAGACGAACTTGGCACACTATTGAATGCAGGAAAAGAAATGTCTTTTGGTTTTTGAGATTTTTCTGAAATGGAAATACTAGATGTTTTTGGCTTTTGAAAGTTTTTGATTTTTTTGGATTTTCGAAATTCGTGGGACTTTGAACAAGCAGGCATTGCAGACCATGATTGAGCCCAACTTGTTCCAAAGTTCCGGTCGCTGCTTAAACAGGCGTTTTTTTTGGAAGCCAGAGCCCTCAGATGGCTCTTTGGCTGATTCAAAAGTTAGGGGAACAGATGACCATTCAGGACCCCACACTTCCTCCCCTGGAGAGGTGGGGGTTGATGATTTGGGCGAAGAATCATGATCTGGCCCAATGACCATGACTTCTCGCTGGTCGGGTTCGAGATCTGAGTCGCACTCAGTCCCTCCCGGGTCACTTACCTCGCATTGCAGTTCGTCTGGTTCTACGGCTAGACACAAGTTTGGAATCTGGACATCAGACCAATCTAGGGCTGGCCACTTCCCTTTCTTGGCCCAATGGATGTGCTGCTTCTGCCCGTGGCTGATGATTGATGAAGTTGACTTTGCAGAGATGGGCAAGTCGTGCCCCTCGCTAATTGGTGCTGAGATGGGCAAGTTATGCCCCTTGCTGATTGAAGTGGGCAAGTTGTGCCCCTGGCTGATTGAAGTGGGCAGGTTGTGCCCCTGGTTGAGAGAAGTGGGCAAGTTGTGCCCCTGGTTGGGAGCAGGTGTCAGAGTAACCTGGTCCTGAAGCTGCTGTATTTGACTTCCTTCTTCGTCTTCATCATTTCCTTCTTCTTCTGGAGGCTTAGATGGTTCGAGAATCTGATCCCATCGAATGAGGGGCTACGTGGCCCAAACTAGGCTCATCGGGAGGCCTTTATGTAGTGCAGTCGGTTGATTCCCTCCTGGATCTTTGCAAGGTTCTCCTGGCTTGACGAACTGGATGGGTGAGCACCGAAATTTCTTCCTCCTTTTGTCCATGAAGGTTGCCCTGTATCCGAGTCCCCATTTGCGTTGGTTATATACCAGCGGTACCTTTCTGGACTTGAAGTGATTCTTCATTCGGTATTTGAGGCTCAGACGCTCTGCCGGTGAAAAGACACGGTCCACCCTTATCGGTTCTGGATTGGCGATAGAGTTCACAGTCTCGAATTCGAAACTATGAAACGGGATGTCTTCCTCAGAGTGCTAGATATCGATGACCGGGATGTCTGGTTCAGTGACAGCAGCATTGGAAGGAATGATGAGCTCCTTCTCTGCATGGATAGAGATCACTTGATTTCCACAGATGTACTTCACTCGTTGATGCAGGGTTGATGGCACAGCTCCAACCTTGTGTAGCCAAGGTCGTCCGAGCAGCATGTTGAAAGAGGCTGATATATCCAGGATTTGGAATGTGATGGTGGAGACTTCCGGACCTATCTGTACCTCTATGTCGACCTCCCCTTCCACTGATCGACGGGTGTTGTCGAATGCTCTGACGCATATGGTGCTGGGTCGGAATGAAGAAGGACTGATTCCCAGACGTTCTGCAGTCTTGAGTGGGCAGACATTTAAGCTTGAGCCATTATCGATAAGGACCAGCGGAACACAGAGGTCTTTGTATCGTAAGGCTATGTTGAGGGATCGCCCGTGATCACGTCCTTCTGGTGGCAACTCGTTATCTGTGAAGGTGATGGCGTGCGGAGCCAGGAGTTGTCCAATCACCAAAGCTATCATTTCTGGTGCCGTATCGGAGGAGACGTGAGCATCGCTCAAGGTTTTGGCAAACATTTCTCGGTGTATGCGAGATGTGCAGAGAAGCTCCCATACTGAGATTTGAGCAGGGATTGACTTGAGCTGAATTGCTAAATCGTATGCGGCTTCATTTTTGTTGCCGAGGCCTGAGAGAGTGCCTTTGGGATCTCCTCTGTTCTGATTATCTCTTCGGATGCAACGCCCATTGGGATTCATGTTCCCCACTTCCGCACATTCTGGATAGTGCCATGGAACTTCTTTGTAGTTTTCCTCCCTTTTGCCTTCTAGGACCACCGGTTCTTGCAACGGTGCTGGTGTGGGTACCAGATCTTCCTCGTATGGAGCTTTTGCCTTGAGAACTACATTGTTGCCTGTGCTGAAGGAGTAATATCGAGGCTTGTCTTCATAAATCACATAAGGTCGTGGTCCTGGCTCTACTGTTCCTGGAGCAGGAGGCTCCCATGGAATGAATACTGGTCCTCTTGATATGGCAGGAGGTTTCTCTATTCGTCCCAGCTGTCGAAGTGTGATTGACACCCCTCCGGGATTTGCCCCTTGCAATACGACTGGCTCAACTGGAGGAGCTCCTTCCAATACAATGGGTTCTTGCTGTTGATGAGTATGGTTCCTCCATTGTGAATTGTATTGTCCCTGTGCTGAGATTGCCCCTTGCAAGATGATAGGTTCGTATGTGGGCTCGATGTACGACTGTGCTCCTTTTAGGACGACTGGTTCCCAACATGAGGGGCCGTAAGATGCCCCTTGCACAACTGGCACATCATATGGAAGTGCTCCTTCGAGTACTACTGGCTCGAGGACTGGAGGAGGAAAGGGACTTGCCCCTTGCATGATCGGAGGAGGACTTGTCGGCCCATAAGTGTAAGCATGAATGGATTGGATGGGGGAGAAGAAGCGATCGAGGCGTTCTTCTTCTTCTATACTGTTGATGGTGGGACCTCGAGATGAACTGGGGTCCGTCTGATGTTGAGGCAGAGGATTCTAAAGAATGTTGGTGGAAGCTGCTGCAGGAGTTCCAGGGACTGAGATGACAATCTTGCGGTCATCAATCAGATCTTGTATGGCGTTCTTCAAAGTGAAGCATCGATCAGTGGCGTGGCCACGCCCTTGATGATAGGCACAATACTCATTTTCTCGGTAGTTCGGTGGCAGAGGATGAGGCGGAGGCCGAGGTGCCATTAGAGTAAGTAACTGCTTCTGCACCAGCGTAGCCATGACTTGACTGAGTGGTTGAGAGAGGGGAGTAAATTTCCTGAACTCCCTGTAGTTTTGCCTATTTTGATATGAGTATTGACCGTTTCCTCTGAATTGCTGCTGTTGTCGAGGTGGTTGTGGCTGAGGATTCGGTTGTTGCTGATACCGCTGAGGCTGATGCTGAACTTGATTCTGCTGATACTGTTGACGTCCCTGTGGGGGAGCATGTTGATTTCCTTGAGCAGTGGTGTTGATGTTGTTTACCTCTGTTGGGCGGGGAGGAGAACCACTGCGGTTTCCATTCCCGTGCCCGATAGGTCTTCCTTCCACTCTGTTCCTTTTGATTGGAGTGGCTTGATGAGGCCATGGGGAGATTGTCCCGGCACGGATTCCTGCTTCGACTTGCTCTCCAGCACAGATCAACTGTGAGAAATTCGCATATGGATGCGAGATGAGATATCCAGATATGCCCGGATATGTTGAATGGACAATCATGGAGATTTGTTCTTCGTCGTCGATAGGTGTCCGCATTCTGGCTGTCATAGCTCACCAACGCCCCACGTAAGCTGATAGTGTCTCATCACTCTTTTGCCTGAGAGCCGTAAGGTCGGCTCTTCTGGGTGCCATGTTGAGATTGTACGCGAATCTGTCGACGAAAGCCTAGGAAAGTTGTTCCCATGTCTTGATGCGGTGGCAGTCCAATGAAGTGTACCAATCTAGGGCATCGCCCTTCAGAGACTTTTGGAACAAACGTATGAGGGCCCCTTCATTTCCTGAGATGGAACTCAATTCTCCACAGAAGGCCTTGAGATGTGCTGTGGTACAACCGCTGCCGTCGTATCTTTTGAATTTTGAAACCTCAAAGTTTTGAGGTACTTGAGCATCTGGGAAAGGACACAAGTCTCTGAACTTGGTCGAAGGTAGATCGATTCCTTGTTGTCGCTGAAGCTGATTTTGCAAGATCTGGAACTGCTCCCGCAACTCGTCCAGTCCTGAGTGATCTGTTCGAGCGACTGGTGCCTCTTGGAGTAAGGCACGTTCTTCTTCGGCATAGTGGTCGATGTCTTCGACCCTATGGGCTTGCTGAAAAACAACCGCGGGTTGCTGAAATTGATTTGATGACTGAACTGGATTCTGATGAACTGGTGCTTGAAAGGATTGTAACTGAACTGGAGATTGTACTGAAGGTTGAACTGGAACTTGCTGGAAATTAACTGGAGATTGCTGGACTGAAGATTGCTGAAAATTAACTGGATTTTGCTGAATTGAAGATTGCTGGAAATTAACTGGAATCCCATCGGCGGGGATGTGCTGGAATTGAAAAGTGCTCCTGTTTGCAGGAGGCTGAGATGCTGGGAAGTGACCCCCTTGTTGGGTATTCCCCACTGTCCGCTGATTGATATGGGCTTGACACTGACCCCCATTGTGGGCATTCGCCAGTGCTGTCCCTGTTGCTGGAAATTGAATTGAAATCCCATCGGCGGGGATGTGCTGAAATTGAAAAGGTGTCCCATCGGCGGGGACATGCTGAGATCTACTGAGATTGTTGCTTGCAAGATTGACTGGAAGCTGACTGGAAGTCCCTGCGACTGGATGTTCTGAGATGGCCCCGTTGTTGCAGGAAGGTATTGAGAAGGATGCCCCATAGCAAAGGGCTGAGATGGTTGCTGTCGGTAGTCTTGGGCAGACTCTAATGGTTGCGCTTGATTTGAACTGGAGGCCGGAAGGACCCGGCATGGTTGCTGAGACTGCTGAACTGGGCTAACTTGATTGTTGGCTGCTGCGGTGGCTTGTGCTTGCATGAATTGCAAGAGCATTTCTTGCATTGCTCTCATTCCTTGTGCCAATTCTTGTATGATTGGCGTATTATCAATGGGCTGTTGCGCTGGAGGTTGCGCTTCGGTCATCTCAAGAGCGGGGAGGAGATGAGTTTCTTCTTCGTGGTCGGACATGGCTTGTTGAGCCCGAGTGCGGATTATGCTGCGGAAGGGAAGTTGTCTTAGCGTACGTTGAGCCCGAGGAGGCGCAATGGTGAGGACTATACTCTACTCTTTTTGGGTTTTGGTATTTTCTATTTTTTTTTCTGGTTTTGGGATCTTCTATTTTTTTGTTTGTTTTTGGGTAGAATGCTATGCAGATGAGATTGTATGAGGATTAATGACTTTCAAGTACGGGAAGGATTCTGTTTTCAAGTCGGATCACGACTAGTGGGACTAGCTTATCCCCAGCGGAGTCGCCATTTTGTGGACCCTCGCCGTTTCCGCGCTCCCACACGACGTTCTTCTCCCTTCCCCTTTCCTTTCGGAAAAGAAGGAGATGAGGATGCGTGAGTGCGAAATCGCCGTTTGTGCCACTGGCTTGCCTCGTTCTCGAGGGCTTCGTTTGGTTGTCGTGTTAAGCTGGATATGTTTAAGTGAGTTTATATAAGACCAGAGTCGCCACTAGCCAGTTACTTCGAATCTACAGTCGGCTAGACCCCGTAGAAACGTTAGAGAAGGGAATCCGAAGATTCATTCCTCTAAAATGACTCCTATTGATCTACGGTCAGAGATTCAAGGTAAGGGATCACGGTTACAGGGTGGGAAGAGGTTAAGCACCCCACACACTGCCCGTACCGAAGTACGGTCTCTACTTCACAGAATCGATCGAATACTTGAAAGTCTAGTTTAATCCTCGTATATTCTCATGGATGACATGATGCATGAATGCGGGTCTGAACAGTAAGAGTTTCTGATGGGCAGGTTCTAACAACGGGCAAGCCCAGAGCGTACGCTCGAACTGACAGGTGCTTTATGCGAGATGATGCATGCTGTGTGCTTGAATATTCAAAGTGTTTATAGTGATATGTACGTGAATGTAGGTCTGAACAGTAAGAGTTTCTGATGGGCAGGTTCCAACAACGGGCAAGCCCAGAGCATACACTCGAACTGACAGGTGCTTAATTTAAGACATATGCGGTGTGCTTGAATAATCAAGGTGCTTGTAGTGAAGCAGGGGGGTTGGAAGAAAAGTAAATGTGGCACTTATGCTAGATGCAAATGAGATGATGCTGGAAAAATGATAGCTGGATGGACGGAGGTATCGCAAGGATTGGCTTCGAGTGGCTGGATCAAGACTTGGGTGACTTGAGAGGCTTGGACCAGTGGTCAGGCTGGGCTGGACCAGGGTTAGGCTCTCCTCACTCGGGCTCTCCTTGGTAGAAAAATGGACTAAAGGGGATTCGGATCGCACTCGGGCTGAATGGGCTTCGAATGGATGATGAAATGAGAAGGGGAGGGGGGTATTTATAGCAGCGAGGAGTGGCATTCCGTGTAATTTATCTCGGGCGGCCTGCTATGGGCCTCCCGTACGGCCGCTCCTCGGTTTCCAGCGACATACGGTTGCTTCCTCGGGGCTGCTGTTTGACTCGCTGGGTCGACTCAGTGAGTTGACTCAGCCGGTCGACTCGGTGATTTGACTTGACGGGTTGACTCGGTGTTTTGACTCGACGGGTTGACTCAGCGGGTTGACTCAGCGGGTTAACTCAACGGGTTGACTCAGTGAGTTTGACTTTTTTGGAATTTTTTGACTGGCTTTTCTTATGGGGAGTTTTTCAGGGTGGTGTTTAGGATTGGGTTGACTGGGTTCAGGCTTGAACTGGGCTATGGAATGGGGCTTACAAGGGTGAGTTTGGCTGAGTTTGGACTTGGGATTTGGGGGTATGGTCCTCCATTTATCCAGCTTTCTCTACCAACAGTGTAGCCGAAGGTGGGGTGTCTACAGTTTCTCTCTGGACTGTTTTTTATGGGTCCGACCGGCCGGCGGTTTTGGCCGACCGGTCGGAGGTGTGTGCGGATTGCTACTGCAGTTTTCAAATCGGGTTAGGACTCTTGCAAATCTATAAATATGGAGCTCTAATTCGGGATTTGGGATTCTCACAAGTTGTTCTACACGTCCTAGGTGAGAGAGAGAAAAAGAGAAAGAGAGGAAAAGAAAGAGAGAGAGGAAGCTTGTTGGTAGAGGAGGCATTGCTCGTGAAGGTGATTCCCGGTGCAACGACGTCTCAGCTCTTCAACGTCCTTGTGCTTGGGTGAGATCTCTCAGTTTTCTTGTCCTTTCATTGTTATCCATCCCTGTGTAGGTGAAGAAGGTTTGATTCAAGTGGTGTGTGCTTGTGATCGGTTGTAACAGTTCTCTGAGATAGTGGATTGTTGATCTGGACTAGGTCCCGTGGTTTTTACCTCTTTCGAGGGTTTTCTACGCAAAAATTCCTTGTGTCGTGTGGTTGTTTGTTTACTCTTGATAATTGCATTACCTTAGTCCATAATTCTATTGCATTGGGGGGTGAGATCCTCAAGCTTGTGTGAAACGCACCCAACAACACCCACATTGTTAGTCACCCTTCAACGTTAGCCACCCCCCATGTTGGGATTCGATACATTGACCTTAGTGTTGAGATGAGATTATCTTCACTCAATCAACCACTGTCCCAAAGGTGTGGGTGTTGTAGTGGGTATGACCTTACTAGGCTTTTAGTTCACTCAATTTTGATAACTCTTATAAGCTTATAGGAGAAAAAGGAGTGATGGAAGCGGAGTAGTTAGATGATTACTTCTATTAAATCGCCATATTCATTTTAATTTTATTTTGATTAATTTTTGAAAAATTGTAATATGGCACATAATGAGACTTTTTAAGTGAAGGATGATTATAGTAGCAATAGAGTGAGATTTTAATTTTTTATTTAAAATTTTAATTATAAGTTTGAGCATTTCAGTTAGAAGATTAAGTAGTTGATTTGATTTGAATATGTGATGAATTGAATGATATTGTGATGAATGCATACATGAAAAAAAAAAATTAATTGAGACCTTAAAACTTGAAATTATAGTCACTATACTTATGTTTCAAATTTCAAGACATAATACCATTGCCCTAATACCATACATCACACAAGATTAGAATGCGAAAATTGAAACTTATTTATTTCATTGACAAAATTAGAAATACAAGAGGAGGAGAGATCTTAATAACATACAACTTAATTAAAAAGAAAATATTTTAACCTATAAAGATTGCCCCAATTTACTTTAACATGACACATACAATCCAATCTCATAAGAAAATGGTTCACCATTAACATACGAGAATCAATCCACACAATTTTGGGGCCATGACCCATATAAAGTGTAGCCCACTATTTGAACATTTAAGGCAAATGTATGCATTGCATCTAATTAATGGCTTGGTGCATGTGTATAGTATTGAAGTCCGCCAGAGTATCAATGCTTTTTAATTTTTTTTTCAAGGCGGAGGCTGCTGCCTAACCGAAGCTAGTGGTGAGACAGGATCCCGGTTGTTTATTTATTTAAGGATGGGGCTGCTGCCTAATCCAAGCCTATGGCAAGACCTCAACGTGAATTCAAGGAGACAATAGAGCTGAAGTAACTGAAATATGGAAGAATTATTAGGTTATAGTACACTCAGCATATTGCTTTGCCAATCAATATTATCCGTCTAGTGGGCCATACTATGGATGGAAAATAGTCCAAAATGGATACTGATCAGATGATCCTAGCCATCCATCTGAACCATGGCCTCCATTGTGACCAAAGTGAAAAAAGCTGTTAATGGTCAACATTAAGTTCAGGAAAGTGAAGACAAGAGATGGATATAGTTGTCTCATAAGTGTGACATTTGAAACATAGTCTTCATAATAAGGTCTACCAGAAGTACGGTCCTGATTGACACCTCTCTGTGCCAAGTCTTTTGTAGAGAGATGTCCCTACCATTTTTGGGTTATTTTCTCTCTACCGTACCATCACCCTACTTTCAAGATTGATGATTGGTTACGATTGAAACATTGAAAATCATGGGACCCATTTCTAATCCTTTCTTAGTTTGGACCGTTGATGGACTATGATGCCTTTATCCTTTCCAATACAACACAACCAAGCGTCCAATCTAAAATTCAAACAAGAAGATACCCATTTTGAGATAGTTAATTACTCAAAACTATGTTCGCCCTTGGTTTCTTGTAAGAAATGCTGAGAAATGCAACGCATGTCCTAATCATTTTCACTAGAGAGCTTGGCCTCTCTTACATGGGACGTGGATTGGGGTACTGCCCCTACCGTGATGTATGTGTTTCATCCACACCGTCCATTCATTTTGACAGATCATTTTACGCCATGAGGCCAAGAAGGAAGCAGATCGAAGGATCAAGTGTACCACACCACAGGAAGCAGTAGAGATTGAATGCCTACTATTCTTCCTGGGGGCCACAGAAGTTTTGGATCAAGCTAATAATTATGATCACACCCTTCATCCAGGTTTATGTGATCTTATGAACAGGTTGGATGAAAAATAAACATCACGGTGGGACCTAGGAAGGTTTCAACCGTAGGTGTCATTGTCACCACTGCTTCCTTTGGTGTGGTTCACTTGAGCCTTCAATCTGCTTCCTTTTTGGGCTCACCCCCGTAAAATAATTTGTAAAAATGGATGGACCGCATGGATGAAATACATACATCACGGTGGCCCCACAGAGCCCCTGCCAGGACCGTCTGTCTCTTGCTAGGTCCTTGCGGGGCGACGGAAGTTTGATACTCTGAGCATGAGGCTTGATACTCGGGCACTCATACATTATACATGTCGGACATTTTTCTTATTTTAAACAGTTGAAATTGACATACTTTGAATGGGTCATTGTCCAAAAATCAAATTGGTTGAGCAGTCGTAATCTCTGATTAGTGACCATATGTTTGTTAAACTCAGACTACTGGATTTTTTAAAAAAAATTCTAACCGTCCATTAATGGCCCCTAATCACCTATTTAGATAATCAAGATCAATGTAATTTTTGGTTTTCGGTCCATCTGAACTGTGGGTCACAATTTGAGTGATTTGATTTTGAGTTTGTCGTATGCATGTATACAATTTCTTAATGCCTGCCTATCAACTATCACACAGAGTCAGAGTATCAAAGCTCTTCTCTTTGACGATACAGTATAGTCGGTAGAACCATAGTGTGGTAGAGGCATCTCTAAATAGTGCATATGTTAGGGTTTCACATCAATTGGAGCCGTCCATTTAGTGGTCCCCATCATGGATGGATTACTTTATATAAGTCAGACCTATTAAACAACGGTATCGATCATTTTTCTTTATTTCCCTCGCTAAATGTGGACATCTAAGCATTTATGTTTTCCACCGTTGTTTTCAAAGCATATGATCAGATGGCTACGATCATGGGATCAATGAATATGGTAACTAGATGAATACGTCACCTGCCAAGTGTACGGTGGAGAAATGGCTACATCATATATATACCGAAATAAACGCGAGTTGCATGTGCCCCGGCCATCGGAAATTATGTGGGGACCAGAGAGATTCCCATGACAAATCCACTCCGTCCATCAGTTTCTAAATATAGAAATAGGACATGAGTAAAAAATTCAGGCAGATCAAAAACTCATTTGGGCCGCACTACACGAAACAGTGAGAACAGAAACGTCCACCATTGAAACCTTCCTGGATCAGACCATAATGTTTATATGCCATCCAAACCGTTCATAGGGTTATTAACACTCAGATAAACTGTAGGATTAAATATCATCCTGATAGAAAACTTATGCGGACTCCAAGGAGTTTCCAATGGTGGGCTTTCAATCACTGGTCTTTCTTGTTGTGTGAACCAACTGAGTTTTTGATCTACCGGATTTTTGGCATTCTGCCTTATTTAGATCGTGAGAAACTTATGGACGGAGTGGATTTGTCACAGACATCTCTGTGGACCCCACATAGCTTGTTTAGTTGATTGAGTTGGATGACAGACATCTCTGTGGACCCCACCTTCAATTGGGCATTCATGTATGCATCCAACCGTCGGTTCATATAGGCCTCATGTGGCAACAAATGATGGTGATCCTGACAATCTTATGAAAAGCACGTTAGGTTTCTAATTTGACAATCCCATGAAAAGCACGTTAGGGACTTAGTCGTATTAACGAAAAAAAATAATAATAATAACTTGCAGTACCATTTACCATTTTATATGAAAAGATCACTCAGAAACTAACCCTAGATTTGAAAAAATGAGGATTAATATTGACAACGTGGATGATCTTGGTTGCAAGATGATTTTAACGTACGGCGTTGATTATAAGTGGTGGACCCAACTTACATTTTGTCCCATTTTATTAGCTTGACGAGCCCAATTGGAACCATGACCTGAGTCTTCTTTTTAGACAGCCGGAACCACGGACTGGATTTTAATGGTGATGTTGTGGGCCCTACCACGGACTGGATTTTTTTTTTTTGTTGACTACGTCTATGTCTGTGTGTCCTTAAGGAATTTTTAATCTTGAGCATTCAATCACCACTATTTCCTGTGGTGTGGTCCACCTGAGATTTGGATCTGCCTCATTTTTTGGGTTCATTCCATAAAATGATCTGGAAAAATGGATGGACAGCATGGATACAACGCATACATCATGGTGGGGCCCGCAGCATGGAGGGGTCACTACCGAATCGAGTTCAGAGCACATCACATTAGGCAAAGAAAAACAACCCCACCACCCAAAAAACAATACAAGAAAGATTTCCCGACCACAGATTCCTCACTAAACCCTATATATTTTAAAACGGGGAACCTCGACAGCCCAGCCACTATACTTTCTGATCAAGACTACACAGACAATCACAGCCACAGAAATAAAAACCAACAACAAACCTGGTAAGAGCACCAACCCAAGGCACGGCCCAAACCAAGACAAGTGGGCCCGAGATTTAGAAAAAAAAAAAAAAAAAGGAAAAAAAAAAGAAGAAGAAGAAGAAGAAAAGAAGAAGCACCACTCCACCAAAAACATTAGCCAAAACGAGTCAGCCATGGGCCCATAAGATCCAGCATGAAACAGCCCCTGATTCCTGAGGTAGGTCTGACTTGGTCCATGCATTGATTAGTGATGAATGTATGGGGGCCCCCATTATGATGAGCATGCCCATGCAATCATGTATCTTAGTGAAAAGTTAGGGGCATTTGGCAAATCTATTAATAAGAGTTTATTAACTTATTCTAAAAAAATAAGCTCTTATTATGAAAATAGATAGTTCGATAAAGCTTTCATTTTAAAGCCTACTATTTTAGAAACCGGTAAAAAAGCTCTTAAATAATAAGTGAGTGGGAGGTCACTTTTTTTCTTTAAAAGCTTATTTAGTTTAAGTGGGTAGACATTTTTAATTAATTTTTGGACAAATTTGTCCTTTAACTTTTTAAGTAATTCCCATCTTGCCATCTTCTCTTCTTTAGAATATCTCTAAGGTGGGCCTACATGATGAACAACCCATATTGAATGTGGGTTCCCACATCAAGGTGGGCCCACATAATGCATGGTCACATCAAAGGTGGGCCGCACATGATGAACGCCCACATTAAAGGTGAGATCACATGATGGAAGGTTGACATCAAAGGTAGGCCCACATGATGAACAACCCATATTGAAGGTTGGCCCCCGCACGATTGATAGTGAACACCAAAGGTGGGTCACACATGATGGATGACCAACATTAAAATGTGGCCCCGCATGATTGGACTATCCACATCAAGTGGACCCCATATGATGGATGGTTCATAGCAAAGGTGAGACCCACATGATGGATGGTGGACACTGAATATGAGACCACATGATAGAAGATTGACATTAAATGTGGGACCACATGATGAATGACCCATATTGAAGGTTGGGCCCCACATGATGGATGGTCCATAGCAAAGGTGGCCACATCAAAGGTGGGTCCCACATGATGGAATATCCACATCAAGTGGGCCCCACATGATAGATGGTCCACAACAAAGGTGGGACCAACATGATGGATGGTCCACATCAAAGGTAGGATTCAAGTGATGGATGGTGGATATTGAATGTGGGACCACACGATGGAAGGTTGACATGAAAGGTGGGCCCACATGATGAATGACCCATATTGAAGGTTTGACCCCACATGATGGACAGTCCACAGCCAAGGTGGGACCTACATGATGGATGGTGGATATCAAATGGGTCCCACATGATGGACTACTTACTTAATGTGGGGCCCACATGATAGTGGTCCACAACAAAGGTAGGACCCACATGATGGATAGTGGACATCAAAGATGGGCCCCTTACAATGAATGACTCATATTAAAGTGGGGCCCCACATCAAGGTAGGCCCACGTAATGAAAGGTTCACATCAAAGGTAAGCCCCACATGATAGATGGACCCACATCAAATTGTGGCCCAACATAACGGAACATGCACATCAAGCAGGTCCCATTAAAATAGCAGTCCACATTAGAGGTGGGCAACAATCCGGGCCGAGCCGAGTTAGCCCTAGTTTGGTTTGGTTTGTTTCTGGACCACCGCAGTTTGTGGATCGGTTTGGTTTGGGTTTCGAGCCGACCCATGCAGGCCCGAGTTTGGTTTGCTCCAGAAAAATCTGGTTCGAGCCGGGATCGGCTTGGTTGAAAATTTCGAACCGGGCCGGGCCGAGTTTAAATAGACGGTGGCTCTTTTATTACTTATTAACTTAAATAGAAAAGAATTTAAAAAGTTAGAAGAAAAAAAAGTACAAACATATCTTACTATATGATGTTTAACATCCTCCAAAAGAGTGCACCTTCAAAATAGACATGTAAGAGTATTTTCCAAACAAAAGTACCCAAGCATAATTTTGCAAGTGCAAGGAAACAGTGTGCATTCATGTATATGTATGATGTATTATCCATGTCATCATGTATATGTATTATGTATTATCCATGTCATCCATTTGTTTTACATATCATTTTAGGACATGATCCCAAAATGGAATCATATCCAAAGCTCAAGTGGATCACACCACAGGAAACCGTGTGCTTATAATCTATGAGCCGAATCAAACCGAGCTGAATCAAATCGAGCTTCGAGCCGAGCCTAGCCGGAACTACCCTAGTTTAAGTTTGGTTTGTTTTTTCAAACGAGCTTGACTCGGAAGCTTGGTTTGGTTTGAACTTCCATTCGAATCAATCCAAGCCGAGCTTTTTCAAACCAATCCGAGCCGAGCTTTCGAGCTAGCTTGGTTTGTGCACACCTCTAGTCCACATCAAAGGTGGGATCCACATGATGGAAAATGGTCATTGAAGGTGGGCCCACATGATGGTCAGTTGATATCAAAGATGGGCTCACATGATGAACGACCCATAATGAAGGTGGGCCCCACACAAAGAATGGTCCACATTAAGGTGGGCCCACATAATGGACGGAGTGAGCTTCACATGAAATATGGCTCACATAAAAGTGTGACCCCTCATAATGGACAATTGACATCAAGTGTGCCCCACCTAATGGATGGTCCACATCCAAGGTCTCTCATGATGGATGACCCATATCCAAAGTGGGCCATATGATGGATGATCCATATAGAAGGTGCACCTCACACGATGAATGGTATATTAAAACTAAGCCCCACATGATGGACAATACACTTCAAAGGTAGTGCCCACACTATGGACACATCAAATGTGGAGTCCATGTGATGGTGATGGGTAGTGGACATTGAGGGGCCCCACAAAAAGGACAATTGGCATTGATGTTGGGCCCCACATGATGGACGGTCCACCCACACAACCATTTGGACTGCTCTTATATTTAAGTTGTTGTAATCTTTAAAAATGACATCAATTACCCTTTAAAAAGCTCTTATTTAAAAGTTTTTCCAAACTTGCATATTTTAAATAAGAGCTTGTTTTTTTAGATTTTACCAAACAGGCTTATTTAAAACACGAGCTAGAACAAAATGAGCTTATTGAAATTACTCTTATTCAAAAAGCTCTTATTGAATTAAAGTAGAGATGCCAAACGCCCCCTTAGATTTTCTTTTGATCATACAGTCATAGGCTTAGCCATACTGTGCGAGTCAATGAGATGATGGTTTCACTTCAGACAATACATGGCATGGATGCTCAATTGTTTGTATTCTTGGCAAACCTTACACAATTGTCCGTTAACAATTCATTGGAACTTAATTGAACTAAATCTCACTTAATGAAGGTTTAATTGATCTAAAAATTTATGAGGAAGCTTTCTTCCATATAAGGAAGCCATCGGAGCATATAAATCTAACTAGTGATGATCGTATCTTTCTAGGGATGATTGGGACCATTGAATTCATTTTGGATGGATCTCATTCTTTTGAGATTGGATTATTAGTTATTTTGCGATTTTGATTAAAAAAAATCAATTTTCAAATTCTAAAACTTTCTTCGAAGTTTGATTTTCAATTTACCTAAGCATATGTGGATATGAGATAATGAGATACATTATAATTTGATTCTTGAAAAGCCTAGAGTCTAGTTTATTAGTAGTTGTTCAATGAGTTCCTCCAATGTTTCGACTAATAGAAAGTTTAAACATTAATTAAGTCTAGTTCACATTACGCATGTAACTCTCATTCGTAAGGCTTGAACTTGGCACTATAGAGGTTGTTTAAGGGTTACTTGCAGTGTTAGGAACCAAGCCTGGAGAACCTTATTGGCTTCTATAAAAAGAAAAGAAAAGAATGAACCAGCAAAAAAACAGTTAAATCGAAAAAGACTACCTATCTATGTGTTAGAAAGAGAAAAGAGTTCAAAACAATGAAATCAAAAAGAAAGAAAGAAAGAAAAAGAGTGATAGTATGAAAGCCGTAGATGGAAAAATTCAAAATTGGAAAAATAAGAAAACTGAGCGGGGTTCAGAATTAGTGTCTTGTATTGATCTGGCCACTTTTTGAGTATTTGTCATAAACTCCATGGGGGAAAGTTGACCCTGGTAATGTTGAAGTTAGATTGTTTAAAGTTTGATTGGAACTCAAAGTTGACCCTTGTCATAAAATCCAAAGTTGACCCTTGTCATCAACTCCATTGGAACTTAGTTTGATTACTTGCTAGTTATTAGGATTTAGTCTTGTTAGCATCTTATCGCTTATATCCCTAAATTTTAATGCCTGCTGTCTTGAATTACATGAGAGTTGATTTTTTTAGAGAGGTTCGAAGTTTGTAAATTGGATTTTTTTCGCATGTTTTACTTGGGACTAGAATGCTGGTTAGGGTGTGTGCTTGAGTGTTAAATTGTGCATACATAACCTCAATTCCACACTGCATTTATATGAATCTTATGTTTAAAGTGATCTAATTATATGTGTTTTTATGATTGCAGGTGATTGAGAGAGGTTCGTGACAATTTGAGCCAAGTTCAATGATTTAGAGCTTCAAGGGAACAAACTCTAATAGCAAGAATCATGAAGAAACCAAGAGTTGAAGATCTGGAGCTCAGAACTTAAAATTTGTAAGTTATAGGATTGTAAATTGATATACAAGATTTTAGATTGATCTACAGGAATTTATGATCGATCGATAACCATTATTGATCAATCACAAAAATTCTCGAAGTGCTAGTTTTCTTGCTGGACTAAAAATAGAATTTGCAATCAATTGCAAAAACCTCCTAAAATTCCAAAATTGTTGCTGGAGTTCACTAGACGATTTTTAAAGCCATCAATCGATTGACATCTCGGATCGATCGATCGATCGACCAACTTTGCTTATGTTAAAAAATCTATTATTGGAAGTTGGCTTGAAATTGCAATCGATTGACGGATCAATCGATTGATTAATCGACGGACTATGGCAGTGGCTTGGAAGTTTTGCGAATTCTGAATTCAATGCGCGATTTTCTTAATAAAGGAGGTGATCCCAGACGTTTCTAAGCATCATAGGACTTGGAAAAAGAGAAGAACAAGAGTGGAGACGCTCCAACAACTTCTACTTTAAGTTTTCTTTACTTTTTAGTTATAGTTTTCTTAGTTTTCATGTTTTTCTTTTTGAGATTTAGTTAATTCATGACTACGGGTAACTAATCTCTTAGTTAGGACTAAGAGGTGAAACTTGTAGTTGTTCTTAATGTTCTAGTTTATTTGGATTCGAATTTATGATTTAATTGTTGAATAATTCATTAACAGTGGTTTGAATAAAGTTATAGTTTTGGTTTACTTTGATCCATTGTCGATTTAAGGTACATTGGATGCTTAGAAGGCTAAGATTGTTTTCTTACCTATTTTGCAAGGGATTGATTTGTATAATTCATTGATCTATGGTAGACTACGGCTACAGTAGATGGTTTGGATTCCCTGCGATTAGTAACTTGGTTTTTAATGAGGGAATTGAACATTGGACGTTTTAATATGTTTTGAGATTGTTGAATTGTCTATTATTCGACTAGATATGATAGGACTTCGATTCTAGTTGAGTTATTAATGAAATTAAGTGAATTAGGCATTAAGAATGGCTATAATCATTGGTGCTCTAGTGTCTTTCTCTTATTGTTATTCTTTTACAAATTTTAACTTTCACTATTAATTTAATCAAATTCAAATTTTAGATTTAGTTCCAGTTAGCTGGTAATTACAATTCTAGTTCTAAATTATTTTAGAAGCATACCCTTATAAGTCTATGTGAGATCGACCTCGGGGTCCCCATCTTTGCCCATTTCCTGCTAGTTTTGGGGAATATCTTTTGGAGCGGAGGATCATTATGTAAAAAAGATGGTAAGTCTTTCGTCAAAAAGATGGTAAGTCTTCCTGCGTCAATTTTTTAGTTTCCACTTCTGCAGTCTGGGCCTCATCTGCACATCGCTGGAGCACCTCATTATGAATAGAGCTCCCTGTAATCGAGCTTCCCTTCCACCCTTCCTTCTGCTGCCCAAATGTTCTAACCACCCATTGCTTTGTCCCCTCCTTATGTTGAATGGTGAGTGGAGTACTCTTAGCTGCATGATTTGTAACATGGGAAGGTGATGTTATTAAAGTAAGGTAGTTATTTGAAACATTCGCCTCTCAAATGTTAGGTTTAGAACCTTGCAGAGTGGGGATTCCAGTCAGGGTATGATTTTTACCCTAGCATACCAGAGAAGTGATGCATCCTGTGTTTGCTTATCCAATTTCACCTCAGTTTCAAAATTTTCTACAATCTGCTTGATTGTGCAGTCACACCAGGCTAACAGTGGAATTCCTCCAATTTTGATCCAGCTACCTTTGTTTAGCGCCATGGTTGGACTCCATTTTCTCACATTTGTAATTTTCATGTTCTTATGGAGTATTCTATCTCTAGAGAAAGCTTTGGCAGCCTCTCTGGACTTAAATTTAAGTGGGAACATCGTTTCATATATTCTTGAAATCTCTACCTGGGTTGCACTGTATTGACATGAGAGGAAACACTGTTCGAGGTGATCAATTGAGATATCCGGTTCTTATACTTCTCCCACCAATGCATCAACTAGGTCCACCTTTTTTTTTTTTTTTTAAATCCAAGATCCATTTGAAGACTTCAATAGAAGGCAACTGCTGATTGACATGGTTTGCCATCTTGAGAACCTCTGCATATGGCATCGCTTCTCAATGAGGCAAGCTTTGCATTGCAGGATCCTGCATGTTGAAGTCATCCTTGTTCTGGTTTGCCATCTCAGCTTTAGATTGGTATTTTTTAGAGGTGGAGCAACATCGCTTTAAGCAAGGCATTTCTTCAAATACTTCGCAGCGACTTGTGGAAGCTGTTCTTTGTAGTCTTTCTCATGAGTTCTTTTTATATTCATCTTCCTCCCATTGAGAACACGACCATTTAGGTTGTCCATTGCAGATAAAGATTCCTCTTCTCTTTTGAATCAGACAAATCCATATCCCCTTCATTTCCCAGTTGCGAAAGAGGGAATGATAATATCTACTAACTCACCACATTGCCCAAATCTCATCCTGATGTCATCCATTGTAGAATGAAAAGCCAAAATTGCTAACGAATAAACTGAAAATTACCTCATCTCTTAATTGTCTATTTTTTAGCTATTGTCATCCAGTCCCCTCTTCCATTCTGCCATTTGGACAAAAGATAGGATTCAATCCCTAAAATTAGTTAGCCACACAAAGTAAAGACCGTACATTCATATGGGCAAAGGGGGTGCCTAATACCTTCCCTCCCTGTAATCGTGGTCCCTTACTCAGAATTCCAAGTTGCAGATCAAAAGTCACTTTTAAGCAAGGGAGTCTTCGGATTCTCAAACTTTCATAGATTCTGTAGGATCTAGCCGATTGCGGGATTTTAAGTAATTGGTTAGTGGCGACTCCAAGTCAATTATCACTAGCACAAGTCAGCCCATACGCACAAAATCAAAGATAAAAATGGGTGGGCGCTCATTTCTAGCGTTCACAAACTGGATCACACTTGGATGCTTGGGATCGTAGATGTGTGTGTAGCAAGGTGCGATCACCGTTGTGCATTTACAGCAGATCGCCCTATTATTCATTTATACCTATACTTGTGTCGATATTGTAATTGGAAGACCAATGAGTAGTGGTGGTCATTGGAGTGTGGGAAAATGAGCATGAAACTGAAAAACTTCGCCAGACAATTGATGTGGGACCTAAAACAAAGATAAACTTATGTCGGAGAGTTGCCAAAGAGTGTGGTGGCCCTGCATAATTACTTTTCAAATGTTGAAACCTTTAGAATATGTGGTGGTCCCTCTCTCTGAAAAAAAATTAAAATAGGGCAAATGTTGAAACCTTTAGAATATGTGGTGGTCCCTCTCTCTGGAAAAAAAAAACTAAAATAGGGCAAATAGGGCAAATTGCCCTCTCCTTCATCACATATGAGCTTTTAGATAGCTTGTGTGAGGTTGACTGGGTGGTTGTGAGTGAAATCCACACCGCCCAATCAATAAGAGTTTTAATTTTAGGGCATGGGCCCAAGTTTGAGAGAAAACAAATTCACAGGTGGACCACAACAAAAGAAATAGTTGGGTATGAACACCCAATGCTAATGTTATTTGTGTGCCATGAAGGACTTCAATTAGACTAAATTCATTGCCTTCTATAGTTCTAAGACTGGCCAAATAGAATGAGCGGATCAGATCTCTTATAGAGTGGGTCCATTTCTATTTAGTTTAATGGGACCCACTCATAATTTAAAAAGGTAGATTTTGTCTTCTTGAGGATGCAACCATCATACCAACTCCCCTATGCAGTAGGGGCATTTTCAACCTTAATAAGTTTTGAAACTTGCCAGAGGGAAAAGAAATGGGAATGGAAAGTGAGGCCATTTTCTAGCATCAGTCAAACCATGGGACGACTTGGGATTGACCCACCTCAGGATGGCTTGGACCGAAATATTAGGCCTGTGGGCTGGGCTCAGGCCTAAAAATCAAGCCCATTCAAACTCAGACCAAGCTTGGATATAGGTGTCCGAAAGCCCAGACTGGCTCACCCTAATTGAAATAGCTCCTAACAACCATAGCACATGATTAACTATTCCTTTTCTCTTCCCCTCAAAGGGTGCACAGGATTACCCTTTATAACCTACCACACCGGTCTAACCCCTGCTTCGCTTTTATTGTTTTCAATCGGCGCACAATATTCCATCTAAAATCAGACACAATGGCGCATAGGAAGTTCCTATAGTTGGATGCTGTGTGGGTGCTACAATCCGAAGATTGCACACCCAAGTGCAGGTAGCGAAGTAGTAAAATACTCGGTAAGACCGAGGTCGATCCACAGGGGTTGGGGTTAAGAACACTTAGAGGAATTAGTTTAGGTGAGTGAGATGAAATCTGGTTTATCCACGAGAGTGGAGCAAGTTGTGTGTGGTGAAAAACAAAAATAGAAAAGGGGCTAAGGCATCAGGGATCCACCTTTGATTCATTCACAAGATTTGATTCGTTGGTCCAACTATAACTCAACTGGAATTGAATAAAGATTCATTCCAACCGGAAGATAAAACAGTTAAACCATTTGCATATTTCATAAAAGATGGTGATCTGAACCGATTGATTTGACCATGAAGCACTCGTTAGTTGATCGCAGGGAATTCCAAGCATCCACTGTGCCCGGAGTCGACAATGGATCAAGGAATTGTACAGATCAACAACTTTGCCAACAAGTCAACCGATAAGATCACAATTCATACGATCAAATGCATACTTACAAGATAGGAAGCTTTGATTGATCGATCAAACCGGTAAGATCTCGTCTATCGATCACAGGGAATCCAAAGCATCCAATGTGCCCGGAGTTTACAATGGGTCAAGGGATTTTACAGATCGATGACTTTACTTGCACTAGCTCGATGACCGTAGGGAATCCAAAGCATCCAACGTGCCCGGAGTCGACGATGGATCAAGGGACTTTATCGATCATAAACTAGCTAATTGGTGTGCAAGGGATCCCAAGCATCCAACGTGCCCGGAGTCAACGATGGATCAAGGGGCTTGCACAACAATAGCGTCCACCGAGGTGGATAACCAAACCAATCAACCAAAGAGAACTCCAACATTTACACCACACAATGTTGAACCAAAAGAACCAAAGCTTGCAAATTCCTTCAAAGGCTTCACCCCTAGCCTTAGCTAGAGGTTTAGCCAACCATGCTACAATGGAAGACTAAATTCTCTACAAAAGAGAAAACTACTCTACACTACAAAAGAAAGAAAGAAAGAAAACTAAATAGAAGAGAGGAGTTGTAGAGAATGGGATTTTGAGGGATGATTGAAATGAGGAGGAAAGGCCTCCTTTTATAGACTTTTGAGAGGCTTCCAAGCCTCCTCCCAATCCTAGGTGGCACTCCAAACCCAAAGCAGATTTTTTTTATGTTCGGGAATGGAGTTAGGCTTGGAGTGCCCAAAGCAAAATTTTGGGCTTGGAGTTAAGCTTGGAATGACATGTGGCAAAAAAGTACTCCAAGCCTAGGTGGCACTCCAAACCCAAAGCAGATTTTTTTGGAGGTTTGGGAATGGAGTGAGGCTTAGATGATGAGGTGGCATGATAGCCTTACACATGTGTGGGGAGAGAGAGAGAGAGAGAGAGAGAGAGAGAGAGAGAGCTTCTCTCTTACAGCCATGGTGGAGATGATGAAAGGTTGGATTGTGAGCAAGGTGGTTGTTGGGGCTCAAATTTGCACCCATTATAAAATGACATCCCATGGTCTAGTGGCAATGATTTGAATAAGTTTCGAGGCCAGGAGAGCCCCGAAAATGCCAGCACAACCCTGATCGCTTGGTAGCGACCAAAATTCGTAAACAGCATTTCGAAGTGGAACTGGACATGCGCTTCACCGCCAAATGATCCGAAATATCCTAAAACCCTTAACCTGCAAGTTTCGAAGTCATCCGGTGCATATTTTTACCTGCGCACCTCGAAATGCGTTTCGTCCCTGCCCGGAACTGACAAAAAGGGTCCGTAAGCCTACAAGCTACCATTTCAGAGCGGAACTGGACATGCGCTTCACCGCCAAATGATCTGAAATATCCTAAAACCCTTAACCTGTAAGTTTTGAAGTCATCCGGTGTATATTTTTACCTGCGCACCTCAAAATGCGTTTCGTTCCTGCCCGGAATTGACAAAAAGGGGTCCGTAAGCCTACAGCTACCATTTCAAAGTGGAACTAGACATGTGCTTCACCGCCAAATGATTCAGAGCACCCCAAAACCCTTAAATAACAAGTTTGAAGTCATTACGATGAATATTTCCATGCACGCGCTCCCCGGAACAACGTTCCTATACGACAAGCCGACCCGGAGGCTCCAAATTAGGAAGGAAGTACCAAAATTAGCAACATCTGGACTTCCACACCCCATCCCATTCATTCAGGAGGTTAATCATAGCCTAGAAGTGGCTTGGCGACAGTGAGTGCATGTCTAGAAAAGGTAGCTGTCCTTTGGAGGTCCCCCATCGGAGCTGAAATGCTGAAATTTTCTAAGTGCTGGAATCCTGAAAATCTGGCTAAGTAGTGGGAAAGCGCCGGCAAAGGACATGCGCTTGGCCTCTAACCACATGCGCTTGCACCCTAGTAGTGAAAGGAAGTGATCCGAACACTTTTCCGAAAAGCGCCGGGAAATGCGCCGGTAAAGCACATGCGCCCGGATCCACCACATGCGCCCGGTGCATGTTTCTGACATGCGCTTGACATTGTTTCTGGCACATGCGCCCGGAAATACCCGTCGGGTAGACCCGAACCCGATTTCCCTCCTATAAATAGTGAAGTCACCTCATTACATCGGCACGAAATCATCCCCTGCCGACCTCAGAGTGATGTAAGCACCACATGCGCTTGCTTTTTCTCCCCTCGCCGGATGCCTTGGCCGGAGTGGATTTCCTCGATGGAAACCCTCGCTGGAAAGGGATTTCCTCGCCGGAATCCCAAGTTCGGGAAGAAAATCCTGAAATTTTCTAAGTGCTGGGCACATGCGCCGGCATATCCCCCACATGCGCTGGCTTATTACACCACATACGCCGGCTTTTCCCACTGGAAAATCTTGAAATTCCGCTAAGTCCAGGAGGGACATGCGCCCACTCTTTGAGTCCAGGCGCATGTGCATTGCCACATGCGCCCGGAACACCTCTTCTCCATCTGATTTTTCATAAAAAGCACTTCACATGCGCCCGGGAGAAGGGACATGCGCCCGGGTCCCTACCACATGCGCCCGGAAGCATGTGCATTGCCACATGCGCCTGCACATCCACCCCTCCATGCGCCTGGACGCTGATGGGAGGGGTGGACCTTCGATCACGTGCCCCGCCTTCGTTCGGAATCCGATTTTGATGAAATTACTTCCGCCCGATGCGTCTCGATGAGATCTATCCATCCGTCGGATCAGATTCTCCAACGGTCAATGATAAATGGCCCAAATCAGTGTTTTGGTCCAAAATAACCAACACTTAGCCAATTTGGCAGCCCCGAAAATCCTTCTGAAAGAGCCGAAAACGGCCTAAAACAAGAAGAATCGAGCGGAATTGGACCGAGCCCGAAAGGGAAACTTTTCTTCTACATGACATGATACACCATAATCATGCATCGCGACGAGGTTATCCGATCTCAGGACCCTCGAATACCCTAATTGAGCAGTCGGCAGGCCCACTACTTAGTCATTTCTAGCCCTGGGAAGTGCCCTGTTGGCCCGGAAATTGACTTCTGCTAAGCAAATTGAAATGCGATCGCACCGCGATCTTCGTGGACATAATCCACCCCTATTCAAAGACGGTCATCGGTAATACTCACCGATTTCCCTAATCGGACCGTAAGCAGGTCCACTACTTAGTCGTTTTCAGCCCTGGGAAGTGCCCTGTCGGCCCGAAAATCGACTTCTGCTAAACAAATTGAAACATGATCACACCGCGATCTTCGTGGACGTAATCCACCCCTGTTCAGAGACGGTTATCGATAATACTCTCTAGTCTCTCTAATCAGACCGCGAACAGGTCCACTACTCAGTCATTTTCAGCCCTGGGAAGTGCCCTGTTGGCTTGAAAATTGACTAATGCCGGTTGAAATCAACCGCGATCTCGAAGACGCCGAGGCAAAGCTGAAGTACTCAGGCTATCCAACAGCCGGTTCAAGCATTCACGGGGCACCGATTCCCATCATTCATAAGAAATTGGCATATGTGGGTACCCATCGGACCTTATACTTAGCCACTTACAGGCATCGGAGATAGCTGATCCAGCCCATTGAATTTGAATCCTCAAAAGATCTTGGCCTGACAAAGCCTATTTGATCCCAAATAGATCATTAAAAATACTCAGAAGAAAGAGTGTTCTCGAATATGAGTCGCCCGACTCCAGAAGAAATACATTTACTTTACTGTACAAAGCTCTATTCATCCCGGATAAAGGTCCGAGGCTAAACCTAAGGGGTTATGGTTACCACGAGAAACCACAAACAAAGAGTTCTAACTAAGCTTGAAACGTCTTGCTATGGACTGCCACTATGAAAAAGACCGTCGATGCCCTACCCATCGACAACGGGTCCGTTGGTTGAGCTGATGAGGTAGTTGCGGATTGCTTTCCTAAGGTCACCCGTCATAAAAATACAGGCGCGGGCTTTAGGTTATGCCGACCAACATTCGAGGTTCGTGTATTCCAGCGGTCACCTGTTCACAGTAACAGGCGCGGGCCCCGAGTTGCACCACTCGATTAAAACCCTCGTTCGGGAACGTTGCGGAGTGCTTTCCTAAGGTCACCCGTCATAAAAGTACGGGCGCGGGCCTTGGGTCATGCCGACCAACATTCGAGGTTCGTGTATTCCAGCAGTCACCTGTTCACAGTAACAGGCGCGGGCCCCGAGTTGCACCACTCGAATCCTGACAGTCTCTCAACCCGGACATACCGAAAGAAAATGGGACATAGACATCCGGCGTGTCTAACAAATGTGGCTCAGTCCATAACAAGAAAATAAAGGTCTACATGACCATGAACTCAAGACCATAATCCCCGGCGGATTAGTCTTTTGCCTTCCAATCAAGGGTGATCAACCGTTGATGTAATTAAAGGCTCGTGACCAGTATCACAGCCTGGAATGTAAAAGATCTCAGAATCTCTGGAATAAAATTCGCCTTGCGATATCTCTCTCTTGTGTACACTTTGTGATTGCTTATGATTGTCTATGAATGTCTCTATACTCAGAATTCCCCCAGAATAAAAGAAACACGAAAAAAAGAAAGAAAGGACTGCTGACGAGTAGATCTGATCTTTCCCCTTTTTCTAAAAAGCGTTCTAACAGTGGTCCAGCATCTGGACGGTGGAGCTGAGATGGGATTCTTCATCATGCTGATTTGTACAGGGGAGGTGACGCTGGACGTTGATGGAGCTGCTGATGATGGACGTCCAGCAGCTGGATGGGTGGAGTTGCAGCACTGCTGCTGCTGGATGTTTGGATATGAATGGTGTCTACTGTTTGGACGCTGGGGAGATTTGGACAACTGTCCATTGCTGGACGTTGTGCCTGGTCGTGGGCTGATTGTGGGTCCACCTTGTTGGACATTGAAACTGGGGTCTACCATCTGCTAAAGGACATTAGATGGAGGTAGGGACGGTGGAACGTCCTTTGCTGATGGACGGTTGGGAATGGAGAGGAGGCTGCACGTGTGTTGAACGGTGTGGTCCCCACCAGGTGATGTTTGGACGGCTAGGATGTTGATGGCTTATGCAATTGGAGCTACTGGAGATTTGGAGATGGGGTCCATGATCAGCATGTGTGCTGAGCTGATGGTGAGAGTGGACGGTGTGCTGGACTTGGGATGGAAGAGGAGCTGTTCTTCTTGCTAGCAATTGAAATAGATGGACGGCTGAGATCAGTTGTCCATTTTTTATTGCTGGTGGACGGTCTGGCCTTGATGATGGACGGATGCTAATGGATGCTGATGGAGTGGACTGCACATGTGGGCTGGAAGACGTCCATCTTTGTTGGACGGTGGAGATCATGCTGGCCGATGATGGAGATGAAGGAAGGCTGGATGTGGACGGTCCACTTGATGGACGGCTGCTGATGAGTGGCACGTGCTGCACGTGAGAAGATAGGGTCTTCTCTGCTGGACGCTGCTGGCTTTGTGGCTGGTAACGTGTGATCAAATCCATCAGATGGACGGCTGAAATCAGTTGCTGCCTTGGACGGGATCTCCACAGATGCAGCGTTGGATTGGCAGTGTCCACATGATAGCCGGAAGGCTTGGACGCTGATCAGAGTGCTGGGCACTGATTGGAGGGCAGCAAACAGCTGCACGCCTGGAACGCTGATGAAGGTGGGACGTCCATTGCTTGGACTAATAGACGGCTGGGATTAGAGGCAGAGCAGGGACATTGGATAGGAGAACGGTGGAGTCCACCTTGCTGTCCGTTGGAGCTGGATCAGCACTTGTTGCCGATCTGTGCGCTAATGATGGTACGTGGGGTCCACCATATTCTGGAGTTTGGACGGACGTCCATTGCTGCTTGGAATGGACGGTTGGTGGTTGCACGGCTGGAGTTCCTCTATCTTACACGTGTGCTGGAGATGGAGGTGAAGGTGGGACCCACTGGAAGATCAGCACACGATGGACGTGTTGGTGGTGGGGATTGCAGTTCTTGGATGGTTAAGATGGATGGCGAAGATCAGTCCTTCATCAGTTGCATGTGTTGTTGGTTGGACGATGGTGATGATGGTATGGTCCATAATGCTGGATGATAAGGGCCATTAATATGATGTTCATGAAATAGTGGCCAGCCTTGATGCACATTTGGTCCCTCATGTGGACATACAATCTTGACCGTTCAAACTTGCATACTTGCTTGATCACGATCGTTCAAACAGGCACAACATGGATTTCTAATGAGTGGTTGTGATGCAGTCCACCATAGAACATGATCCATCCTTCACCTTTACGGTCTGGTTTCCTTCAGGGCTGCCCCGATGGTTGATCTTGGTCTGTTCTGGGCCTTTAAATGCTTTGATTGGATTTGAATCTTGCGCAACCTCTCCTGAACACCTGAAGACAGCAAATTAACCTAATGAGGGATAATTAACCAGAAAAACAATGATAATGCCCTTAACAACCAGGGATAATTATACAATATTAGGTACTCATTAGTGGGTCTCACATAAATTAATGTGATTAATCCACTCTATTCTTCTATTTTGCAAGACCACAATAGGATAAGAGTATAAAAATTAGGCATATCCAATACTCACGTGGGCCATACTACACGAAACTGCAAGGAATGAACACCCAGTACCATTGGAAACTTTGTGGGGGCCACAGAAGTTTTATATCAGGATAATATTTTTTTAGTACAGTTTATTTGAGTGTTAATAACCTTATGAACGATTTTGATTGCATATAAACATCATGGTCGACTCTAGGAAGGTTTCAATGGTAGGCTTTTCGGTCATACTGTTTCATTTTGTGTGGCTCACATGAGTTTTGGATCTACTTGATTTTTAGACCCCTGCCCTATTGTGGTCTTGAAACCAATGGACAAACTAGATTTGTCATGAGAATCTCTGTGGGCCCCACGAAGCTTCTGACTACAGGAACTTCTTGTGCCCAAATAGCATCTTAAAGTCCCAACTGCCCCAACGTGTGTGAGATATGGTTGTAAATGCCAAGAAAAGGGATTAGGTGCGTCCTAGAACTCACTTAAGATGGCACAGTCCTTACTTGGGGCCTAAATGTTCTACCCACTTTTTGGCAATCCTAGGGGTGCTAGTAAGAAGTGGCCATGTGGCAACGTCTGGCGAATGTGTAGCGGTAGTGATCGTGAAGAAGATGTTATAGTTGATTCTATAAGAATATATATAGTTGTCTTAATTTGGATAGGCCACCTTAGATGTGACCTAGTAGGTAGAGAACAAATAAGAAAGGGTTATAAAAGAAAGTATAAAGGAAGGCGGTGGTTGAAGAAGGACCTAGAAGGCACGATCGTGGAGAGACGGTTGCTGTAACCGTCAGGCATGAGAGCATCCAGAAAGCTCTTTTTGTTCTGGAGGAGTCTATAAAAGCAATAAGACTTAAAAGAGAAAGGGATCCAACACCAAAAACAACAAACCAAATCAAATCAATTTATCTTTCAAATTTACTTCATATTCGTTAGCATAAATAAGTTGTTTACATTCTATAGTGTAATCAGTCCCTTGACATTCCGTAGATCAACTAATTACTTAAAGTTTCCTAACGTAACTTGCAATTTCCTCTTGTAATTAGGAGTAGTTGTAATCTTTACTTGTAACCAAAGTCTATGCTCATGCGCTGGACTTAATTTTAATTTGAGTACAAGCAAGTTCTTCATTCAGAAAAGCTTTTGCGGTCATTTTCCCTGCGGTCGATTGTAAGTATTATATCTGTTTGTTCTTTTATTTTAAAAAAATCCTTTTGTACATAAGGCAAAGGTGTAACCCATTTTCAGAGGACGAACTCTACCTTCCGAGAATCACCTAATTAACATAAATAACATTTTTGTGAGTGGCTGAATAGGCGACCAATCTTTATAGATCTTGGTCATATATGGTCGATTATGACGTATCTACCTATCTTAATGCTTGGGGTCATAGTTGTTTAGTTGAAATCGAGCCACATAGTCGGTTTTGCCACTCCTGCACTTGTCCAGCATGCGTGGCAAAAAATAATGAGAAACACTAAAATTCACATGGACCATACGTACAATAAGAAATAATGGTGATTTACCATTAACCTAGTATAATGGCTCGCAAAAGTTTTGGATCAAGATGATATTTGTTTTTTTTACCTTCATTTAGGTCTACGTGACCTTATCAATGGGTTATATGGCAAATACAAATTACATAAACATTATAGTGAGCCCTATGATATTTGTAATTGTATAACGTTCATTCACCATTTGTTTCCTATGGTAAGGTCTACCTGAGATTTGGATTGCTAGGCTTATGCAATAAAATGATATGAAAAAACGGATGGATGACGTGGATACAGAATTAATGTACGAAGGTGGTACCCATAGCAAGGGCCACACCGTCTTGCGTGAGGGTGGGACCGCATGTAATCTACTCCCCTTGGATTGGACGCGGATTAGCTATAGCTAACTCGCTAATGGGTGCGAATTAGGTGTTTCTTCGGGAACAACTTAGTGGGTGTTACCTTAACCGTGTGGGGCCTATATTGATTTATGTTTTATATATCGAAACCATCTATCTATTTTTTCATATCATTTAGGAGATGTGATCCAAAACAATAAGAAGATTCAAATCACAAGTGGACCATATCACTTGAAACACTGATGAATAACCATTAAAAATGTTTTATGAGCCACAAAAGTTTCGGATCAATCTGATATTTATATTTTCCCTTCATCAAGACCTTACTGACATTATAAAGAGATTTGATTGCAAATAAACACTACAAAAACCTTACAATGGGCTCTTTGAAAATTTTAATGGTGGGGCACTCAATCACACTGTTTCTAGTGGTATGGTCCACTTGAGATTTGCATCCGCATAATTTTTAGAACATCATCCTGAAATGGGCTTTAGAAACAGATGGACGGAATAGATATACAAAATATCATCCATGTGGGCCATACGGTAGGGGTAACACCCACTAAGCTCTTCACGGGGGTAACACCTAATTCGCGCCCCTCACTACTGAAGTGACGTCACCAACTTCTGGGACCCACCGTGATATCCGTACATGCACACTGTTCATCCATTTGGAGGGATCATTTTAGGGCATGAACTCAAGAACGAGGCAGATCCAAAGCTCAAGTGGACCCCACCAAAGAAAACAGTGACGCTACCATTGAAACCTTCCTAGGGCCCACCATAATGTTTATTTGAAATCCAACCTGTTCATAAGTTCACACACAACCCTATGCAAGAAGTTTTTAATGATAGTAGATCAATCCCCACTTTTTTCTTTGGTGAGGCCTACTTGAGCTTTAGATCTGCCTCATTCTTTGGTTCATGTCCTAAAATGATCTCTCCAAATAGGTGGACGGTGTGGATACAAGACATACATCATGGTGGGGCCTATAGAAATTATTGGTGACGTAACTTCAGTAGCGAGATAGCTACTCAATCCGTCAGTAGCTAATCCGCGTCGGTGGGCGGGATACGTGACGGTGGGGCCCACCTTGATGTATGTTCACGATATCCACACCGTCCATCCGTTTTGAAATTTGATGATCCTAAAAGTGAAACTGATCCAAATCTCAAGTGGACCATAATACAAGAAACAATGGTAATTAATTATTAAAAACTTCTCTTGGGCCGTAAAAGTTTTCGATCAACATGATATTTGAGTGGTATATTCATCGAGGTCTTTGTGATCTTATAAACAGCTTGGATGGAAAATAAACATTCCTAAGGCCCCCATCTCTCTCACTCTCTCTCTCTCTCTCTCAATGAGATTTTAGATCATGATCTCAGGGCTAAATTAGAAATAAAAAAAATAAAATTCTTCCTGCTTTTCCTGCAGAGCGGTCTGCAACTGCAAAAAACATTTGTCTATTCATCTTCTCCACTCACCTCATCTCTCTCTATGGCCTGCTTCAACCCTCTCTCTCTCTCTCCCCTTTGAGCTCGGGCTGGACTTTGGCCGGGCCTAGGACAAACATCCGGGTTGAGCTTGGGCTGTACAATTTTGGCCTGTCAAGGACTTGGGTTGGATTTGGAGTTATGTTGAAAAATGCATATTGGGCTTGGACAGAGCTTCACCCAGCCCTAACCTGGCCTGTTGACACCCGTAATAAAAATCTGAAAAAAAGTTATTTTCCTTGGCAAGCAGATTACCTACTGAGTAACTCAGTGCCCTATAGCGTGCTGAGGAACTTGGTGCCCTTTAGCGAATTGAGTAAGTCTGTGGGCCCACTGCGATGTACCTATCTTATCCATGCTGTCCATACATTTTAACAACTCATTTAAAGGAAGGAACCCAAAATTGAAGCATACCCAAAGCTCAAGTGGACCACACAACAGGAAACAGTGTGAATTGAACGCCCACCGTTGAAAACTTCCTGAGGGTATATATATATATATAGACGCACACACCTTATGAACAGGTTTGATGCTACATAAACATCACCGTGGGCCCTATGAAGGTTTCAATGGCGGATGTCATTATCCCCACTGTTTCCTGTAGTGTGGTCCACTTAAACTTTGGATATGCTTCAATTTTGGGAGAATGGCCTTAAATGAGGTGATAAAACGGAAGGTCGGAGTGGATATGCATGACACATACATAAAGGTGGGCCCCACGTAGTTTACGCAGAGTTACTGAGTTACTGTGTACGCAATCCGCTTCCGTTCTTCTGAGATGGATGGAAAGAGATGGTGGACACAAGACTAAGGTGGGGACACCACATGCATTAGTACTTCTTAGGACTTCAGATGGTCGGACGACCGGAAGCTTCCACATGCTTACAACTGTCATAAATAAGATAAGATATGATCCAAACATCAGAATCACAACGACAATCCTAACCAATGAATTTTGCAGTTGAACGTGAGCCATTGAAGATTTTATTTTCAATGTTATACTTCATCTAATGATTCACCGGGATCAGAACCGTCCATTCAGCGATATCATAGCATCCAATAACATGGAAGGTTGCTACAGTGGGGCCATCTCAGCATGTGGGCCCAAATGACATATGCAGGCAATCCTCAGACGGTCATTTATAACAAAACCAGGCACTCCAGGGAAACGGTCAAACCATCAACCGAAATAACCGTTTTTCCTCCTCGTCCTGCACTCTCTCTCTCTCTCCAATTTGAATACATTTGCTGTTGTTAAGAAACTTTGTTGTTGTGGTTGTTGTTGTTGTTGTTGTTATTTACAAGGGTTAGAAAACATCTGTTTTCGTTGTTGTTGTCGTGGTCATTGTTGTTACGAGGGTTAGAAATCAGCAATCCACTTTGATCAGGTGGTGTGCTCCCACCTTTCCTTTAAAAAAAAAAAAAAAAATTACAAAATATCCGTTGTTGTTGTTACAAGTGTTACAAAATATCAGAAGCCTGCTTTTGTTGTGGTCGTTGTTAGAAAGGAGTTTGGTAAGAGAAGAAGAAGGGAAAAGGATGGAAGAAGCATCGAAGGCACATGAATCTGTTGGTAATTCGACGAACGTATTCATGGTTACGTGTAATACACTGGCAAGGCTGAGTTCGAATGGGATATGGGAAGGAGACAAGCCTTTCGATTTCGTAATCCCTCTCTTGATCATCCAAATCACCATCATCGTAGGAACCACACAAACCTTGGGCTTCCTCTTAAAGCCCCTCCGCCAGCCCCCGGTCGTCTACGAGATCTTGGTTTGCCTTCTCTATCATCCTCATCGTTTCTGTTTAACACATACATCAGATAATCACCTGATGAATCAATGAACAAAAATACACGCTTTGTTGTTCTTGTGCTGATGCGGCATTCGTGTGGAAGGTCCTCTTTATTCATTGAGTGGGTGCACAAACATTCCCTAGCCTGAAAAATCATGCTACCATGCCTCATCAGGCGGGCTACGATATCTACATTGTGCTTCTCACCAGATGATGATGGGGCCGGCCAACATGTGCATTGAATTAACACCCTATGTTTTCAGTGGTCCACCTTATTGGATGTAGGCTAAGCAGGGTTTTTTTTTTTTTTTTTTTTGTGTGTGTGTCAGGGTGGTGTGATTTTGGGTCCATCAGTGTTTGGCCAGAGCACAGTTTATGCATCATTGTTCTTCCCCCTATGGAGCGTGTCACTGCTGGAGACAATGGCAAATTTGGGGCTGGTGCTTTTCCTCTTTATGGTGGGAATCGAGATGGACCTAAGCTTGCTATGGGGGACCGGACGGAAGTCGGTGGCGATCGCCTTGTCGGGCATGTTCCTCCCCCTCCTCTTTGGCATGGGCACATCCTTCTTCATCAACTATGTTGAGTCCAACCAGGTCACCTTCCGACTCTTCCTTGGCATTGCTCTCTCCGTCACTGCCTTCCCTGTGCTAGCCCGTCTCCTCGTAGAGCTCAAGCTCCTCAACACCGACCTCGGAAGGATTGCCATGTCATCGGCTGTTGTTAACGATCTCATGTCATGGATCTTGCTTGCTCTAGCCATTGCCTTCACTGAGACCAATGGCCACATGTTAGCATCCTTGTGGGTCATGATCTCTGGTGTTGTCTACATCCTCTTCTGCATCTTCGCTGTCCGGCCCATTATCATGTGGATCATAAGGCGGACCCCAGAAGGAGAGGCCGTCAGCGATATCTACGCTTCCTTAATCATAGCCGGCGTGTTTCTGAGCAGCATCATAACGGATTCACTTGGGATCAATGCAATCTTCGGGCCCTTTGTGTTCGGCCTAGTTATACCAAATGGCTCTCTGGGGGCCTTGCTGATCGAGAGGCTAGAGGACTTTGTGAATGGGCTGCTGCTGCCGCTTTTCTTCGCCATCAGTGGCCTTAGGACAAATCTGATGTCGGTCACCAACGTCTGGATGGCCGGCATCCTAATCCTCGTCATGTCGGCGGCGTGTGCTGGCAAGGTGTTAGGCACTCTGATGATCACCCACTTCTATGGAATGCCTTTCAACGAAGGGTTATCACTCGGCTTACTCATGAATGCCAAAGGCCTTATTGAAATGGTCATCCTCAATGTAGCCCGGAAAAGTAAGGTAAACACTAAATCTGTAACTATATAATTCATGTTTGAATGCTTAAGAGGTTGAATGAAAAATAATAATTTGGGATTATTTATTTTTACCTTCCAAGTAGAATTTTCAAAAATTATGCTTATTTTCTATGGCAACCCAACAGAGCTCTATTTTGTTATTATTTTTGGAAAATATTAAGGGTCCGTTTGGGTAGTGGATCCTACAAAATCGGGGTTACATTTTACTCTTTTAAGTGCCTGTTCGGATTCATTGAAATATAAATTGACGAAACCTCATTTCCATCAACAATTTTTATAAATATTTAAATATCTCCATTTCCCTGCTATTACCTGAAAAATGCCCATTTTTCATTTCCTCGCCCATAGTTAAGAAACGTCATGATTTTCAAGAAAAAAAGAAAAAAAGAAAACATAAAAAATAGGGAAATGATTCTTCTAGTTACAAATCAGCAATTCATTATAGTTGGGCCAGCTCATGTAAAGCCCAGTAAGGCCCAAAATATCCACATGCATCGCACAGGCTATCCCCCTTCTATAAATAATATTAGGGTTAGGGTTGTAAAATAAAAACTCACTCTTTTCTCTCCATTTATCACATAACTACTCTCCCTAGTTTTCTTCTCTTTTCTTCCACCTTCTTCTCTCTTTCTTCAAGTCCTCATGGTATCAGAGTATTACCTCTAATCACTCCACATTCTCAAGCATCTAATCTCGTTTTGATCGGGTGTGAGAAACCCACCTTTTTTTTAGTTTTCTTCTCTTTTCTTCCACCTTCTTCTCTCTTTCTTCAAGTCCTCATGGTATCAGAGTATTACCTCTAATCACTCCACATTCTCAAGCATCTAATCTCGTTTTGATCGGATGTGAGAAACCCACCTTTTTTTTCACAGAACCAATTGGGTTCTGCACGTTGCCTACCATTAATGGAATGAAGACAAGTTGCATCTTCTTAGTCCCTGGATCAGTTGGATCCTTCTCTCATGATGCTGTCTAGTTCGAAATCGGTTTAGTAAGATACGATTGTTGCTGTTTCAACGTGGATCTCCATCAAATCAGCCTTCTACTTTGGTAGATCTGCATTTTATCTGGTTGTTGATTGACCTAGTTGTTGAGTTCTCTTTGTATAACTGGTCATCTGATCTGGCCCACCCTTGATTGCTGGTCAGTCTCTTCTGATCATTGCTTGGACGCAGAACCAGATCTGCCATTGTTACCCTCGTTGTGGATGCTGTCAGCCACCTGTTATGGGCCATCTATTCCTTCTGTCCGTGTTGCTCTGCACCACATGGTGAACATTGATTGGTTGGGCCATTTCCCACGATTGTGACCACACGTTTCTGGGGTCCACCAAGATCCATCCGTGCAAGGAAGAAAAACGGTTCGTTGGATATGTGGGCTATTGTAGCCTTCTACTTAGAAAGAAGAACTTAGAAGAGAATAAGAGAAAGCTGTAATTTTTTGTTGTATTGCTTCTTCAAACTACAAAATGAATCACACATAAGTATTTATAGAATTTTAGATACATTTTTTTCTTCTTAAATATCCACCATTTAAGATATACTAATATCTAAGCAACCTTTATCTTTCCTAAGCAATAAATAGTCTACTTAATGTGCATAAAAAACTAAGAGACATGCACCATTTTTAAACTCTATAGTAAATTCCTAAGCATGAATGCATGCATGTTCAAAACCCTTAGCATTCTTATCATGCATGTATCGGAGCACAATCATGTATTCCATAAAGTGCATGTATTGGATCATATGCATGTATTTCGTAAAGTTCATGTCTTGGAACCAATACATGTATTCCCATAAGTGCAGTAATTTAAATAGGAGACTTGCTTGCTAGACTTGTTTCTTGGACATCATCTACTATTTGTGGAGAGAACTGGTAGAGACGTGTTTGCTGTTTTTTTGCTAAATTTATTTACTGCTTCATCTTTTTTTTTTTTTTGTTAGTCATGCAATGCACTACCCTGTTAGCTGCAAAACGCACCCACACAGTTAGTCGCACATGATGCACCAACCCACTGATGGGTTAGTGTGTCTCCTTAGCATTGAACCTGACACCTGCTGTTAAAACGCCAAGGTGTCTTTTCAGGTGGGCTAGCAGGCGAGACACACTTGAACATATCATTGCTATGGGGTCGTTTAGATGCTTATAAAATCATTAACCCGTAATCCGATTAAAGGTTATCTGATTATAGGTGTAGAGTATTGACAACCTATTTTATTTGACTTTAAGCTATAATTTTATTACAGGTAAATAGTTGTTTGTGTTTGGATAACTTGTAATCCATTTACAACTTGTAATTGGATATTGATGCATGACAAACCTAGGAGTAGTAAATCCTTTAAAATTTATTAAATGACATATAAAGTCTTCATTTAAAATCGATCATTAGGATAAACCCAATTCAATAAAGCCTATGACTGATCTTTACACTAAATTAATCATTTGGTGGGCCACAAATTTGGAATTCAAATTCCCTTTTATGATGAAAAATTCTGATTAAAATCTTACATGTTGGATAGACATGGCCAACATATACATCAATCTACAATGTTCAAGTATTTATTACCCATATTGGGCCACCCAATTCACAGTTAGAATCTTTAGCTCTAAACCCTTCCATTGATGGCCATAAAAAGTTATGATTAAAAAAAAAAAAAAATCTGATTAAAACCGTAATTGTTGGACAGATATGGCACACATATACATCAATCTACAAGATTCATCTATTTATTGGCCATGGTCCATCCAATTGACGGTTAGAATCTTTGGATCCAAACCTTTTAATTGATGGTCGTTAGATTTGAAAAGCCCTTTGTTTGATGAATAAATACTTTCGATCTATATTAGGGAGTTATCGAACCATGTTAGATATCAGCTGTTCCTGATAAACTCATTAATGATGAATGTCTCTCATTTTATTTCCTTTCTTAAACAATGTACCTTTCTTGTTTTTTGGGTTCCTTAAAAAATGTACCATTGTTTGAGAGTTTCTTGCATTGGTATATGAGAGGTTTTCAACCCTAACAATAATGAGAGAGAGAGAGAGAGAGAGAGAGAGAGAGAGAGAGAGAACTTCGATCCAAGCACTCATCAGAAGAGAAGGTATGTCTTCTTCTTCAAATTTTTTTTTTTTTTTTTTTAATCCTTGCATAGTCATTGGAAGATGATTCGCAACTCTTCCCACATTAAAATTTTTAAATAATTAGAGTCGTTGCTTGAAATCCCTTTACATGTAATATGAAACATTCCAAATTACAACTAAAAGTTATAATCAAATTACAGCCTATAATTTGTTTATAGGTAAATACACCTATCCAAATATCCGATATAATCAGATTACCACTTAATGATTTTACAGGCACTTAAAGAACCCCTAAGTGAAATCTTCAAACAAGGCTTGGTTTCTTTTTAGGCCTAGCAGAAATTTTGTGGGCCATTCGTGTGGATGAACATTGATCTCCATCGTGCAATTACCGAACCACGTGGATTCATTGTTAATGCTCCCACCAAATTATGATATACCAAATCCTTTAAGGCTATAGATCAGTTCGACATTATTAGACCCACACTCTTTCTATGGGTAATTTTCGTGGTAACTCTCATTCTCTTCCCCCAATTCATTTATCTATTACTCTCTATCAATTGACAATGGAATCCAAAATTAAAAAACATGTATGAAAATCTATATATTGTTTAAGTTAAATTGCATGGAATTTAAAATTACTTTTTATGGACTAGATTTGTTATAATCTTCTTACAGTTGAAACAGAAGTATGAACATCTTATAGAGAATAGCCAAAGTGAGAAATCTAACACTTTCCTTGGTGGGAAACAATATCTTTTTAAGTTATGAGTCAATTCTTCAATATAATGGAAAAACAAGTTTATAACAATATGATTTACATTAATAGTGCTAAGGAAATTTGTAATAGTTAGCAGCAACTATATTCCACAGAGAAAAATATCTAGCATTTATATGATATTTTTCAAGAATTTCAAATGATTAAATAGGGAGACAATTTACTCGATTTCATGGCCTAGTTGATAAGTGGTCTCTTCATCATCAATTTACCCAAGGCCTGACACAACAAAAGAGTCAACGGGAAGAAATTTTGGTAGCATTATGTTGGGACTCGTGGAAACTCATAGAGTGGAATCAAGCAAGGCACTCACAATCACGCAAGAAAATCAACATAAGAGAACAATATGAATATACTTGAAAAAACCATGACACAAAATGATCAATGCACTATGAATAATAAAGTTACAAGATATGAACTTACTCGGATCAAAACTCCGAAGAGATAACCCTAACTTTTCTCTCTCCAAAACCCTCCAAAACCCTAATGCACATCTTAGCCTTACTAATACCCAAATTACAAGTGTTTATATAGTACTAATACGAAATTAAATTTTTTTTTATAAAAACATGTAAAATTGTGGAAAATGTTGATCGATCAATTGGCATCAATCGATCGATCTGTCGGTCAATCAAATGGCATCAATCAATCGATCAATTGATCAACCAGATAGGTTCGATCGATTGAATTGTCCAAAATTTGTCCATAGAGTTTACGACATAAAATCTGATAATTTCAATCGATCGAGTAGGGTGGTCAATTGATCAATGGCCTTGTTTCAAAATAAATTTTAGACATCCGATTTTCAACAATCCCCTCCATGACTCTAATGTTCATGCTACACCACACCATGCTTGATCCTCAATCTCTACTTTATCTCTATCATAATTCCACTGTCATCACTTCTCATGCACACTCTGTGTTCGCTCCATCTTTGTCAGACCTAAAAAATTGCACAGAACTTGAATTTCTCCACAGTAGCCACCTTGGTAAGCATATTTGTTAAATTTACGTTTGTATGGACCTTCTCAAGAGTCATACCACCTTCATCAAGCACATGCCGGATAAAATGATGACGAACATCAATATGTTTAGTTCTAGAATGGTAAACCAAGTCTTTGCCAAATTGATTGCACTTGCGCTGTCATAATTGACCGACACAACCTCTTGCTGAAGCCCTAATTGGTTTATTATTTTCCTCAACCAAACTGCTTCCTTAAATGCTTCATTCACTACCATATAATCAACTTCTGTTGTGGAAAGAGTCACCATAGACTGAAGCCTCGACATCCAACTCTGATTGCTCCACCCACTAGCATAAATGAGTAGCCAAAAGTTGATCTCCTATTATCCATATTGCCCACGTAATTAGAATCCACATATCCTACCAGCTTCTCCCCTGATTTCTTGAATGTCAAAATGTAGTCCTGTGTACCTCAAATATACCGAAGTAGCCATTTCACAGCCTCCTAGTGTTTCTTGTCGGAATTAGATATGAATTTTCTAACAAAACCTATCCGTATGTGAAATATTTGTTTTCGTATAGACCATAACATACATCAAGATGCCAACTGTGCTCGAATAAGGCATACGAGACATAACTTCCCTTTCTTCTTATGTTTTAGGATACTACTACGAAGAAATCTTAAAATGAGTACAACGTCGATCAACTTTGCTTTGTCCATCCCGTACTTTACCAATACGAGAAAGTATTCTTCCTGATATAATTAAAGCCTACTTCTCTCCTTGTCTTTATGTATATTAATGCCGAGAACCCTCTTTGTAGCCCCCAGATATGTCATCTCAAATGTTCCTGATAACCGAGTCTTCAATATGTCGATCCCAGACATGCTATGATAGGTGATAAGCATGTCATCAACATATACTACCAGTATAATGCACTTCCAATCATTCAATGTCTTGAAGTAGACATAATGATCATACTCACTCCTGATAAACCGCTGGCTTATTATGAAATAATCAAATTTCTTATACCATTGCCTAAGCGACTGTTTCAGGTTGTATAACGACTTCCATAATCTGCAAACCTTGTTTTATGCCTCTTCTATTTTGTAATCTTCTGGTTTCTTCATGTAAATCTGCTATTCCAATTGCCTATGTAGAAAAGTAGTCTCCACATCCATCTGTTCCAGCTCGAGGTCGTATTGAGCAACTAATGCCAACACGAATATGATAGATACTTGCTTCACCACCGACGTAAAGATCTCACTGAAGTTGACACCTTCTCTTTAGGCATATTCCTTCACTACCAACCTCGTGTTGTACCTATCCTATTTTTTTCCTGAAGATTCACTTACACCTAATCGCTTTACGGCCAACGGGAAGCTCCATCAATTCTCACATCTAATTCTTATACAAGGAGTTCATCTTGTCATGCATCATCGCCATCCACTTTTCGGCATCTACATCATCAAGAGCCTACTGAAAAGTAGACAGATCATCTTCATCCGTAATGAGGACGAATGCAACATTCGAGTCATCCTTGTACTTGGACGATAACCTACGATCCCTAGGTGGATTCCTTCTCACAGGTGGATGCTCCACCTGATCATGTACCTTTATTTGTATCTCAATCTCGGCTCGTGTTTCATCTCTGTCTATCTAAACGTTAATCACCATTTATATTTTTTATTCCTTGGGTTCATCCTTATGGAACAAGGACCCTTTATCAAACCTAACACCCAACTCATTATGATCTTCCTTGTAATAGGGTCATACAACCTGTATCCCTTCACACCATCACCATAGCCCACAAAGATATACTTTCTTACCCTTTGGTCTAGCTTAACTCTCTCAACTAATGGTACATGAGAGTAAGCCTAACAACCAAATACTCGTAGCCCTGAGTAGTCCACCTGCTGACTACTCCACACTTCTTCAAGAATCTTACAATCTATAGTCGTAGAAGGAGACCAATTCACCAAGTAACAAGCCTTGTTAACGGCCTCAGTCCATATTTTCTTAGCCAACCCAGCATTACTAATTAATCATGCATCGAACCCTCTCCAAGAGAGTCTAATTCATCCGCTTAGCCACACTATTCTGCTTTGGTGTGTGGTGCACTATGTTGTGCCTCATAATCCCTTCATCTTTGCAAAACCGATTGAATTTTTCTAAAGTGAATTCTTCATCATTATTGGTCCTCAACACTTTCACCTTTTGCCCGAACTATATTTTCATTATCATCTTCCACTGCTTGAAAGTGGTGAAAACCTCATATTTATTTATCAAAAAATAAACCCACACATTTCTGAAATATTCATCAATTAACATAACAAACTATAACAACCCTCCACCAAAAATTACGGGTGAGGATCCCTATACATCAGAATGCACATGCTCTAAAACACCCTTACATACATGTTTTTCTAATTTAAATAGTAGTCTAGATTGTTTACCATATATATAATGCTCGCATATACTAAAATTTATGCTTTTAAATATATGAATCAAATAAGATCAGAAAATACATTCATGCCCTGCTCGCTCATGTGGCCTAGGTGCACATAACACATACATGTAGACGTGGAATCCACTACAAATGTTGCAACTCAATCAATGACGTGCTCTCGATCAACCTGTAAAGGTTACTGTTCATCTGTGCTTTCATCATTATGAATGCCCCCTTAGAAACTTTATGAAAATTATCAAAATTGGTGAATTTGCACCCCATTGCATCGAGTGCACCTAGAGATATGAAGCTGTTCTTCAACAAAGGGATGCGCCTCACATCTGTCAGAATGCATCCCATTAAACATTCTAATGTACACTAAACCACCAATACCGACAACCTTGTAGGCGTAGTCATCACCCAAGAACACTGAACCACCATCATGCTCTTTGTATGTGGTGAATGAACATTGATCAAGACACATGTAAACTTCACAACCATCACTCACGTCCTCTGTAGATTCTGCTATATTAGCATCCCTAGAAGATTCTTCTTATTTCTCCTTCTTAGACTTAGAATTCTACCAATACCTCTTCATGTGCCCTGTCTGACCACAACTCAATCACTTCAATTTTTCTTTGTCCTTGCCCTTGGATTTGAATCTCGATCGCAATGATCCTCTATGCTGCTAAGAATTTCTCCCCCTTGTAACCAGTGTATCTATAGAAGAACCCACATCACTGTTTTTCTTTCTCATCACCTTTTACTATAAGGCTGAGATAACAACCTCAATGCTAATGGTCGCCCTACCGGCGCACAACGAGTCCTTGAACGACTCACATGATTCCAAAAGAGAATTCAATAGAATACATGCTTGATCTTCATCATTTATCACTCCATCCACGTCCAACAATTTATAAATAAACTTATTAAAGTTACTGATATGACTCTCAATATCAACTCCCTCTGCCATTTTCAGATTGAACAACTATATCTTCAAAAATAAATGATTCTCAAGAGATTTCTTCACATAGATATTCTCTAACTTTGCACATGTATTAGTCGTTGTATTCTCTCTTATGACATTGTAGAGGACCTCATCCATTAAGCACAATTACATTAAGATATTGGCATTTTGATCCAACTTGTTCCACTCTTCTTCTTTTATAAATTTTGATCGCTTTCTAAGGAATGCATCTTCCAGTCCTTGCTAAACAAGGATTCCCTTCATCTCCATCTTTCATAGTTCAAAGTGTTTTCCCCGGAATACTTTTCTACGTCAAACTTCATGCCAAATGCCATTGATACCTCGTTTTCAGATTTAATCTACCTCTCATCGTTATCTCTAATACCAATTATTGGGACTCGTGGAAACACAAAGAGTAGAATTAAGCAAAACACTCACAATAGCACAAACAAAGTATCCAAGAGAATAATCCAAATTTACGTGGAAAAATCCTTGCGGGAAAAACCAAAGTATAAAGTGATCAATGCACTATGAATAACAAAGTTACAAGATATGAACTTAATCGGATCAAAACTCCCAAAAGAAAACTCTAGCTTTTCTCTCTCTAAAACCCTCTCAAACCCTAATACATATTTTACCCTTACTAATCCCATAAGTGTTTATATAACATTAATATGAAATTAGAAATAAAACTGCAAAATGCATAAAACTATGTCAATTATCAATTGGTTGATCGATCAATCGACCAGACAGGTTCGATCAATTGAATTATCCAAAATCCGTCTAGAGAGTTTACTGTATAAAATCTGATAATTTCGATCGATCGATAGCCTTATTTCAGCATAGATTTAGGGCATCCGATTTTCAACACTTATTCCTTGCTATTGTTAGACCCTAGTTAAACCCAGTTAAGGCTCTAATTCTTAAAAGTGAACATTTGTCATCCTTTTTCAGATATATTCCCTATGGTCTAAGAATGTCCACACCCACCTCCACTCCTATATCTTCTTCTCTTATTAACAATGTTGCCATTTACTCCAACATGGAAAGCAATGTTAGAGGGGAGCATCCACTGTCTAAGGGTAGAAGTGGATGTACATGTGTTCATAGTTAATGGATATCAACATCATTATGTTTATTGCAAGAAAATACGATGGCTAAATGTTAAGATTTGAAAACTAGAGTATTTTTTCCTCCACAGGCTCACCTAATTATGTTATGAGGGGAGACTTCTCCAAGTGCATCTGTCATTATCTCCCTTATGGATCTTCTTGGTCATGCATCTATTACATGCTTCTACTTCCCTTACAACTTCAAGTAATGTGTCAATTGCATTCGCTAGATCATTCCCTTGAGTAACGTGATTCTAGAGCCATGGATCATATGACAAGTACCCATTTCTTTTAACCTCCCTTAATCTTAGATTTAATTTAAATTCTATCTTATTTGTATCTAAATTTTCTATGACTATTTTGTCGCTTAGTAAGCTTACTTCTTAAACACTTTAGTCACCTTTTTCAGACCCATTGTGTTTTTCAGGACCTTTGCACAAAGGCGATGATTGGTGGGGGGCATGAGTTGCATGGACCTTACTACTTTGAACTAAATTATGGGGATTATACTCTCTTCTCGATCAGTTCTTCATCTCTTTTATAGTGGCATGCGTGTCTCAGTTAGCCATCACATGACTCTTTGCATAAGTTAATTCCATCTTTATCTCGTACTTGGTTTATAAATTACGAACTGTATCAGTTGTCAAAACAAGTCGTTCAACTTTTTTACCTTATATTATAAATCGTAGCTCGTTTCCTCTTGAGTTAGTTCATTCAAACATTTGGGGTCCTCTTCGAATCCATAATTTACATAAGTTTTAATATTTTGTTATATTTATTGATGATTTTTCGTGCATGACATGAGTTGATTTGTTGCATGATCATTCTCAATTATTTTAATGTATTTAAAACTTTTAATATAAAAATCCATAATAAATTTTAAAGCGATTAGATACTTTTAGTTAGACAATGCTACCGAATATATGTTATTTGCCTTTATCTAATATTTATTTTCATGTGGTATTACACACCAAGCATTTTGTTCCTATAAACATCAACAAAATGGAGTAGCCGAACAAAATAATCGTCATCTATTAAAACTAACATATTCCCTCTTAATTCACATGAACATTTTTAAACGATTTTGGAGTTATGTTGTATGAACTGCGTGTTATCTTATCAATAGATAGCTCTCTTCCATCTTTCATGGGCCATACCTCACTTTATTTTATTTTTAAAGATAAAAGATTTTCTTTATTCCCTCATGTGTTTGGATATATAGTCTTTATTCATAAATTGGGCATTATCACTAATAAGTCAGAGAATCATGAAATTAAGTATATATTTTTAAACTACTTATGAACTCATAAAAGGGTACCGTTACTTGGAACTAGCTATTTATCGTGAACATATTAATGTTGATGTATCTTTTGGAAGATGTCTCATATCACCTCGAGATATCATGTATTACCTCAAAATGTCACCTATACTCAACATTGTCCATGCACTTTAGCCTCACCCCACCCCTTCCCTTTCTTCGACATCGTTTGAGATGAATAGTTTTCCACATAGTCCTAACCCCACACCAGGTATGCCTGCGAAGGTGCCTCCCACTCACCCTCCTTCACCTCGAACTATTGCTTTAGATCTTTCCATTATCCACGACGATGACATTGTCATTTCTGACAATGATAATGATGGAATTGCTAAAGTAAAAAAGTTACATTCAAGAGTAGTTTCAAATAAAAGACCTTATTTCCTTAAAATACTTTCTTAGAATTGATTAGCACACTCTACCTCTAGGATTCTTCTATAATGACAAAAATACACACTTTATCTGCTTCATAGGATTAACTTGTTGAGGTGCAAGCCTTTTGAAACTCCTGTCGATCCTAATGTGAAACTAACTGATGGTTATAGGTAAATTTATATATCTTACCATCACACGTCTATACATCTCCTTTTTAATAGGAATGGTTAGATAGTTTATTCACAAACCAAATACACCTCACTGAAATGTTGTACTAAGAATTTTGCACTATGTAAACGGTATTCCTGAACAATGGATATCTTATAATGTTATGCCTTGAATCCGGCATTTCGGGTATACTCGACCCTGATTCCACACTTGATGACATGACTTATAAAATAAATACTAAAAAACCATAACTACAAACCATTGCATAAAATAATTGCATAAAACATGCACTTTTTTAATAGAAATAATAAAACATCAAATCACCACTATCTAAAGTCTTAATCACTATTTCATTATATGCCCTCTTACAATACTTTCGAAACTTTAAAAGAAAACTAAAACTAATTAAATAAAAATAAACGCCAAGAACTCCACTCCACTCACTCCTTGACTAGATCCTACTCTTGAAATTTAAAATCCCAAAAGGATAAGCTACAAATCTTAATAAAGAAGTTTCGCGCAATTTTTCAAAAAAATTACGATTCCAAAACCAAATAAAATATGATATTTAAAAATAAGAATATTCATAAAATTTGAATTTAAAATACTAGATAAAACATGTTTTCTAATATAGTGGAAGCATAAATATAGCATGATATGCAAAAATGAACTAATATTTTTAATACAATTAACCACTAGAAAATCAAGAGCAGTTTACTATAGTTGGCTAACACTCTTTAGTACAACACTCATCCTCAAGTGATCTTTTATAGTCTTACAAACTTGAAATTGCATGTGGTAGTCTAACACGACACGCTACGCTTTCGTGTGAAAGCTTACGGAGCTTTATAGAACTATGGTTAAGTCTTAGAGGGGGGTGATTAGGACCGTTTAAAAATTCATTTTAAAAACTTCTTGCCTAATTAAACTAATTAAGCAAGAACACTTAACTTCTAAGCTTAAGTGGGTCCAATCATAAGGCTAGCATATCATTAGCAATTAAACAACCTAGCCTAAGCATACATAGATTATCAAATGACTAAATTAATCAAGCACCTAATCTATACAACTTAAGTAGACTATATGAGAATAGATCATAAGGCTTAAGTCTACACTACTCAGTGAACATACGTCTTATGTGTGAGTCTACCTAATTAAGTGCATAGCATGCAAACCATTCAAACATTCATATAATTATAGAGGAAAGACAATCACAAACACAAGCATGTAAAGTGGTTCGACTTTGGATCTACTCTACTGCTAGTTCAAGTACTCACCCTTATGAGCGCACTGGCATTTACTAGGGAGTTTAAATCAGGTTCCACCCAACCTAAGTGTTTAAACAATTCCAATCTACCAGGGAATTTGACAAGGTTTCTCCCAACCTATAACGGAGGTTTTGTTGGTTCGCCTCTTGACCAGGAAGTTTATAGGTTCCATCTAACTTAAGAGTTTAACAAGTTCCTCCCAACCCTTCGGTCATACACAAGAACCTAGCGTACACTCCCGCTACAGGCACCCCTTGGAGACTTAGCCGAGTTTGATTCTAAACTCTACACTCAATCCTCGACGAGGAAGGAGTGCAACCGGACTCTTACAATGACAACTTACTTGTCGGATTGAGCTCCTTTTGTAGCGCCGCTTCGGCTTTTTTCTTCTCACTCTCCTGTGCTTGAATAAGCTCCCCTTGTGCTCCCCCAATCAATGATGTCGCCGCTTTGCCAAGGTTTCAACTCCAACGATCTCTTTTCCTTACATATGATGTGCTAATTATGGTGACCAAGGCTAGGGAGGATGGTGAAGACTCCTACAATTTATGTATAGATTATTTTAACTAGGAGGTTTACCTAGAGGGTCTTCTAGAGGTCTTAGACAAGAGATATTACTATGTTGTTTAGTGTCTTACCTCTAGGATTGAGAGAGGAATAAAGTCATCTCTATATTTGCATTTGAATGCCCTCACTTGTGATTAAACACAAGGGATGTGACTTGAATCTAGGGCTGGTCATGAGCCAAGTTAGCTCGAGAAACTCGATTGACTCAACTCAAAAAAGCTCGCCTCGACTCGACTCGACTCGACTCAGTAGAATAAGTCAAGCCAAGCTTCATTTAGGAGCTCAAGTAAAAAATCGAGTCAAGTTCGACCATTGGGTCACTCGACTCGACTCGACTCGTTTCGCATAGATATTTATTATAAAAAAATCTTCTTATTTCTTGGTTCTTTCTCCCCCCTCCCCCCCCACACACATTAGGGTCCAAGCTTAGGACATATAAAACGCTCACACGTTGGGGGGGTTTCTTAATCCTACTATTTTGTTTAGGTAAGAATATTCCTTGTTGAGAATATCTGATGGATTGAGTAATTTCAAGTACAAAACATGGTGAGCACACGGTGGTTGTGTGTTTTACACGCTACACAAACACAGGTGCTACGGTGAGACCACACATCATACATATCTACAAAACAGGGGCTATGGTAAGACCAAACACCATATGTAGCTATCGATTGCAATTTTACAAGGGAGGTGGTGCATCTAATCCATGAATCAACTGAGTCTCGTCATGAAGATGGTCCACACAATAATCAAGGGTAGTCCATTCATGTGGTGAGCTATGCATGTACTGTGTTAATTATGGTTCAGAAAATATTACTAGTGGTCTACATTCAATGCATGTGTGACCTGGCCAAAGAAAAAATCGATCAGAGCTAGGTCATTTTAATGATGGGGTCCCACTTGTAGAAATACTATTCTCCCCTAATATATGTATGACTTCTTGAACTTAATGTTGTTGAATTTTAATTTGTATTTTGTAGTAAAAAATATAATAAATTGAGGTGGGAGAAAGCTCGACTTGATTCGAGGTAAGCTCGCCTCAACTCAATCCACTAGCTCGCCTCGAAAGTTTTAGCAAACAAGGTAAGCTCCATTGATAAGCTCGAGGGTGAGCTCGAACTCGAGGAGAGCACAGACGAATCAAGCCAAGCTTGGCCCACCTTGACTCTACTCGACTCGATGTACAGCCCTACTTGAATCTCCTCCTCTTTGAGGCCCCATATAATGTGCAAATGGTGTGGCTAATAGGCTCTCAAAACCCTCTTCTAATGCCAAAAAAACTGAGCTCCATATATAAAGAGTTCGAGCTCCAACGGATAGAAAATGGCCTAAACAGATGCAATTGTTGTTGTCCAGTTTTTGGTCCTTGCCGACCAGTCGGACAAACCCTTCGACTGGTCGGGAGACCGGTCAATAAATGCCCAGGAGTTTTGTTTTGTTATTATCCCATTTGGGGCCTCTGTTGACTAGTCTGTCGACTGGTCGACAAACTAGTCTAAGGCATGTTTTCTGCTATCTTTTAAGTGTATTTTTTAGCAGCACATGCAACCTCTTTGGCCATTCTTTGGGTGGTCTTTTGGGACACCTAAGGCCAATATAAGATGACTACAAGTATACATATTGGGTCATGGCATCTAGACGTTTGGGTTTTGGTTTGGTTCAAGGTTCAAGGCTCACCAAGGCATCTCTTTTACCTATTTCTTCTTCCTTAATACAGCAGGTCCACTTGAGTCTTAGTCTTCATCTTCTTTAAGCTCAACCGATATTTAGAATCACTAACATACATAATTGACAAATAAGGTGTACTAATATGCCACAAAAAAGTGCACTAACAAAACTCACCCACACGAAGCAAGGTGAAGGATCGATTCCAAGCTGGCCAGACGACATCCTAACTATCTTCTAGTGTAAGTGTTGTAACGTCAACAACATACTCACACCAACTGGACCAAGCATGGGTTCCAAGAGGTGTCAAATATGATTTAAAGTCTTTCAACCCAAGGGTAACATAGTGTCACACCCCACCTCTGGAAACTCAAGTTTGCTCAACTCGATCGTCGAGTTGGAGGTGTGACTCGAGTGTGGATGATAAATAAGCAAATTTCAACATCAAGCAAGGTATTCAAAAGCATAATTATCAATATAAAATTTTAATATTATAATCATCATTCAATATCATCTAAACCCAAGAGTAAAATAACAATATCTAGTAGAATCATCCATAGGCCACACTTGACCAAATATAGACATAACATTATTGAAATTCAATAACAAAAGTAACAATCTTTATTCAATCATCATGTTAGTAGGTGCATGCTTCTCTAATACATCAATCTACTATCGACGTCTCCACATCCTTTCCAGAACCTTGATGGTTTTTCATTCAACAACATGAGCTAAAAGCTCAGTAAGTAGTAATTCGCATGATCCATAACAAGATCAAGATACAAAAGCTAGAGCATAAGAAATCAGTATGCCAACTACTAAGGTATGGTTATAATTTGATCAACTAGGGCCATGGCTGCACACAAATCTGGGCCTACCAACACCCATTCAACCAAGACATTCACGAGTCCAACACATGCAGTAGCGTACGCATAAGACTTGCTTATGGTTTCTGGCATATGATGCATAACTATATAATCTGGCGATGAGTGGCTTACTTTAAAGCTAGCCAAACTTCTTTCCCAACCTTGACCTCGGTCGAAGGAGGAGCCCCTATTAGTACCAACTCAGGTCCATGTGGGATGCTCATCAAAGAATTTAAGAGACACTCATTCCTTAAGTTGTCTGGTGTTCTAAAGAAATCCACATCATATAAGGTAGTTGCATACTTTAACATATATCAATAAGAATCAATAGTAACAAGCAAGTGTATATGATATGCCATGAGATGCATATAAAAAAATTCATCCATGTAAATTACTACTTACCCAACGTGTCCATTCTCCATAAACCATTTGGGCTTCTTAATCATCTCCTAATAATCTATTAGCTAGAGTTCAGTTTTCTCTCTTTAAACAGTTTTCTCTTTCGAGACATGACTATCATTAAAGGATCTTGTCAATACACTATACTACTCAATTACCTGTATACTAATATATAGATAAAATAACAATCATCAATAATCTAACCGTTAATCTACAAAAAATGGCCAATGATCCTCAGATCCACACCTTAATTGATCTGTTATTCTAACCATACATCATCTTTAATGCGATATGAACCATTCTTAAAATCTTAATCTTACAATTATGTCAACTTTGAATCAAATGATGTGGATGTATAGGTTAGGTCAGGTGGAACTTACTTTCTTTACTTTTACATCTTCCAATTTAAGCATCTATACATGAAATGAACGATTGGATTGAGCTTGATCTTAAGGTTTACGGCATAAGTTTATCATGAAGCCCATTTCCACTATAATCCATAGAACTGATCCAAGATTGGTCTAGTGATCATGGTCAGATCAAGGTTTTACATAATTTACATCACAAAAAATTTTAAATGACCAAATATACCGTTGATTCACCAAATTTACCATTGAATCTTAACGTAGACAGTGGGGCCACATTTGAATCTTTGCATTTACATCATCCTCCTCTCTTAGGACATGCAGTCTTCCTTTCTCTTTGAATGTAGGATTGGCACTACTTGATTTGTTGGAGGTATCACATGTTGTGCATTTTCAGCCAACATATCAAAGTAGTCTCATGCGTCATCTGGATCCGTATTCAGAAATTCGTCATTGCACCTCATTTGTACAAACTGATGCATGTTTGAGTTTAATCCATCACAAAAGAAATTAATCGCTCCACAGTCTCATAACCATGATACAGGGCAAGCTAATAATAGATATTTGAATTTCTCCCAACACTGAAAAAATGTTTCATGATCTTCCTTTTGAGAGAAGTTCATAATAGCATGCCTCAGCGTGTTGGTCTTGTGAATCGAGAAAAACTTTTTAAGGAACTTTCAGATGACTTGGATTTCTCCTTCAAAGAGAAGGAAAATAATTTTAGTTTGATTGTGTCCTCATAAACATTGTTATAATGCTAAGTAGTCACAACCTTATCGAATTCCTTTAGATGTAAATATGGGCTTTCAGTGTCTAGTCCATGAAACTTTGGAAGGAGTTGAATCACACTTGATTTGATATCTATGTTTCCAGCGTTATGTAGAAAAATCATACAAGAGGGTGTGCTAGCTCTTGTAAGTTGCAAGTAATCACATAATGTTCTAATTGGGGGAGCATTATCAACCTCATTCTCGTCTTATTCAATTTGGTTCTCAACCATTGTTCCAGATAATTCAGAAGTATTTAGATATTTTCTAACACGACGATGAATGGAGAGTCCTTCAACTAGTCATCCTTCACTTAAAAGACGAAGTGCGTGATCACGTACCCACTTGGGCATAAACACAAAGAGATTAAGTTCTAAACTAAACTAATTCTACTTCTAGGAATTTAAAGATTAGAAATAAAATTCTACAACAAATTGAATAGGGAGAGTTGAAAAGATAGTACTCGATATGATGAACTAGGTTAGTAAATCCTATAAAATAGAAAACACAAAGTTAGTAATCTAGAAATTCAGAAAAAAAAATTCTAACCTAAAAATGCGGTTGAAAACTATCCTAACAAATAAAAAAAATCATAAATCTAAGGTAATTCAAAATCGTTAACCTAAATCAAATCCCCAACAACAACACCAAAAACTTGATTGAACTTAGATGTTAAAAACCCCAACTGCATGGCTGCAATGTAATAATAATTCGATAAGATCGAGATCCCTCACGAGGATTGAATAAGTAACAATTTCAAACATAACTAAACTAAAGTTGACTAAGATTAAATAATGGAGTTATTGAATTCAGCAAAAAAGAATCAATAATCACAAACACTAGAGCGCCAAAGATCCACTTCTAATTAACCTATGAAGTCTACTTATTCAATTAGATAACTCAATTGGAATCAAAATTTTATTCTATCCAATCGGATAATAGAACAATTAAATCAATAATTCATAATCCAAATAAAATATGAATTTTAATTGATTGATTCCCTCTTGAAGCGTCAAGTAAAATAATCGCAGGGAATTACATACATCTATCGTATCCATAAATCATGATCGATCAAGTGATTTTACAAATCAACACCTTCAAATCATTTAATTAAGTATTCAATTCCAGAGAATTCTACGCATCCACTATGCATAAACTTGACAATAAAATAAAACTGAAACTTTATTCAAACCAATTTAATCTAGTCTTTAACAATCAAACAAATTACTTGAATATCTAAAACTAGAACATCATAAACCAATTAGAACCATCACCTCTTAGCCCTAGTTAAGAGATTAGTTCACCATCTTCATAGTAAAGCTAATTAATCTCAAATAGAAAAATAAAAAAATACAAAAAATAAAAGCAAAAGAAAACTCGAAGATGAAGTATCATGGCCTCCTCTTCCTTGATCTCCTCTCTCTCCCCGTTCTAGGGTATTTTGGAACGTTAGAAAAACCTCATTTTATAGGAAAAATCCGCACCAACTTTAGATTTTGCTTAACTTTGCGTAAACCGACATTGTCGATCGATCAATCGATCAATCAATCAATCGATAATCTTCCCAATGGTCAAGCAACTGAAATTTGAATTCTGGGTGTTTTGTCGATCAGTTGATGGTTTTCTGTCGGTCGATCGATAACGTAAAAAATAGTCCAACAACATCCAACAATAAATTCTGAATTTCATCGATCGATTGATCCAAGTTGTCGATCGATCAATCTTCACCAAAAGTGTCCAGTGAGTTTAGCTCCAAAATCCAAATTTTCTCCACTTGCTCGACCTCTATGTAGATCAATCGATTGATCATTGATCGATCAAACTGTGCCATCGATCGATCGATTGTGCAAAAAACTTGTATACTTTTCATCTTCTGAGTTCTGAACTTCCTGTCTTTGTTCCTCATAATCTTGGGTTGATGTGACTTATTCTCTTGAAACTCTAAATCAGTGTTTCTTGCTCAAATTTCTCGTACTTCTCTCAAATAACTGCAACCATGAAATCATGCTTAATTAGCACGATTTAACCATGGAATCCATGGAAAAGTTGTGTGGAATTGGCGATAATTATGCACAATTCATCACTCAACATGCATCGTACATTTGGCATACACTGAGGTTGCCCCGTTAGTGGACGGTTCAAATTTTTTGAGAGAATGGTTTTAAAAGGATAGTTTTGAACAAACAATTCAAGTGAATTGGGGTTATGGGTGGCTGGTTAGATGACTAATCTACATGGCATATGGACAGCCACGAGGGCATCTCATAGACGACATAGATTGTAGAAAGGTCAACCTGAAACACAAAGATTGGATGGATGGTTAAAGGGGGTCACATTCTTTCAAAATTTAGCTAGGTTATGTCGCCCCCTCTCTAAGGGTCTCATGTGGCGCGCGCGCGCGTGTGTGTGTGTGTGTCCCTCAAGAAAATTAAACCAATACAATTGATGGAAAAGATGTACACTAAATATTAAACCATTAGAATTGTGTTTGGATAGGCTGCTTGATAGATATGATGTTTTTATGTGATGGACAATAAGTAGAATTTGTAAACGGAAAGTGAGTGGTCCATAGGGTACATTGATGGGTAAAGAAGCTAGTAAACGGTTAATTCTATGGATGGATTACTGTATTAGGAGATATGGGGTGACAGATGAAAGGTAAATGTGTGGATGCATGTATGGACTCTCTCGAGCTATAGATGTCCAATACTTATGGGCCCTAAAAACAGGTCAAATGATAGCTCGATACAAAATCTAATTCAATAGATTTGCTAGGAAAAAATGTGAGGATCATAAATGTGATTATTGTTTGATAGTTGGGTGGGTCATCTAGTGGATATGATGAAGAATTATAATAGACGGCCGAATAATGTGATATGAGTGTGAAAATTAAATGTGTGGTTCACATAAATTAACTTTAGGTTAAATTTTCACAATGGTCGGACATATGCAAATATGTTTTGAGAATGATCCAAGGGTATAAGCATATACGTAGGCCCTTATACTTCCTGAGTATTTTTACACGTGTATGGCTCTTATAATGAAATGTTAATGGAAGAAATAGTTCATATGACGTTAGGGGGTAAAATTATCGATTTACTTAGTCGGATGGTCAAATATATGGATGATTACGATGCGTTTTGGGTTGTTTTAGCCATGATGATGTAGTCCATTATGTAAAGTGAATTAATGGATTGCAAGCTCTAAGTCTTTTAGGTCATATTTATAGTTAGGTCAGTGAAAGATCGAATCTAAAGGTTAAAATTCACTTAATATGGTTTCTAGAATATATGGGAAAATAAAATTCTAAAGATATAAAAATTCATAATTAGTTCTTATTTATTATATGTTTTATAAAATGTAAATTAACTTTGGAAATTCACACCACAATCCTCAAAGTATCCAGGACATTACAAAAATGAGCTGAGAAATGAATGGCTGCGTGGATAATGACACGTACATCACGGTTTGGCCCCACGGTTTACTCACCACACAGTATACTCACTACATAATCCCTGTTCGATCAACAATACCCAGACTTCAAAACAACCTGTGCACTACCCTAGTCTCTTGGGTGTGGATTAAGTGAGGGTGGGATGACAGCTTAGTGGGTGATGCCACTACGGCTTTTCCAAATGATGTTAGTGCTTTTCCAAATGATCTAAATCTCAAGTAGACCACACCACAGGAAACAAAGTTGATTAAACGCCATTAAAAGCTTCCTAAGGCCCACCATAATGTTTATTTTCCATTCAACCTGCTGATAAGGTCACACAGACCTAGATGAACGGAGAACAAAAATATCGGCTTGATCTAAATTAACTTTTGTGTCTCACAGGTTACTAATGATCAATCGCCACTGTTTCCTGTCGTGTAGTCCACCTTAGATTTGGATCTACTTCAATTTTGGGCTCATGCTAACCGTAAAAGGCAAATGGACAGTGTGGATATTAAACACGTACATCAAGGTGAGCCCACCATCACCGCCCTCACACACTAATCCATGCATGAGTCTGCTTACCCCTCTGGACACAGATTGCCTGTGACTCCGACCACAGGAAGTTCCTATTGCTCACCATGATATTTGCGAAAAATTCACCCTGTCCATCTATTTTGCCAACTCAGTGTCAAGCAAAGTGGTCGTGCCATGGGTTACTTAGCTCCCCATAGCCCGGCATCGATTCCCCTCCCATGCATTTATTGTAGGGTTTGCGTGGTTTGCATGCACTTGTAGGGATTAGTCTCATTACCCAAGGGAGGCGTGGGAATAACCTGACTCAAGTGGCCAATACGACCTATTAACCTCACGGTGGACCGAGGAAAGTTTTAAACCGTAGGCTTTTCCCGTCTCCACTTTCTCCAGTCGTGTGGCCAACTTGAGTTTTGGATCTGCCTCATTTCAGGGCAAATGTCTTGAAACGAATAGACAGGGTGAATTTCTCACAAGCATCACCGCGGGCCCACCTATCTTCCAACGGTAAGAACATTGTCTGCTCCATCCGGCCCATCCGGTTGGCGGAGGTGTGAACCAGATCGATTGGGTCCCGCCCAGTCCGAATCTTGATCCATGAGTAATAGTCTGTGTGCAATCTGTTATCAGGAAATTAGTTTTAATGAATTTAAGATGTGATATATTTGGTGGGGGCATCCCAACTGATGCATGCAAATTGCAGGTGATCAGTGAACAGGCATTCGCTATCATGGTACTAATGGCGGTGATAGTGACGATGATGATCACGCCATTAGTGAATATGGTGTACCGGCCAGCGAAGATGTCGTTGCCGTACAAGCGACGGACGATCCAACAGACGAAATTGGATAGAGAGCTGCGAATGCTGGCGTGCATCCACAGCGAACAGAGCGTGCCGACCATCACCAGCCTCCTTGACACAACCTATCCGACGAGGAAGTCTCCGATATCCGTCTATGCACTTCACCTGGTAGAGCTGACGGGCCGCGCCTCGACAATGCTAATATCCCACAATTCAAAGACGAACAGATCGACGAAATCAAGCAGGGAACATATCATCAATGCCTTTGAGAATTACAGACGCCACACTACAGGAGTTTGGGCGCAGGCGCTCACTGTTATATCGCCTTACTCGACGATGCATGAAGACATATGCAACTTGGCGGAGAACAAACGTGTGGCTCTGATCATCCTCCCTTTCCACAAGGAGCAGACGGTGGACGGTAGGATGGAGGTGAGGAACCCGGCCTTCCAGGCCATCAACGCCAATGTACTGGCGAACGCGCCATGCTCGGTGGGGATAATGGTCGACCGAGGATTCGGCAAGAATGTCGCCGGCTTGTCGGCAAGTCAGGCACATCATTGCGTGGGTGTTCTCTTCTTCGGTGGGCCCGACGATCGGGAGGCGCTATCATATGCTTCCCGGATGTCGCAGCATCCTGGGATCAGGCTCACTGTGGTGAGGTTCTTGGAGGGGGAGAACGTGATGGAGACCATGGAAGAGACAGAGAAGGAAGGGATGGATATGTTGTCTGTTTTTACTGAGCAAGAGAAGGAGAAGCAGCTCAATAACGAGTGTATTAACATATTCAGGCACAAGCATGTGAGTGATGAGTCGGTGTTGTATATGGAGAAGGTGGTGAATAATGCGGAGGAGACGATGGAAGTGATTCGAGGGATGGAATCGAGCCATGAACTTTTTATAGTGGGACGTGGGCAGGGGTTTTTGTCGCCATTGACGGTGGGGCTGACGGACTGGAGTGATTGTCCTGAGCTGGGTGCGATGGGGGACTTGCTGGCGTCTACTGATTTTGCGATGAGGGCGTCGGTGCTTGTGGTGCAGCAGTACTTGGGAGCTATGTCGGATGAAGGGACGGGGATAACGCCTGAGAGCTTGGGCGACGGGACGGACCAGTTGTTGCTAGACGAAGACAAACGGAACCGGTTCTCCATCGCATTGTAACGGCACCGTTCTAAAGCCGTCATGGGTGTGCGCTCCACAACCTTCATGGGTTGTATATAGTCCATGCACAGTCTCCATCTCTCTCTGATTTTATGGGAGGCTGCAGATTACACCCTGCCCAGACTCCTTGGAAATCGATCAGGCAGGGGCTTTGAAGGTGCGCACCATGATGTTTGAGTTTTATCCTTGTTGTTTAATAAAGATGCATAGGTGGATATATGACCTCTAGAAAAAGTGAGCTAATCTTGGAGATGTGAGCTTAACACCCACTCACAGTACAATGTGAGCCACCCCTACTTGAAAAGCGATACCATACCAAGATCTCATTGTTGAGATGAGGTTATCTTCACTCAGTACACCACTTGAGCTATGGATCCGGGTGTAGTTGCCTGTACAAAGGGAATTGAATGCACACCATTAAAAACTTCTTAGAACTTTGGATCAAGCTTGTATTTTTCAGTCATCTATGTTTATGTAACCTTATGTACAGGTTGGATGGTGAAGTAACATTACAGTGTCATAGGAAAGTTTCAACCACGCGCATCATTATCTGCATTGCATTTTTTGGTTTGCTTTACATGAGCTTTGGATTTACCCTTTTTTTTATATATATATGAAAAAAAAAAAAAACCCACAAGTTACATTGGGCTCTATAGAGCCCTTGCAGAGACCAAATATTTCCGTCCAAGCAGGGTAGGTAGTAAGCTGCTTCCGATTAAATGGTTAGGATTGGCCAAACATTTTGATTTTTGTAATGTGGCCCACTTAGTATTTGATTGTGAAATCAACGGTTATGATGTAGTCCATGTATGATATCTGTGCAACAATGATAACAATCCAGGCATGATGCCTTCCATGCCTCCGCAGGAACTTCCAGACAAATAAATGTTGAGCGCGGATTCGGTGGATCCGGATACACCAAGGTGGGTGGGATTGGGCCTGGCAACGGTCGTGTTGAACCATGTTCGTGTCGTGTAGTGTCAAAAATTTGCTCACCCTAAACCTGGCCCGTTAACTAACGGGTCAAAATCTAACAATCCAAACCCATTCGTTAATTTAACGGGTTACCCATGACCTAACCTATTTAGCCCGTTAGGCGAATCTACTCATCAGATGGCCACACCATTGATGAGGACAACTGACAGTTTGACCCAACATACTGCTATGGTCCACCTAGTGGGCCCATTTTATCACAAAAAATAATAGGATTCACTCGTGAGACTAGGAGGAATCACCTATACATTACAATATTACATATGATGAAGTGCCAAGTTCATAGGTGGGCCATGATTTAGTGATCTAGAACATTATGTTGATGGGTCAATTAGTTTGCGAGTGAAACACTGGCCCAATCCGTTATGTTAACAGGTCTTAATGGGTCAACTCGTTACTGGCCCGACATGATAAGGCTGGACCCGAATACTGATTTTTTCATGTGGGTTTCGTGCATGTTAGCAAGTCGTGTAGAATTTTGCCGGGCTAGGTGGGATCCCTGACCGTAGGGCCCTCCTTGATGTATTGATATATACTACTTATATCCATGCCATCCATTCTTTTTAAAAACTCATTTTAATGAATAATCCCAAAAATGAAGCACATACAAATCTCAGGTGGACCATAATACAGGAAATAGTGGTAATCAACAATTAAAAGCTTCTCGTGGCCACAAGAGTTTTGGATCAAGCTGAAATTTGTGTGGTCTATTCATCTAGGCCTTTGTGATCTTATCAACAGGTTGGATGACAAGTAAACATTCCGATGGCCCACATAAAGTTTTTAATGGCAGTGATTCAATCACAACTGTTTCATGTAGTAGATTTGATATCTACTTCATATTTTTGGATCATGCCCTAAAATGAGATTTCAAAATGGATAAACAGTGTGGATACAAGTCACGTACATCACAATGGAACCTACAGTTAGGGATCCACCTACCTCGTGCCACATCAGGAGGAATTCATAGTGGTCAGGGCAATCCGTGGTCGCAGGGGCATTCTAGCCATAAAATTTTCAATTTCTCGTCAAAAGGCCAAGAAAGATGAGACAGACGAGAAATTGGGCTTTTAGTAAAAATAGCCACACGTAGGGCTATTGCAGTAAAGATACCGCCATAAATGTTGGAAAACAGCGGCCGCACGTGCTGACATGGCCCAGTGTTTTGAACGGTCCACTTTTTCTGTATTCCCGGAACTAAAGCCACTGACATCATAATTACGGTTCCTTAATTATCCTGACATTTGACTTTCTAAATTGAATGTAAGCTGTAGGAAAAACACAGAAGACTGGACGGTTCAAAAATATTTTGCAACTGAATCTAAAAGGTATGTCTACTCAATTTTTGTTGGGAATTTTGTAGGTAATAGCTTCCCTGCCAATGTACGGGGATTAGGTGGGTTGCCAACACCACCTCCTGCGTTGATGTGTCGATGAGTTAGGCTTTGTGGGCATAAAGTAGATCCTAGGCACAAGTGGACCATATATTAACTAGCGTGGCACACACGTGAGAAATCCAAACCACTCATCAAGTAGTACCAATATTTAGCTGCCTTAGCCAAAAAAAAAAAAAAAATCATTCTGCTTATTAAATGACTGATAACAGCTAATTAGCTAGTAGAAAACTCTTGGCTAATAAATGTTCTTAAGCCCTTCATCATAACTAAGGTGTTTTTAGAAACATAAATGCAGTGGCACCTACACAAACTTGTAATTTAAGTAAGAATTTAGATCATCTGCTCGTCTTCAATAGGATTTTCCTCTTTGCCACACCTGGCACTGCTGTATTACGGTGCTGAGCTTGACCAATCATAGTGGAAGGCAAACAAAAAAAATTCTGTTTAGACTGAGTAGACGACCTTTTTAAGTAATTTTATTTACAAATATATAAAAAGTTCAACGTTGACATCAGTACTTTTGAGCAAGTGTACTGATACAAGTACAGCTTAATCATGTGCTGGGACCTTCAGATGGCACACATGCATTGCTCATCTGCAATGGCTCGAAATGTTTTAAATGCCATAAAATAGCAAGCATGATGAAACCTCTTTAACCCACTACAATAGATCATAGCCCCAACATCTGTGGGCCATCATGGTTGATATAATAGATGACTTAAACCCTTAGTTGGGCCAGCATAATGGCACCAATCCTAAGTCCATGCATGAAGTCCATTACAATCGGCTGGCACATGTGTATGAACATCATGCAATTCATTGGGTGGGACCTACCATGTATGGCAATTCTAAAATTCAATCATGTCTAATTATCAGACATGTATAAGGTGGGACACATTTGTATATTAACTATGGTTCTTTTTCTCGAAGCATTAGTGGTCCACTCTTTTGTACATGGATGGCCTACCAAAAGAGTGGACCAGTCTGAAACCCGGGTTCACTAGCAAACTTAGAGTGTGGTCCACCTAATGATCGGCCTAGATCTCCAATACATGTGCCACATAGCTATGGACCACTTTGAGTGTGGCCCACCTAATGATCGGCCTAGATTATTTTTTAAATATTCCTGCTTTGAACGGTTGTAGAACTCAGTGATCCAAACCATTAGTATTATTTGGCCCACTTTTGATGCGCTTGTACAGAAAAATCTTATGAGAAAATCCTAACCCTTCAATTGGTGGATAGAATTTCATTCAACTATGATAGGTTAATGATTTGATGGCTAGGATTCTCCACTGTTGGGTTTTGGGCTGTGTGACATACACGATGGGGCCCACAATTTGGAGGGTCCTGATTGCCAACTTACATATGACACGTGTCACGATGAGACACCACATGTTAAGAGGTGGTGGTGAACTGGCTCATAGTTGGTGGTACAGCTGATCTACTGAGGGCAGGTGGGCCCCACACTCTGAAAGCCCATGTAGGTACGGCCGACAAGAAGTGTTAGGCCAGCATGCGACATGATCAAGGTAATTAAGCATCTTCAGATTTTATATTGTATGAACGGATGACAAAAGAGCATGTTTTGTTCGGCAAAAGAACTGTACATGTGGGGCCCACCTAAAGTTGATCCAGGCTGTTCATCTGGTGGCCTGATATTGATAATGAATAGGGCGTGCAGTGCAACTCCCCTTTATTGGAAAACCTTTAGCTGTTAGATGGCTGGCTTGCAAATGGTGATGACTTGGCAAACAGTCCAGATTCAGCTGGGGAGAGTACATACCTACGGCTACGATTTTCCGACGTGGGGTTTTTGATAGCACGACACGTTCATGATGGTGCCCACCAGATGAATAGCCAGGATCAAGGAGTGGTGGGGCCCACCTGCGCCTTTGCTGCACAAAAGCCTTTGATGGATCCTCTTCTAATTAACCATCCATTCGCAGACAACCGATTGAAGGGATAGCATTATTCCAATATCACACGGATTTTTGGGGAATCCCCAACACTTGGTGGGTCCCAATAGATCAACAATCCAGATCGCCAAAGTCATGATCCCCTATTATATTTGTACCGTAGCATTTGTTTCACTGTCCGCTACCACTGATTTCATTTGGCCAGCTTGTGAAGATTGATGGCTCTAGGGTTTTCCAAAGCTCAAAGATGATACCGTCCATGAAATTGGTTATTTATTTATTTATTTTTCAGGTAAAAGAAATACTAGGATAATTGGATCAAACTGACTCTTTGCCATAAGCATTCCTTGATGGATGGCCCACAAATAGACAGTTGAGTAGAGAAATGCACCAACCGTCCGCATTCAGCTAGGAAAGATCATAACACTGATTGCGGGATTTTTCTACTTGGACTTTTTGTTTTTATGCATTGTCCATACATGGACTCAACGGACCAACAATCTAGATCATTAAAAGAACTGCCCCACTTGCGAGAACTGAAAACTGGTGCACAAGGATGAGAACCACTGAGTGAGAAGAAGAAAGCTAGATGACTCAAATGTAAGATTTCTATTAAGTGAGCCTCACATGATCATTAGTTTGGATTTGACCATTAGATTAATTGGACTGGGTTACACAGTAGTTGTGTACTGATACAAATACGCAAGGGGTGGTACGCTTGCACTGGGCCATGCATGCACGGTATTTCATAAAGACATTAATGCAATCCAGTGTTAAAGAATTTTAGAGTAGTAATTATAATGGGTTGAACTACTTAAGCCCTTTTTTTCTATAAATATAGATCTTGATCATCTCACCTACATGTACAGACAACACAAGTGCAATTGAAGGATTTTAGAAATGGTGTAAGGTGCGAAAAATCAAAGATTCATCATAGTCTATCAATATCAACACTCAAAAGGAGTAGCTTCGATTTAGGTATGTGATTTAAGATTAAGTTTATCTAATCTCCATTGTCGATGCATAGAGGGATTCATTATTCTGCAATTTCAATTTTACATCAAAACCACTCTTTAGATAAAAGGAGAGCTTATTAAGTTAAAATTTTAAGCTTAATAAGTTCAAATTCTAACTAGTTATCTAAAAATTAGTCATGTTTGGTAAATACCAAGTAAAAAGGTTTTAATTAGGTTAAAATTCTAACCATATTAGTAAAAACATCCTAGAGAACCAAACCATGTCAGTAGTGACCTAAGAGATATGGGTTCAAGTCTTAACGCATTCATAGATAGATACAATAAATGAGGCATAAGATTCAAGTACGGTAAGAACATAAGGGCCCAGTTTGTTAAATCTGAAATCTGAGGCCTAAATCTGAAATCTGAATCTGAAGTATAAAAATATTTTTGGTAACTATTGCTGAAGTCTGAAAATTAAGTACTAAATCTTAAACAACCTAGTTGTTAACAAACGTCTGAAAGGGCCGAAATCTGTTAATTTAACATATTTGCTCATATGTCTTGTTTGGAGATGTTTTGCATTATGAAGGGTTTATGTTTTTATTAAATGAAAATAAAATTATTAAGTTAACCTCCATTTAATTTAAATAAACTAAAATACTCAATAGAAATCCTAAGGTAAAAACTTGAAATATATTTTAGATTGAGAAATATTTAAAGAAGAACAACTAGGTAAATTTTATTTTATTTTTCCTTTTAATAAATTTACTTACAATCTTCAAAAAGAAAATAAAAAATAAATCTATTCAAAGCTTTAAAATATATGATATTAAATGCAACCAAACAATTCATCTAAAAAAATGACTATATCAAAATAGATAAGAAAGACAAAATTTCAAGAAAATTGGTTCTTAAAAAAAAAGAGTAGAATAAAATACATTTCTAAGAAAAATATTTCTAAACTTTTACAAAAAAGCTAAACAAACAACCAATGATACAATGGAAAACTGAATGAGAGGGTTTTTTTTTTTTTCTGCCTTTCTTTTTTTGCTAGCCATGCCCATGTCGCAGCTGCAATCCATGCCTAGTGAATTAGATGTTACCCGGGGAACCACGTGGCCCACATGAATGATATTTTGTATATCCATGTCGTCCATCCATTTCTCCAGCCCATTTGAGGATGGGATTCCAAAATTATGCATATCCAAATCTCAAGTGGACCGTACCACTGGAAACAATGGTGATTGAGTGCCCCACCATTAAAATTTCCAAAGAGCCCATCGTAAGGTTTTGGTATTGTTGTTTTGAAATCCAAGTTGTTGATAATGTCATGAAGATCTGGATGAACAGAAAATATAAAGATCAGCTTGATCCAAGACTTTTGTGGGCCACAAAATATTTTTAATGGTATTTCATCACTGTTTCTAGTGGTATGGTCCACCTAAGATTTAGATCTTCTTAGGGTTTGGAATCACGTCCTAAAATTAGATGGAAAAATAAATGGACGACGTGGATATAAAAAATAAAAAATAAAAATAATAAAAAAACCCATCAATATGAGCCTCACAAGGTTAGGGTAACACCCATTAAGTTGTTCCCCGCGTAAGTGCTAATCCGCTCTGGCTAGCAAGAAGATTGAGTCCTAACCTCGCTTAGACAAAAATCTATCCAGTAGGTTTCTGTGGGGCCCACTATGATGTAAGCGTTTCATCCATGCTGTCCATCCATATTTACAGATCATTTTAGGGTATGAACCCAAAAATGAGGCAGAACCAAGGCTTAAGTAGACCACAAAGTGGGGATTGAACGCTCACCATTAAAAACTTCTTAAGAGCTGCAGAAGTTTTGGATCAAGCTAATATTTTTGTTTTCACTTCATCCAGGTCTACATAACCTTATGAATAGGTTGGATGGTAAAAAACAACATCACGTTGTCCCCTAGAAAGGTTTCAACGGTAGGTGTCATTATCACCGCTGCTTCCTTTAGTGTATTTCACTTGAGTCATGGACCTGCCTATTTTTTAGATCATGCCATAAAACGATCTGAGAAAAGTGATGAACGGCGTGGATAAAATCCTTACATCACGATGGGCCTCACAGAGTCCTGCCTAGTGTCCGGGCGATGGAAGCACGCAATCCGCTTCATGCGGATGGGTTCTAGACACTAGATTTACTGCCAAAGGTAGTTCCACGCTAGGATGCTAGGTGGGGCAAACAATGATGTTTGTGAGAAATTCACCCTGTTCATCCATTTTTTCATATAAATTTAAGTCATGCGACCAAAAATGAGGTGGATCAAGAACTCAAGTGGGCCACAAAGAGGGGAAAAACTGGGAGAAAGAGCTTTCTACCGTTGAAATCTCATTGACCTCACCTTGTTATTTATAGGCAATCCAAACTGTTTATCAGTTCATTCACCCTACGATGAAGTGAAAACACTAAAAACTTAACATGATATGAAACTTTTGTGGCCATACAAATGTTTCAATGGTGGTTAGTGATCCCCATTGTTTCCTCTCGTGTGGCAAACCGGAGTTTTGGATCTCCCTATTTTTTTGTCGAATGCCCTAAAATTAATTCACAAAATGGATGGATGGTGTGGATAAAACACATATATAATGATGGAACACACAAAGCACTGTCGAGTAGCCTGCTTGTTTTTTGGAGCGTGAGTTGGCAATCCGCATTGGATCCATGAAAGAGGCATTTAAGTAGGGCTGTAAATGGGTCAGTGGACCCGATGGGGTACCCTGGACCCAACCCATTTAGACCCGTCCCAGACCCGACCCATTTGTTAAACGGTACGGGTCTGGGTCCAAGAACAGACCCAGTTGCTAAACGGGTCTGGGTCTGGTTTTCTTTCTATTAGGCCCGACCCGACCCGACCCGAACCCATTTAGTAAATGGGCGGGTTTGGTCTATGTTTCAACGGACCCGTCTAGCCCAAACCCATCCAGACCCAGTTTTAAGCCTTGTAAAATGCTTGTATACTTTATCCAGACCCGGACCCATTAGACCCGACCCATTTATAAATGGGTCTGGGTGGATCTCCCTCTACCAAACCCGGACCCATTTATATATGGGTCTGATGGGTTGACTAGGATTCGACCCGAACCCGCCCATTTAGTAAAAGGGTCTGGGTCTAAAATTTGGACCCAAACCCGTTTAGTAAACGGGCGGGTCTGGTTTTGGCTAAACCCGCCCCGAACCTGACCATTTACAGCTTGACATTTAAGGCTAGAGACAAACATCCTCTATGGGGCCTACAGTGATGTATATGTTTCATCCATACCATCCATTCATTTTTCCATATCATTTTAGGCATAAGACAAAAAAAGAGGCAAACATAAGGTTCAAGTGGGCCACACTATAGGAAATAGTGAGAATTGGGTGCCTACTGTTGAAAACTTCTTAGGGCCACAGAAGACTCTGATCAAGCTAATATTTGTGTTTTCCCTTCATCCAGGTCTGTGTGATCTTCTGAAGCGGTTAGATGGGAAATAAACCATATAAAAGACCCTAAGAAGGTTTCAATGGTAGTCATTCAATTTACGTCGATTTCTATGGTGTGATCCACTTGAGCTTTATAAACACTTCACAAGTTACAATAGCTCTTAAAATACTAAAATTTGTTGTGTTTCTAATTGCAAGTAATCTGATTAATAGTCTTTTTTCTTCTTCTTGAGTTATTGAAGAAAGGCTTGTTGCTAGTAGAGGTGTACATGAGTCGAATCGAATTGAGCTTTGCCAAGCTCGGCTCGACCAGCAAAGTGGTTGGGCTTGAGCTTGGCTCGACTTGGTTATCGATCCCAACTGGGCAGCTCGGCTTGGTTTGGATGAGCCTTCGAGCCTAAATTTGAGCTTTTGGACATGAAGGGTCGTGGGGGCGGCTCTGCCGGTTTGGGGACTGGACGTTCGTTGGCCGGGAAATGAGGGGAGTGTGTGTGTGTGTGTGTGTGTGTGTGCGCGCGCGCGCGTCTGTGCGAGAGAGAGAGCCGAGCAGGTCAGGCCGGGCATTGGCTGGCCAGGTGACAAGGGGAGAGATTAGAGACGAGAGAGAGAATGAAAGCCGGACGGTCAGAGGGGGGTCACTGGTCAGGCCAGGCAAGGGTGAGTCGACAACTAGGGTTTGAGGGGAGTGGGCGAGGGTGCTCAAATGAAGAAAAGAAAAAAAAAAGATTAGGTTTAGGGTGAGAGTGCTTGATTCTATAAAAAAATTTATTATATATATTATATATTAAAAAAAAAAAAAAAAGAGCCTCTCTGAGCTTGGTTCGAGCCGAGCCGAATTGAGCTTGGCTCAAATTTTCAATAAGCCCATAAAATAAGCTCGGCTTGGCTTGATCCACCGTACAAATCGAGCCGAACCAACCCTTTTCATGCTTAGCCGAGCGAGCTATTCGAGCTGGCTCAATTTGTGTACCGCTCTAGTTGCTAGCAATCTTGTCTAACCTCTCTCTCTCTCTCTCTCTTTCTCTATCTCTAGTTACAGCAAGCAGCTACCTATAAACCCTTTATAGCTTAAGGCCAATTAGGACAGATTATAAATGCTTTACAACTAAAAATATTTTCGGGTATAAAGTATTTACCACTAAAAATTTTATAGGCATCTGAATGACCCAGTATGATGGTTTAGATCCAAAATCAAACAAATGGTCAGTTAGTCCAAGAAAAAACGTGCACTTTGTATGATTTTAATAATGAATGTATAATTAGGGTCTATTTGGGTTCATAAAAAGGAATGGAAAGGACCATGAAATTAGCTTTTCTATGTTTGTGAAGTCCTTTTTTTGTAAAAAAATTATGAGAAACATAATTTACTACTTACTTTTTTATTGAAAAATCATTAAATTAAATTTCTTACCTCTACCTCTAAGAAAGTCATTTTTCCATGATGAAAGGAAAATGAGCTTTCAAGAGTTAGACCCAAGTGCCCCACAATACACCTTCGGTGGTCTCACATATGCCACATTTTCCAATGTAACCCTTAACATGCATGATATTATCAATGTGATTTGGATAATGCTATTACAATATCACATGTGCCAACGTGCCATTTGGTCATTGTAATGGTGCGAAGATGGAAAATGACATTATAAGTTACATAATTTGGATAATGGCATTACCAAGTGCCATTTGGTCCATGTAATCCCCACATTTAAGCATTCCTTGTAATGGCACGAAAATGGACAGTACTCTAACAAGTTATGTGATTTGACAATGCTTTTAGAGTGTCACATATGCCCGACATGCCATTTGGTCCTTATAATCCTTACATTTGGTAATCCTTATAATGACCCCAAAATGGACATTGTTATTACAAGTTATGTAGTTTGGACAGTGCCATTACAACGCCAGATGCACTAACGTACTATTTAGTTCATGTAACCCCTACATTTGGTAGTCCTTAATTACAATAGCACGAAGATATACATTGCCATTACAAATTATGCATTTTGATAATGCCATTGATTACAAAGTCACATACGCCAACGTGCCTGTAGATTCCTATATCTCCTACATTTGGCAATGCTTGCAATGGCAAGAAAATGGACAATGCCATTAGAGCATCATATGTGACAACATATCATGAGGTTCCTCACCCCCATATTTAGTAGTCCTTTAATTATAATGGCACAGAGATATACATTGCCATTACAAATTGTGATTTGGACAATACCATTACGACAGTATGTGCATGCATCAAATATGAGTCCGATAACGTAAAGGGTAACATCGTTATTTCACATAAGAGAATTTTTGCATTTCACTACAGACCCAATATCTAGAACACGTGTGGTCCCTTCTCAATGACAAGGGTTACAAGGTTCTCCTTTAATCAGGATTTACAGGCAATCAAGTTTTTTGCACCTCACATGCTAATTAGACACGTGCATTTATCTATATTTAATTGCTTCATATATGCCAATGAACATTAGCGCTACCCTCTAGCTTTAAGTGCCCAATTGTTGGCTGTGCCAATGTGTCTCTTATATCATATATGCCACAATTCATATATAACATATACAAACATGTGCCACAATTCAACTTCAAGTGCTCCACATATATTGTATATGCCACATGTAAAGTTGTTCATTTTCTAACATCTCGGACCTGTTAAATGTGCCAATGTGACATGTTACAATAACCTGGGATTTTTTATTCAAAAATTCTTTATAACACATGATATCATGGGAAGATCCTTTAAAGTGGCATATTTACGGAAACATTATCACTATATGGAAAGGAGGTGAAAAGTCTAATTTACCCTTTAAACCATTGCTCTCCGTTGGGAGAATCCATTCATAGCTAAAATCCACCCTGCCAGCAAAATTACATTTGTCTGGCCAGGAAACTATGCGGGCCACACAATAATTGTATTTCTAGAATCCACACTGACCACTAGTTATGCGACCCAATTTTAGGTGTAGGGCTCAAAAACCATCGCCATCCAAGATTCTAATGGACCAAATGATTGGGAAAGATGTACAAGGAGACACCCACTCTCCAAACTATTTTTGTCGGTGTGGCCAACCTAAATCACAGATTGCCCTCAATTTTAGACTCCAGCCTAAATTTTGGCATGACATTTAATGGTTCGAGTGGATTTCATATAATTATCACAAAAGGCCTTATAAAAAAAATCCATTGTGGACTTCTCTCCTCTCTGTTTCCTTTGATGTGTTCCATCTTAATCACAGGTCAGCCTATATTTTTTCGCCTTGGACCTAGGCTGGGATTACACATCTAATGGTTGGAGTGGATTTCACAAGCACATTAGATTTTTTTTTTTAATATAGAAATGGAAATATGTTTCAAATGATGGAAGGGAAGTGGATTGCGTGCCAACCTTGATGGTGCATTGATATCAGAGCTCAGATTAGGTATTACCCCAGCCTGTCCCGAGCTCAAGACAGGCCCAACATGGCATCGTACGTGTCACATTTGTATTGGTGAAGGGCATGTTGTCAGAGGAGACCTGCCATGTCAGCAAGCCTGACACAGTCATGTCACGCCTCCTCTTCCCCAATGCCTACACGCCTCGTACTAGCCTGTCTTGAGCTTGGGTAGTACCTAATCAGCACTCTTGATATCACCAAGTTTTGTGGATCCCACCATGATATCTATGTTATATTTACACCGTTCATCCATTCTGTGGGATGCATATCCAAAGCTCAAGTGGACCACATCACAGAAAACAATGGGGACAATGATGCCCACGGTTGAAACCATTTCAGAGCATAGTGGAGCAGGTAGCACGGATGTCAGTACGTGTGGTGCTAGAAAAGCTCCATCGGCCCTAACATGATTTATGTGTTTTATCCATGTTGTCCATCCAATTTTCTGGATCATTTTAGGGCGTGAGCATAGCAATGAGGCAGATCCAAATATCAAGAGGCCTACAACATAGGAAACAGTGGTGATCAAACTCCCACCATTAAAAACTTCTTGGAGATGACAATTTTTTTGGATCAAGCTAATATTTATGTTTTTCCCTTCATCCTCAGTATGTGTGACCTAATCAATAGATTGGATGGCAAATAAATATTAGAGTGGGCCCTAGGAGGTTTTTAATAGTCGGCATTTAATGGCCACTTTCCCATGGTGTGGTCCAACTGAGATTTGGATCTACCTGCATTTTTTGAGTTTATAGCTTACAATGATATGACAAAATGGAGGGACAGCATGGTTATGATGAGGCCCACAAAACTTTCCCCCCACCACAAAGTAACTAAGTCATGACGTGTGCTACACTACCCAATCAAGTGAGAGCCACGCCCTTGCCAATTTATGGTAGGGTCCACCTTGATGTGCATGTGAAATTCACTTTGACCAATAGATGTGTAATACCATTTAGGTATAGAACCAAAAATAAAGCTGACATGTGATTCAGATGGACCACATCGAAGAAAACAATTGAGAAAGACATCCACATTTGATTTTTACACTGCCCACTGTGATGATTATTTGAAATATACCTAAACCATTAGATACCATACAAAAATTTAATCTTAAGGCTCAAAACTCAGAACATTCCTTGATTCAAGTAGGCCACACCGAGCAAACCGTTAATTTGGAAGGGAGGGTCGCCCTATACACCTTTTCCAATCGTTTAGTCCACCTGAATTATGGATGGATATAGTTTTTTAACCTCTACACCTAGAATTGGGTCATGGGTCATGGAATTGGTAGTCAATGTAAATTTAGGAATCGCATCACGTGGGGCTCAAATTACTTTATATTCAATCATCCAGTTTGCCCACTGCTTGTGGAAAGGCGTGGTTTTCCTTAATTAAGTTTCCCTTAGTTCATGGATTTTTTTATAAGAGTAAACTAACCTTTCACTTCTTATATGTGCAGGCATAGGAATGTTTTCCTAATTAAATACTCAAGGCCAAAGCGTCTTCTTGTATTATCATGTATCACAAGGAATTTTTGGGTAAATATTCTCAATGACTATTAGGAAATTCTTTTCAATAAAGATTTTTGTTACAAGACAAAAAGTTCAAAACTAGTTTCAAATTTTCTTGAAAAATCATGTGAAAACAAATAAGAAATATTCCACTTCTCGGGTTTTCCGAAAATAAGGTTTGTGAAGAAACACTATTTTGCTTTCCCATGCCTTTTAAAAATCCAAACACACCCTTAAATACAATAAAATAAAAGAACTTTGCTCACCCCCCACATGTACAAGGCAGCTAATGCACAAGTCACCACATTCGTCACTATATGGTAGAATATCATTGCAATATCTAAGCCATCCATTAGAAGAATACAACTATGAAGATTCCCTGCCCTAAGAATCAGGTTCCACTAATCAAGTAGGCCACAAGTAACTGAACAAATATATAGTTGTGAAAAAATCAGCCGAAGATGCAGCATATGCGGTAGGCTCGTATGTTAGCTGACTTGTACATGAATGTGGGCTTAGAAAAGCACAAAAATAAAATCACATTCTACACCCGATCCTCACATGACCCAAGTTTAATTAGATCCAAGTCAGTGGACACCCTAAATCTCTAAAGTGTAACTTGGTCGATCGCCACTACATGGGAATGGTTCAGATCGGATCTGAGGGTGACCTTGCAGCACAGTTAACACGTGTGTAAGATTTGAGCCATTAGGTAGGTGGGACACACCATGATCTTGGGCCTGTCCAAAAATCAGGCTAGTCCATCAAGGGAAATGCATGCATAGTTGAATTTTAACTCATTCTCATTGTCAAATTCACGGATTTTGCACACTTGCAAAGTTCCACATTGGGCCGTGCATGGAAATGTTCTCCTCTCATCATCAAAGACAAAAAGAGAAAATGGTCTTTCTATCGTCAACATGACCTTGTGTTAGGTTGGTGAAACAAATCACAACTACCACTCTTAAAAGTTTAACTAAAAAGGAGATTTTCATGGCATGCCACCCCCTTTTAAGATTAATTAGATAGAATCACCCAAAACAATTTCTTTAGATGTTCCCGCTTACATTTTTAGGGCTCTATTTATTTTACCACTTTCCATATTCAATACAAGTGACGATGATAATTAACTTATTTTTAAAAATGGCAAAGATACTCTTAAGAAGTAGTAACTATGGACAGTAATCCCGACCATCCAAAAGCAATGTGGATAGTGGTCCCGACCATTGCAAGACAGTGGACGTCAATCTAGACCATTCAACAACTAGGTTCATAATTTCGACTGTATGAAAGTAGATCGGATAACGATATGAGTGCAAGAGGGTAGAGAGTAATTTAGACTACTCAAAAGTAAGTGGAAAGGAATCTGAACTGTTTTAAAAAGATAGGCAATGGTATAGATCAGTCATTTTAGAATTTGTGCATGACCCATCTTAGACTGGGTGAAGATATCCTCGTCTCAACACTGAGGTCTTGGTATCAATTCCCAATGTGGGGTGGCTAACATTGAAATGTGACTAACAGTGTAAGTGTGTGTACTAACAGTGGGATGTGAATGCTAAAAAAAAAAAAAATCACAAAATTTAGGTAGTGAAATATAAAGAATTTTTTTTTAGACTGTTCTATCTAATTAAGCCAAAAATGGGGTGGCATTTCACTTTTCAGCTTAGGTACATGGCAAAAAAAAGGAGCTTAGTCTACTATTGAAAAAGTGATTGGCAATGTACCTTGCTTAGGTACCCATCGTTAACCGAATGCCACATAAGTGGAAGTTTCATGAGATCCACCCCGTTCATCAGGTACGCTGTCTCATGGTCACCCAAGAAACCAAATATCATGATGATCCAAAACTCAGGTAGGCCATTAGGCCATCGTACAAAACAGATGGGATGGAACATTAACCACCATTTTTATGTAACCAATTTATTTATTCATCTGATATGCCTCATGAGGGTGAAAGGATTAGTGAAAAATCTTAGTATTTTAAAACTCGCCTCCTTAGGATGAAACGATTAGTGGGAAATCTTTGTAGTTTGAAACTGGTGTGGTCCACCCTATGAGAACTTTTGCATAATTTAAGCTGGATAATCCTTTTCTAAACCTGCTGAGGCATGTATGCAATAGGTTGTGTCCGCCTGCTAGTCTAGCTGGAAGATGCCTTGCATTTCAATAGTAGTTCTCAGGTTTTAAATGCTAAGGAGACACACTAATTACATCGGTGGGTGCATCATGTGACTAAAAGGTGCATTGTGCAGCTAACAAGGTGTAACGCCCCAGATTTTCGAGATTTATTTGAAAATTTTTAAAAATTCATTTTTAATTTATTTTTTATTAATTATCATACATTTACCGTTGATTTGCGAATAGCGGGACATCCGTAGGAGATCCGATAGGGGACCCTTTACAAAAGTTGCTTAGAATGATCCCATAAACATCGTAGAAAGATCAGATTTCAAAAATCACGCACTTTTCAGATAATTACGAAAATGCCATTAGTTAAACTTAAGTTAAGATGCCATTTTTAAGTATTATAGTTTCTGACGATCACTTTCATGCAAAACCCTGGACTTAAGCTTTTGGGCACATATTAACCATACACGTCAAATTTCAGCCCTTAAATCATAGTAGAAGTGGTCCAATTGTCAAATCAGCCTATTAACCCTTGATTTTCATGTCCATCGAGTGAGGAAAGTAGATGGTTAGTCGTAGTCGAATATTTCTCTTCATATGAATGACTTGGATCGTCTTTATCATAGACCAATAGTGTGATTTTAGTGCCCCACATTAATAAGCCTCTTTCTTATGCGCGAAGTTGTCCCGTTTTAGAAATTAATGAGTTACTAACTCTTTTTAAATCTGAACCTTTCAATTTACCCACTTCTCACCATCAATCGCTTCTCAAATTTGGACCACTTATTATACTCATATGACTACGAGTTTACACAAAATTTAGACCCCGATCTATAATCCTACACCGTTGAACCACAAAGCCAGCCCCTTCCTTTTCCGTCAAAAGTTGAAATTTCAGATCTAGGCATTTCTCACCATCAATTAACCACTAAACTTTGTACAATTGTTTGCCTATCATGACTACATAGTTTTCCAAAATTTGGGCCCTGATCATCAAGCGTAGACCGTTAATTGAGATTAAGACCATTTTAGCACCCGTTAGGCCATTTTCAAGGATCGGCCAATTTAGAATGTGGATCTTCAAGAAATTTACGTATTCTGACTCTACTCTTCGAGCTTGATAAGATGAACGGATTGGAATTGATCAAAGATCATCCGAATATTGAGATTTGAGAAACCCACCTCAAGAAGTTGTTACACAAGAAATCCTTCTCCTAACCCTAGCCTCCATGCCGTAGAGAGAGAGAGAGAGAGAGAGAGAGAGAGAGAGAGAGAGAAGAAGAAGAAGAAGAAGAAGAGAGTTCTTTCTCATATTTTTCCAGTGGCTAGGATCTTCTACAACCCTCTTCTTTTAAGTCCATCATAAGGTGAGGATTTTCCTTCAAGCCTTTCATTAATAATATTATGATTATCATAAGTTTCTTTTGTGGCATGTGAAGTTGTTTTGTTTTGAATTGTTGATCCATATAACATGAGGTTTAATGTAGGATTTGTAATGAATATCATTATATAATGATGTGATTCATTGTTTAGATTTTTGACTAAGAAGCATGTGTATTTGTGTTATTTATTTTTATGATATCTATGCCCTTATTTTCTTAGTCCATGTATTACAAGTAATATTGATTTTCATATTGTGATATGAAATATGTGTATAAGATCATCATATGGACATCCCATTATTGTATACTCTTTGTCCCTAAGTTGGTAAAATTATTCGATGTAGAGAGATAGAACCCGTGAGAGGTATCCGTGATGGATGAATATATCTTGACTTAACTGAGAGAATGAAGTGATTGTTTGTTAATGAATCCTTACATGTACATGATGCTTGATTTGATCCATTTACAGTACATGGGTATTTTAATGAATTTGGTCATGATGTACAACATTGGATTTTTGGGACACGATGAAATCATAAAACGGGACAATGAGTGGACACTAATGGTATACAAATTCTCATGAGCCGGGGTTGGTGCTATGGACACTAATCCCGTGCTGTCGGCCTATGCTGGGTTGCTTGCGACTCCCCATAGTGACCACTGAGTTTTATTTAAATCGGTTGTATGCGAAAATACTTAAATAAAGGTGAAACTAAAGTCATGCATTCACTTGGCTCCATGTGGGTGTACGGAATTGAGAATAGGCTAGAGCGTCCTACTTCTCCCGTACACTGTCACGTGTAGATTTGGGCTATGAGCGTCCCTTTTCTCACGTGGTCGGGCAAAACTATGGGCTTGTGCGTCCCAATAACCTCTGGTGACTAGTGGCTAGCATGAAGTCGTAACAGGGAGTCTCCCACTTCATGTATTGTGATTCTAGCCAGGGTGCCTTAGCCGAAGCATGCATTCCATGCATCGCATTAACAAAGATTTTTAGTTGGTTGTTTTGATTTGATTAAATGATAATATAGTGCTTGCGTTTACTCTCTACCGTTATTATTATTCTTGATTGTCTTGGAGGAAATATTCCCCACTATGATAGCGTTTAACGCTATCCCAAATACAATTTAGATGATGCAGGTGAAGATCCAGGTATTGAACCCGATTTTTAAGGAAAAGAGTTCGATGGTTCGTACGATCACATGGCGGATGACGATGTTAGAGAAACTTAATTGATGTTATCATTTATTAAATATTTCTTTTGAGTAGTTGATACATTTATGGAATTGTAATAAGTCTTCAAGAGAAGACATGGTTTCGTATTTTAATTAATCAGTATGGATATTGGTTGGCTCCCTTATTTAAACATTGATGATGACGTAGTAAGTTCGATAGAATAAAATGATAATTGTTTCCACCATTGTGCTTGAATGCTAGATTTCATTATTTGACAAATTAGTTATTCCATAAATTACTTTGGAATTCGGCCGTCATGTTATACACGAGAGTCGAAAATCTCGGGTCGTTACACAAGGTGAGTGTGTCACATGACTAACAAAAAAAAAACTGGTTAATCCACCTTAGGGTTGAACCAGCCTGAATAAGGCAAAATAGGGAGAGGTCTGTTAGATGAACTGGGCAGATTTCATACCCATTAAATCACTCTAGACGTTTGTGGAAGTTACCCACGTGCCCTAATAAGATAATGTTATGTACGTAATGTAGAAATTATACCAGATAGATCATTTTTTTGCCATAAATAATTTGTTTTAAGGTTTTTAATTAATCTCCACTTTGGAATAGAGTAGAAATACGTGCATCGTTGTGTCAACGATCCGCACATGGGATCAAGAGCATTAATTCCTCAAGAAGGACCCACCATAAAAAATAAATAAATAAATAAAAACCTGGCCCAAAAATAGGCCAGTCAGGTAGTCAAGTGATGGTGTGAGGCTTGTGCAGGGGGGAAATAGGTGACCCATCAAACTTTAGCTTCAGCCACATTTGAGGAGGTTTCCATTAAATGGATAGAATTCCAATATTTCTTTCGATTGTATTAATAGGGGACCACATGAATAACTCCTGCTCATTCTTTCACTTCTTAGGGGACCACTTGAATAACTCCAGCTCATTCTTTCACTTCTTAATTTCACATGACCATTGTGTGTAGGAATTGTGGGCTCCATTGAAAAATAATTCGAAACACCCGTTAAAAATGGAATAATTGTTTAATCTGTGACCATCGAACGGAGGGTTCACATCGGCCCTATTATCATAGACTTGTTCCAGGCACCCATTTTTACTGTAAGCTTTATATGTTTGTTATATATTAAAAATTCTTACGTAAGCCTAATCTTCACTAATAAATGAGCAAACTTTTATATCCCTTCTCACCAACTCAATCTAAGTTCCCTCCAAAGGCTTGAGCTTTTAGATCAAGTGGTGATTTGACATTATATTAGAACAGAAGGTCAAGTATTCGAATTCTAAGTGTAGCAAATATGCCTCAATTAGTGTGAGTGTCCCTACACCTGACTTGTTTATGGTGTGAGTGTTCCTCGATTCACCCTTGCCCAATATATTTCCGTGCGGAGTTTCACCTGCACGTGTAGGGGAGTGTTAGAATATTAAAAGTCCTTTGATATACATTGATACGCCATCTATAGAAAAAGTGGTGATTTGACACCCTTACACCTCCTGTCATTTTATTTTGGGGGGGCATTGCTACTCTAGATAATGTTTCTTCCTTGTCAAAGTTGTCTTCCTTATCAGTGTAAATGGTTGAACCATCTCAATCTGCTTTACATCGTCTTTTTCTCTTATGGGTGCTATTCCAAGCTTCAAATCACTACATTAGGGCCCACATGTTGAGATGATCCGAAGATTCAAACTATTTTTGTGACTCTTTCTCTAGAAATCACTGTGCGCTGATTTGATGACTTTTGACCATTATTTTGTAGGTGTATGGAAGATTGAAAAGAATTGTCAATGGTTTAAATTCAAGTCCGAAAATCATAGGTAGGAGAACGTGGAAGATTGAAAAGAATTTTCATTAGTTTTAATTCAACTGTAAAATCAAATGTTGGAATCTTTTTACGCGTGACTGTAGATCCATGGCTTATTTATGGAAGTATCTGAGACTATTCAAATCATAGGACCATTTCAACACTTGAATTCATGCAAAGCCGCCTACTGGGATCCTGAATTATGACATAGGCAACACCTAGTGCTGTTTGAAAGATAATGGTGAGATAATACAACATAGCACCTGATTTCTCCGAAGACCTGTTGGGATGGTGGGAATGACGACTTTTCTCATGATAAGCCGTTTAACCATATTTGGCTAACAAAGCATGCAAGGTAGGGTTGTGTTTGAGGTGGGTTTAGCCAAAACTAGACCCTCCCATTCACTAAATGGGTCTGGGTCCAAATTTTAGACCCAAACCCTTTTACTAAATGGGTCTAGGTCAACCCCATCAGACCCATTTATAAATGGGTCTAGGTTTGGTAGAAAGAGATCCACTTAAACCTATTTATAAATGGGTCAGGTCTAACGGGTTTGGTTAGGGGATATCTAGACCCTAAGCCAAGCCCACACATAAATGGGTCTAATGGGTTTGTCAGGTCTAACAGGTTTGGGTCACCTTGATGTTATTTCAAAATTAATTAATGACGTACAATTAATAACAAAAATTAAATTTAGCAACTTCTCATAATAACAAAACTGCAAATAATGGCATAAATAAAGATCGAAATGACAAAGATGATTATCTTTACTTGGTCAGCTGTTCCACTTTAACCACAGTCCATCGTTTCCATGAACTCTCCTTCATATAGATCTTTCGTTTTCTCATTTTACTTGTTAAGGTATGCAACCATTTTTACCGGTTTTAAAACTGAATTTAGACAGGTCCAGATCTAGATAGGTCCCTTGCAACATAGACCAGTACTTGCCCATTTACTAAATGAGTTCAGCTTGGTTGAGTTGGGCCTAATATAAAGGAAATCATCTCCAAACCTATTTAGCAACTGGATCTATTTTTGGACCAGACTCATACCATTTAGCAAATGGGTTGGATCTAGGTACCCCATCAGGTTTGCTGACCATTTACAAGCCTAATGTGAGAGGAGAATGCAATCATTGCCCAAAGTATAGTCACCCATGAGACGCAAGGTGACATTTGTGAGAGCCTTACCCGAGTTTTACTTCTTGTCCAAACAAGACATTCAAAATAAAATTTATAGAAATTCATGATCATGGAAAATTTTGAAAAGTCATCATTAAATAATATATTCATAATTATTTTATTTTTCCATCCAACAAACTTGTTTTCAGAAAATTATGCGGAAGGAAACACTGTTTTCCTTATTTGCTTTTCAACAAGATTTTCTTAGAAATTGAGGATCCAATTAAGTTGTATGTCCGGCCTAATTTGAGTTACATATCATAAGTTACTTTGGATAAGCAACTTATTTCATAGATAGCTTATCTTGGTTTCTACTTATTAAGATAAGATATGTAGCTTTTGGAGTGATTTTGCAGTGATTTTGCCAAACTTCCACATCTAAGGTGGGGCCGTGGATGGTCCAAATTGAATATAGGCCTCACACAATGGATAGTTTACATTGAAGACAGGACCAAGGTGGGCTCAGTATAACAATCCACATCAAAGGTTGGGCCCGCATCATGGCCAGTGGATTATTCAACCAATCTGATTCGATCAGATGATGATCCATCCACAGTAGATTGTCCAACTTGGACTGTTTGCTTTGTGTTAATGTCGGCCACATGTACCATTCCTGAGAGCCAGAGCATCAATCATCACATTCTACGCATGGAAAACAACCATGCAAATCAGGAAAGTTGATTTGGTGGACCACCATAAAGGTGGGCCATATGCCGAAAGAGCACTGATTGAACGACCCTGGACATCAAGTGGCCATGAGCTTTTACTAGTTCGTCAGTCGCTGGTTACAAGAGTCCGAACCAGCTTTTTTTTTTATGAACTGTCCCATGGTGGCCCACCCTGATTACCAGTCCTGCTTTCCACGTGTACTGTGAGAAGGGAACCGCATTCAATTTCTACCTGGTGATTTCTTGTAAGTATTCCTCCCATCATGGTAAGGTTTTCATCTGTATGACATGATGATTCAATGATCCAAACCATTGATCTGTTGGGCCTCATCGTGCATGGATTGTGTTCGAAAAATCTTCAAGATACCTAAATCCTAGAATCTGGACCGTTGCTATATGTTTCCCCACAACTGCCCCTAGAGTGGATTAGGTGCTAACCCCAGTAACACCTTAGTGGGTGTTACCCTTACCGTGGGGCCTACCTTGATGATTTTTTGTATATCCACGCTCTCTATCCGTTTTTCTAGCCCATTTCAAGAAGTGCTGCCAAAAATTAAGCGGATATAAATCTCAGGTGGACCACATCAAAGGAATCAGTGGTCATTGAACGCCCACCATTAAAAACTTCCTAGGGCCCACCGTAATGTTTATTTTCCATCTAACCTGTTGATAAGGTCGACCAGACCTGGATGGATGGAAAATATAGAGATCATCTTGATCCAAAACTTTCGTGGCCCATAAAAAGTTTTTAATGGTCATTCACCATTGTTTCCAATGGTGTGGTCCACCTGAGATTTGAATTGATAAGGTCAACCAGGCCTCTATGGAGGGAAAACACAAAAATCGATTTGATCTAAAACTTTCGTGGCCCACAAAAGATTTTAATGATCAATCACCCCTATTTCCATTGGTGTGGTCCACCTAAGATTTGAATGTACACAATTTTTGAGACCACGTCCTAAAATGAGCTTCAAACAATAGATGGACAGTGTGGATATACGACATAGTCATCATCTTGATCCAAAACTTTCGTGGCCCATAAAAAGTTTTTAATGGTCATTCACCATTGTTTCCAATGGTGTGGTCCACCTGAGATTTGAATTGATAAGGTCAACCAGGCCTATATGGAGGGAAAACACAAAAATCGGTTTGATCCAAAACTTTCATGGCCCACAAAAGATTTTAATGATCAATCACCCCTATTTCCATTGGTGTGGTCCACCTAAGATTTGAATGTACACAATTTTTGAGACCACGTCCTAAAATGAGCTTCAAACAATAGATGGACAGTGTGGATATACAGCATAGTCATCATCTTGATCCAAAACTTTCATGGCCCATAAAAAGTTTTTAATGGTCATTCACCATTGTTTCCAATGGTGTGGTCCACCTGAGATTTGAATTGATAAGGTCAACCAGGCCTCTATGGAGGGAAAACACAAAAATCGGTTTGATCCAAAACTTTCGTGGCCCACAAAAGATTTTAATGATCAATCACCCCTATTTCCATTGGTGTGGTCCACCTAAGATTTGAATGTACATAATTTTTAAGACCACGTCCTAAAATGAGCTTCAAACAATAGATGGACAGTGTGGATATACAACATAGTCATCAAGGTAGCCCCACATGGTAAGGGTAACACCCACTCAGGCGCCTCCCGGGAAACACCTAATCGGCTCCAGTTTGGAGATACGGTCCACCCAGTAGGGCTCTCAATGGTGTGGATCAAATCTGAGATCCGATTCACTGTCGTATAATGCGGATTTAAATCTTAAAATAGGTCCGATTTAAATAGCTGGACTGAAAGGAGACGTGCGAAGCGATTATAGCTACCTGACGCTCCCTGTCCACGTTCCACCCACTATACGTAAAGGCGTCGACTCCACACGGCGTCGACTCCACAGGGCGTTGCTTTCATTAACATTAAGGGAAGGTGCGTAGCTTCTTTAAATGTTCCGCTGATTGACTGGACTGATCCCGAAGCAGACGTCTCTCTTTCCAATTGTGGTTATGAAATAGCGTCGGGTTGCAAAGCACGCTCCTGAAGCTAATAGCAAACGGGCAGGTGAGGTGAGGTGGCTGACTGGCGAAGAATAAAAGTGAATAACAACCTAACGCTCCTGAGGGGAATTTATACCTATCTACTTAATGTCCCGAAAAGGAGTAGTCACTAATGATTTTAGCTGATCGAGTTACAATATAGCCCCTATAGTTGCCGTAGTATATAGCGTAATAACTAACAAGCGGAGCCTTCGGTAAACAAGCTAGAGAGTCATTAGTTAAATGAAGCCGATTTGGATATTAAAATAGATCTGATTACTTAAATGGGCCGGATTTGGAATCACGCGACCATGAGTTGATCCAAATCTGATTGAGATCCAACTCATTGTCACCTTACTGTATATGTTATATTCATGCTGGCCATCCGTTTTACAGATTATTTTATATTATGTTATATTCATTGTCACCTTATTTTAAGATCCGACTCATTATTTTATATTATGTTATATTATGCTGGCCATCCGTTTTACAGTATATGTTATAGTCATTGTCACCTTACTGTATATGTTATATTCACCTTACTTGTAGTCACTGGAATTTTTGGACCATGTCTCATCTACATCTAGGCCCACCTATTGGACGGTTTAGATTGAATAATTTATATGCCACGTGTACGATAGCTTTATGCATGTGTATGGATCATCATACTCTTGCGTCATAATCAAATCACTCGTCCTATCCTTCGACCCCGTCAATCTTACAGTACAATTTTATCCAGGATGCGTCGAGTCCTGCCCTACTAAGGATTGTATAATTCTCCTTGGGGCATGAGTACTGTGTTAGTTCTCCACCATTTAAAAATTGGTGTGAATAGTCCTCGTCACATGATCTAAACCATCAAACTGCAAGTCCTATCGTGGATGGACCATACATCTGAAATTGCACTGATCAAGAAACCATAGCCATCCAGCTAATGGCTATCAAATGGACGGCTAAAAGTAAAATGGTGACCAGTCCACGCTCGAAGCAAAAAATCAGATGGTTATACTCTCTTCTCAGTACAATTGTTAAGTCAGGCACCATGGACATTTTTGTCGTCGATTTGGACGGTCTGGATTTCCTGAATCTTTGCCACGTGGACGTTTGAAGAGTCACCACCAATTTTTAGATGGAGTAAAACTAATACAGGAGTTTATTCCTTGTCATGTATATATGTGCGTTGCTTGGTTTGTGGGGCAACCACAGCACAAAAAATCCATGACAAAACAATACAACTTTCCCAAAAGGGGAAAAAAATCTCCACAAAGCATTGATTAGAATGTGCGGTTGCCATTCAAAGTTCACGTGGCATGCATGCGCATGTGGTCTCATCTGCGCTGTCCATTTCAGGTGGGGACCAATATCTGGAAGCCCACAAATGGTACCCATCAGACAAACCTAGCCATCCAATTGGGGGCCACAAAATAGACACTTGGAAAATAAAATGATGGCAAAGGAAGCGGATTCAGTGCAGCCCCGGCCGTCACCCAACACAGTGCCGTCCCTGACCGCGGGGCCCACCTTGATGTATTTGTAGTATATCCACGCCATCTATCCGTTTTTAGAGATCATTTTAGGGCATAAAACATAAAAAAGAACAGATACAAATCTCAGGTGGACCACATTATAGGAAAAAGTGGCCATTGAATACCCACCATAAAAACTTCCTAGGGGCCTACTGTAATGTTTATTTTCCATCCAACCTGTTGATAAGATCACATGCAGACCTAGATGAAGGGTAAAATCAAATATCAGCTTGATGGATGGCAGATTTACCACAATAAGTTTTTAATGGCCAATCGCCAATGTTTCCTGTAGCGTTATCCACCTGAGATTTGGATCTGCTTCGATTTTGGGGCTCATTATCGAAAACCATATGAAAAAACAGATGGACGGCGTGGATATATTAAAAATACATTAAGGTGGTACCCACGAACAGGGCCGCACCGTGTTGGTAAGGCCTAGGCCGCACCTAATCCACTCACAAATTCCAATAGCCTGGTCGTCCAATGGCCCATCCAGAATGGATGGTTCAGATGGTCCAGATTGGCACGTATGTGTGCCATGGGTCCATTCCAAACAGTGAATGGTGGGACTCATCCACGCCACACGTGTACAACAATCGCCAACATTACACTGATCGAACGACCCAACTCCCAACTGACGGTTAAAAATCATCCGGTCCCACACACGCAGTCGGTGCCTAACACATGGGTCAGGAAATATAATGTCAAGCTGTCCAAATTCAATATACTAAATCATGTAATAAAGATCGTCCATTAAATGCGATTCTCTGGCTACGGTTCATCCGCAATTGGGACCATTATTTGGACGGCCGGGGTGTATACCACGCATACAGCTGATGAATCTCCACCAATTTGGAAACAAAGATGAACTGGCATCAACCATCAATCATGGTAAGAAGATACATCCTGGACGTCGATTTCCTACAACAGTTGTTGCAGCTTGCCAGGAGCCAGTGCTTCTTAGGGCTCACTGTTTATGTGTGTGTGACATCCATTCCGTCCATCATTTAGAAACGACCATATTAAGACCTGACCCCAAAAATCAGATTGATCCAAGACTCGAGTGGGCCACCCAAAAAGAAATAATGAGATTTCTTGCAAGGCTCCGCTGCAACATGTCGTTGCTGAGCCACACGAGTGGATTATGCAGCTCGGACGAACTTGCTGCCAAAAGAGGCTAGGTGGGGCCAAATGTGATGTTTTTGAGAAATCCACCCCGTTCATCTGTTTTTACCGGATCATTTTTGTACATTAGCCCAAAAATAAAACAGATCCAAAACTCAAGTGGGCCACACGACACGAAACAGTAGGTAGGAAAATGCCTACCATTGAAACCTCCCTACGGTCCAACGTGATGTTTATATACCATCCATACCGTTCATAATGTCATTCCTACTGGATGAACTGAAAACACAAAAATATTAGCCTGATACAAAACTTTTGTGGCCACACTGATGTTTCAACGGTGGATGTTCCCTCCTAACTTTTTTCCATTGTGTAGCCCACTTGAGTTTTGGATTGCCTTATTTTTTTTAGTCCAGGCGCGGCTTCGGTGGATCCCTGGATCGACCCAGGTGCGTGGGACCCTTGAATGTTGGGGACACCTTGATGTATTTGACTACATCCACGCCGTCCATTGTATTGAAAACTTATTTTAGGGCATGATAAAAAAAAAATGAAGCAGATCCAAATCTCAGATGGACCATTAGTACAGGAAACAGTAAGTACTTGACCATTAAAACATTTTGTGGGCCACAAAAGATTTGGGTCAAGATGATATTTTTGTGGTTTCTTCATATAGGTCTTTGTGACCTTATCAACAGGTTGGATGGCAAATAAACATTCCGGTGAACTCCGTGAAGTTTTTAATGGTGGGGATTCAATCATGACTATTTCCTGTAGTGTGGTCCACCTAAGATTTGTGCATGCTTCGTTTTTGGAATCATGCCCTAAAATGAGCTTTGAAAATGGTTGGACGGTGTGGATTTAAGGCATATACATCAAGGCCCCACAGTCAGGGGTCACACCCACCTCGGTGGATCCGGGGTCTCATCTAATCCGCTCCCCGGTTGTATTTCTCAAAACATCAAGGTAGACCCCACCTAGTAAGTTCGTAGCATGCACACGCGACATATCTGCCAGCATGAATCATGCACATGAGATCAAATCCATTCATTAGAGCAGTAATACTATCTAGATGCTCTTGCCCGAGAATCATTTCAGGCCACTCTTCAGGTGGGCCACAGTTTATGAAACAAATAAACAGCCGAAGAATGGACCAGATTCAATTTCATCCAACAAAATTCAAACCCCCCTAATGGACGGCTTGGATATTACACATGCACACCTCATACACGCGTGTGAACATCTCCTATATAAAGTTACAAGAAACGCACATTATAACGAATCTCTTACTTTATAAAATCCCAACATTTCTTTCACATGCTATCAACAAAGGTCGGATGAGGAGAAAGAAACAAGGAGAAGGCTCTCTTGTGCTTTTCTTCCACTATCCCATTCAAACCAATTAAATAATACCGAAAATACCCCCAACTGTCACAATTCAAAATCTCAACAGAGGCTTCCAGTCGGGTAATAGCCCAACACAGCCGGCCCGAAAGGCTCCATCTATCCGAATATTTTCTATTAAAAAATCCCAAGAAAAAAAAAAAAAAAAACTGCATTTGGGAAGCCTGCAGTACAGACACCACACCCGCCCTTTGCATTTCTTTAATTTTATTTCCTTTTCTACCCTCCATCTGTCTCCCTCTCAAACCCCTTCTCTGCCTCTATAAAATCTCAACCGTCTGCTCTTTCTCTCTCTCTCTCTACAGGAAAACTGCAGCCATGCGTAAAGAAGAACAGCACCAGCAGCAGATGATGGACGACTGGGAAGAAGAAGCAGAGGCGCTTTCCCTCTCCGACCTCCCCATACTCGGGTCTGAGAATTGCGAGAGGAGAGAGAGCAACCGGGTATCTGAACCCACAGACTTCGAGTTCGGGTCTTGGGCTGAGGACCCATTAATGTGCGCTGCCGATGATGTGTTTTTCCAGGGTCAGATCCTCCCGCTCCGCCCTTCTGTGAGCTCTGAAAGCGGCCTGCTGTCGGGGTATTTCCGTCCAGATAGCCAGAAATCGAGCCGCTGCGGGTCGAGGTCCGATTCTATGGACCGGTCGAGTTGGGGTTTCAGCAGCAGCGGTAGCAGTGGGAGCAGCAGCAGCAGGAGATGTTATTCGCACTTGAGCGGCAGCAAATACAATTTCTACACGCACCCCAGCCCGAGACCGCAGATGGGTAGCGGCCATCTTCGTAGAAACGCGTGTAGGAGCGGCCGGACGTCGAGCTCGTGGGGGCTTTTCCGGGTGGGTCTGGTGAAGACGCCTGAAATCGAGCTGGAAGATCTGAAGAAGAGGAGCAGTGGCAGTAGCTGTAATTATAGCAGTAGGAATAAGGGTAAAGATGGTGTTAAGGAGAAGAAGGATGGTGAAGGAGTACAGAAGTTTCTGTGGGGCGGCGGTTTGAATTGCAAGTGTTCGGCAGCAGCTGTGGAAACTGTTTCTTCGAGAATTGTAATTGTGAAGGGGAAGAAAGAAAGAGGAGAAGGGTATAATGGGAAACAGGAAATTTCTCGAAGGCGTACGTTTGAATGGTTGAAAGAGCTTTCCATTGCAGAAGCTCCTGTTGCTTAGATCTTCACGCCGGTTTCTCTTTTTCCTTTTCTTTTTTTTTTTCTTTTTCTCTTTTTCTTTCTTTCTGGTTTTGTAATTTTATTTTGAAGGGTTATTTAGTTCGATGGCAGAGTATGATTTTCTGCACGCATGCACACATCTAATTATATGGTCGAGTAAATGTAGCTCAATCTAAGCCGTTCAAATAGTTGGCCATTTTAAATGGGGGGTATAATCCTAAGTGTGATGATCGTATATATACACTACCATGTTAAATTTAACATGAAGAAATCAGGACCATCCATTCATCAGGTGGGCCACACCTACACATAGCACTTTGGGGGAAGCAGATTGCATACTGAGCATAAACTCAGTGAGGCCCACTGTGATTTATATCTTTTATCGACGCAGTCCATTCATTTTATAGATGATGTTGAATGCATGGTATCAAAATAGAAGTACATCCGAAGCTCTAAGTCGACCACTAGATATAAAATAGAGAATAATGATAATTGAATACTTACAAAAAGAACTGCCTTTCAAAAAAAATAAAAAAAAAGAATTATTGAGTGCCAAAGAAGTTTTGGATCAAGCTTATACTTGTGTTTTCCCTTCATTTATGTTTGATCTTATGAAAAGGTTGGATGACACATAAGCATCATTATGAGCCTTATAGAAGCTTTCGATAGTATGTGGTGTGGTCCAGTTGAGCTTTGGATATGCTTCAATTTTAGATTCATTCCCAAAACTAATATGAAAAAATAGACGAATAATATGGATAAAACACATGCATCCATATTCCATAGAGCTTATTCAGTATGGAAAGTGGCTTCGTTATGTAAGTTTTGAGATCAGCTTAGGGCATGACCTAAAATTAAAGCATATCTAAAGCTCCAGCTGACCACAATACGTGGGAAAGTAAATTTTGTGGTGCCCAAAAGTTTTAGAGATTATGCATTCAATTCACACTATTTTGTGGGGTGGTCCACTTGAGCTTTGGATATGCTTTGCTTCTTTTGAGGGGATAGTACACACATCCCACCATTAGTCCACTTGAACTTTGGGTATGCTTTGTTTCTTTTGGGGGATAGTACACACATCCCATTGTTAGTACACACACCTACTATGATAGTCACACTTTAATGTTAGCCACCCATATATTGGGATTCGATACCGTTGCAATAAGATTATCCTCACTCAGTCCACCATTGTCCCAAAGGTCTGGGTGTGCTTTTGATATGCTTCAATTTTGAGCCCATGCCTTAAAATTTGTTGGTAAAACGGATGAACACCATGGGCCTCGCAGAGTTTACACACTACGCTATAGCATACCGAGTGCTAATTCCGCGCAATCTACTTAAGAGGCGGATGCTGTAGAATGTTAGTGGTCAAAATGGACGGTAAAAAAGAAAGATTATCACCAGTCCTAATCTAAGGTTAGAATAATCGAATGTAAGTTTTTTTGACACAGTGTCCCATCTAAAAAAAGGCCGACTATTTGGACCGTTCTAGTTGATGACATATCTACAGTTGTACGATGGCTGAGTTGAATTAATAAGAATAGTCCCACCGCAGCATGCTTACTCAATTTTTCTTCTATTTCTTATATGAAATCATGCTAGTCCGCTCATTTGGTGGCCCAGATCAGCACACATAGTTTTACCATTGGTTGTCCATTGATTTTGGTAACCGGTGGATTTATACTCCACGTAGGTAACATGTTGGCAGGAAATTAGAAATGGATGTACCGTAGCTTACGATACAGCCGCGGCATTGGATCATTTCTTTTTTCATTTTTTTTTTTTGGAAGAGCATGGTCCTGACACGGTTCTTTTAATCATTAACAAGGGGGAAGAAGTCATGATTAGAGCGTGATGCTTTTATGAAAGGGGAACAGAATACTGAGTATTTCAACCCTTTTTCGACTGTTTCAGGTTGTTTGTTTATTCAATGCGAAAAGCACGGATAATCCGTCGGACTACTAAATCGTTGGCTTTGAGTTCACTTTTTTTATGGTACTCTACTCTCGTACGTGATTATGTGGCGTACGTGTGAGAGATCCAATCTGTTCATCGTGCTGAACCCACCTTGTAGATGGATCCTATAGTAAAATGAGGGGTTTTTTTTTTCCTTCTGGTGGGACACACGTTGTTCTGTTATTTTATAGATGGAATTGTGTGGCAATGGTAGTTAGTCCCATCTGTGAGGAGCCGGATTGTCCGTACACCTTGAAGTACATGTAGTTGAAAACTGCGTGGGGTCTATGGAGATTTATGTAACAAATCCACTCCGTTCATCAATTTTGCAAGACCGGACGGGAGTCTAAAAATAAGTATATCCAAACTCATGTGGGACACATAGAGCAACAAAGTACCCTCGTGGCCAAGTGAGTAAACTCGCTATAATGAGTAAACTCTGTGTAGCCCTCCGTAATGCATGTGCCTTATCCGTACTGTTCATTTCTTTTACCTTATTAGCTCATTTTAGAACATGAGCCCAAAATTGAAGCATACTCAAAGCTCAAGTGGACCAAATCATAAGCAACAGTGTGAATTGAACGAAGCGGATTGCTTGCGTACTGAGTAACTCCGCACGCTAGGAGTAAACTATGTGGGGCCCACAGTGATTTATGTATTTTATCCACTCCGCCCATCCATCTTAACAGAAAATTTTAGGTATGGTGCCAAAAAATGAAGCATGTCAAAATCTAAAGTGGACCACACCACAAGAGAAGTGTGAACTGAATGTCTACCATTGAAAAATTCTCAGAGGACACGGAAGTTTTGGATCAAGCTGATATTTGTGTTTTCCCTTCATCCATATCCATGTGATCTTATGAACAGTTTGGATGACAAATAAACATCACTGTAGGGCCTGTGATGGTTTCAACGGTGGAAATCATTATTCCCACTGTTTCTCGTGGCATGGTCCACTTGAGATTTGGATATGCTTAAATTTTGGGCTCTACCACTAAAATGAGTATAGACGGAATAGATAAAGCACATACATTCTAGGTAAGCCCAACTGAGTTTACTCCACACAATAAGAGCATGCAGAGTTACTCTGCACGCAATCTGATTCCGAATTGAACACCTACCATTCAAGACTTCTTGGAGGTCAAAGAAATTTTGGATCAAGTTGATATTTGTGTCTTTCTTTCATCAAGTTTTGTGTGACCTTATGAGCAAGTTGGATGACAAATAAATGTCACTATAAGTCCTAAGAAGTTTTCAACACAAGATGTTACATCCCCACACTTTCTTACACCTGCACTCACATTGTAGTAGGATTTCACCACCTATGGGCACTTGAACCTAAGCCTCATGTTGAAACTCCTTGCGCTTGGGTCGTTACTCATGCTTAAGTATAGACTCACAAGAGTTTCAACATATGGTCTTAGGTTGAGTACCCATTGTGGGATAAAAAAGCTAATGTGGTGTGAGTGCGTGGGTGTGTGGAGTGTGAATAGATGTATAAAATAAAAATAATAATAAAGTTTAAAAAAAAACTCAAACTCTTTCTTGTAGTGTGGTCCATTAGAGCTTTAGATACGCTTTAATTTTGGACTCATGCCCTTAAATGAAATGAAAAAATGAATGGTGGTGTATATAAGATGCATAAATCCATAGTGCCCCCACAGAGTTTACTCAGTACACAATCTGCTTCCATATGGGCCACACTAAACAAATCATCAGGATTGAATGCCCTACAATAAGAAACTTCATAGAGGCCACAGAATTTTTGTATCAAGATGATATTTGTGCCTATACATTATCTGAGTGGTAACAACCCTATGAACGGTTTGGATAGCATATAAACATCATGGTCAGCTCCAGGAAGGTTTCAATGGTGGACATTTCCATTTCCCACTATTTCGTGTGGCACTAGATCACCTACGAGCTAATGGATGTTTGTGGTGAAAATGTATTTTGGATCTGCCTAATTTTTAGAATCTTGGCCTATCGTGGTCTTGCAAAACTGATGGACGGAATGGATTTATCATGGGTATCTCTGTGGGCCCCATACAGCTTGCGACTACCGGAACCTCCGGTGAACGCACATCCAACGGACCGATGGGTGCATGGAATCATTTCCACCAATGGGAGTCGGCAGACCAAACAGATTTATTTATTTATTTGCGAGCTTGTCTTCCCTCCGTCGAGACTCAGGAAATCAGCATGCGTCGCCCTGTTTTAGGCCACATGCCGAGATAGTCCCATGACATGGACCAGACATCTTATAAGTGCTATCATAAATAAGCTAAAATCCTATAATTACTTTTCAATGATGATCCTGACGGTCCATTTATGAATTGAATTAGTACCAACAAGAGAACATGGGTGGTCCTGATTAGACATCACACCGTGTGGCCCCAATGGTACGACACATGAAGCCAGCCATTTAAGTCACGACAGACGTAAAACGAAGGCTTATTTTGTTTGTATGTCTTTCATGTACCACCATTTATTTATGCCACTGTCGCATGTGCAGAATATCCGATTCTTGCAGAGGGTGGGCCTAACCACTACGATGGTCATCGCAAAACCCATGCAAGCAAAGTAAAACCTAAGGGAGCTTAAGAGGAATGATAAAAGAGATGATGATTATAAAAAGAGATTAAGATTTATGATGCTTGACAATTTACTTATATCTAAGCACTGGTGATACAGCTATCTTCTCTATTAAGATATGAGAAACCACACCCACATGGAGTGAGATAACCTCATTTCAACACTAAGGTCCTGGTAGCAATTCTTAATGTGGGGGTGGCTAACATTGAAGTGTGATTTACTGTGTGGGTGTATGTAATAACCAAGATGAAGAATAAAAAGAAGATATGAGAAGTCAGGAGCACAATGATATGGCCCATCTGGGAGCTTGTATTTGGAATGCATTGGAATCCAAATCACAAGTACGTTGACATTGAGGTGATTCAACCTCAGTTGTGTTTGGTCCTTAATATATTAACAGTACTTGAATTTGATTAACTAAATCAACTTTAACATCCGAATTAGCATGCATATGTGCTATTTAACAAAATGGTTGTAATAAGTCCAGTGAAACATATCATTTGGCTAAAATGAGAAAATTCCGAGCCTCGAGTAGTCCACAAGCATAAAGATCTCATTGGACATTAATTTTTCAACCATCCGTTTAAAGGGCCAACATTTAGACAGTTCGGATCATTCTATTAATGTGATTTTAGTGCTATAAGTAGTAATTGGATTACTTTAAGGTATTTAGTCAGCATGTCATTTGTATAGTAAATTGGTAGCATAGCGATTCCTTTATTACATGTGCGACTCTCATACCTTTAAAAGAGAATTAAAAAAGGCATTCCACTCGGATTACATCTTAATCATACTATTTTGTTGAGATTTTAAAAGACACCAAAAGTATGTATTAATTTCAAATACCCTTGATTCTATTTAACTGTAAATCAGGGTTTACACCTCAAAATCTGTGCTGCCAAATAGCCTCTTACCTTTCTTTCTCTCCTCTTTCACTTTATAAGAAATCTCTTCCCATGCAATCATAAGGAAGACCAACACTCTCTCCACATCTATTACTCTTTTATAAATTAAACACTCCATGAAAAGAACACTGGCCATAGCCTGAAAAAAAAAAGGTAAGCTTCACATGCACACACATACAAGAAGACAGTAAAGTTTCATTTTGCAAGCGTACAATAGCATCCACATAATCATGAACAACAACAATCAGGGGAGAGGGTGATGGTGCAACTCATTTCTACCATTGTAGCCCACCCAATAAGGGGAAGATGCTGATTCTAATATCGACTGATTACCATGAAAAAGTGATGGCACGTGGAAGTTAACATGTTGTCGCTCTATGTGATAAATGATCATTTCTTTGTGTTTTTAGTTGACACCATGAAGACGTTGGGCACTCTAGCTTAATGGTCTATGGGCCAGGTACACCAGCAGAAGTGATGTGACCTATCTTTCTCCTCAGTTAGTAGTGGGTCCACATGCTTCCACAACCCTATGGAATACTATGTGGGGGGATCGGATCAGGAGTTACTCGTGTAACACCATGGAGGGTGTTTTTTCCCTGACCCTGAGACCCACCTTGATGTATTTGTTGTATATCCGAGCTGTCCATCAGTTTTTCCTATTCATTTTAGGGCATGGTTCCAAAAATAAAGCAAATCAAAATCTCATGTGGAACACATCATAGGATACAATGGTGATTGAGTACCCACCATTTAAAATATTGTAAGGGCCCATCGTGATGTTTATTTTCTTTCTAACCTATTGATAAGGACCCAAGGACTTGGATGAATGTTAAACACAAATAATAAGGACCCAAGGACTTGGATGAATGTTAAACACAAATATCAACTTGATCTATAACTTTTCTAAGCCCACCAGAAGATTTTAATAGTAAATCACCACTATTTCCTGTGGTGGTCCAGTTGAGATTTAAACCTTCTTCATTTTTTGGACCATGCTGGAACTGAGCTGTAAAAACAGAGGGATGTATAGGATTTACAACACATACATCAAGGTGGCCCCACCATCAGGGAAATATCCACGGAAGTAATACCCTGGTAACACATAATCCGCCTACCTGCATGAGTGTTAGGGCACTAATTAGTGCAGTGAAAAAGGTATGGTACTGGGGTCATTATTCATGCCTTGTGGTAGACTCACAGGAGTTTCAACGAGAGGTCATTGGTTCGAGTACCTATTATGGTATAAAAAGCCACTGTGATACGTATGAGTGTTTGTGGGGGTGTGGGTGTATGTGTTAAAAAAAAATATCATCCCGTGAGCCCACGTCTTAAGTACCAATCACAAGGGACACTACACAGGTGACTTATTGTAAGATTTATTTACATCATTTATTCCGCATTAACTCTCTATATTATATCATTTCTACGTTTTCATTATGGAAAAGATTAATGCTCTTCAATCATCACAGTCATTGCTCCTAATAGAAGACGTGGGTCCCACCTCTAGAACTGTAGAGGATTTAAATGCTTTATAGCAAGTTTTTTACACGTGCATAAGACACTCAATTCAGTGGAGGTATATGTAAAATCCACACCATCTATTAGGTTATATCTCACGCCCCAAACTTGGTGAACGAGGTCACAGAATTTTCGAACTCCAAATCTAGTGGTGACAGCCTCCATGATATCTCAATTTTGACTCCTAACTCCCATATAACAGGTTCCAATCTTGGAATCTCACAAGGAACATTTTCAGGATTTTTTTGCAAGGAAGCATAATCACAAGTGTAACAAAATCAAAATCATCATCACATATCCATTATATAATCTGTTTGAGTATAGTGCTGGAAAGGAAAATACGAGATATAACAAAAACTAAAAAATCAAGCCCGTGCTCCAACCTCAACGCTACTGATACCAACATAAACCAACGCGCATAAGCTTCCTATGAAGCTCAGTAGAGTGTGTGTGTGTGTGTGTGTGTGTGTGTGTGTGTGAGAGAGAGAGAGAGAGAGAGAGAGAGAGAGAGTATATCAATATTAGAGTAAGTAGAAAATTATGGAGGGTTCATAAATGTTATCATACACACCAAGGCTATGTAATGCAAGGCCTACAAAACTGAGTGTCATATGTTGGAAATGCAATGTAAGCATACCAATTTTCAACTAATCCACAGGTTAGAACGGTTCCCATCTGAAATATCACCGGGGTATAGTACACTCTGTCACTTGGTTGTCACCCATCACACGTATGACCAAGTAAGTGGAAGAGACCTCACTATTTACCTTGTCAATTGTATGCTAATGCTCACCCAACTTGCCGATAGCGAACCCATTTCATGAGCTGGTTAGACTTAACCTGACATATTGCTAGCCCTCTTCACTCGAGCAGGTAAAGGTCATACCCCCTTCCAACTAACCCCAACACAGTGGGAGACGCAGCCTACTAATATTCAGCCCTCGTGCGCTCATGAATCCACTCAGTTTAGACATTGGAGGGTCCTATTGGTACCACAAGGTTTAGGAACTTTCATTGAGGGACACCTATGATGCTCTATAACCTCAATAGATTTTTAGTGTCTACAATCTCATCTATCAGCCACATCAAGGCTGCGAGACTACATCCTTGGAGTTGCTAGGAAGTATGCGATCGTGATATGTATAATGCATGAATCATACCATCCAACCTATCAGGCTAAGTACACTAGCATGTTGTCGAACATATCATGTGATAATCGGCCTTAAATGGCCCATATATAGAAAGAGTGGGACCTGAACAATGGCCCCACTAGCAATGTAAAGGTCTTTGTGGCATGGCCCACCTGGGACTTGAACTTGTCCCATAATTGGACCCATGCACTAAAATAAGCTAGCAAAACAATGTACAGCATAGATAAAACATATATATCAAGGTGGGTACCATGGCGGCCCCCAACAAGTGTCCCAAAGTGGGGCCCACACGTTGGACAGCATGCGTAGGCCCCACTGTCCACGTGTGGTCCACCTGGGCCAAGGACCTGTTACACTTGGGTCCATGCTCTAAAATGTTATTGGCCCCACTAGCGATGAGTCGGGTACATATGGGCACATGGTAAGGTCTACAGCTGGCCCACAGATGGTTTAGATGGTAAATAAACATCACGTTAGGCCTCAGGAAGTGATTAATGGTAAGCATACAAACACCACTGTTTCTTAGTGGGGCCCACCCAAAACCAGGCCCCACACCAATCGGACGCCACCAAGATGGATGGCCAGCATGGATGCAACAAATACACCAAGGTGGGACCCCACAGCAAGCCCCACATGCCGGTTGGATGCCAAACAAACATTACAATGGGCCCATTACATGGATGCCTAAATGGGACAGCTCACTTGAGCTTGGATATGCTTCATATTTGGTTCGACCCACTAAGGCCAGTGGCCCTCAGAAAATCTCATAATGGTGGGACTTCACAGCGAGTCCCACAGCCCCTGGTTGGTTGGAAAATCAGTGGGCCTAAGGAGGTTTCAATGGTAGGCATTCAATACCCTCTGTTTCACTTGAGCTTGGATCTGCTTCATATTACAGTGCGGCCCATCTGAGTTTCGGATCAGCCTCATTTTTTTCCCCATGGCCCAGAATGATCTGCCAAATCTAATGAACGGTGTGGATTAAGACATACATCACGGTGGGCCCGACAAAGTGGCCACCTTCTGGCAACGTGCAAAGGCACGCTGCCCTGCAGCATAGTCCCCTGTGCTGGCCCTAGAAGTCTTGAATCAAACTGATATTTGTGTTTTCTCCTCAGCCAGGCACGTGTGGCCTTCTGAAGAGATTAGATGGAAAATAAACATTACGGTGGGGCCTAGGAATGGTTAAATGGTGGACGTCATTGCCTTCACTTTTCATGTGGTGTGGATCACCTAAGATCTTGGTTTGTCTCAGATTTGGGCCTATGGCATAAAATGATCTACCCAAACAGATGGACGGTGAGGATGGACACGTACAGCACGGTGGGTCCCATAAAGTGGACCACCAGCTGGACAGAGGGCATAGGCACGCTGCCCTGTAGCATCGTCCACTCGTGTGGACCCTAGGCGGTTTTGGATTAAGCTGATATTTGTGTTTTCCCTCCATCCAGGCCACGTATGACATTAGAACAGGTCAGATGGGAATAAACACCATGGTGGGCCATAGGAAGGTTACAACGGTGGACATTACTATCCTCCCTATTTCCTGTGGTGTGGTCCTCCTGGTATCTAGATATGTCTCATAATTTCTTTTTACATTTATCTTTTCCTTCTTATTAAGCTATTATTATTAATTATTTGTGTAGTTTACTCACTTGTTATGCACATGCTTCACATGTTGTTTTCCCATGTCAACCATTGTGGTGTTATTCACTCATTTATTGTGCAATGTTGTACATGTGTATTTGAGAAAATTTTGCATATGAATGGTCATTTGGTGGCTCAACAATTATTAAGTTTGGATGACTTACCATTTGAAGAGAAGATTCACCAAATAATAAAATCTCAATATGCCAACAAGCGACATGTGAAGATCTAGTATGTAAATATATTGTGTCACCATCATCATCTTCTTCATATATGACATAAGAGAGTGCACACTTGAGAAGATAATAAAAAGGTATACCCTGGAGATAGAAGCATAATTGGCCACATCTACTGATTAGCCGATTAGCTAAGGGAAGATTGTAGAGATTGATTCCCAATACAATTATCCAAGCAACTACTCAATGTGCCTATAAATAAAATAAAGAATGAAGAGCTCCACGCCCACGCCAATCCAACACAGCTCTTTTATACATTGCAATGTTGCCTATTCTTCATGCTTCATGGACACCTAGCTTATTTTAGTTTTGATTTAACTCCTCTCCTGCTAGCCAAGCACAATGCTGCAGAAAGTATGAACCAATTAGATTACTTATTTCTCCACATTATTTTCATGATTACACTACCAGACTCTTAGGAAGATCCCTTAGTTTTGAACAGAATGCTAACGAAGCTTTCTTACCTAGGTGCTTAGAGATTTCATCGTTGTCTTGCCTACAAAGTTCAACTCTATAACGAACATATGATCGTCTAATCACGATTGTTTCACCTATGAAGCCTAGTCAAGCAACAAAACGCGTACAAAGCTTGGTCCCAAACAATGAATAGACTGTCACCCCACCGACCATCTCGCCTAGGAAGTGTAATTCTTGACGACGAACAAATTGTCTTTTAACCATGGCCGTCTCACCTACGAAGACCAACCGTGCAACAAACAAACTGTTGAAGAACTGTCCACCATTAGTTGTCTTGTCTATGAAGCCTGGTTTGTACCAAGTAATAAACAAATAACCACCCGCGAACCATGATTGTCTTGCCTACTGAATTCAATCGAGTAAAAAATAGATTGTTATTGTCAAACTGAGCAAGGAACAAACTATCATCCTTTTTCTCTTTTTATTTATCTTTATGCTTAATGTAAGCATTTGTAAGCATTCATTGAATATCAATAGAATACTTCCAGCTTAGGACCGTTTTCATTTTATCAATATTGTCATACAATTGAGTTATACAAGTATCATGTACTTTTTTTTTTTAATAATGGAACGCACCCACCCTGTTAATTGGGCAACCCACTCAGTTAGTCACATGATGCACCCACCCACTGGTGGGGTTAGTGCATCTCCTTAGCACTTGAACCTGAGACCTGTTATTGAAACGCCAAAGCATCTTTCAGCTGGGCTAGCAGGCTAGACACAAGTATTATGTACCTAATTGTAAGTCTTTTCGCTACAAATGCAAAAGAAGTCATCAGATGGACAAATTCTTCGTAAATCACAAGTGTCTTTGTAATCGGTGGCTAGATAAACATCCTAATTTAAGGGGGAATTCGGCCTCTCGGTCCGACACTGAGGACGTAGGAATTCGGTTCTATTGGAGCCACATTCGAATCCAGCACGCCTAACATGTAGGCATAATATGAACGACCGAATTTGAGTCAAATACTCCCAAACAGCTAAATGCAATCCATCCGTGCCGCTCAACGGATAGGCCTCATTGTGCATAAAAACAGGCAGGTAGGTCACACGTACGGATCTGTCAACCATGCATTTCCCATGCCTGGCAATCCAATGATCAAATATCCTGATCTTTTAGAGAAGGAATCCATGAGTTGAGTCTTTCATATGAACGGCTTGGATCTACCACACATTTTCTCTGTTTCGACGTGTGACAGTGAATGCCAAAAAGAGAAGTGCAGTTTCCATTGAGTGCTGGATAACGAGTCACATCAACACATGGCTTTTGCATAGAAGAACATATTCTCTTTCTTTCATTTCGTAAAGACAGATTATCTTTATCTCACTGAGACCAAAGTTCCGTAACGAATCTCCATCCTTTGATTTGAATGCTTTGATCTTGCTCCAAGATACTACCTGGTGGGCTCCCCTTCAGCTCTTCTTTTGCAGTTAAAAGAGTACGTAGCTTCTCGATTGACTGGAATCCTCCACAACAACGACAGTTGGGTGGGATAATAGTTAAAAAGCCTCTATTTATGATGTTATTTGCGACATTGGCCCTACATGACAGGCTTATGTAGCCCGCTTGGCATTGTTTGGGTTTTTGTTAGACCCAAATGCCCTTCTGCCACACCTCCTCTTTTTGTACAGCTTTTTGAAAATTGGGTGTGGACCCCACAAAATTAACTGTTGGGGTCATTCCTTAGCCGATCTGATCCGTTCATTTTAATCGGACATCTGCAAACCCACAGGAAGGTCATTTAAAAAAATGAAGCTTTCTGTGGCCACACCTACGTTAACGCTATGAGTTAATTCCAAACTATTTTCTTTAGTGCGGTCCATCCATGATGAATTTTGGCCTCAAACTTGAACAGATAGCATGAAATTAAAATCTCTTTCACGAAAACGGCTTGGATCTGCTCTAAGACTATCCGGTAGACCCCACATAAGATGTGGGAGGAGTTTAATAGATGAGTCCCTTGTGCAGGGAAGGCCATTAGGCTATTTTCTTCTTGTCTTCTTCTTCTTTTTCGAGAGGGAACCATTTAGCTATTAGGACTATTACCACCTTTGTGGGACCCACTCTTGTGAGCTTCCAACTTGCATATGGCGTCATTCCCTCCAATGAGCTTTTAAGTGTTTTTTTTTTAATGAACTGTCATAACTCCATACAAGTTATAGATCCAATAAAAATAGGGGCCACTTTTGGACAATCAAATGGTGTCCAAATGAGGTTATTACAAATCTAAAAGTTCATCGAATTATCTTCCTAACAAGTATAAGATCACCCAAATTGTACATGTAACGATAGAGTTATAACCATTTTCATTAGATCTACGAATGACTTTGTATCGACGAACAACAGTGACTTTGGGCCCACTTTTGGACAATCAAGTGGTGTCCAACCGAGGTGATTTCAATCCAAAGTCCATCTTGAAGTTTATCAAATTAATTTTCTAACAAGTATAAGATTACCCAAATTGAAAATGTAACAAGGGAGTTATGACTTTTTTCATCGATAGATACTGACCATCGCCAACTGACACTGAGTATCAGCGATGGACAGTGAGTATCGACGATAGACGGTGCAATATCGATGATGGACAGTGAGTATCGACAATGGATAGCGCAATATCGGCGATGGACAGTTGCACTATTGGCGATGGACAATGAGTATCGGCGACAGTCAGTGAATATCAGCGATGGTTAATGTTTGTCCGCGAAAATGGTCATAACTCCCTCGTTGCATGTTCGATTTTAGTGATCTTGTACTTGTTGGAAAGCTAATTTGATGAACTTTCAGAAGGGTTTGGAATCACCTCATTTGGGAACTACTTGATTGCCCGAAAGTGGGCTTAAAGTCACTGTCATTCGTCGATACTCCGTCGTTCACAGATTCGACGAAAATAGTCATAACTCCCTCGTTACATATCCAATTTTGAAGATATTGTACTTGTTGGAAAGGTAATTTGATAAAATTTCAAATGGCCTTGGAATCACCTCATTTGGACACCATTTAATTACCCAAAAGTGGGCCCTATTTTCATGAAATCTGCAACCTACATAGAATTATAACAGTTAACTTCAAAAAAAAACACTAAGAAGGTCACTGGAATGGAGGGATTGACGCGAGATGCAAGTCGAAAGCTCGTCAAAGTGGATCTCATGAAGTTGAAAATGGTCCCAACAGCCAAATGGTCCCCTCCCAAGAAAAAAAGAAGAAGAAGAAACGAAGAATATTGTCAAATGGCCTTTCCAGCGCAAGGGACCCATCTATTGAACCTATTCCACATCTTTTGTGGGGTCCACTGGATTGTCTTGGAGTATATCCAAGCCGTCCACATGAAAGGAATTTTAATTTGAGGGCAAAACTCATCACGGATGGACCACACCAGAGGAAACAGTTTGAAATTAACTCATAGCATTAACATAAGTGTGGGTCACAGAAAGCTCCAATTTATTTTTTATTTTTAAATGATTTCATATGGGTTCACAGGTGTTTGATTAAAATGAACAAATCAGATCGGCCAAGGAATAACCCCAATAGTCAGTTTTGTGGGGGCCACACTCAATTCTCCAAATGCCCTCTCCATTTCCGGAGCATTTTGGTCCAAAAAAAATCCAAACAGTGATGTATGTAGTAATCGACCTGGTTCATCCCTTTTCTAGGATAATTTTAAGGCACGAGGCCAAGAATGAAGTAGAGACAACGCTCAAGTGGGCCACACCAAATAGCTTGGTTGTATTAAATGCACAAAAGCATTAAATGAGGAAACAATCCGGGTACGGTTATGTGGAGCCACCCTGCTGCTTGCATGACATCTACTACGTCCATCAGGTGCGCCGCTGAATATTGTATCTTGGTTTTAAAACATCAGGGCTATCCACGACTCAGGTGAGCCACACCACTGGTAAAAATTGGCAGGGGATACCATCCACACGTTTGCATGTGGCCCACCATGGTCTGTATATTACATATGTCCCGTTAATCAGGCGTGCCTCATCCTGATGAAGTGAAATACAAAAACTCATTCTTTACTCAAAACTCAGGTAGGCCACACCGCATGAACTTAAAGATTTTACGTGTGAGTTCACATTGTTCCCTGTGGCGTTTCCCTTGCCCACCTGGGTTTTGGATCACGCTGATGGCTCAGATTTACAGTGAAAATGACCAGATGAATCTGATGAACGGAATGGATGTTACTCAAATAAAAAGGTGGTCTCTGGATGATTTTGGGTCCCTATTAATGATACCATGACCGAAAGGAACTCAAATTACACCATCCAAATAAATCTACAATTATAGGGATGCGAATTAGGGTAACATGTGGGGCCCACCAACTTCCATGTAACATCTACTCCATCCATCAGTTTCGCAAGCTAATATTAGGGCATGAGTCCAAAAATGAAGCAGATCCGAAACTCAAGTGAGCTATGTTATGGGAAGAGAATTTCATGGGGCCACAGCAGTTTTAAATCAGGCTAATATTTTTGTTTTCAGTTCATCCCAGTGGGATTAATCTTATAAACGGCTTGAATAACATCCAAACATCAAAGTGGGGCCCAAGATGATTTGAATGATCTTGTGTGACCGAGTGGAAGCCACACGGATATTGCGACAGCCCCACCTAGCTCCAACCTGCAGAAACATCCTATTCGTGAATGCACAGGCAATTCACATCCGAATCAATCAGTCAAAACCTCAAGATATCCATGATGAATTGTTGTAACTATGGACATTTGTATATTTAATCTAAATCATTTTCATGACAGTCATCCATTAAATGTCCACCAATCACTGATTTAGAAAACTAAATGAATCTAATTTTTGGTTTATAATCAATCTAAAATAAGGCCCCACAATTTGCATGGTGTAAATTGCATTACTTATATGCCACGTGTACAATTTCTAAGTCCCCTCCTATAATCCTCACGCCATGGCATGGCATTAAAGTATTTGCTAAAAAAGTTTAGGGCCTAGTGAAATTGCACATTTTGCTCACACTTAGGTACTATGTGTGGAAGCTTAGAGCGGAACTTAGAATCTTAGCTAAGTCTTAGAAAGAGAGTAAATAGGATCACTTAAAAATTTATACCTAATTAAAATATTTATTAATTAAAACTTAATTAAGCAATTAACACTTAGGATTCCAAGCCAAGTGGGTCCAATCACATGACTACAAATGATTCAACATTGAGCAACTAGTAAGCTTGTGTGTATTCATGTGTAAGCTTTACAATCCCTAGCATACGTCTAAACATGCATTCATGTAATTCAAACAAGTACACTCATAGGCATATTAGAAATGATGCGCCAATGAACAATCACAAACACAAGTGATATATAGTGGTTCAATTTTCCTACTCCACTTTTGGCTTCTACATTGTTCCTTCAAGTGCAACAGATTTTACTATCTAGGAGTTTTAATAGGCTCCTCTCAACCTTTACAGCCCTACACAAAGACCTATAATGATTTTCAAGGCTAACCAATAACTCTGATCCTAATCCAAGGATATACGTTTCCTCCTGCCGAAGGCTCCCTTGGAAACTAACACAGTATACACCCATATCTGATGGCCCACTCAAAGACTTTGGTTTAGACTCTACACAAGAGTTAAGGTCCTAAACAAAAACCTAATTGAGTTTGAGAATCACTCTGCACTCAATTCTTTACAAATAATTGATAACGTAATTGTCGGATTGAGCCCATTTTGATGCGTCTTTTTTGAGATACTTCTTCATGCTCTCCTGTGTTTAAATTCGCAACTCAATTGCTCCCCTGAACTTTGATGTTAAACTTCTTCGGCTACCTTTCTAATGATGCTTATTTGCAATAACGAAGGTAATGGAAGTGAGGTTAAATCCTCTACAACTAATGAAAAGTTAATTTCCTAAAAGGATTCACCTAGATGGGTCTCCTACAAATTTTAGACAAGGTTTTACCTATGGGTTTAATATTTAAAACTCTAGAGAATGGGGAAGATCAAGTTCATCTTCATTGGAACTTAGAATATTCCAACGTGTGATGAATCACAAGGAAGATGACTTGAATCTCTTATGATTGGATCCTCTAATGATATAGAGTTGTGGTGGCTTTTAACACACCAAAAACCCATCATGATGCCCAAAGTTCAAATGCCAAATATATAGACTTAAGGTTCCAACAGCCAGAAAATGAGCACATAATGGCTAGTCTTTGTTCGCACCAAATATGCTCTTCGGTCGCACCAAAGCCAGCCAAAGAAACCTGCGACTGGATCCAAAATAACATATTTTTCAAAAAGGCTCACTATCCAATTTTGAACCATTTCGGTCGCACTGAATGTGAACTTTAATACCACCGAATCCAGCCAAAGGTGCATCCGGCTGCAGCCGAATTCCCCTTGTTTACTTGTTAAGCTTGTTGACCTACTTTGGTCATTTTCGGTCGGACCAAAGAAGGGTTTGGTGGGATTGAAAAATCCTCAAAAACTACTGTTTGGGCTATTCCTTTTACAACAGCTAAGATACCTCTTTAGCCTATTTTATCATATTCAATTAAGACTTCAAAGGTTAAGGAAAATGACTAAAGGTTTTCTTATTAAGTCCAAGTCATCTAGAGGTAAGGTTGTTTTAGTTCTAAAGGTTAGAAACACCAAGACGCCTCATTTACCTGTTTCTTCTCTCTTGATGCTTCTTATCTTCATCTGTTTTCGTTCTTCAACCAACTCACTGATACACAAACTCATATAATTGACAAAACAAAGTGCACAAATTAGTACACTAACACCTGGGGCTTATTTATATTTGTGAAAAGCATGGCAAATGAAATAGTCTTTATCGAAAAAGTTCAACTCCTACAAATTAGTATACCAACATCAAGGGTTTGTTTGTTTTTTAACAAAATTTTCTTATTAATTTTAAACTTATTTAAAAAAATTATTTAGCAAAATAAAAAAAAATTCTTAAGAAAATTCTAAAAGTTATCACTATATAATAGGCAGCTAGAGTAACAAATTTGGCTCGTCCAAATATTTAGGAGAAGGAGATCTACACATGCAGCATGCACCATATATGAGAGGCACTCTTTACTTTTTTTTTTTCTCTTTTTAGTTTATTTACAATTTTTTTTTTTTTGCCAACATTAATCTCCTAACCTGCTTGATGGTTGAGTTACAAAGCTTGCTTCTACTTAAAAAGCCCGAGACCAGCATATGTGAGGCACTTGAAGTTATATATGGCAAATGTGGATGCACAGGCACATTTGACCATGTGGGCACTTGAAAGTAGATGGTACACATGTGGGTCCCCACATGGGGCACAAGAGAAGCTGGTGGCACATGAAACTTGGACACATGTAGCATAACGGCACTGTAGGGCATGATGGAAAATGGACACGTGGCACATGTAAGGCAATTTAAAGAAAGATAGCACCACATTTGGGTTAACTCTTGAAAAGATGATCTTGATCCTCCACCATGGAAAAATACCTTTCTTCCCAGGCAGAGGGTGGAAAATAAATATATTAATTTGGAACATACAATCGAGTAGGTTTCTCACAAATTTCAATAAAGAAATGCTGTACCAAAAATGAGAAGTCAGATTGACAAGGAGTGTTTCTTCTCTTTTTCATGAATCCCAACAAGCTCTTAGGAATCCAACGAGGAAAAAGACAGTGTAGGCCTCAATGCGCATGGAAAGTTGGTGTCCACATATATCTGGCAAATTGCCTGGGGGGAGGGGCGGGGGGTTCAAAGATGTCCGTGACAAATCAAATCCACTCCGTCCATCTGAAAGACCAGAATAGGACAGGATTCTAATAATCAGGAAGATCCAAAACTCATGTGGGCCACACCAACAAAACAGTGGGAACAGAAATGTTCACCGTTGAAACCTTCCTATAGCTTGACCATGATGTTTATATATATGCCATCCAAACTGTTCATAAGGTTATTACCACTTAGGTAAGATATAGGGAAAAATATCATCTTGATAAAAATTTCTATCACCCCAGGCGTTCAATCCCCACTGTTTCTTGTGATATGGCTTACTTGAGTTTTGGATCTTCCTGATTTTTATAATCCTGTCTTGTTGTGGTCTTTCAAAACAGATGGACGGAGTGGATTTGTCATGGACATCTTCTGTTAGCCCCACACAGCCCCGGGCACTGAAGGATCACTAAAAAGTACGTACCATAGGAACCAACCGAAAGATACCAGGAGCGGATTAGGTGTGATCCTGATCCCTCTGGGAGCGGTTTCAGTGGATCCCCGGATCCACCGATGTGGGTGGATCCCTGAACGTGGGGTCCACCATGAAGTACGTTCCTTATATCCATGCCATGCATCTGTTTTGAAAACTCATTTTCGGTCATTATTCGAAAAATGAAGCAGTTCAAAATCTCAGGTGGACCATTATACATGAAACAGGGGTGATCCATCATTAAAAACTTCTGGTCGGACCCAAAAACTTTGGATCCACTTTATATTTGTGCGATCTCTTCATATAGGTCTTTTTGACCTTATCAACAGGTTGGATGGAAAATAAACATTCCGGTGACCCCTGTGATATTTTTAATGGTGAGGATTTAATCAAGACTGTTTCCTGTGTTATGTTCTCCTAAGTTTTGGATCTGCTTCATTTGTGGGGTCATGCCCTAAAATGAGCTGTCAAAATGAATGGATGGTGTGGATGTAAAGAACATACATCACAGTGAGCCCCACAGTTAGGATCCACCGACCTCCGGATACACCCAAACCGCTCCCGATCCCTCTGTGCCCGGGAGTTTTACTATATTAGCCCCGAGGTGTGGCCATTTTAACTAAAACTTCAATTTCTCATACAATCTTTCCAAAGTGGCCTTTTCATGACAAATTGGAATGTTTGTGGTCGGTTTTGCCCCTCTGACCAGCCGGTGATGTACGGAGTTGCTTTTCGCACGGGGTTTTTTCTCAAGGGGATTGTAGGGCCCACAAAATCATCGATTTTGGCCATCGGATGGCCAATCTGATCCGCTCACAAAAAATGGAGCATTTTCAAACCCACGCGAGAGGTTTTTACAAATCCGACGGAGGCTGTATGTGACCCAGAATAGCGTTAAGGATTCTCATTAGTACAAATTATTATTTGCACCGGCGTGGCCCACCGGTATTGACACTTTCCTTGAAATTTTTGACAATGACTCGTAATTAAAAAACTTTTTATATGAATGAATTCGATTTGTCTTCTCACATCCAAATTGCCCCACATAAGATCACGTTTGTAAATGGTGGGGCCATTGACGCAATGCATGGTGAAATGGGATCCATAAACCTTCCAGTGAAACACGTTGTATGGGATCCACCACATTCTTCATACGAAGAAAGCGAAAAAGTTGGGTTTGAAGGTCCCACTAAGGCAATGCATGCTATCCATTCATCAACGGCGTCGATGGACCGTTCTCCTTCCCTCTTCGTCTGACTTGGGTGGTTATCATCCGAGTTTCCATGACGCATGTCCAAGATACTGGTTGTAGTAGATTGTAACAGAGAAGAAAGGTTGGGCCCACAAAAATAGTCCGCTAAATGAAAATAGGTAAACCATCTCTTTAACTGATTCTCTATGTAAATGTTAATGCGGATGGTAATGTGCATAGTGAAATGGAAAAGGGTAATGGGTAGAGGCTCAAATGTGGGTTGGATTTCCACTGAGTACTCAAAACTCCATGTGCTAACTGGATTCCCACTGAGTATTGTGGAATCCCCCCTGGAACTGGGGATTTCCACTGGGCATAGTGGATTCCCACTGAACATTGTGGATTTTCCCTGGCACTGCGGATTCCCACTGGCCACTGTGGATTCCCGCTGAACACCGTTGATTCCCCTGGGCATAGTGGATTCCCACCGAACAACGTGGATTCCCACCGAACAACGTGGAATCCCCCCTGGCACTACGATTCCTATTGGCCCCTGTGGATTCCCACTAGGTATAGTGATTCCCATTGAACACTTTGTATTTAACCTGGCACCGCTGATTCCCACTGGCCACTCAGGATTCCCGCTGAGCATTGTAGATTCCCCTGGGCATAGTGGATTTCCACCGAACAATGTGGATTCCCACTTGGCACTGCGGATTCCTACTGGCCACTGTGGATTCTCACTGAGCACTATGGAATCGTACTGGGCATTGTGAATTCCCCCTGGGCATTAGGGATTCCCACTGGGCATAGTGGTTTCCCCCTGGGCTCAGGGGATTCCCACCGAGCAATGTGGATTCCCACCGAGAAAGGTAAATCCAAACGCACAAGGTCCACCGCCATTTGACTTTATGACATGCTCTTTTAGTTATGACATGCTCTTTTCGAAGCTGTCAAAACAAGGCCCTAATGGGTGTTATAATAAGAATGATACTCTACATTGGGCATCCACATTGGCATTGGGAATCCATTGTTTCAATTGTATAGTTCGACCACGGAATGCATCTCAACATCTTCATCTCTACAACACTCAATTCGTAAATGTATCTTTTAAGGCTTACAACCAAGCTTTCTCGTAGCAGGCACAAGAATCGTTGAATATGACAGTTACGCAGCCCATATGCTGTCATTATGATGGTGAGCTAGTAAACGAACGAGGAAGGTGGAGATACAATGGTGGCGATTCTCAGTTTATCATGGTGAGCAATGAAATAAGATATGAGGATCTTGTATCTAAAATTCACAATGTTATCGGCACGACACATTCGGAATATGAGCTTAGAATAAAGTTCGTCTACCCATCGCCTAACTCCATATCACTTCGTCCACAACCGATCAGATATAATGACGATGTGGCGGCATATATGTTTATCTCCACTCAGAACCCGAAAATTCATATACCTATGTTTGTGGAGAAAGTCAGACATAAACGTGTATTTCATGATCCTGTGGCGGTGCATTTAAATGAGCCTATACCAACAGTTGATACGGCCGTATATAGAGAAGACTGCACTGACATCCATTCAACAGTCCGTGAAGACGTCATTAGTTCATTACGTGGGGCACGTTCAGAACTTCCGCGTACGGGCAGTTTCGAGACACCGGAGCCAATAGCATGTGCAGTTATACGTACTTCACCCAGTGGGGCATATCACGAAGATCCGAGTTTGGACAGTTTCGATGCGCCATCGTTCCGAATCATTCATAGCCAAGACAACGCGCACATTCCTTCACCGGCTACTACAGATATTCGTCATCGACCATCGACTGATGCAATTCAAGAAGATCCAAGGTTGGACAGTTTCGAAGCGCCATCGTTCCGACTCATTCATAGCCAAGACTACGCGCACATTCCTTCAGCGGCTAGTGCAGATGTCCATACTCCATCGAGTGATGCACATCAAGATGATCCTCCTTTCAGCAGTTTCGATGCGACATTGTTCCAACATATTCATAGCCAAGATTACACGCACGTTCCTTCATCGGCTAGTGCAGATATCCCGAATCCATCGACTGATGCACTTCGAGAATATCCGAGTTTGAACAATTTTGATGCGCCATCGTTCCGATTCATTAATAGCGAAGACTATGCGCACGTTCCTTCCAGGGCTCATGCTGACATCCCATGTCCAACCACCAGTGACCGTAATCGCCTTTTAGAGGTTCTTGAGACTCCAATGGATGTCATGTTTGAGCGAGATGAAATAACTCCACAGGAGATACTTGACCTCGATGCGGCATCAATGTACGTGAATTGTCCGGTATATCATGATTTTATTGATGACCCAAGTGAGTTAGTCGTTGGACAAATGTACAAAGACAAAGCTCGGCTACAGTTCACGCTTTGTAAGTTTGCGATGCGAAATCATTTCCAATATAGGGTATTGAAATCAAACAAACAGAGGTATACGATTAAGTGTCTAATTGATAGTTGTGGTTGGAGGTTGCATGCATCGTTGTTGGACAATGGTGGTGCTTTTAAAATAAAGACATATCGATCAGAACACACATGTAGTCAATCCTCCGATGCAATCAGTTATCTCCATGCAAGTTTTGCGGATGGTAGTCGTGGTAAACGTAATGCAGCTTATGAAGGTACAGGAAGACATCATCGTCAAGCAACGATTAAGATATGTACGAAGATTGCTGTAGAGCGTATGAGGAAGGGCATAACATGTAGGCCACAAGATGTACAATTTGGAATCGAGAAAGAATTCAATGTTGAGGTCAGTTATATGAAAGCGTATAAAGGTATCGTAGCTACAAGTAGTGTGATTATGAGGTCATTTGAAGATTCATACAAAGTAATCCCTGCCTATCTCCATGAATTGATGAAGGCAAATCAGGGTACGGTAACGGACTTACAACTAGACAGCGAAACGAATTGCTTCGAGAGATGCTTCATTGAGCTAGGACAATGTATTCGAAGCTTCCGGTTGTATTTTCGAAAAGTTTTATGCTTGGATAGGGCTCACTTGAAAGGGAGGTATAAAGGTGTACTGTTCACCGCAACAGCGTTGGACAGAAATAATCGCATTCTCACGATAGCATATGGGGTTGGTGAGTCAGAGAATAACAGTAGTTGGCTTTGGTTCCTTCAAAACTTGAAGCGGGTAATTGAGCCTCTCCAGGAGGAGATAGTTATTATATCGGATCGTCATGCAGGTATAATCAACGGGGTGAAATCAGTATTCCCTAACGCAGCTCATGGTTATTGTGCACACCATCTCCTCTCAAATATGATGCATCACCACAAGGATGAGTCTTTGAAGAAGTACTTTTGGGCGGCTGCTAAAATGTACCGAAAAGCCAGTTTTAATGATCTCATGCACATCATATCAAAGGCCAACCCTACCGCATTTGAATGGCTCAATAGTGTAGATAAAGAAAGATGGGCTTCTGTATTTTTTCCGGGCAAGAGATACAACATGATAACGACAAACATTGCTGAGAGCGAAAATGCACTATGGAAAAAACCAAGAGAATACCCGATCGTGAAAGTTCTCGATAGTGTCAGGAGCAAGATTCAAAAATTCTTCTTGAAAAGGCGAGAAGATGCGAAAGTGTTTTTAGGAAAAGCAACACCCTGGGCGGAAATACATATGAGAGAGTTATCAGACCAGGCGAGGATGACAAGCTGCACAGCGATATCTGTGGATGAATATGAAGTTAATGGGGGTGAGTATACCGACGTAGTGAAACTAAGTGAAGCGAAATGTGGATGTGGCGAGTTCAGCATGCTAATGTTACCTTGTCTACATGCAATCGCCGCATGTGACAAGTATGAGCTCGATCGTTACAATTATTGTTCCCCCTTCTACTCAACAGCAGTTTACAAAGTGATGTATCATGATTCCATATACCCAGTCCCTGATGTGAGTCAATGGGACACACCTGAAGATGTAAGGGTGATATGTGATAAAATTCGTCACCTGAATGAAAGGAAAATTCTAGGAAGACGAAAGAAAATGAGAATTATAAGCCTAGGTGAGGAGAGACCAACAGTCAAGTGTTCCAGGTGTAGACGAACGGGTCACAATTGGATGACATGCACCTACCTTCCGGCCATTAGCTAAAATTTATTACTACGTGTTGCGCTGGTTACTTTTTGCATACACAAAGCCTCACTTTGTATTTAATTTTGTACGTATCTTTTTGTAAATCCACACTATGTCATATAAACATTTTGTCTACGTAATTTACTACTTGAATGGAGAAAGGCATGTGGTTGTGTATATGTATGTATATTTAACGCTTGTCGCTATCATAGTTTCCCGTGTCAAAACACATAATGAAACAAATGTATTTACTTGCGCCATTACAAGAAAATGGAGGGATAGATAGCGTTGAAAGATAAAATTTGTGGGGTCGGATCACGGGATTCACAAAATACATCTGACTGCAGTAACATGTGAAGATGAGATGTGACTGGTGAAAATTAGATTAGTAGGGTACAGGTAAGTACGGTCACGGGTGAAGAAGATGTGTGATAACGTGGGATTCCATGACCCCCTTATCCAGTCCCTACCATTTTTGAATCCTCCCATTCTTTAAAAAATGTCACGAAATGGTCATGGCCGGCATCATCCCAACCTACGTCCACCTCCTGGAGACTCCTACCGTATGCGAGAAAGGAGGGCCGAGTGGGATCGTGAAATATGCAAGCTAGAACAATGGAGGACTATTTGTAGGAGATACAATCTTCCAGTGCCTAGACGACAGTCAGTGAACATGAGGCGTGATACGTTGGCAGAAATTGATACGGCATTGGGAGGCTGAGAAGGGAGATCGGAAGGATGGTAAGTTGTGTGTCGAGAGTGTGGATGGATGGTGTGACGACGGATCTCCAGAATGCATTCGAATAGGATATTTCAAATGAAAGTGACGGGGATTTATCGAATTTTGAAGATAAATAGTCATTGTTTTCCTTTAGATAGCTTTTTAAACTCGTGCGTGTTCTTCGGTACGTTGCTATCATATGTGTATTTGGACAATCATCTGTTCTTGAGTATTTGGACAATCTAGGCTTCTTCTTCTTCTTTTTCAGAATTTTTTTAAAGTTCAAAGAGAAAACCGCTCCACCAACTTTGACTAACGATTGGTGACGCCGTTAGCATGTAGAAAAGGTCCAAATTGCCCATCTTTCGTTGTAATTTCACAATCATACCCCATTCAAAGGGGTTGGGCGTGCGTAAGATGTGATGGGGCCCACGGACACTACCTATAAGATCGATGCTGTCCATATATTTTGCCATTTCGTTTTAGGTCACAAGCAAAAACAAAAGGGGAAGATTTGAATACCAGGTGTACCACACCAGAAGAAATAATGGTGATTGAACGGCTACCATTGAAAACATGTGATAGGGCTACGGACGTTTCTAATCAAGCTGATATTTGTGTTTTCCCTTCAATTAGGTCCGAGTGACCTTATGAGTAGGTTGGATGCCCTTGATAAATATCAGGGTGGGCCCTAGGAAGTTTTCAACGGTGGTCATCAATATCCCCACTGTTTCATCTACTACGATCCACGTACGCCATTGATCCGCCCCATTTCTTGGATCATAGCCTAAATTGACCTACCCTATTTAATGGATGGGTTTGATCAGACCCAATATTCCCACTTTTTCATTTGATGTGGTCCACCTACACCTTTGATCTGCCTCATTTCCCGGCTCGTGGCCTAAAATGAGATGGCCTATTCAATGAACGCGATCAGATCCATGTCATGTAAAAGGAGCTGGGTAGATGAAAGCATGGCATCTACTCCGACCTTCGCCAACAGCAAAAAGTCAGGCCTTCGCAAAAATCCGCTGTTGCAGCCCACACATGCACTCATTCGTCATTACATAAATCAATATACGTACATCCCAAAATGGAACAATTCATTTAAACATTCCATCCCATGTAGTTAAATTGTTCCTCCAGCTAAAACACATCAGAAAACAAAAGCATTTATCCAACACTTAGAATATAACAAACCCAGCAAAAAAAAGATAACTGAACTAGGATCCTAATGATCTAAAGAAGCCGGGGATGGAGGTGGCGCGTTCTCCTTCTCGATGCAGCAAAGGATCTGCTGCATCTTCCTGTAGAGCCGCTTATTCCAACGCTCCTGACGCTCTGCCCCAGCCACCACCGCTCGCTCTAAGGCTACAATACGTTCTTCTAAGCCGGCAGTGGGCCGGTAGTCTTCATCTTCATCTTCTGCCACATCCTCTTCCTCCTCTGATTCATGTTCTTCTTCACTCTCTGACTCATCTAAAAGTCTGGCATTCGAAGGTCCTGCCCTAGGACCTTGTGGTACATTATCCTTCAACCGTCCCACATTCTTCGTATTGATCTCATTAAAGTCAACTAGGCGCGAAGTAGCGGTAGCAAGTCCAAACTGCTTCGCCAACTGACATGCCAAGCGCCCAAATGGCAAATTCAGGGGTCGTGATGTGGAAATGGGCTTCAGCATTTGGGTCAGAACAATGGAGGGTAGGCATACCATCTCCTGCTTACCCACTCTATACAACACCTCAACCATGTAAGGTGTCAACTCAGTGTGGTTCCCCGCTCGCGGATAAACATTGTGGACAAAAATGTGATGCAGCTTACGGAACACTGGTAACAGATTGGACGACCTCAAACAATTTCCTTTCTCCCACTCCACGTAATTGCCACATAGAAACTTCGTATGTGTGCCTCTCATATTCCGACGGTCCGGGTCACCCTCCTTCACCATGACTCGACCACATGACACCCCGATGGCTTTAGCAATGACATTAACGTCAACTCGGCGTAATATCCCGTTAACCTCTACATCAAACATCGGAGGATCTGATCGTGGATTCCTAGAAGCGGAATAGAATTCCTCCACCGTTATGTCGTTGGCGACCGAGGTGGGATGGAATATGGGGTCCCATCCCAGGGTTGTAAGCCATTCCCCCATCGTTGAATCCTCAAAAATGCCCGGAATGTCAACCCTAGCCTCAAATGTTATCTTCCTGCGTGAATACTTATTCCAACCTTTTGTACGAGGGCCACGCTCGGAAGTTGCCTCACCTCTTCGAGGCCCATGAGAGGACGACGCACCAGCGTCATCATTCTTGTTCTTGCGTACAGGGCGGCTAGGGCCTGCCCCTCTCGAAGAAGCCTTTCGTTTGGCCATCTTTCATTTGGCCATCATAGCAATGAAGAAAGGAAGAAGAACAAAAGATGCAACTGAAGAAAGGAAACCGGCCATAGTAGCTTCTTCTCTTCTTTGCAACTCACCAATCTTAATGGGGAACCCAAAACGAGATCTGATTTTACCTAAAATTCGTGCAGAGCTTCAAGAGTTTTAGCCGTCAAATGCTGTTCAGAGCCAATCTAGTGGAAAAGAACGGTTGGAAGAGGTGTACGTCGTCTAGGGGAGATAGGTATTTTGAGAGGGAGAACGAAAAACCGTTGGAATGTGGGGTCGGATCCTTTCTTAATCTTTTTTAAAAAGGTACTTCGTGTCCGTCGGTGGACCGAAGTCGTGATCGACGAGCCGAAGGAAAGTATATTTTGAACTATGCTACATACCGAAGACCTTCGGCCGGAACCGAAGTACGCTGGACAATCACTCGGTGGACCGAAAAATTCATCGGCGTGCCGAAAATAAAAGCAGTGAACTTATGAAAAAATCGAAGACCTTCAGTCAGAACCGATGTACACTGGACGAATTGTCGGCGAACCGACGGTCTTCTTCGATTAGCCGACGAAGTACATGTAATTCAACTTCGGTGCGATCTCGTCTTGTCGGTTGGAACCGATGGCCTACTTCGGCGGGCCGAAGGTATTCGTCGGTTGACCGACGACTGCTCCCCTCATTACGCAAAACGATTGTGGTTGTCATGCATTTTAACACATGTCAAACCCACAAAGCAGCTCTGTGGGAATCCATAGTACCCTATGGGAAGCAATATTGCTCTGTGGGAATCCATATTGCTCTGTGGGAATCGAAAATGCTCAGTGAGAATCCAAAGTGGCCTGTGGGAATCCACACTGGCCTGTGGAATCCATTGTGCTCTGTGGGAATCCACAGAGGCCTGTGGGAATCCATAGTGCCCTGTGGGAATCCGAGTTTGGTTTGCTCCAGAAAAATCTGGTTCGAACTGGGATGGGTTTCGTTGGAAATTTCGAAGCAGGCCGGGCTAAGTTCAAACAGATGGCGGCTCTTTTTCTGCTTGTTTATTTAAATAGAAAAGAAATAAAAAAAGTCATAAAAAGTACAAACGTATCTTAATATAGGCATTTTAACATCCTCCGAAGGAGTGCAGCTTCAAAATAGACATGTAAGAGCATTTTCCAAAGAAAAGTGCACAAGCATAATTTTACAAGTGTAAGGAAACAATGTGCATTCATATATATGTATTATGTATTATCCATGTCATCTTGTATATGTATTATCCACGCTGTCCATCCATTTTACATATGATTGTGGGAATCCAAAGTGCTCTGTGGGAATCCACAATGGCCTGTGGGAATCAATATTGCCCTGTGGGAATCCATAGTGCTCTGTGGGAATCCAAAGTGCCCTGTGGAAATCCATAGTGCCCTGTGGGAATCCATAGTGCCCTATGGGATTCATAGTGCCCTGTGGGAATCCATAGTGCCCTATGGGATTCATAGTGCCCTGTGGGAATACAAGTGCCCTGTGGGAATCCATAGTGCCCTATGGGAATACAAGTGCCCTGTGGGAATCCAAGTGCTCTGTGGGAATCCATAGTGCCCTGTGGGAATCCGAAATGTCATGTGGGAATCCATAGTGCCCTGTGGGAATCCAAGTGCCCTGTGGAAATCCAAAGTGCCCTGTGGGATTCATAGTGCTCTGTGGGAATCCATAGTGCCCTATGGGAATCCACAGTGGCCTGTGGGAATCCATAGTGCTCTGTGGGAATCCATAGTGCTCTGTGGGAATCCAAAGTGCTCTGTGGGAGTCCACAGTGGCCTGTGGGAATCAATATTGCTCTGTGGGAATCCATAGTGCCCTGTGGGAATCCGAAGTGCCCTGTGGGAATCCATAGTGCCCTGTGGAATCCAAGTGCCCTGTGGGATTCATAGTGCTCTGTGGGAATCCATACTGCCCTGTGGGAATCCAAGTGCCCTGTGGGAATCCATAGTGCCCTATGGGATTCATAGTGCCCTGTGGGAATCCATAGTGCTCTGTGGGAATCCAAAGTGCCCTATGGGATTCATAGTGCTTTGTGGGAATCCATAGTGCCTTGTGGAAATCCAAAGCGGTCTGTGGGAATCCATAGTGCCCTGTGGGAATCCAAGTGCTCTGTGGGAATCCATAGTGCTCTGTGGGAATCCAAAGTGCCCTATGGGAATCCAAAGTGCTCTGTGCGAATCAACAGTGGCCTGTGGAAATCCATAGTGCCCTATGGGATTCATAGTGCTCTGTGGGAATCAACAGAGGCCTGTGGGAATCCATAGTGCCCTGTGGGAATCCAAGTGCCCTGTGGGAATCCAAAGTGCCCTGTGTGATTCATAGTGCTCTGTGGGAATCCATATTGCCTTGTGGGAATCCAAGTGCCCTGTGGGATTCATCTTTCTACACAAAATATATGTATGATAATCCGCTTTTTTATTCTTGTTCTCCTTATAATAAGGTTATAATACGGAGTTTCTTACGAGTTCCCTAAGGATTCATTAGAATCCGATCCAACAGGGATTCATAGTAAAAAAGGGAGCTTCTCGGGAGATATAGATATAGAAATATGCAACATTTCTATTATAGATTTTCATTATTCTATATATTAATACGTAAGAAGGAAAGGAACATGAAAATCCATAGTGCCCTATTGGATTCATAGTGCCCTGTGGGAATCCATAGTGCCCTGTGGGAATCCAAAGCGGTCTGTGGGAATCCATAGTGCCCTGTGGGAATCCATAGTGCCCTGTGGGAATACAAGTGCCCTGTGGGAATCCAAGTGCTCTGTGGGAATCCATAGTGCCCTGTGGGAATCCAAGTGCCCTGTGGGAATCATAGTGCCCTGTGGGAATCCACAGTGGCCTGTGGGAATCCATAGTGCCCTATGGGATTCATAGCGCTCTGTGGGAATCCATAGCGCTCTGTGGGAATCCATAGTGCCCTGTGGGAATCCAAAGTGCTCTCTGGGAATCCACAGTGGCCTGTGGGAATCAATATTGCTCTGTGGGAATCCATAGTGCCCTGTGGGAATCCGAAGTGCCCTGTGGGAATCCATAGTGCCCTGTGGGAATCCATAGTGCCCTGTGGGAATCCAAAGCGGTCTGTGGGAATCCATAGTGCCCTGTGGGAATCCAAAGCAGTCTGTGGGAATCCATAGTGCCCTGTGGGAATCCATAGTGCCCTGTGGGAATCCAATGTGCCCTTTGGAAATCCAAAGCGGTCTGTGGGAATCCATAGTGCCCTGTGGGAATCCAAGTGGTCTGTGGGAATCCATATTGCTCTGTGGGAATCCATAGTGCCCTGTGGGAATCCAATGTGCCCTTTGGGAATCCAAAGCGGTCTGTGGGAATCCATAGTGCCCTGTGGGAATCCAAGTGGTCTGTGGGAATCCATAGTGCTCTGTGGGAATCCATAATGCCCTGTGGGATTCCATATTGTTTTGTGGGATTCAATATTGGTCAGTGGGATTCCACAGTGCTCTATAGGATTCCATATTGGTCTGTGGGAATCCATAGTGCCCTATGGGATTCATAGTGCTCTGTGGGAATCCATAGTGCTCTGTGGGAATCCATAGCGCTCTATGGGATTCTATAGTGCCCTGTGGGAATCCAAGTGCTCTGTGGGAATCCATAGTGATCTGTGGGATTCCGAGTGCTCTGTGGGAATCCATAGTGCCCTGTGGGATTCCATATTGTTTTGTGGGATTCAATATCGGTCTGTGGGATTCCGCAGTGCTCTATGGGATTCCATATTGGTCTGTAGGATTCCATAGTGCTCTGTGGGAATCCATATTCTTCTGTGGGGATCGATAATGGATGTTGTACGGAAAAAAATGCATGTGCAGATTACAAGTAATCCAGTCTTCAGTATGTATTTATTCAAAGTACAAAGTGAATTACTTTTCTCCTGAAATATTAAAAATAATTGAATATTTAATAGTGCTGTATAAATTGAATTACATAGTGCTGTACAAATTAAATTACATATGTACTAGTTGAATATTTAATCCTACGCACGCTCTCTTCCATGGTAAGATGTTTTTGTTCGCGGCTTCCTTGGAATATCTTTCGCTGCAGGTATATCATTCTTTGTTGTTGATGGACCGCTTTCGATGACTTCTACAATATCTTCATCTAAAGATAATTGTACCGGTCTTGTCATTCCTTTCAACTTGAACTGAAGTAAGTCGAAGGCTATTGTTTGCCTGAAATTAGGGACTTCTTCCTGTGATTGAAAATACAACGTAATGAGTTAATAGCGGTTGAAGGACATGATGATTAGACTTCCGGACAATGTAACCTTACCGGAGTAAACTGTACATCCAACCCGCTGCATAGGAAGTCCATAGCTTTCATGACGTATACCCCACATTCATCACTATTTGTTTGTTTTGGGGTCCCATCGACTATATCAAAATGCCATTCAACTTCCCAGAAAGGATTCCCGTCATCACATATATGAAATAACCATCGAAGCCCATATGTGAATCCACATGCATACGATTTGAAATTTTTCTTTCAAGTGGTGGCTATACTGTCGATCAACCAAACTTGTCTCTTCATTGGATAAACTACTATTAAAGTCCAGTGCGATTCGTGAACGTGGACAGGAAAGTAGACCTACAAAGTACATGAGAACTATTATAAGCAAATATGTCTACCGTGCGCATTCCATGAAAAGCACATACATAATTGTAGACAAACCGTCTCGTATTGCCACATGGGCTTTGCCGACCGAGCAACGAGGGCAACAACCGATGGATTAAGTCCATTCAGCATCGTCTCCCTAGTACTGTGGTCACCTGCAGCATATTTACATATGCTGTTGACATCTTTCTGGAACAATACCTGTTTAAGTACGATGAGAGAAAACTATAAATTTCAGGCAGAATTATTACTACATATGATCATATCATTCTTCTTCTTATTAGGAATATTTACCCAGAACCAAGTGGACACAAATAATCAATCCTGGGGGTACGCAGCAGGATAATGTGCTCTGCGATCCGTCAGAAAATCCATGTACGCGTTGATGCACTGTGTAAAGAATTATTCATCAGTAAACATCGACAGTCAATGAAAGAGTTATCGACAATGAAACCTACATTGAACTGCGGCTTACCCCATCATCAACCCATACATTATCCCATATATAATGCAACCAATAATGGTCACCGAAATCGTAAGCGGCTTTGACAATACTGTATTCACCAGGCGATAGCTGTCTCAAAGGGTTCATAAATCCTGGTACATCGGTGAAGCCGAATTCGGACTCGGTGCCAGGTTCCGTGAATGGGCTGCGTTGGAACCTTGAAGGTTGTCGGGCACGAACGGGCTTCATATTATCATCTCCCGCTACCCCGCACGTGAAATGAGGAGGTGTCACAAATTTTGAATGACCCCCAGAATACACGACAAGGGAAGTGCAAACCTCTACATCATCCACGTTATGATAACCGTATGCCTCCGGAGTACGCTGAATTGTATGAGGCTCTATTTCCTCTCCATCTCGTTCATCGGCGGCGCGTTTTCCCTGAAGACACACGATATATACTTGGTTAGTATCTAAATCGCATTATAAATTACCAGTGTGGCACAATTAGAATTGAAAATACCTTCACCGCCTCCAATTCGGCCTCAAGACAAGAAACTTTTTCACCTAATTTCTGATTTTCCTCCTTCACTTCGGCCACTTCTATCTCATATTTACTTACCTTATTCAATAATATCTTATACAATTTATTCCATCTAGACTTTTCATCTGATTTAATCTCAATAGCTTCTTATCGTCTATCCATGTTCTTCTTTGACCTCTTCTCACTTATTAACGACGTGTTTCGAAGAAGTCTTTGAACATCTATAACAGCGTCGCGTTCCTCCTCATATGCTGTGGGAATAAGGGGCCCGGTGCTCACAAACTACACGATGAACATGAATGCAATTATTAGAACATAAAAGTAATGTTAAAACGACAAAATCCACCAGTCACACTACGTTCCATGCATATTACCGAATCTTTTTCAAAGGTTTCAGAAACGCTCGCAGACCGCGCTATCATGTTCATTTTCCAATTGAGAAATCGCGGAATATGGATAACACTCTTTCTCGAAGCCCAGCGATTTGAGCCGGTTAGAGGTGGGAAGGACTTGTATGCCCAAACCTGTCGAGTCAAGAATACAAAAGGAAATGAATAATATAAGGTAATATATCGTGTATTTGGAATGTATAAATTCATAGAATACAATACTAAAGTTACCTGAAGGGCAAATGTGTTCCCACAAAAAACGTACGTATCTGGATAGTAGGCCTTTATTGCCGTGTTGGCATGGTACTACAAGATTTCGTAGCCAACTCGACCCCAAGGATAGTTATTAAAATCATCGATACTATTTGCTAAACTAATATATTCCTCCACACATTTATTCTTTCCAGGAAATCCAACGATTAAATTCTCCACGCATAATAGTAGGGCAAATTTCAGGATATGTGAATGTCTTTTCGACCCTACAAGACTTTCAAAAGTTTTCATTGAGTCTTTCTTTGTAATATGATCGTAATTCTGAAAGTACCGGTCTCGTAACTCGTTCTTCTCTTCTTTTGGCTTGTACGGTGCCCACTTCAATCCCATAATTAATGTGTAATCCATCTCACCAAAACTAGGGCTGTAAATGGTCGGGTTCGGGGCGGGTTTAGCCAAAACCAGACCCGCCCATTTACTAAACGGGTCTGGGTCCAAATTTTAGACCCAGACCCTTTTACTAAATGGGCGGGTCCGGGTCGGGTCCGAGTCAACCCATCAGACCCATTTATAAATGGGTCCGGGTCTGGTCGAGGGAGATCCACCCAGACCCATTTATAAATGAGTCGGGTCTAATGGGTCCGGGTCTGGATCGAGTATGCAGGCATTTTACAAGGCTTAAAACCGGGTCTGGACGGGTTCGGGCTGGACGAGTCCCTTGAAACATAGACCAAACCCGCCCACTTACTAAATGGGTTCGGGTCGGGTCGGGTCGGGCCTAATATAAAGGAAACTAGACCCAGACCCGTTTAACAAATGGGTCTGTTCTTGGACCCAGACCCGTACCATTTAACAAATGGGTCGGGTCTGGGTCGGGTCTAAATGGGTTGGGTCCGGGTACCCCATCGGGTCCACTGACCCATTTACAGCCCTAACCAAAACGGATGATGGAATCATGGATTTTGAACCGTAGGTCACTGAGATGTCTCTGCATCAACGCATGGATGATTGGTCCATGAAATATGAATTCGCTTTCGCTAAAGTCTAGCAAATATCCAAAGCAAGTCGATCGGAATAAATCTCTGCAATTTTTACACCCATCAAATGCAGCCTTCAGTGGAGTTAAAAATTCAATTAAACATTTTGCTGCCACCTTCTTAGCAAAATAATCTGGGCAAGGACCCGGCTTCCTCTCATTCATGCCACCTGTGGATATGTGTTGAAACAATTAGTACAATGAATAATATATAATAAGTTGAAATACATGAATTAACCATAAACATATAATAAATACACATTCGAGGGTAATTGGTGCATAGAGGTGGGAAACGATCCGAGTCGGGCGGTGTTAGCCCTACTTTGCTTTGGCTTGTTTTTATGCCACCCCGATTTGTGGATTGGCTTGGTTTGTGTATGTGTATTATATGTATTATGTATTATGTATTATGTATTATTCATGTTATCCATGTAAGAGGCTGTTCGAAACAAAAGTTCAGGAGCATAATTTTACAACTGCATGGGAACATCAAGTGGCCTTCTATATGTATTATGTATTATGTATTATTCATGTCATCATGTATATGTATTATCCATGCCATCCATCTTTACATATCATTTTAGGACATGATCTTGAAATCATAAACAAAGTTCAAGTGGATCACACCACAGGAAACAATGAACTTATGATCTACGAGCAGAATTAAGCCGAAACAAACCAAGCTGAATTGAACCAAGGTGGATTGAACCGAGCTTCCAGCCATATGGACCCGGTATTACCCTAGTTTGAGCTTGCTTTTGTTTTTTTTTTTTTAAGGAGCTTCACTATGAGGCTTGGTTTAGTTTTCGAGCTGGCTTGGTTTGTGCCCACCTCTATTGGCGCCATTGAAATGTTTATTTTAAAATCCAACCAAAGGTTATCGGGGCCCTTCAAATGGTGCACCTTGATGGATGTAACACATACTGCTTAGGGGGAATCCACAATGCAAGCCGAATTTCACAGTGCTCATTGGGAATCCACTATGCCTGGGGGACTCCACATTGCTCAGTGGGAATCCACAATGCCTAAGGATTCCACAGTGCTTAGTGGGAATCCACAGTGTTCACGAGGGATTCCACAGTGATCAGTACGAATCCAGAGTTATCAGGGGGATTCCATAGTGCCAGGGGGATTCCACAATGCTCAATACGAATCCACAGAACTCATGGGGATTCCACAATGCTCAGTGGGAATCCACAGTGCTCACTGGGGGTTCCACAGTACCTGGGGGATTCCATGGTGATCAGTGGAAATCCACAGAACTCATGGGGATTCCACACTGCTCTGTGGGAATCCACAGTGCTCAGGGGGGTTCCACAGTACCTGGGGGATTCCAAGGTGGTCAGTGGGAATCCGCAGAACTCATGGGGATTCCACACTGCTCTATGGGAATCCACAGTGCTCAGGGGGATTCCACAGTGCTCAGGGCGATTACACAGTACCTGAGGGTTTCAAGACTGCTCAGTGGGAATCCACAGTGCTTGGGGGATTCCACACTGCTCAGTGGGAAACCATAGTGCTCAGGGGGATTCCACAGTGATCAGTAGGAATCCACAGTTACAAAGGGAATTCCACAGTGCTCGAGGGATCCATGGAAGACTTTCGAATAATACACAGGAGAAATAATTAAAATAATACGCATTGTTACCTCTACACGCCATATCAGTCGCAGTGAGAGAAGATTTGAGGTATCGGTGTGGGTCCCACGGAAGAAGGAACAACGGCCGAAGGTCATTTTCTTAGAAGCAAAAGGTGGTGGTCCCCTACGTCATGCCTGGTGGTGGTCCCTTGCGATGACGACGGTGAAGCTTTCTTGTTTCTGAGCAAATGGCTACGAGCCAACGGCCCCACCATTTATAAACCAAAAACCGTTCGTATGTGAGGCCCATTGGATGGTGGCAGAAGAAATCCAATCCGTTCGTACAAGAAGGATTTTAAACTACTATATCATCAGAAAATATGAAGATAAAATTTAGTATGGGTGGACCACACCATTAGAAAAGAATTTAGAAAGAAGGAGAAACGTCAAGACTTTTGTTGACCACACATCACCTAAAAATGAATGCAAAAACACTTCCTCTCATATGAGCGGATCAGATTGGCCATCCGATGGCCAAAATCGATGATTTTGTGGGCCCCACAATCCCCTTGAGAAAAAACCCCGTGCGAAAAGCAACTCCGTACGTCACCAGCTGGTTAGAGGGGCAAAACCAACCACAAACATTCCAATTTCTCGTGAAAAGGCCACTTTGGAAAGATTGTATGAGAAATTGAAGTTTTAGTTAAAATGGCCACACCTCGGGGCTAATATAGTAAAAATCCCTCTGTGCCCGGGGCTGTGTGAGCCCAAAGAGATGACTATTTTGAAAGACGGACGGGATTTTAAAAATCTGGCAGATCCAAAACTCAAGTAGGCCATACCGCACGAAACAGTGGGGATTGAACGCATGGGTGACGGTACAAAACTACAGTTTATCTGAGTGATAATAACCCTATGAACGGTTTGGATGGCATATAAACATCATGGTAAGCCCCAGGAAGGTTTCAACAGTGGACGTTTCTATTCCCACTGTTACCTTGGACGATCCTCCTGTCTTTCAAAACAGATGGATGGAGTGGATTTGTTACGAAAATCTGTGTGGGCCTCACACAGGCCCAGGCCGGGTGTCGTCGGCAATCCGCTCCCTAAGATACCTGTTGTTGATGCTGAAAAGTGGTCAACAGACGAGATGAGGGAAATTCTAATCTGGACAGATGGATGAAATTAATCTCTTGCAGGTGTGTTGTCTGGATCTGGATTGGAAGTCTTCTAGTCCCTGTAACACACAGAGGAAAGCAATGGGAGGTGGCTGGGACCCAGCCGTTAGTCCGTCCTCCGATGCCTAAGTTAGTTGAATCTTGAAAAATCAAATATCTCTCTTTAGATCCGATTTTATTCCATCCCCTGATAACGAGGAGGATGCATCTATTTATAGACTTAGGTTGCAGAGCTATCTTCCTTTTTAAGAAGACGTGATCTTCGCAAATTGCCAACCGAGCTTCCGAGATCTTAGGATTTTCTGGTAGCAAGTGGAGATCCTGGTCCTGATTTATTGGGACCGGCAATTTTTACTCCTGATATCATGGCATGGCCCCACAATCACGGGATTGTCATTCAGCTCGTCATAAGCCCTAGGTCAATCTTTGGAGCTTTATCCGAGACGGTCCTTATCAGGTCGGTTGGAGCCGACGGACCTTATCGGGTCGTTTCGAGCCGACTCGTGTTCAGGGTTTGTAGTGGTCACCTCGATCCTACCAGGCCAGTCCAATTCGTACTTTCAGGTCGGCTCTTTACCCACAACAGAAGCCCCCTTACCCTCGAGTATAGCTTACCTGGCTCGGGGGTAAAAGACAGATAAGAAGGAATTGCTGCTGACCTGGTTACTTTTTGTCACTTAACAGTTGTAGCGTCGTCGCTTCGATGGGCGGGAAAGTGGCATTAAATGCATCGTTTGAAATATCGAGGAGTCATCATTCCTTTGTATGGCGAGACAATGCCGATATGATTTAATCGAACGGGGTACCGCCACGTGTCTCAACAGGCGTTACTTTTCGAATTGCCAGGTAGGGATTCGCCACGTGCCGTTTTTGTATTAAATGTGGTGGGACCCAAGTAGGACCCAAGCTCTTCCCCGAGTATATAACCCAAGACTTAGCCGGGTTTAGGACATTTTTTCTCTTTTTCTTTGGTACTCTGCTCCTCTAAGCCTCTGTGCTATCATCCTTCTTCCCTCTTTACTTTCTTCGATTTTCCTCCTCAAACCGGCGTGCCAGCATTCTGGTACGCTCCCTCTCTTATTTTTCGAAGGATTTCCTTTTTAACTCTCTTTTTTTTTCTATTCGGTAATGTCGGAGCCAGAAACTTCGTGCTCCGAAGCGATTCTTAAAGTGAGGTTTGATGACTGTGAGTCTGATTTGCCCCTTCTGTGCCACGAGGGGGTGAATCCCGCTGAATCGGACTCTGGGGTGAGGGCGGATGATGCCGCTGAAGAGGGGGAGTCTGAACTTCCTAAGTTAGCAGCTGGTAGTGCCACAGCCCATAGGGAGTCCTTTGAACTAGATTGTATGGTTTCGCAAATTACCCAGGACGAGCTGGATGCTGCAAGGGAGATATACGAACTCCCAGATTACATAGAGTTTAGGGTTCCTAACCAAGCTAACAGGCCGAGCCGACCTAGGGCTGAGGGAGGTAGTAGTTTCCTTGATGCACTTAGAGGCCCGGCTAAGATTGCCCTTACACCCTTTTGTGAGGGAAGTCCTTAGTGTCTTAGGCCTCTATTCAAGTCAACTGCAACCAAACGCGTGGAGATGTATGGTCGGATGCTACATATTGTGGCAAAGGTTAGGAAATAAGGAGTTAACTTCAAACGAGCTTTTCTCGATGTATATTCTCAAGTCCTTGGGCGGCCAAGGACTCTATTATTTTTCGTCCCTACTGGGTCAGGGCGGCTCGCTGGTTACCTGCCTGCCTTCCTCCACCAAAACTTGGAAGAGGAAATGATTCTTCGCGTCGGGCAGTTGGGAGTGTATGCCGGACGAACCTCGACCTTTGAGCTTCCGAGTCCGAGCTGACTTTGCTTTACCAGGTCGGATGAAATTCCGACCTAACTGAATTTTCCAAAACTCTTTCCCTCTTTTTTTTAATGTATATTTGTCTGCTTGTATAGTTTTGGCGACCATCCTGGTAGCTTTATCCGCTGCTCAAGAGAGACAGATCTGCAAGGCCCGAGCTCTCTCTGTTGAAGAGAGGGATTTTCGCCGGTTGATTACTTTCAATTCCGTTCTTGAATCAGGTCGGTCGACTGAAGTGATAACTTATCTTTCCTTCTTTTCGTCTCGTCTCCTTCTCACTTTTCCTTCATTCTTGAACAGGGATGGCTCCGAAGGCGGGTCTCCAAGACTCACAAAATTCCGGCCCAATTCCTCGATCGAGGGCAGAGCTCCGCTGAGCCCCCCAGAAAAAGGGTGGCCACTACCGAGGCACAGAGACTGCCACGATTGCCTCAATCTTTCGTGTGCGGATCTAGGCAGCCCTTCGGCTCGGACTCTTCCTTGGTAAGGGCCGAACCGCTAACCACCCAGCCCCCATCCGCTGAAGCTCCGGTCGTTAATGTTCCGGATAATTCCAATTCGCAAGTCGAGTTGGCAGTCCGCCGTCCTGCGCCCCCGACTGATTCCTCCAACACTCCACAGACTGTTGAAGTTGGCCCGGACCAGCCTGCTACTGATGCCGGCACGTCTTGTCCTCCTCAGCTACGGTCTTCTTCTGCTGCTCCTGCTGGGGGTGCTGAGCAACGGGAGGACCAATTCGAGATGCCTCCATTAACAGAGCAGTACTCATCTTAGATCGACGGTGTCAACGCATACATGCGTGTCAACCACAGCATCCCACAGGACCTGAACACTATAGCCTCCTCCGATCCAGACCAGATGGTCGGGGTTGCGATAGAGAGCAGCCTCAGGGTAATTATTTTCTTTGTTGTGTATCCATGATGTTCTTAACTTACATGCTAACTGTGATCATCACTTTCGCAGGATTCGGCTTTGCTGATCATGATCCGCCAGGTAATGGCCGAGCGGAATCGCCAGATGCAGAAGGCTCTGGTTGTTGCTTCCTCCTGGAAGATGAAGACCGAAGCTGTGAAGGCTGAGCTAAAGAGATGTTTTCTTCTGCTGAAGGATGCTCAGTCCGAGCTGAAGGTCGCACAATCGGAGCTGGAAGTGTCTTAGGCACAGGTCTAATCTCTAGAGGAGGCCTTGAGGGAGGCAGCTGTCAAGGCCCAATCCGATGAAAACAAGACCGAATCTCTTGAAGCTGCTCTGAAGACAGCTGAGGAGGAGAAGATGAACTTGGCTGGGCTCTTAAAGGAGGTCCAACTGAAATCTTTGGCCCAGGTCAATGGCGTGAAGGCCGAGCTTGAGAAGCTGTCTGCGGTTTCTGAGGAGTTGTACAACGACGGCTTTCAGGAATGCAGGTGTCTCGTGCTTAAGCATTTCCCAACCCTTGACCTCATGGCCGTAGATGAGGATGAGGAGGAGGACGACGCTCGGGTCTGTGATACTGGGGTAGGCCTCGTCTGGGGCTAACAAGGAATGAGAGAGACTTCTCTCTACGTATTTTTTTTTTTTTTAAGATGTATAGAACATTTTGTTTTAATACAAGCCCTTCTGAGGCAGATTTTGATAATTCCTTCGTGGAATTTGTTTCATTTTGTGTGTGGATGAATCAAGGACTTCTTTGTAGCAACTTTCGTGATTAAGACTTAGTTGGCCGGAGCAGTTCGTGGGCACGTACGGCCTTATGGCTGAGTTCACACTGGCATAATGACTGGATTTTTGTGTTAAAGAGCTGACCTGAAGTTGACATGCTTTAGCTACCAGGCCGGAGCACGAGTCTTACCGGGCTGACCTGTTGTCCCATGTTTAGCAAGTTTAAATTCATGATTTCATGATCGAGATTAGGCCGCACTGAAAGAACGTCTTGAAAGAACGTCTTGGAAAGGATTTTATTAAACCACCGTCTCGAAATACATGTTTTATATCGGATATCGCCTGTTGTTTATGGATAGTAGATTTTGAGATGGTCGGCTTTCCATGGATGGGGAACGGGTTTGCCCTCCATGTTTTCGAGCCAGTAGGTGCCGAGACGACGCGAGGTGATGACCTTATATGATCCTTCCCAATTGGGGCCGAACACGCCGGCTTTGTCGCTTACATTCACTTTTTTAAGGACGAGGTCACTAGCTCGGAATCGTCGTTCTTTCACTCGGGAGTCGTAGTACCGCCGAACTCTTTGCTGATATGCTGTCATCCGTACTTGGGAAGCTTCTCTTACTTCATCGAGTAGGTCTAGGTTCATCCGCAGCTGATCTTCGTTCTGATCGAGTCGATGTCGGCTCGTCCTGTTCGTGGGCATTCCGATTTCCACCGGCATAAAGGCCTCGACTCCAAAAGCTAAGGAGAAGGGTGTTTCCCGGTAGCGGATCGAGCTGTGATTCGGTAGGCCCAGAGCACTTCGGGAAGTTCCTCCGCCCAAGTGCCTTTTTTCTCTCCGAGTTTCTCCTTGAGATGGTTTTTTATAATTTTGTTGATTGCTTCGACCTGACCATTGGCTTGTGGGTGGTGAGGAGAGGAATACACATTTTTAATGCCTAAACCTCTGCAGAATTTTCAAAATCCTTCATTGTCAAACTGACGCCCATTGTCTGTGATTATTGTATTCGGGATCCCAAAACGACACACAATCGCCCTCCAAATGAAATCAGTCAGTTTTCTTTTCCGTGATGGTAGCTAATGGTTTTGCTTCCGCCCACTTTGTGAAGTAGTCGACGGAGACGATTGCGTACTTTACCTGCCATTTCCCCATCGGAAGAGGGCCAATGATATCGACTCCCCATTGAGCGAACGGCCATGGTCCGATCATGGGAGTAAGTTCTTCAGGCGGCAGGTGAGGAATTGGGGCGAATCGTTGGCATTTATCACATCTTTTAACGATCTCCCGGGCGTCTTGCTGAATGGTGGGCCAATAATATCCCTGCAAAATCACTTTTTGCGCAAGTGCTCGGGCCGCGAAATGATTTCCGCAGCACCCAAAGTGGATCTCACGTAGCACGTAATTGGCTTCTTCAGGTTCTAGACGGCGTAGACACGGGAGAGAGAACCCCTTCTTGTAGAGGACCCCATCGACCAATGTATACCGAGCCGATCTATAGTGGATGCGCCGAGCTTCTTTTTGGCCGTCAGGTAATTCACCTTACTGTAAAAACTGGATGATGGGATCTCTTCAACTTGGGGTTGTCGAGACCGGATAAACCTCAACGAGTTCGTTTGACGATATGCTTCGTTGCGGGGAGGAACTCGATGGGTACCGTCCTATCAAGCTCGTCGTCTGTTGACGACGCCAGCTTCGCGAGGGAGTCTGCATTCATGTTTTCATCTCTCGGGATTCGGATAATTTCATAATGGTCGAAGCGCGACAGTAGTGCTTGAGTTTTTTCCAGATATACGGACATTCTTCCTCCTTTCGCTTGATATTCCGCAATCACTTTTCCGACCACCAGTTGCAAATCGCTGTGTATTCTCACCGATCGGATTCCTATCTCGGAGGAGAGGCGAAGGCCGGCCAAGAGGGCTTCATACTCAGCTTTATTGTTTGAAGCTCGGAATCCAAATCGAAGTGCATATTGAATTTTTATCCCATCCGATGAGGACAAGACGAGGCCTTCTCCGCTACCTTGTGAATTTGAGGATCCATCGACGTGCAATAACCAAATGGGTGTGGCGCAATTACTCTCTGGATTTTGGTCGAGTTCGCCGTTGCACTGAGCTTCGTGGGGTTCGGTTAGCTCGACGATGAAGCCGACCACGGCTTGACCTTTGATTGCCGCACAAGGTCGATACCGTATGTCGAATTCGACGAGCTCAACAGCCCATTTGACGAGACGACCTGAGGTTTGGGGATTTTGCAGCACCTGTCGTAGTGGTTGATCAGTTAGTACAGCTATCGGGTGCGCTTGGAAGTATGGCCTCAACTTTTGGGCCGAGGTGATTAACGCCAGAGCCAGCTTTTCGATTTTAGGGTATCGTGTTTCCGAGTCGAGCAGAGCTTTGCTGATGTAATAAACGGGTCTCTGCGTTCCTTGGTCGTCCCGAACTAAAGCCGAGCTAACCGCCGCCGATGAAACTGCTAAATACAAAAGCAGTTCTTTTTATGTGCCGGTTTGGACAGCAGGTGTGGAGAGCCGAGGTAAGCTTTCAGCTTGACAAAGGCTTGCTTGCATTCTGAAGTCCAGGTCATCTCCTTACATTTACGCAACTGTTTGAAGAAGGGAAGACATCGATCTGTAGCTTTTGAGACGAATCTGTTGAGTGCTGCAATCCTCCCTGTTAGGCGCTGGATTTCTTTCACTGTGTGAGGTGAGCTCATGTTGAGAAGAGCCTGTATCTTTTCGGGATTGGTCTCAATTCCTCGCTGATTTACCATGAAACCGAGAAATTTTTCCGAGTTTACTCCGAAGGCGCATTTGCTAGGGTTGAGCTCCATGTGATACTTCATCAATATTTCGAACGCAGTGCAGAGATCGTTGACATGGTCTTCCGAATGCCTGCTTTTGACGAGCATATCGTCCACGTATACCTCCATAGTCTTTCCCAGGTGATCCACGAAGATCTTGTTTACCAGTCGTTGATAGGTTGCCCCGGTATTCTTGAGCCCGAAGGGCATGACCTTATAGCAATAGAGGCCCCGATCTGTGATAAATGCGATATTTTGTCTATCGGGAGCATACATCTTGATTTGGTTATACCCAGAGTAGGCGTCCATAAAGCTGAGAAGCTCGTGCCTAGCAGTTGCGTCGACGAGCTGATCTATCCTCGGTAGCGGGAAGCTGTCTTTAGGACAGGCTTTGTTCAGGTCGGTGTAATGCACACAGACCCTCCATTTTCCATTGGCCTTCTTGACGAGGACTACGTTTGCTAACCAATCTAGATAACATATTTCTTGGAAAAATCCTGCCTTGCGCAGCTTCTATACTTCTTCTTCGATCACCACGTATCTTTTCGTGTTGAAAGAACGCCTTTTTTGACGAACCAGTTTAGTGGTCGGGTCGACGTTTAACCGGTGGACCATTACTTCCGGACGGATTCCGGGCATCACTTCATGGGACCATGCAAAGACATCTGCATGCTCCTTCAGGAAGGCGGTCAAGCTTTCTCGCATATCGCCCTCCAGACACGACCCAATCTTAATGACCCTAGGTTGGGTCGGTTTTGGATAAGGGAATATCTACCAACTCCTCGGCGGGTGACCCCTGCTCCCTTTCATCTTCCCTCGAGTCCAAGGAGGACGCGTGAGAGACGGTTGACATCATGCCTTTGTTTCTTCCTCGAAGGGAAAGTTCGTAGCAACGACGGGCTTCCTGCTGGTCTCCTCTGACCAAGCCTACTCCCTCGTCAATTTCGAACTTCATCGCTAGGTGGTAGATGGAAATGGCGGCTTTGAGAGCCCGTATGGTAGGGCGGCCGATGATGGCGTTATAGGAAGAGGGGGTATTTACGACGAGGAAATCAACCATAATCATTCTCTGGTGAGGTTCTTCCCCAGCTGTGACCGGCAGAGTTATCTCCCCTTCAGGCATGACGCTATCCCCTGTGAATCCGGTCAATGCTGTTTTGACCGGCCTTAATCTGGAACGATCGATCTTCATTCTTTCAAAAGCTGAGGTGTACAAGATGTCAGCCGAGCTTCCCGTGTCGACCATCATTCTGTGTAGTCTCTTGTTGGCGACCACCATCGAAATGACAAGGGAGTCGTCATGCGGGTGCACGATTCCTCGAGCGTCCTCTTCGGTAAACGTTATTGCATGCGGAATAACTTTCGCGACTTTTAAAGGTCAGCTGGTGATGTTCACCGATGGTCCTGGCCCCGGTTGGGACGTTCTTCCGTGTCGTACAGTTTTTGCGAGAGTTCCCAGAATCCCCCGTGGTCGGCCCGCCGAAGATCATGTGGATTTCTTCCACAGGATTGTTATTCAGTTCCTCAGCCAGGTCTGTAGTTCGATCTTCATTCCTCCGACCGTCCTGACGCTGGTTAATGTAGTCTTTCAGGAATCCCTGCTGGATGAGGGTTTCTATCTGTCGCTTTAAGTCAAAACAGTCCACAGTGTTGTGACCGTGGTCTTTATGATACAGACACTACCTCGATTTTGATCTCCGGCTAGGGTCGGTTTTTTATCTTCGCGAGTCGTTCGAAGGTGTGTTTGCCTTTCTCTGCTAAGTACACTTGTTCAATGGTTTCGTTGAGAGGTGTGTATTTTTCGAACCGCGGTATTGGTATTTTCGTTCCTTGAGTAGATGCATTCCGAGCGGCGACGTTCGCTCCGACCTATGTCTTTTCGAGCTGTTATTTTGCTGACGTTCTTTATTTTTAGATGTCGGTCGGTGAGCGTTAACCAGTTCCTCGGCATTGATGTGCTTGGCTGCCCGATCCAAAAATTCGGCCACGGACTGAGGTAGGCTCTTCCCCAACAGACCAAAGGAATCTTCGGTCTCGCAGCCCTCCAATCATGGTGTGTAACAGTACGTCTTGTGAGAGATTTTCGACTTGTACGACTTCGGAATTGAAGCGCGCGAGATAGTCTTTTAATGACTCGTCTTCTTTTTGCTTGACCGCAGCGAGATGGGTTGAGTGTTTCCTTGGGTCGATGCTTCCAATGAACTGAGTGGCGAAGGCTCTGCTCAATTGGGAGAACGAGCTGATTGTCCTTGGTTTTAAGTTGCGAAACCAAGTCCATGCTGAGCTCGTCAATGACAACGGGAAGGCCTTGCACATAATGTGTCCGCTAGCTCCGAGGAGTTCCATTCTGACTTTGAAGTTTTCTAAGTGTTCTGCCGGGTCTCCTATCCCTGAATACTGCTTCAACTGAGGAATTTTAAATCCTTTGGGAAGGGGCTCTCCACGAACCTCATCGGTGAACGGTGATTCAGATGAATCGACCAGTGTGTCCACTACGATAGGTGCCCGGGCTCGTTGTGCTCTTTAGATATCGCTCATTTGTTCCCGGAGCTCTTTCAACTCAGCTTCCAGTGGGCTTATATTGTCGTCCACTCGGTCGCTGGACTCGTGATCGGTTCGTTCATGTTTGAGACGAGCCGTCCTTTTTTCCTCCAGCTTATGGCGCAGGTCGTTTGCGGGCAGGTCCGCGGCTGGCCGGAACCTTGTCCCGGTTGACTGGCTGACGGCCTCATGTTGTTCGACCCGAGTTGGGCGACAAGAATGTTGGGGTGCCTGAGTTTGATGAGAGTGTCGGGATTGTTGAGGCAGGGGGGATAGTATGTTGAGGCTCTTCATGGTTTCTGCCATTAGAAGCTGTCGAGCGGACCAGACCAGTTAAAAGAGTTTTGATTTCATCCAGCCTTTGATTCACGTAGCCGAATCGTTCGTCAACACCTCCTAGCTTTTGGGCAACTCCTCCCACTTGCTCTTCGAGAAGGGACAACTTGATTCATCGATTGCGAGGCCTCTGTTGCCCCCCCCCCGCTGAGTAAAACGAGGAGAGTTCCCACCGAGCTAGATGGCGGGGGTGTTAGGGAACAACCCTTCATTCTCGGAAATTTGATCGTCTGAAGGTCCGGCGATCGCGGACGCCTGCCCTTTATACTTCCTTTTTCCAGCCATGGTAAAAAATATTGAGATCGTCTTGAGCGATTGGGTGAGAACACGGATTTCCTAGTTACAGAAAAAGTAAATGCGTTCCCACAGACGGCGTCAATCTGTTGATGCTGAAAAGTGGTCAACAGACGAGATGAGGGAAATTCCAATCTGGACAGATGGATGAAATTAATCTCTTGCAGGTGTGTTGTCTGGATCTGGACTGGAAGTCTTCTAATCCCTGTAACACACAGAGGAAAGTAATGGGAGGTGGCTGGGACTCAGCCGTTAGTCCTCTGATGCCTAAGTTAGTTGAATCTTGAAAAATCAAATATCTCTCTTTAGATCCGATTTTATTCCGTCCCCTGATAACGAGGAGGATGCATCTATTTATAGACTTAGGTTGCAGAGCTATCTTCCTTTTTGGGAAGACGTAATCTTCGCGAATTGCCAACCCAGCTTCTGAGATCTTAGGATTTTCTAGTAGCAAGTGGGGATCTTGATCCTGATTTATTGGGACCGGCGATTTTTACTCCTGATATCATGGCATGGCCCCACAATCATGGGATTGTCATTCAGCTCGTCGTAAGCCCTAGGTCAATCCTTGGAGCTTTATCCGAGACGGTCCTTATCAGGTCGGTTAGAGCCGACAGACCTTATCGGGTCGTTTCGAGCCGACTCGTGTTCAGGGTTTGTAGTGGTCGCCTCGTCGGCTCTTTACCCACAACACCTGCCATTAAATCAATGGCTGCCTGAGTTGTGGGCCCGAAATTCATCATCAGGTAGAAACATTCATTACGATTAGCAAAGCAATTAAAACCGGAGTCCCACAATCAGCCCCTCAAAGGTGGTCTGTCGGAGCCCATCAGAATCATAAGGATGGCCCACTAAATAAAAGAATAATGACAGTGAGTTGTGACCAATGCATGCGGCTGTCCCTGGCCCATAATTAGAGTTGTACATCCGGCAACCGCACCTGTTAGATGGACCATTCTCAACTAACAGTTCTTTGATTCAATGGTTGGGATTAGAGGTGGCAATGGGCTCGACCCTGGCTCGATACTTAATTGGCTGGGCTGGACCACAATTCGAAAATAGATCAAATCCATCCGTTGATTATGTGGGCCACATAGAGATTAAAAGGCAGAGACATTTCAGAAGACTGAAAGAAACCGTTTATATTCAAGTTGGATGGATAGGTATCGTTTGTCCTATGGCATCAAACGGACTGCTGATCCACATTTACTCGTGTCCATGATCAAATAGCATATCAAACTAACGTTCCTGATTTAGTCTCATCTTTTGAGGAACTGAATACAACTCAAAAACATCAAGATAGATCTGAACCCTCCATTAAATCAAAAGCTCCATCTTGTTGTATCCTGAGCCAAAATCATAGAAAACTTACCACCACAGTTACACGCTCGGAAAGGGGTACAACGGGAGAGATTTTGATCCCGTGGAACCGGACAAACAGTAATATGGTACAGCCATCTCTCTACAGTACACGGGGCAGTGCCTAGCATGGGAGTGGATTAGGTGTCACCCCCTTGGTGGGTATTAACTTTACTGTGGGGCCCACCTTGATGATTTTTCGTATATCCACACCGTCCATCCGTTTTTCCAGCTCATTTTAGTATGTGGTATCAAAAATTAAGCAGAACCTTGAATCATTGTCCCCACTTTAGCTTGGGAAGCAGATTAGGTGAGATATCACCGTATAGAGCAGGGCCACACATGATTCAGGGTATGGACCACACACATGAATCATTGTACCTCACCATCCAACAACCCTGTACATGCATAATCCACGTGTTATATCCACACCGTACCCCTATGTGGTGTACGTTGTATATCACAACTGTTATATCAACACCGTACACCTTAAATCATTGTCCCTACCGCTTTCTTGAGCTTTGGACCTACCTCATTTTTGTGGCCATACACTAAAATGATGTTACAAAATAGATGGACAGTAAAATCAAAATGATAACACCATTTTCTTTTTTTAATTAGTGGGGTAATTGGTGAAACAAGTGGGCCTGGCTCTCTTGCACGTCGATGGATATTTAATAAAAACATCAAGTTACAATAGCGATAAAAGAAGAAGAATATGATTCATGGCCCACCACTCAGACATTGCCCCGGCGATTGAGGGAGTCAACGACCTTAGCCTGAGCGGATGAGAGATTGCCGCCAGAGAGGGTGGGCGCTTCGGTAGCACCTGCACCCCTACTCGTCTCAACGGGTTCCAAGTGTCCCTCCGTACCGTAAGCCTGACGCTTGTAGTCCTCCATATCCGAGTATTTCAAGTACGGGCTGCTCTGTAGAGGCAGCCCTTCCAGCTGCCCGCTGCCCGTCGGGCGCTCCCTCTGTTGCTGCCCTCCCTGTTTCCCATCTTCCCCTTGCCCTTCTTCTTTTCGCATATGCTGCTCTCCGCTCCTCGACATTTCTCTCTCTCTCTCTATCTCTCTCTCTCTCTCATGCACGCTATGCATGTCATGCCCTTATATTTCAACGTCTTCCAATAGCATTCTGACACGATACACCAATGTGTCAAGCTGCAAGCAGAGCTCTGTACGCGTGGCGCAAGTAAGGAGAGCGGATTCCACGGGGAAACACAGACTTCCGTGAAGACCGTGGGACCCACGTTGATGCATGTGGTGTATATCCACGCCGTCCATCCTTTTTTCCAGCTTATTTTAGGATTTTAAGTAAAAAATGAAGCAGACCCAAATCTAAGGTGGACTGCACGACAGAAAATAATGGTAATTCAATACTCATCATTAAAAATTTCTTGTGAGCCACAAGGTTTCCCTTCGTTCAGGTCTGTGTAAACTTATCAACGGGTTGGATGGAAAATAAACATTGCGGTCGGCCCTTGGGAGGTTTCAAGCCCTTGTTTCCTGTGCTGTGGTCCATTTGAGCTACGGATCTACTTTATTTTTTGGGCTCATCCACTAAAATCATCTGAAAATACGAATGGACGGTATGGATATAAAACACGCATATAAAGTGGGCCCCACAGAGTTCACCACCCATTCCGCTTCTCATGTGGAAAGGATTTTGGTTGGACCCGCTTTAAACGAGTCAAGTCAGCGGACGGAGTCGTGGTCAAGATCCGACGCTCAGTATTACTAAATATAGCCACGATTTTAAAAATGTCGCCATATTTACTTGGAAAATTTGTCAAACGATATTATCGTGATAATAATGCTATGTTTTCAAAATCTAAGGGACTATTTAATTTTCCGCAATTATTTACATGTTATTGCGACTTTTATTAAATATTTAAAGGTAAAAATTATTTACTTTTACACATAAAATTATAAATTTATTTATTCATTTATAATAAATAGCTTTTTGTGTAATTTCACCCATGAGCTGTACACAAACCGGCCCAACTCAAAAAGCTCGCCCAACTCGGCTCGAAAAAGGTCGGTTAAGCTTGGCTCGTAAGGTTGAACAAGCCAAACTAAGCCTATTTTATGGGCTCTCGTTGAAAATTCAAACTAAGCTCGAGCCTAGCCTGATCTTGATTCGACTCAGTTCAAATCACGCTCGATTCAGCTTGGCTCATGTACTAGCTCAGTATTTAAAATATATTATATATTATATATTATTATATAATATATATAAAAAAAAGTTTAAAATAAGAAAACAAAATCCTAAGTCTTAAAGTTTCACATTTGAGTGTGCTGCCTCTCTCTCTCTTTGAGCCCCCTCTCTTGCCCGCCTCCCTCAAACCCTAATCACCCTCGTCTGTGGCTGCTTGACTACCTTCCGGCCTCCACAAGGAACACGACCCTTTAATCTCTCTCTCTCTCTCTCTCTCTCTCTCTCTCTCTCTCTCTCTCTCTCTCTCATCTTCTCTCCTCTCATCTCCTCTCTCTCCGCTCATCACCCAGTTAGCCAGCCAACGCCTGGTCATTCCTGCAGCCCATAATCTTGTCCGACAGCCGACTTCCCTCCAGCCCTAGACAACGCCCATTCCGACAGTCCCCAACCTTGTCCGGCAGTCCCCAACCTTGTCCAGCAATGCCCAAGCTTGATAGTGGCTCGAAAGCTTAGCTCAAATTTAGGCTCGAAAGCTTGAAGCTTGAAGCTCAAACAAGCTCGAATTTGGCTCAAAAGCTCGACCAAACAAAGCCAAGCCTGTCAGTTGAGCTCGAGTACCAAGCAGAGCCAAGCTCGAGCTCAGGTCGCCTGCTAACCAAACCAAGCCGAACTGTGCAAAGCTCGGCTTGGCTCATGTACAAGCCCCGTGATTTTTCGATACTTTCGCAGAAAAACGTCAAAAGAAATATCCCTGGCCATTGCAAGAAATTGTCGAGAATGAGATTTGCAACTATGCCACCGGTAGAGAGGTGATATGGTAGCCAGGAGTACCGGAACGAACGCAACTTAAGTGATCAAAGAAAGTAGGGCCCACCTTGATGTATGTGTTTTATATTCACATGGGTCATCCTCATAACAATATCGCAAATTTCCTGTAGCCTAGAATCCTTTATGACCATAAGCTCTGCATGCGGACCCACTGTGATGTCTATGTTGCATTTACTCCGTCCATCCATTTCGCCAGCTCATTCACTTGGCAAAGTATTGTCGGATGCGAATTAGCTATTAGAGATGTACACGGGCCAAACTGGCTCGGTTAGCTCGCTCGACTCGGCTCGATCTAGCTCAATTCGGCTTGATTAAGATGTAGGATTCGAATCAAGTCAAGTTGTTTTTCCTAGCTCGTTTTAGATTTCGATCCGCACACGAGCTAGCCCAAGCTCAATTCGGTTCGACTTGAAGCTTAACTTGTTCACAGTAATTTTATATATATATATATATATATATATATATATATATATAACTTTAAAAAAAAAAAAAAAAAAACTACGACTTTTGTCCCCCACCCCATTCCAACGACCGCCCACCCGCCCCTTCTAAAACCCTAGCTTTCCCTCTCTCCCTCTCCAATCTGTCCGGTCGGAGACCACCACCGAGTGGCCTCCGCTGCCCGACCATCTCTCTCTCTCTCTCTCTCTCTCTCTCTCTCTCTCTCTCTATATATATATATATATATATATATATATATATATATATATATATATATATATATATATATATATATATATATATTTCTCCCTTTCTCTATCTCTCTCTTTCTCCCTCTCTACCCCACAGTCCGAGCGACCCAGTTGTTGCCCTGCCCGACCGTCCCCGTCCCCGGCTCTCTCTCTCTCTCTCTCTCTCTCTCTCTCTCTCACCGTTCGAGCAGCCTAGCCGCTGCCCTGCCCGATTGTCCTCGTCCCTAGCTCTCTCTCTCTCTCTCTCTCTCTCTCTCTCTCTAAGCTCGAACTTGCCTCAAAAGCTCGATCGAGCCAGCTCAAACATGTCAGTCCAGCTCGAAGACCGAGCTGAGTCGAACACGAGCAGAGGTGGCCATTAAACAAGCCTAGCAGGAACAGGGCAAAGCTCGGCTCGACTCGGCTGGTGTACAGCTCTAGCCACATTAGAGAAGTGCAAAGCTGATATTTGTATTTTCCCTTCATCCGGATATTCTTGACATTATTAACAGGTTTGATTGCATATAAACATTACTAAATACTTACTTACAATGGGCTCTTTGGAATTTTTAACGCCGCAGCACTAATCAACACTGTTTCTAGTGGTATAGTTTACCTGAGATTTGGATCTGTATGAGGCTGGAGAAACGGATGGACGGAGTGGATATGCAAAATATTACCCATGTGGACCACAAGGCAGGGGTAACACCCACTAAGCTGTTCCAGGGGTAACACCTAATTCGCTCCCGCTGCGTTCTACACTAAGCAATCCAATCCAAGTCCTTACTGGCCCGCTCGACTTGCAGATCGTTATTAGGCAGTGGCATCTACATGGTGGAACACATCTGATTAATTGATTGGATCTCGTAACTGTGTGTGATGAGGTCACATGCGTGGCGTGTCCATGAGCTACTTTGTACGGGTGTATGAGCTTAGCAAAGCTAAGTTTCACCATAAGTCTTGCTCACGTGGTAAATACCACCGCCACTGCGCTTTTGTTTTCTTCTTTTCTTTTTTTCTTTTTTTTCGGTGCAGAATTAACATGATTCCGCCCCAAATCAATAGCAGGTCTGACATGGTATACTGCCATCGATTCGACCCAAGTAATACACCACTAAAATTATCTCATCCGCCAAATTTAAAAAATAGACACTATCACTAACCATTGCACCTTATTTTCAAATGCATTCTGCTCACTGGTCGTTCACAAAATTAAGTCATCTGGAACAAATCAAGTTGTAATACAATAATATCAACAAGTACGGTTATTGAAACAAGATCAATACCACACAACACTACACAGTGTCACAGGTGCAAAAACACGTACATGTCTTCATCAAAGAGAGAAAATAATAGTCTTGCAAAATTCCTTAGCTCAAAACTTGGAAGTGCAAAAATCAGCCTCATTGTGGGTTTAGTGTCTTCCTTTCTACTCGATAATCAACTACTATATCAGTTCTACAGTAGGGGCAATCACCACAGGTTCTTACCCACGGATCCAGGCACATAGGGTGGAATCTGTGCCTGCATGGCAAGCAAATCAGCCTGTCTCCATCCTGAAAGCTCTCTAGACATACACAGCATTCATGTGCAGCACTTAAGACCTCGTCCCCATCAGCAACGTTGAAAATCTCCTGCTGCAGGCTGTTGATGGCCTCCAGGCCGAGTCCAGGAGGCTTCTTCTTGGTCGTGTCTAGTAAAATGGATGACGGGTCCCTTTGGATATTCAACTCAGTAGATGGTGCATCTGCAAACCATAGCCTCGAGATTTCAGATTCCCAGTCCCCAGTGTCAAGAACCCGGAAGTCATCACTGATTGCAAACTCATCCCAAGAGATGCCCGAGCCCCTGCTGCTTTGCCTAGACAGAAATGAGGTAAAGCTATCAACACCAAAACCCCAACATAACAACAGTAATAACAACAACAAAAAAATGCAACCCAACAAAACAACAACAACAACAATAATAACAACAAGAAAATAAAAGAATATACCAGTTGTCCATGCACCTGGGAATTATATGGTCCCAGTTGTCCAACAACAACAATTATATCTGAAAAATGTCCACAGTTCGATGATCAAAACCGTTGATTAATAGGCTACACCATAGATGCACCATGAACGGTAAATCAGGCCCACAAATAGACGGTCACAGGAGGACAACCAATATAAAATGGGCAAAAACGTCAGATGGCTATCAATTTTGAGGGCACATCCCATCTGCAGTTGAGCCCATTCAGAACAACGGTTTGGAAACACCAACAACAGAACAATGGAGGCTCAAGAATGGAAGATAGTATGCTCCACATCTTCCTTGGGCCAGGGATTATATAGTTCTTCTGCATGAATGCACCATAAATGTATGGGGAAGACTGAGTGAAGATAGCCCCGTTTCAACACTGAGGTCATGGTATCGATTCCCATAGTGGGGGCGGCTAACATTGTGATGTGACTAAAGGGGTGGGTGGGTGTACTAACAATGGGGTGTGTGAACTAACCCAAAAAAAATATGTATGTGGAAGTTAACATCCCTGTCTTCTAAAGTTAACACCATCCTCATAAATGGACATAAATACTCTAGCGCATTTCAATAAAGAAAGATGTGAGGGTGTTTTTGCAATTTTTTACTTATTGAGCTTGAGGGTTGCAGACTGTACTTGCATCAGATGAAAAGAAAGCTTCCTTGCACATGCGCCAACATTGCACCATGTGTCAAATCAGGGAGATTCATTAGGAGAGGCACAACATGAATTTGCCTTGCCCAACAATCAGGGCAGTCCACTCATCAAGTAGACCATGCATGTACACTGAACACAGACAATCGGTCAATTTCTTATAACCAACAATTTATTTTGTACATATGTTGCCCATCTACCAACAAAAAAGCCTGATTTGTTGGCCGAGGATCTACTCCATAAGACCCACCTGATGGACAGCTTCAATCTCTCTCATGTGTACCAATGTTGCTACATGTGAGAAGCAAGTGTAAGGAAAGCATACCCACGCAAGTTCACTTAGCATTGCACAATTTCTTAATATGAAGACAGCATCTGAGCATCAGATGGCTATCTTTCAAAAAAAAAAAAATCTGAGCATCAGATGGCAATATACCAAAAACAAAAACACCCCCCAGCACGTGGATTTCAGAAACTCTATTGAACAATATTAATAAAGTGAGAGAGCTAATACAATGAGAGAGAGAGAGAGAGAGAGAGAGAGAGAGAGAGAGAGAGCAAACCTGTTTCCAGTAAGGGATACACCTCGCAGTCTCTCAAGAAGCCTTGCCCTTGCCTGTATTACAGCTCCAGGAAGCCGATCATTCTGAGCAAATCTTGGCGTGTTGGATCTTGGTGTGTTGGTTCGACTACTTGAAGTCTCCATGCCACTACTGTTGCCCGTGGCAGATTGGCTAGTACTATGATCTTGTCGAACTGGTTCACGTTCCTGTGAATGCCAAATGTCATGTTAGGAGTTCTGTGACCAAAACAAAATCAGCATCTTTTCCCATCAATATTTCACAACAATTGCGGCTTATAGCAGACAGACAAAGCTAAATGATTCTCAATCTAGTTCTTCCAAGCATCAACCATTCACAGGAAAATCATTGAACCAAGTCAGGTTATTGTTCAATGCATTAAAAATCCAGAAAATAAAATAAAATAAAACTAAAAGAACCTAAAGTTACCAAGGTTATTCAAATTCAGCCCAACTCGCATACTTGTGTTATTAAAAATGGTTACATTACGCACGCGCGCACGCACGCAGACACACAGATTTTGGCTTTTGGCAAAGAAGAAAGATTTTGGCTTTTGGCATTCTACCATGACCCTCCCTCGCTGATCTACCACACACACACACACACACACACACACACACACAGATTTTGGCTTTTGGCAAAGAAGAAAGATTTTGGCTTTTGGCATTCTACCATGACCCTCCCTCGCTGATCTACCAAACAAGATATTGCCCATTGTTAACAATTCACAACAACACCTTGACATGTGACTAATGCAACAATCTCAAGCATCAAATAAACAGCAGCTGAGTTAGCATTCAAAAAATACTTGCAGTTCTGCATCTCCTTTCTAATAACTCAAGGTGACAAATGAAGGAAATGATAGAAAATTGGAGGTGATGATGGAAAATACAGTATGGAAGAATCCATATGAAAAAATGGATCACGCTGATGTGTTTTAAAGGCTCTAGCAAATGGTGCTGCAACTTGTTTGTCGAGAACGGTCAACTCCGAGAACATTGGCAATGGCAATCCTAGACCCAACAACTGACCTGTTTGGAAATATTTGTGATTGTCCAAAGGCCATAATTGCCTAGAAATGAGAAGTGAAAGGAGAGGGAGTATCCAGTATGGAAATTGGAAAGCTGGTTTTCATCATTTATTTCCATCTAATCTGTCAAACAGCACTCAGCAAGACGCTAAGATTGAATGTATTGTTAATGGTTGCAACAAGTTACCTAAAATTCTAGGAGCAAATTTGAGTTTGAGAGCAGGAAATGGTTTAGGAGGGGAGCCCAGAAACAGGAGCTCCTGGAGACTTTGTACAAAATAATGCTATAGATTTTATGGGGGAAATCTTAATGCTCCTCTATGATGTAATTCGTGATCGAACACTCAATGAAAACTGGTCAGACAAGCAAGGAATTGAAGAGGAGAAGGAAAACTAGGGAAAACTTCAAAGGAATTGGAGAAATCTTCTCCCTCAAAACCCACCCAAGAAAGAGGAGAAGGGTTTCCAAGCACCCTCTCAAATCTCTCTTTTTTCTTCAATTCAGTCCTCAAACCTCAAACCTATCTCAATTACAAAAATATGGAGTACTTATACCACCTTTTATCTAGTCTTGGTGATTAGTGTGCTCATTACAACTAACACTCAACTAATCTCGACTAATCACCCAAATTCCTAACCAATTATACAAGGAAAAGACCAAGCTACCTTTCACATATTCCCAAATTCTAAATGTAGATAAAACCCGTTAAAACAGGACGCCCTGCAGGCTGCTCCTGGCTGGTGGGAATACTATTCTCACTGGTCAGGGGTGGACTGCTGACTAGCAAGAATGCTATTTCCCGCAACCCAGCAATGGTTGCTGGCTGGTGGAAATGGCATTCCTGCCACCCAACTATGCCCCTACATCACTCTACATGCAATAAATACTTCAACACAACGTATCAGGGAAAAAAGGAATGCATAACTGATTCTTCAAAGCTAGATGAAGTAAATTATAGAATCCTGTGTCTCAACGTAAGCTAATCTGAATTAAATTACATGTGAAAGATACATGGTGTTTATTGATAGAAAACATAGTGTTAGAATTTCCCGGATAATGCGCGGAAACAATGCATGACAAAATTGCTAACATTGATAAAGGGAAAGGAAGGCTTGAAATTACTAATAGAAGTGAAAGAAGTACCCACTGTCTTGTTGACAACAAAGTGAGGGTGGCAACACTTCCAAATTTAGAAGGGAAACCAAACCTTCACTTGCAATTCCATGCATTTCAATTCCAACTAGAAATGATAACAGTACTAATTTGCATCTACTCCCTTAGGAGGGCGCAAGCGCATGCACACACACACACAGAGATCAATTAAAACTAGGAAAAAAGAAAAACCAAAAATATGAAACGAGTTCCCTATATGGATTTTTATTTTTTATTTTTTTGGAGGGATTATGTGGAATGCTTTAGCTCCCCACACAGGAAAATAAAATGTTTAGCCCAGAGGCAATGCCCTGAATTTAATCAACAAAAAAATGGGGGAAAAAAAAAAAGGATCTCCAGTGCTTGGACTACTCAGATGACGCCAAAGAGCTGAGGTTCTTTGGATTTCACGAATGCTATTCTTATTCAAACACAGACAAAACTCATGCACAGCCGATGAACTTTCTTATTCTCAACTAAAAAGGAAAAATTAAATTAAAAAAAGTTCGGGAACGAGCTCCCCAATACAGAGCCAGCAGCCTAACACACCCTCTTTGGCCAAAATATCAGCGACATCACCAGGATCTCCACCGACATAGGCAAGCGAAATGGGTATGTCCCAAATTCCCACTGTTCTGACTGCTTCATAGATGCCCAAACCAACATATTAGGCTCTTTCCATTTCTAGATGGATTGTGAGGAGTAGACCATAGACACCCGACAGATTATGTTCTATGAATGTCAGGATGATTAATAAGCAATAAATTTCCGCAGAGAGAGAGAGAGAGAGAGAGAGAGAGAGAGAGAGATTTAACATATTTAGGTTGATGAAACCCATTTAATTCGAATCATTCCAACTTCAAATCAGAATGAAACACATTACGAATCGAACTAGAAACAAAGAAAGAAGCCTAATCTCCAAAGGTTCTACCTACACCATATGTTTTCACGTATGTTCTTCGATTTTCCTCAACCTAGGTCTTTCACATCGCATTAGAACACGAACGAAATCGAAATTCGAGAGAATCGAAGAGATCTGTTTCCGTACCGTTTGAGAGACGCGTTGGCAGAGATACCGAGCATTTAGAGACGGGCCGTGGGAAGATCGACGGACGGGATCACAATCCTCCTCATGACGGGGGTAGCGATGATGGCGATTGGGGGGGACGCGATCGAGAGACGGGCCAAACCCTAATTCGGAGTTTCGGCCGATACGAGATCTCCTGTTGTGGAAAAGCTCCGAAGCGCTCGTCATGCAACCGTGGTCTCCTCTGTGTAATTATACCAAATGAAAAGGTCCTTCTTTTATAGATAGATAGAGAGGAAATGAAGAGGAAACTGAAATGAAGGTGGGCCGTACCTTCCCTTGGAAGAGAGGGAGGAGAAAGTAGGGACAGGAATTATCTACGACACCTGTTGTAGGGAACTCTCGGGAGTGAATTAGCTGTTACCCGGTTAACAGCTTAGTGGGTGTTACGCTTACCATGTGGGGCCCACCTTGATGAATTTGTTTCATATCCATGCCGTCCATCTGTTTTATCAGATAATTTAAGGACATTAAAAAATAAAACTAAGCAGATCCAAATCTTTAGTGGACCACACCATTGAAAAACGTGGCGAATAACCATTAAATGATTTCTGTAGGGCCACAAAAGTTTTGGATCAAGCTAATCTTTGTTTTTTTTACTTAATCCAGTATTTTTTTACATTATCAACGGGTTGGAGGATGAATAAACATTAAGGATCTGCTTACAGTGGGACTTTGTAAGTTTTTAATGGTGATCGTTCAATCATCACTCTTTCTTGTGGTGTGGTCTACCTGAGATTTGGATGTGCGTAATATTTAAGACTGATTACTAAAATGGTCTGAAAAAACAAATGGATGGAGTGGATATACAACATATCATCAACGTGGGCCCCACGGTAATTGTAACACCCACTAACCTGTTACCCGGGTAACAAACACTAATCCGCGCCCGAGCGGAACTCAGCTTTAACGCGGTACGTGGGCCGCAGTGTGACGTGTGTCTTATCCGCTCCTTCCATCCCTAAAATGAGCTGAGGAGCGCGGATTGCTTTCGCAGGCATCTCCTGCGCAAGGAATCTGGGTGGGTCCACCGTGAGTTTTGTGAGAAATCTACGCCGTCCAACCGTTTTGTGAGATCATTTTAGGCGTTGCGACAAAAAATGAACTAGATCCAAAACTCAAGTGGGCCGCACTAAAGCAAAAGGTGTGTAGGGAAATTTTACCGTTGAAACCTCTATGGGGTCCACAGTGATGTTTATATGCCATCCATACCGCTCATAATGTCATTTCTACTGAGATGAACTGAAAACACAAATATTATCCTGATTCGAAACTTCTGTAGCCCCACGAATATTTCAACTGTGGAAGTTCAATCATCATGTTTTCGGCCCACTTAAGTCTTGGATCACATTAGATTTTGGTCGCAACGCCTAAAATGATCTCACAAAACTGTTAGATGGCGTAGATTTCTCACAAATCTTACAGTGGACCCCACCCTGATTCATTGCGCAGGAGATGGCTGCGAAAGGCTTTAGCAGGCAATCCGCGCCCGGTCCTGTCAAGGCTCCGTGGAACCTCATGATGGGGAGCGGATTAGGTGAGACCGCGGTCAAATACGTTACAGTGGCCCCACAGTCAGGGGTCCCACCCACCTCGGTGGATCCGGGGTCTCACCTAATCCGCTCCCCTCATGATGTATATGTTTTATCTATGCTGTCAATTCATTTTGAAAGATTATTACAGCGCATGAGCTCAAAAAGGAGGCAGATTAAAGATTCAAGTGGACCACACCACAGGAGGCAGTGGGGATTGAAATCTTACCGTTGAAACTTCATGGGGCACAGAAGTTTTGGATCAAGCTGATATTTATGTTCAACATAGGTCTGTAACCTTATGGATGGGTTGGATGACAAATAAACATCAAGGTGGGGCATAGAAATTGTCAATGGTAGGTGTTATGGGGGAATTTCGAGCTAGCCCATTCCAAAGGCCCAAGTATCAATTCTCAGCTCGGGACAAGCCAAGGTGATACGACGATGACCTCTATTGATTTCTACAATTGCGAAGAGCAAAGCAAAAACACAACTCGATCGTCTACTAAAGCCGAGGACAGAGGATCTTTCAATAGCACTCTGCCTAGGAGACATACACTAGCAGAGACCTCATCTCACCCTAGGAATGTCTACAGTCCAAAACGAACCCCAAGTAAGAGAGTTCGGATGCTGAGCTCCCAAAATGGGATGGGCTGACCACCTAAAGGCAGTCCGCGATACCGACCACTTAAAGGTAGTGCTAGATGTCCGCGAGACCCGGATATTCTATCTGAATACTCCAGGACCTATTTCAACTCCTAATAAGATCTCTCTAATATGATCGAAAGAGAGAATCTTATTAAAAATTGAGACTCTACCGACGTATCCTAGTAGGATCCAATTCTCCAAAATCGCCTTTAGGCCCTATAAATAAGACCAGGATCTCCACCTTTAAGCTATGAAAATTCTTTAGCGTTGAACCCTAGCTCGTCTAGTCCTAAACATGATTTAGGCATCAAAGAATCCCCCACCACCCAGGGGTACTTCCCCCTTGCCTACTTCTTCTTTCTTCTACAGGTTCAATGGTCTAGAGAGACTCTCACGTGCAGGTGATAGGCTGCGTGGCTGATCTCAGCCATTTATATAAGTTGTTCAAATCTGTGCGACAACAGTAGGAATTCCATCCCCACTGCTTCCCATGGTGTGGTCCACTTGAGCCTTCAATCTGCCTCATGATCTATCAAAATGTATGAACAGTGTGGATAAAACATATACATTACCATGAGCCTCACAAAGCCCCTTACATGATCAGTCAGTCTCTAGCTAGTTCTTGGTGGGATTAGGTCCTAGTGGGGGTACTACTGATTGTAGGGCCCTATCAATTCCTTTGAGCTTCAATCTTGTGAATGTACTCTCCAAGTAGAGTGTTTCGCGCGTTAGCTGGACCCTTGATCCATGTAGACCAAGGGCGAACACTCATCATTTGTTGTATGGACTATAAGTACAAATGTTTGTCAATTAGCATGAGTCGGGTCCGATGAACCCTTATGGTACTTAAAGACTTAAAGACTCAAAGACTTACGGCGATCAAGACTTGAAGATTCAAGTAATATAAGGAAATGCCTTAGTAATCCTTGACCTTGAAATCCCTAGAACCCATGCAAAACTCTAACCCAACCCTCTAGAAAGCCCCACCCAAATAGAAATACCCTAAGCCTTCTAAACCTAGAGGAGAAGTTCTTTTGATCAGCTTAAACTTAGCACAAAATAAAGCAAGATGTTGAAAATTGAAATCTTAAATCTTAAACAAATGCTCAAGTTCGAGTGATTATTTGAAATAGAAAAATTACAAACCTTAAGAAGATCCAAATCTCAAATGGACCACACCACTGAAAATGGTAGTGAATGCCATTATGCTCATCTTTGTATTTTCCCTTCATTCATGTCTTCTTGACATTATCAAGAGGTTGGATGTCAAACAAAAATTATGAAATACTTATGGTGGTGACGTAGGGAGGACGTGGGAGGTTGATCACCGTCTTCCTCAACGGATAATTCTTGAATCCACTGAGAAAAAATAAAGATAAAAGAAAAATAATTCTAAAGAAATTATTAAAATATTGATTGAATGAGTAAAATTATCTCTACAATGCTTTAAATAATAAACTAAACCTAGTGAGAAGTATTAGACTTCAACTCAAACTCAAACTCAAACTCCTAGAAAACCCCATGTCACGCCCCAAATTCGGTTCTCGACGTCCATTCGTCGTAACCCGAGTTCAGAGGTGGCAGCCTCCGTAGTACCCCGATCTCGGATCCTAACCCCACACGCCAGGTTTCGATCCTGGGATATCACGAGGATTTTAGGGTCTGAATTTTTTTTTGAAACATAAGCATCACCATATGAGTACCATCAAAGACAAACATAATATTTCCACTAAGTCATTTCGTTTACATACAGTACTGAAAGGTAAATACACAATGCATAAATATAAAAACTGTTCACAATCCGGCACCTCCTGCTACTGCACTCCCAACTCCAACTCAACGTTGCTGATACACTCTGGTATAACCTGCAGCGTAACAAACGCGCATAAGCTTCGAACGAAGCTTTGTGAGTGTGTGTGTGCGTGCACAATGCGTATGACAAGCATGATAAATATCAGAGTAAGCAATAAAGCATGATGAGAAATTTAAACCAAAACTTAGCCTAATTAGGCTACACGATCATGTGATATGAATAACCAGTCTACCACGGCTATGCAAGCATGCAATACATATAACTAGCCTACCAAGGCTATGCAAGCATACAATACAGGTAACCAGCCTACCAAGGCTATATACTCATACTATGCAATGGCCTACAAGGGCCTAATGTCACATACAATGATCCAATGCATGTATGCAAATCACCACCTCTCAGTACAGTGGTCCAGATACGAACAGTCATAACGCGATCGCCTAAGCAATGCAGGACTCGGAACTGATAGCTCGCCCAGTGTGGTAGCTCGCCCAGGCTTACAGCCCCGCCCACATCATACCCGCCCACGTCAGGACCGTCCCACACCATACAGAACATCAGTCACATCACTGATACCAATACCATCTCTGAAACGGAACATCACCGGGGTCTCACAGACCTTACTACTCACCAGTAGAATGCCAAAGCCTATCTGGTGTAATAGTGGACCTACTCACAGCTGGTCAAACTCAACCCACTTTGCCAACACTCTTCCGGCAGGTTAGGTCAGACCTCCTTCCAAACTGACCACGTGCAGTGGAAAACACCGCCGTTTGATATTCGGCATACTAGTGTATGATTAAACCACCCGGTCCTTGAATGGAGCACACCTTAGTACCACGGGATAAGGGACTTTCACCCAGGGACATCTTTGGCATCCAGTTTAAAGATCACATATTTTCGGTGTTCTGCAAACCACGATGGAGCTGTGGTTACAACGTAGTGACCATGCTATATGCGGCACAAGCAGACGGGGCAAAATGCAACCATGCATACAAACGTGGGACGACATGCCCGAGCAAGTCTCCAAAGAGCACCATAAAACTATAGGGTCTCAAATACAATGTCACCGTCAACTGGTAATGAACTGCACGACAACGCGACCGCTATGGCCGGTTGATGCAAGACAATCAGATGAGCCAAGCATACAGTATGAGTGTCAACAAGTAGTCAATCTACCACGATGGCAATAAATCAATCTAGTCTAACCTATTTGAGACATGATTAAGATAAGGGGACACATATGAATGATCGAGTCATAGTGCGGGATGTCGCTAGCCAGGGGATCTCGCACCAAGGGTTATAAGGTATGCTAAGCTATTCCTACCATACAGTGTAAGTCAGGATGATAGACTCCTGTCCTCGAATAGTCCCATACCTATTGGAGAGGTTTGCGATAGAGAGCACGTGAATTACATTTGCACGACTACATCTCGAATGCTTTATGAATGCGTTTATGCCCAAGTGGTCCCCAACTAACAATGGTGATTCGGGATACATACTCATTACACATGCATAGTGGTCGTCGAAGCATATAGTATAAAGATCACATATGAGTATTCCAAACAACACTACGTGTGGCAACAGACATACTAAAAACATCATAAAAAGATAATTCACTTATAACACAAACAAACATAAAGAGATAGGACCCTAAAGAGATGGTATACAACAACACAGATAGTTCCAACAATTGAACGGTGTGGATTAACCTTCAACATTCAGATAACCCAAATGGAAAGAAAATGATTGAATACACTACCGACACGTCAAAGGTAGAACCGACTTGAGCGGCAAGAGTGGAATACCCAAAATCATGCCGAGACCCATAATCCTCTAGTACAGTGGAGATAAACACAATAATGATCCGTAAAAGGAATGTCTTAGAAGGGGTTGCAAGATAGACAGGTCATGATAGAGGATCGTAAATGGTAGGAAAATCTGAGATAGATGGTCAATAAAATGAGGTCCAAAAAGGGACGACAAGTCTAACATCATACTACAAGATAGGCTCCATATAATGGATGGCCTAGATGACATACGAACGTCGAGGATGAGCCCCACACTCGTCCTAAAGGTAAACAGACGGTGTGGATGGGATATACACGATATGGTGGTCTTTAATGGTTGGGTACAAGGGTAGGAGGGGTGAGTCATATGATTATACAATAAGCTAAGTTACCAGGATCAATCAACATGGTGAGTCAACAAGGTGAGTCAATAAGGCAGGTTGACAAGGCGGGTCAATATGGTGAGTTAACAAGGTGAATTGACAAGACGGTTCAACAGGGTGAGTTTAAGAAAGTAGCCCTGTTACTTGGATCGAGCGAACTTTAGGGATGACCTTTCAATAAGGGTTTACACAACTAATCATCAAGGTGGATCCACGGGATGGACAACGCGGTCATTCGAACACACACACTAAGGTGGTCCCAAGACCATCCTATACATAACATGCTAGGGTCCATTCATTTGAATGGTTTGGATCAAGCACAAAATTAAGGCGGTCCTAATCGATGGGCAACATACATATCGCACCATAGTGGCCAATGGCTGACGTGGATAGAACACATGCATAACAAGGTGGACCCATGGTTGGGGATAACCGCACAAAGGAGTGGGGAAGCCGCATACATCAATGGGCCCCAAAGTTTGGGATCAACCCGATATTTGTACTTTTCCACTAATCAAGTGAGATGGCAACCAAACAGCATGGTAGGGCCCGCACACCACACGTGTGGAACCCCACCCATGGCTGGGTGACTTAAGAACAGGAAGAATGGCAAATAAACATAACAGATGGGTCCCATAAAGTTTCCAATGGTAGGCGGTCAGTCACCTTATTTTCTACGTGTGGCCCACCCAAAACTGGGCCCACACCCCTGCCAAAAAGAACGGCAAGGTATACCCAACATTCATCAAGGTGGGACCCTAAAGTTTGGCCCCATCACCTTTGGTTAGATGGATGAATAAACATTACAATGGCCCCAAGGAAGATTTCCAAAAGTGGATATCAATGACCACTGTTTCCTACAATGTGGTCCACCAGAGCTTTGGATTGCCTCATCTTTTCTTGGAGGGCCCATGGACTAAAATAATATGGAAAAACAGATGGGCGGCATAGATAAAACAGATACATCGAGGTGGGACCCACAGGGTAGGCCACCTGCTGGGCAGCGTGCTAAAGCATGCTGCTTGGAGCATGGCACCCAAATGGGCCTCAAGAGTTTTGAATCAAACTGATATTTTCGTTTGCTCCTTCATCCATATCCATGTGATCTTATGAACAGGTTGAATGACAAATAAACATCACTGTAGGGCCTTGGGAAGGTTTCAACGGTGGAATTCATTATTCCCACTATTTCCCGTGACATGGTCCACTTGTCATTTGGATATGCTTAAATTTTGGGTTCAGCCACTAAAATGAGCTGGAAAAACATATGGACGGAATAGATAAGGCACATACATTCTAGGTGGGTCCTACGAGTGGGCCACCTGCTTGGCAGACCCCCTTCTGTTGGATGACAAATAAACATCACTGTAGTGGGGCCCACAGAAGCTTTCAATCAAGCTGATATTTTTGCTTTCCCTCTTCCACACGCACGTGTGAACTCATGAACAGGTTGGATCTCAAATAATCATCATGGTGGGCCTTAGGAAGGTCTCAACGGTCTGTCACTGTCCCCACTGTTTTCTCTCAAGTGGGGTCCACTGGAGATTTGGATCTGTCTCATTCTTCAGACCATGCCCTAAAACGATCTCCTCAAATGGATGGACGGTGTGGATATAGCACCTGCATCATGGTGGGACCCATAGAGTGGGCCACCAGCTGGGCAGTGAGCCCAGCTGTCAGCGACGCCTCTCCTTCTTCTTTTCTTTCTTTCTCTTTTTTTTCATGGTTTTGATCGAGTGGGGCCCACATAAGGGTGATCCACTCCGTCTATCAGGTTCCCCAGCTCATAGGGGACCTAACGAGCCCAATATTGGGTGGTTGGATTGGTCTACAAACATCAATGTGGGCCGAGGAAGTTTCGACAGTGGGCATCCTGTTCTCCACTATTTCCTGTGATGCGGTCCGCTTAAGATTTGGATCTGGTTCATATTCGGGCCCTGGCCCTAGAATGACTTGGGAAAACAGATGGACGGTGTGGATACAACATAAACATCAAGGTGGGTCCCACGAGTGGGGACCCCATTCACACGTCCAGGTGACGCTGGACTGTTCCAGCATCTGATGTTCCCCTTTTTCTTTCTTGCTTATTTCAAGTGGGGCCCACATAGGTATAATCCAATCCGTTCATCAGGTTCCCCAATTCATGGGGAAACCGCAGAGTCCAATATTGGACAGGTAAAAATGCTCACAAACATCACAGGTGGACCCAAAGAGTTTCGACAGTGGACATCCTTATCTCCACTGTTTTCTATGGTGTGGTCCACCCGAGATCTGGATCTACTTCATTTTTGGTACCCAGCCTTAAAATGGGCTGGAAAAATAAGACGGACGGCGTGGATCAAATACATGCATCAAGGTGGGTCCCACGAGTGGGGACCCCACGGTCAATGCCCAAAGGGGCTAGGCGCTGCTAGGCAGCAGCGTCCTCTGGACGCTGTTTGTCCAGCGGCCATCCTCTTCTTCCCTTTTATTATTATTATTATTATTATTATTATTATTATTATTATTATTATAGTTAAGTGGGGCCCATTCATGGATGATCCAATTCATCCATCTTATTGCCCATCACAAGGTGGGCCCAAGGAAATAAAATGAAAGGTAAACGAGAAAAGGGGGGAAAAGTTTGCACTCACAATGATGGTTGGACGGTTGGATTGCCGATCGGACGGTCCAGGATGATGATCGGGGTCCTCCAAGCTTGATCTCCTCCTTCAATCTCTCTACTTCTCTCTCTCTCTCTCTCTCTTCTCTTCTCTCTCTCTCTCTCTCAAATCTCTTTCTCTTTCTCTCTCCTTTCTTTGCAATGGAAATGAGAAGGCCTCCTCTACCCTACGTATGCACTTGTATGGGTAGAGAGGGGGATGCATGAGGTAATGATGATGATGATGGGAGAGGGCATGGGAGGTATGGGAGGCATGATTAGAGTTGACTTTGGAGGTGAGAGAGTGATGGGGTGGGTATGGTGTGTATAGACTAGGGTAATGAGAGGGGTATGGGTGATTGATTTGATTGATTTGACATATTCTTGGAATTTGTGCAAGTGAGGCCCACGCCACACGCGCGTTGCGCGGCCCACCTCGGATTGCGCAAAAGTACGCAGTATTTCACACCGGGTATCGTAATGGGGCGTGCCGCGAGGCGTTGGAATAGCAGCGCCTACGCGGTCACCGGGGTATAGGTCTTGGGTTGATGCGGTACTAAAATAGGGTCGCGATCAAGGCTCGCAAATCTGGTCCATCCGGGACGTACCGGTACCGAAAACTAAACGTACGGAGGGCAATTCAGGGTACGGGTCTTACACCCCAACTTACTATTTATAGAAGTCACTCATTCCTATTAGAACTCATGGTTTACAGGGAAAAAAAAATTCAATTCGTCCCAACCATGTGGTTCGACACACTTTTCTAAGCTCTTTCCATGTTGGGCACGACTTCTAAAACCCTACAGATTAAAAGATATAATTAAAACAAAATTTACTATAAATAGTAAAATTGAAATAAAACTTTGTTAATGACTGACAATCGGGTCAAATCTCGCAATTCTAGCTTGGGCAACCCGGGTTAGCAAGTTGGTTGGCTTGAGTAGCTCGAGCTACCCCAAAATCATTATTATACATCCAAAAACTCATTTTGAATTGCGAGACACGATCGTTTTATGATCCTGACAGTCCGGATCACTTCCGACCCCAATCAATATTCCTCTTGTCCATTTAAGCTAGGAAATAGTCCACGACCCGCTCTACATTAGGTGGGCCCTTGGAAGTTTTTAATGGTGGGCGTCTAGTCACCATTGTTTCTTGTGGTGTGGCCACCTGAGATTTGGATATGCTTAGTTGTGGGAATGTGGGGTCTACATCTAAAAATGGGATAAAAATGAATGGACGGCATGCATATATATATATATATATATATATATATATATATATATATATATATATATATAATCATAGGTGGACCCGACGGCAAGGGTAACACATAGTCCGGTCCCTCATACAACAGGTGTTGGGGGGATCCACTGTCGGATGCAGTTTGGCTGGTGACCTGAGCACCAGCTAGCTGGTGTCAAAGTTATGTGGCTCCCACCCTAATGTATTTATCTATCCATTTTGCGAGATCATTCTAGGGCAAAAACTAAAAAATTAGGCACAGATTCAATGCTCAGGTGTACCACACCATAGGAAATAGCAGGGAGAAAACCTTTCGAGGGCCCACTGAGATGTTTATTCCTTATCCAACCCTTTGGTAAGGCCACGAAGACTTGGATGGAGGGAAAACACAAACATTAGCTTGATCTAAAACTATCGTGTCCTTTAAGAAGTTTTCAATCTTAAGTATTCAATCCCTGTGGTGTGGTCTACCTGAGCTTCGGATCCGCCACGTTTTTAGGCTCATGCATTAAAATGAGCTCAAAACATGGATGAATGAAGTGGATAAAATACATACATCATGGTAGGTCCACAGAGCTTTGACACCAGTTAGCTGGCTGCTGTTCAGGTCACCCGCCAAACCGCGTCCGGGGATTCCGGTCTGGTTAGAGGTGTGTGTGGATATTAACTCGTGTCCGAATGCTGTTGGTGGGAAAAGTGGTGCAGAAGATAGGGTAGATCAGGTACGTCTGATATATGGTAGACCCTAGGGCTGAAAGTTGGGCGGGTTCAACCCGACCGACCCGTGACCGACCCGACATTGGGTTGGGCTTGGACAAGAAGTATCGAACCCGATCTTGAGCTTGGGCTATGAAAACATCAACCCGATGAAGTTTGGGTCGGGCTTGGGTTGAGGTCTCGGGTTGCCCGACCCAACCCGAACCCGATCTATATACAAGTTACTTATACTTTTATTATACTTTGGTGAAGTAAACTTATGATGTTTACTTGTATTTTAACTTATTTGTTTAGGAAAAGTGAAGTTCTTTACATAAATAAATACATATATAATTAATAAAGCCATAGGTACCAAAAGTAAGGCATGTATTGAAACATAATAGACTAATGTAACAACGAAAATATTAGCATGTATCAACCTGACCAACCCGATCAACCCGACCGAGCCCGCTTGGGTTGGGCTTGGGTTGAGAATTCCCAACCCGAGGTTGGGTTGGGTTGGGTTAGGGTTGAGGTATAGGAACCTTGGATTGGGTTAGGGTTCAGCACCAACCCGACCCAACCCGCCCGACTTTCAGCCCTAGTAGACCCATTTCCCACAGTACATATATCATTTATATTTAATCAATTAAGACCGTCCATCTAGTTTTAACTACATTAGATAGAAAATTGATCAAAATTTACATCCACCCTATCGTCAAAACCATCTGATCGATGTCTTTCAAATTGACGGTCAAAATTCGCTAAAATGAAAGAGAAGAAACTCGATGTCTAGAGTTGTTTATAGATGTACTTTCTGATATGTGCATCCCATCTACGATGGGGCCCAACATATGGACGTCTCTTTTATAAAAATCAAATGCCACGTGTACAACGGAGGGATGGCTCCACCACATTCCTGGTGGATAATCTCCCACTTCTAAATAAGGGGTGGTCACGTGACTCACGTCAGTCCAGGCGTTAACGTTTCAAAATGGAAGACTATGACCCCGTGGCAGAGTATGACAACCCATACGCATCGTCCCAGAAGCTGCATGAGAATACTGTTAACTAAATCCAAACCGTAGAATTCATTGGGGGGGCTATTTTAGATAAGTCATGAAGTGAAATTTACACTGAATTGATCATCTAGATGTCTTATTGATTTCCTTTACTTGGATGGTTCAAATAAAAAACATCAACGGTCCAAACAAAATTAAGAAATATGAGCTAATCTAAGTTAGTAGTATTTAATGATCTTATTTTCACCCCGTACAGTCAGGAAAACTATTTTGATTGATGTAGATACATTCTTTCCGTACACTGGCCTTCTGCAAGCGTATCATCTTACATACTCTCACAGAGTATTAATGTTTTTATCGAGCGAAAACCGCAACACCGTGCAGTTTCCCATGGAAGCGGTGGCAACCTCGCGCCTTCCAAGTGATTGCGGAGGATGAACGTTTACGGTCCTGAGCCCCTAAACAGGGACAGTCCAGAGGCGTGCATTTCGTAAGAAGGGCCCACTGTCCGATAATCTACACCGTTAGGACGACTGTAGTTTTGAGTATCTCCCCATAAGAGCATCCATGGTAGAATCCGTGAATCAAATTACCAACTTGGATGCGGCCATTGCAATCTGACTGTCCAATTCATGGTAGTTCTAAGTGGGTGTGTACCCCACCACACCTAGAATTCCGATCGACTACATAGAAATGTTTGAGATGCTTAATTGAAAGCTACAATTCGGCAGAAATTATTCAAATCAATGATTTGACCATATCTCTTGAATTTATTTGAATAGTAAGAGTTGTCTGGCACAAAATGACTTTTTGATGATGGGTTTCACATTGATTCGTTGAATGATCTTAACCATTAAATTAACGGATAGAAAGTGCATGATCCATGTCTATTATATACTAGACAAGGTTTATCTTTGATCTCGACCATCCATCTTGTGGAGCCCACCTTTGATTATTGATCGCTCTTAAAAGTCACTTGGACAGGATGATCCCAACCACCTAATCAATGGGATGAAAAATCAATAGATGGGGTTTACTTTGACAGCAGATGTAGCTTACTAGAGAAGGTACATTCAGTGATCTTGATAGCCTAAAAATATGTCCATCCTATTCTTAAGTGGTCATCATGTGTGAAATCAAGATGCAAGGCTTCCATCATCAACTTTGGTGACGAATCAACGTGCCTGTTTCCTAGCCCATACAGGAGTGTAAAAGTGCTATGCGAATAGGCTCTTGGTATTAGATTTATCAGACACTTGCATTGAAGGATTAACTCAAGTCTCTAGATTAAGATATTCATCATAGTTGGACTATGATCAAATTATATATATTAATTTTGACTAATCCTTAGATTTGATGACATAAAAAAAAATCAAATTCCTGATATAATGTACTTTGGCCCACCTCATGGTGTCAATTGAAATGGCTTATATATAAATGCTATTAAGTTCATGTATTACAATACATTTGAAGTATATATGATTTAATAAAGGATCCACTAGTCGCTCAAAAACTCTCTTATAACTAAGATCTTGTAGATCAAATCATCCATCAAATGGTTATTCACTAATACTAGTACTCCAAAGTAAGGTTTTAAATGATTTTATGAATATATTCAATTGTTGGTGTTTTGTTTTAACTATTAAAATATTACATTACACTTAATTGTAATTCTGACAATTAAGATCCCACGGTCCATCATTAATTTTCACAAGTTTGGATTAAGGATGAATGGTCATATTCAATGGAGGGATGACACCAATAAGGGTATAAAGTTAGGCAGAATTTACAGACATTAGATGTAGTGGGGTATACCAACATTGATAAGGCGATGGAGCACCATACTAAGGTATTTTTCTAAATACTTAATTTTTTTCTAAATAAGATCATATTCTACAAAAAAAAAAAAAAAAAAAAAAAAAAAAAAAAACCATGGAAGAGATAGCCTTGGATGCTCACAATCCCTTGGGGTCACCACTTTAAGAGAGATAGAGAGAGAAAAGTGAGAGAGAGAAAAGTGAGAGAGAGATTACTCATCTCTTCTCATTTCCTAGAGAGATAGAGAGAGAAAAGTGAGAGAGTGAGAGAGAGATTACTCATTTCTTCTCATTTCCTACACCTACACGTCCACGTGTGTAGCCCACTATACATATCTCTCTCAACGTAGCCCTAGCCCTACTCTAGGGATTTTGCATGTAGCCTTTCCTCCTTTCTTTGTTATGATAGATCTCTCGTATTTTGATGAACAATATAAGGAAATCTATATATAAAGCCCCTAACAGGGGGCTTGACCCCCTCCAAAACCCGATCATCCAAATTGTATATATGAGAACTGATCCAAAACTTGATTGGAAGACCCAAATAAGATATTTAGGTATTTCTGTGCACGGGGTATAAATATTCTCTATGAGAATTGAATTAGAGTTACAAAGGAGAAGCTTTTCTAAGTTCTTTGGATGCTGGAAGTTCTGGTGTTGTAATTCTTTTTGAGAAGATATTAATTTCCCATTTATGGAGTAGGAAAACATCTTTGATTTCTAAACATCTTTTTCGGGCTGTAATACTTCGTGAAATCTTCCCTATGCTTTATTATCCAAATATCTCAGTGTCAAATCAATTAAAAACCTTTCCCATATCCTTTGATTTTCTAGAAATTGGTGATATCCAAACCCGACCAAACATGCACTCATACAGAAAACACTACCTACTTCCACTGTAAATTCAGATACTGTAGAGCTTTGTGATCAAAATACATCAAGCGTGCATGTATAATTGCAAAACTCTACTTCATGTGGAGTACAAGTCCTAACATAGTTGAGTTTCTTGGTGAAATAAGCAATAGATCATCCTCTTTTGGTTTTGATTAGTCATTGGACTCTTCCATTTCCCCACCTCTTCCAACATCCCCCAGTAGAATTTGGACTTGATCATGGTCCCAACAATAACTACTAGAATTGTTTTTGGGCTATGGAGGTGGTTGAGCTCCTACATGACTTTCTTGTTATTGGTGATGTTTGAAATGCTTTTTCTCCATAGATGGCATGCATCAAATGCACAGGATTTATGAGATTTAGAAACTTACTCCATTTGTTAATTGAAGAAAATGTTCAGTGGTTTTGGATCTTCCTCTCAACTCACTAATACTTGATTTATAAGGTACAAAGACAAAGATCTACCCATAATCAAACTCTCCTTCTCTTACTTCTCCACACCTCTTCGAAGATAGAAAATTCATGCATCCTCAAAACTCTTCAAATGAACGTTCATGGGTTCCTAGGGCATATGATATATGTGTAGGACCACAATCCCAACAGACCCCACCATGTGCTCATTCTAACTATCCAAACTATCCCCATCCACCATATGTACATGTACGTGGCGTGGTACCCACCTTAAAGATTAATGTTACAACCATAACTTCGACCATTCTCTTCCTCCTCTACCCCTAGCATGTGACCCCTGTTTTGGCCGCACACGCATTAATATAATCAGATTTTATGGGTTAAGAAGGATCATCTAGATTGATTAACTTCAACAATTCGATGAAATGGATGTTCATGAAATAAAATAATAATAATGATTTAAGTTATATGAGCCCACCTATCATAAACTAATGAATTTGCCATCCTTTTCAATGGGTCCGTACATGGACAATATGCGGGCTCATGTCCATGGCCCTGCAACTTCGCTAAAATTTCAATGCAGAAAGTATGGGGCAATAGGCTTTCTTTAGAGTCCATCTTTTTGTGAACCCTCATATCCTCTACATCAGATACATGACTGCCAAACTGACCATTTTTCCACTTGATCACGACTATATGAAGTTTTAAAATAAGAAGAAAAAAAGAGGATTTTTACTGCAACATTGAGATTTTACCAAATAGTGCCTCAGGAACGGTCGGAGAGTGCTTTGTCACTGGTGAATTTATACCACCATCGTTGTTTATATTTTCTTTACAAAGCCCGATTGAGAATCATCGGGCCCCTGGTATGCATCTAACATCCAACACATAAACAGATGCAAACCAACATTATTATTAGATGAAACAAAATTACTAAGAATCCAATCATAGGTAGGCCAATCCACAAAAAAATAATGTACACCACTCCAATAATTGCAGCCCATTTGATGATTTGATTAGCTTGATTATTTGTTTGTATGATCACCATGGTGGGCGCATATGTTAGACAGGTTAGATGTTTCACCCATACTTCATAAGCCCCACAGGTCTCCACTTTCACTACTTTTTAATGAAAAAATTAGAGGACAACATTTTTGTAATTTCCTCTCTCTAGGAGTACCTTTCTGTCATTTGTATAGGCATTAGTTGGTAAAACGTTGATTTCAGGGGAATTTTGCAGTAAAAATACATTTAAAAAAAAAAAAAAAAAACAAGAATTTCACAACTTCGAAGAAAGCTCCTTTTGAAGGGATAGGGACCCCAAAATCAAAATTAGGCATGAATCCAAATCCTCTGTTGGATTTCTTGTTTGTAGCCTTTTTATTGGTCCACCTAATCACGAAGGTTTGCAACCTAATCACATCCTTAGTGCAACCTAATCACATCCTCGTGCAACCTCATCACACTGGTGTCACACAGTGTGATGTGGACGGCTAAAAAGGCTGCAAACAGAGATTTCCTGTTTTGCAGCCAACAGAAGATCCGGACTCTCCAATTTGCGCTGACCTGCTGAACTATAAAGACCTTAGAACGTCTAGTACTAACAAGGTGATGTAGGGGAAGAACCCCATGATCGAGGGCGTGGATCACGCACCTTCCTGCGGGAGATGGACAGGAAGAAAAACAAGAGAAAACTAAGGAATTTCATATTTTGGAGTTTCAACTCAAACAGGAAATTGTTATTCCCGTTTTTGAACTTCGACCCAACTTGTGGGGTCCATCTTGATCATTTATGATGATCCATTCCGTCCCTTTTGTAGAGCTGCTCGACGCCGAGAAAACTCAATAAGTTTCACGTCGATCCGAGTTACGGATTGATCGTGGCGTCCAAAATGGTACGAACTGTCCAGAAAGTTCTGAATTCCGCCTACTGAAACTGGAGATGGTCCAGGTAGCCCAATACTACTGATATGGAGAATCTAAGCCGACCATCTTGTAGAATACGTCAATATCAGTAAAACCACAAAGCTTCGTGGTAATTAGATATGTGGATTGCTCGTATCAGCGGAAGGAAGACGGTGCTGGCGTTATACAATTGCGCAGATTTTTCTATTTCTTTTCTAATTGTATTAGGATTCTTTTCTTCCTTTGCAAGTTAGTATTAAGTACGAATTTAGGATTTAATTTATTATTTAAAGCAAGTTAATTATGTTTATTTGATTCATTCATTCAATTATCAATAAATCAATTATTCGGAATTTATTTCCTCTTTTTCTTTTACTTCTTCTCGTGGATTCGAGAAACTATCGGTTAGGGAGACGGTGATCGACCTACCACGTCCTCCATGCGTCATTGGTAAATGATGTAGGAGAAGAACCCCATGATCGAGGGCGTGGATCACGCACCTTCCTACGGGAGATAGACAAGAAGAAAAATAAGAAAAAACTAAGGAATTTCATATTTTAGAGTTTCAACCCAAACAGGAAATTGTTATTCCCGTTTTTAGATTTCGGCCCAACTCGTGGGGCCCATCTTGATCATTTATGATGATCTGTTCCGTCCATTTTATAGAGCTGCTCGACGCTGAGAAAATGCAACAAGTTTCACGTCGATCCGAGTTACGGATTGATCGTGGGGTCCAAAATGGTACGAACTGTCCAAAAAGTTTCGAATTCCGCCCACTGAAACTGGAGATGGTCCAGGTGGCCCACTACTACTGATATGGAGAATCTAAGTCGACCATCTTGAAGAGTACGTCGATATCAGTAAAACTCCAAAGTTTCGTGGCAATCAGATATGTGGATTGCTCGTATCAGCGGAAGGAAGACGGTCTGGCGTTATACAATTGCGCAGATTTTTCTATTTCTTTTCTAATTGTATTAGGATTCTTTTTCTTCCTTTGCAATTTAGAGTTAAGTACGAATTTAGGATTTAGTTTATTATTTAAAGCAAAGTAATTATGTTTTTTAATTATTCATTCATTCAATTATCAATAAATCAATTATTCGGAATTTATTTTCTCTTTTTATCTCTTATTTCTTCCGTGGATTCGAGAACTATCGGTTAGGGAGACGGAGATCGACCTACCACGTCCCCCCTGCGTCATTGGTGGTATCAGAGCGAGGTTTCTTCCTCAGGACGATGACCTCTAATGAAGGGTTGGATCCTCATCCTAAGGACGGTGCTCCAAGGGACTATCTAACAGCGACAGCTTTCGAGGCAGCATTTGAAGCAGCACAACGGGAGAACCGGTTGATCCTGCAAGGTATACAGGCAACCCTCAACCGTATTGTAGCGACATTAAATCTGCCCCAAGCCCAAGGCAACAGTCAACAACCACCTGTGCTCGCTGTACGGAATAACCCCATGTTCCGTAGAGCACCCCAGGTGGCCTATCACAGGGCAACCCCAGACGATTCAAAACCTAGCGATAAAGAGGTCGAAGACATCATCGTACGACGGCCTACGTGTGGGAATGATCGTGGGGAGTATATTGAAAGAGATTTTCGAAGTAATGCAACTTCGGATCAGGTCATTGAATTACAACCCACCACCATATCAGAGGATATCAAAATTCTGAGGAGGTGGAGGAAATCAATACCCCAATCTTAAAGGATAAGAAAGGAGAGTCTAAAATTATTCAGACATTATGGAGTCAGTTTTGACAGAATCCATGAGTATCCCAGAAAGTGTCACGCCAGCAATGCAGGAAATCGAGGTGATCGTAGTTGCCGAACTTCCTGATGAATTGTTCATTGTGAAGGAAATTGTCCTTTCTCAGAAAAAGCCAACTTTTGATGTATCAGAGAATATTGCAATTATTCATGTTGGCATGGAGAAGAAGTCGGAAATTTTTTTTACTGCATTCCAGGATGAGGCCCGCAAGCATCGACTTCCGAAGTTAAAAGCAAATCATGGCCCTAACCTAAAGCGAAACTCGAGGACGAGTTTTTTTCAAGTGGGGAAGAATGATGTAGGAGAAGAACCCCATGATCGAGGGCGTGGATCACGCACCTTCCTGCGGGAGATAGACAGGAAGAAAAACAAGAAAAAACTAAGGAATTTCATATTTTAGAGTTTCAACCCAAACAGGAAATTGTTATTCCCGTTTTTAGATTTCGGCCCAACTCGTGGGGCCCATTTTGATCATTTATGATGATCCATTCTGTCCATTTTATAGAGCTGCTCGACGCCGAGAAAACGCAACAAGTTTCACGTCGATCCGAGTTACGGATTGATCGTGGGGTCCAAAATGGTACGAACTGTCCAAAAAGTTTCGAATTCCGCCCACTGAAACTGGAGATGGTCCAGGTGGCCCACTACTACTGATATGGAGAATCTAAGTCGACCATCTTGAAGAGTACGTCGATATCAGTAAAACTCCAAAGTTTCGTGGCAATCAGATATGTGGATTGCTCGTATCAGCGGAAGGAAGACGGTCTCGCGTTATACAATTGCGCAGATTTTTCTATTTCTTTTCTAATTGTATTAGGATTCTTTTCTTCCTTTGCAAGTTAGAGTTAAGTACGAATTTAGGATTTAGTTTATTATTTAAAGCAAAGTAATTATGTTTTTTAATTATTCATTCATTCAATTATCAATAAATCAATTATTCGGAATTTATTTTCTCTTTTTATCTCTTATTTCTTCTCGTGGATTCGAGAACTATCGGTTAGGGAGACGGAGATCGACCTACCACGTCCCCAATGACTGCAGGGAGGACGTGGTAGGTCGATCACCGTCTCCCTAACCGATAGTTTCTCGAATCCACGAGAAGAAATAAAAGAAAAAGAGGAAATAAATTCCGAATAATTGATTTATTGATAATTGAATGAATGAATCAAATAAATATAATTAACTTACTTTAAATAATAAATTAAATCCTAAATTCGTACTTAATACTAACTTGCAAAGGAAGAAAAGAATCCTAATACAATTAGAAAAGAAATAGAAAAATCTACGCAATTGTATAACGCCAGCACCGTCTTCCTTCCGCTGATACGAGCAATCCACATATCTAATTACCACGAAACTTTGTGGTTTTACTGATATTGACGTATTCTTCAAGATGGTCGGCTTAGATTCTCCATATCAGTAGTATTGGGCCACCTGGACCATCTCCAGTTTCAGTAGGCGGAATTCAGAACTTTCTGGACAGTTCGTACCATTTTGGACGCCACGATCAATCCGTAACTCGGATCGACGTGAAACTTATTGCGTTTTCTCGGCGTCGAGCAGCTCTACAAAATGGACGGAATGGATCATCATAAATGATCAATATGGACCCCACAAGTTGGGCCGAAGTTCAAAAACGGGAATAACAATTTCCTGTTTGAGTTGAAACTCCAAAATATGAAATTCCTTAGTTTTCTCTTGTTTTTCTTCCTGTCCATCTCCCGCAGGAAGGTGCGTGATCCACGCCCTCGATCATGGGGTTCTTCCCCTACATCACAAGGTTTAAGCTTTAAAGCGTAGTCTCAACCCTGCAATCGCACTTGTTTCATCCATAAATAATCATATTAACAGAAACAGCCCAATGAGAGCGATATGACCTGTTTTCGTGGTATACGAACAACGGAATTTCAATCCTTCATTGTTTACCGCACTATTCCTAGCCAATTAACGAAACGGTAAATGATCAGGTACCGGCCTCACCAGATTGTGTACATGTTGAGTAAACTTTTTGGGGCCCACCATGATATATCTATGCCGTCCATCCATTTCTCCAGCTCATTTTAGGGCATGAGCCCAAAATCAAAGCATATCCAAAGCTCAAGTGGACCACATCACCATAGGACCCCACTGTTTCCTGCAGTGTGCTCCACTTGAGCTTTGGATATGCTTCAATTTTGAGCTCATGCCCTAAAGAGAGCTTGAAAAGCAAATGGACGATGTGGATGAGAGACATACATCACTGTGGGGTGGGCCCCACAGTTTACTCGCGCTCCTCGGTGCCATCGCTTACTGTAATGCACACCTTTTACTCCCGCCTAAGTTGTCACATGTGCAGTGCATCCAGTGGGCCCCATCATAAAGATCAACTGCAGTGAAAATTGGGCCGACCCATTAATGAGGTGAACCACACCATAGTCATCAACTTTAAGCCAACGATAGGACCCAACATACAGGTTTGGCCCATTTAATGACTTGGCATGATTTTTCAGGCCATATGGTCTTCTTAGTGGGGCCAACCATTTTGCACGGATCAGATGTCCCACAAATACAACACATTGGCAGGAAAAGGCACAAGAAAGCTTATGCCAATCAGGCAGTACCTAATCTTTTAGAAGCTTGAATAGACAATAAACCAAGATCTTGTCCGTTGAAAGATGCAAAACCAGTCCATTGAAGCCATTGTCAATATCTTCTAGGTTACGCTCCTATGATGGTTGAGCGAGCATAACCCCAGATATAAAGACATTAACCATCTGATTTTTGTTTTTGGAATTTGACAGCTCGTTCTTTTACTTCTAACCATCCATTTGATAGCCATCAACTTGGATGGTTAGGCTCATTTGATGATTTTAGTGATATGCTCCATCCACAATGCACCCCATAAACTAGTGATATATGCACTGGCATAATGATGGTACGCCTAATTAACTTAATATAACCATCAAAGTCACAAGGCCCCCTTTAACAATCCTAACCTCTAATTAAGTGGTTGTTTGGCTCTTTATATTTGAATGTATTTGAGGGGATTCAATGGAATTTGACCCCAAATATTGGTGCCATTAGTGCCATGTATTTAGAGGTAAGTACTGTAGCAAAAGTGTAACAAAGGTGTCTCTAGACTAATTATCTGCTATATATGTGGCATACTGATGATACCCCAAAACAATCCAATTCTGAGCTGTAACACTAAAATCACATCGGTAGAATCATCCAAGCTACCCCAACGTTTGGACATCTAAATGGAAAGTAAAAAAATGTCAGCAAATTGCTCATTTGTGATCCTTACATTTGTGGCCCACCCAAGGCCTGGAATTTCCTCATTTTTTTTACCATCAATGGACTAATTACAAGTCATTTTGTCAAATATCACATATTTATATTAATTTGGGATACTAAAACTGATTTAGTTAATCAAATTTAAGTCTCCATCAATAAACTACAGAATTCCAATGCATTTCAAATACAAGCTCCCATACAAAAGGTTTGGATTATAAGCTGTCAACCACAACTGAAGATTCAGAATCACCTTGATTGGAGCATAATTGTGATTTGGATTCCAATGCATTCCAAACACAAGCTGGCAAACGAGCCCTAATAAGCATATGCTCATTGAATTTGACTTGCTGCCATCCATCAAATATCCAACAATTAGCCAATTCAGAAAATAAATCAATGAGATTGAGAATTATCGACCATTTGTTGGAGACTAGCCTCCCAGTGTATGAAAGAACGCACAAGTAGCCCCTAGATTGGAAGACTGAAAAAGCCCCACAAGTGCCTTCATGGCACAAGGGTGTTAAGTTTCAAACCGACCATCAGAGGGGTACCACTACATGAACAAGTCCGGCTAAAGAACTACGCAAGTCATCTTGCAAGGCAGGCCATTTCCAAAGCAAATGTACGGCTATTCCACCGTTATCTAACATATACACCAGTCCACCTGTTTCTATATTTGTGCCCACCTGCTGAGTGGACATTTTTTAGCCACACAATTTAAATTTTTGACCCACCTTATGAATGGCTTGGATATTGCACTGGCCGGCCACGCTGACACGTGTGGTAGCATGTACATGAGCTGCCTTGTGAACTAGTATGGTAAGCTTAGCAAAGCTCATAAACCCGTTACAAATTAAGCATATGCCAGCCAGGTCCACAGCTGAATTTGGACCGTCTCAGCTTATATTTATATGAAGCAATATATTGATGGGACAAAACAAACAATGGATAGACCACGCAATCAGCAGAATCAACTAGCAAACCAAAACACAAGTAGGCCATCTAACATTTTTAACTGAATCACTAACCAACCTCTATAGAAATAATCTGAAACGTCAATCTGATCCAGAATCACAAAATTCAATGAGCCAAATTTGACACACAGATATCTTAATTTTTGAAAGAAAACTAGAAATCCGAGAAACCCTACTCAATCGGGAAAAAAAGAAGGTAAAAGAATGGCCTTAGATTGCTGCAAAAGCCTTCTTCCCGCCCCCACCAGAGGATCCAGCTGGAATGACCTTCAGCACATTGAACCTCACCGTCTTCGACAAGGGCCTGATTAGAAAGCATATTTATAATTGTGTCATGAAATCCGTGGACTTGAATGTGCGGTGAATTACCCATAGGAACTGAAAGTCTTTCAGCTAGGATTTACCTGCACTGGCCAATGATAACATGGTCGCCCTCCTTCACACGGAAACAAGGGGATACATGTGCCGGAATGTTCGAGTGCCTTTTTTCGTATCTGAAATTCACATGCAAGATATTAAACTCCCCCCCATTGTCGAAATCCAGGAGGTATTACACTTTGTTCCATTGAAATAATGGTTTGCTTCTACGCTATGTGACAGTAAAGGTGGACTACATTTCGGTTACCTAAACCGTCTACCTGGTGGCCCCATCTTTCCCTATCAGATGATCCAGCCCATCGACAGAAAATGGGCATTCGCCACAAATTGTCCAATTTGGAGACAACCGAATCTGACAGTTAAGATCATCTGCTCGGGGAGACTCATGGGTTATCTCCCCTGTCAGATGATCATATGGCCCATCCAATGAAAATGGGCAGTCATCACCAATTGCAGAATTTAATGGCAGACAAACCCGACAGTTGATCATCTGATCAGAGATAATTTTGTGGTATCTGCCATCCCACCCACCAAGGAGCTTCATTATATGATTGATTTTGATCACCAAAAAACAAAGTTCATAGAATAGGCAAAGACAAACGCTCCATCGGATTATCTGTGTCTCCCCTCTAAAAAGAACCATAGAAAATATAAGGTGGACTAGGAAGTATTCTCTGGCTTGCCTCTGGTATTTCTTCACATAGTGAAGGTAGTTGCGGCGGACAATGATAGTTCTCATCATCTTGGCACTATGGCATGTGCCTGCAAGGATACGACCCCTAATGGAAACAGATCCAGTGAAGGGGCATTTCTTGTCGATATATGTCCCTGCAAGTAAAAACAGAGAAATCCCTTCAGAACATACTTCACAAATTCATGTCACAGTTGCACAGCAACTCTTGAAAAGGTAAGATGATGCAACTAGATCAAGGAAGAAACTAACCGCAATAAGATTCAATGTACCAGATTTAAGTTCGAACCACCAAAAAAATAAAAATAAAAGATAACGCAAGACTGAGCAAGCTCAACTCTTTATTCCATGGACCTAAGCCTTAATTATAATGAGCGCTTATAATCTTTAATAAAATCTATGGAATCTAAAAATAGAATGCCTAACCAGCTAAGATCTGAAAAATAAAAAAGCACTTAAATAAGAAACTCTAAAAAGGGTGGGAGCAAACCTGAATATAAAGATACGAAAGAAAATGAACTAATGTACAGATACGAAAGAAAAAGAAATTAGAGAGAGGCTAAAAAGGGAAGGTGGGCCTTTTCTTGCACACGTGTGTGGAGCATGCAGTTGTGGGATGTGGGGTGATTGCATCATAAGAGAATGGAGTTTGTCAGAACACAATTTTGAAGAAATGGAACATGAAGTGCTAAGAAATGCCATGGCAACTTGCACGAGAAGATATTGGAAGAGGCGATTCGCACCATGCATGAGATCCAGGCCATTCATCAGGTGGGAGTGAACCTAAATATGTCCTGGCCTAGAAATCAGCTTGTGCCAATCATCAGGTGGGCCGTGTGCATGAGAAAATTTGATGGTTGAGCTGCGTGCATGAGAAAAATTGATACTTGGGCCACGTGCATGAGAAAAATTGACATTTAGAACAAAGATGAGCAACTGTCAATATTCAACTGACGTTGAGAAGCCTGCACTCCACTGACAAGAAGATTGGACTCCACGTAAAGGAATGACATTGTTATGTAAGAAGAACTTGTTTTGCCGTCTATTCACAGGCACACAGATGAAAGGACCAACCTATTTTTGGCCCAGAACTACAAAGAGTCAAACAGTGAGCCACCTGATGCACAGATTTAGTCTTCTTCTCCTTTTTTTCTCGTCCAAATGCACAGATTTAGTCTCCCTTTTTTTCCTTTTTTCTTGTCCGAGAAGAACAAAAATTATATCTAAAGATCAAAAGCAGGAATGAATTCCTGAAGCAAAGCATCACCGTGAACTCCTCCAGCTAGACATCAATCGCAGAATTAGGCTTTCTACCAAAATGGGCAAGTGGCAATCGATCGGCTTCCAACTGGGTTGGGGCCAGCCCAAGCCCAATCCACTAACTAAAAGGGCCAAGAATTCTTGCCCAAGACTGACCCACAATCCCTTACCCTCTGACCTGAATCCACCCATTTGATTGCGAATGGGTCAGGCTTGACTAACCTAACCCAACCCGCCATGACCCATCTCGAGTTTAAGAATGGAATATGGCACTAAAGCTATGCACAAACCTATCCTAGACAGTGGATCTGTACATACATTCAAAAAGGAAGAAGAAGAAAACCATCTATACTTTTCTTCGTTTTGTTTTGAGATTTGGGTCAGGTCAGGTCATCTGCCCAACTCGGGTTCGACCCAAGCCACCTCATTTACTTCAACGGGTTCTAGCCCGACCACAACCAGCTACCTGTTTAGCTTGGCCCAGACCCACCTCAAAAGCAGGCCAGGCCAGTCAACATGCGGGTTGACCCAACCCATTGCCAGTCCTAGGCAAACAAAACATTTAGCCAGGAAAAAGAATATGACTAATAGAATAGAAAGCTCAATTTTCGTGGCTCTAATGAGGAAACTCACAAGATTAAAAAAATTTAGTTCGTGAAAGAACAGAACAATAAAGGCATTTTGGACAACTCAGCTGTTAGGGTTTCCTTGTGCCTTTCTCCTTTATATATAACCGCTTGTTAGACGTGTCAAGTCATTTTGCTTTTGAGAAAGACAAATTTCAGCTTTGTGTTCTTTCCTTCTTGGTAGAAGATTGAGAGGAGATCAAAATCACTAGTCAGCACTAGCATGGTTGTAAATGTAGGGTCCATTCCATGCCCCTAAATGCAATCCATTTCATCCGGCTGCATCAGTCGCCTAATTTCTAATCATGTCCAAAACTGTAATCCATTGGAGATGATGGTGGTGCTGATGACAACAGCAGTGGTAAGAGGACACAGGATTACTATGACCATGTTGGTTATGGATTTTGTGGTCCATATGGAGCTCTTGTTGGCTATCAAATGCAGTATGCTTTGTCAAGTTTGCGCACACGTCCCTGACCCAATATCATTCACAATCACAGCCACAAGGATCCTAGACATCCAACACATTCAGTTGTTTGTTTGGCTATCTTCCACTCTATCAACATAGACATTTAGTGCCCCCCTGAAGCATCCATGCAGTATTGACATCAACAACACAACTGATTATAATGATATGATAACAATATTCTCACATCTCATTACTTGGTAATTCATAGTTTGTAGTTAAAATATTTGAACATGTGTGTGTGTGTGTGTTTTTAAGTTTTAATATATTCTAAATTCTGATAGCGACCATTAGTCAAGTGCACTGATAACTATTGTACTATAGTCTATAGTCTATACAAGAAGATCATAATTGATAACATCATATCAGTTGATAAGAATAATCAGAAGCTTAAAACTACCCATTCCTAAATGCTTTAACACCAAGATTAGAGGTTGAAGACTTGTAAACTCCATTTTCAACAGGTCAGATCAACAGACAGCATTCTTATCAAAAATTGGTCCTACACCAATGAGCACATGTCAAAAAACACAAATGGTAGATTTTTCCCCCTTTTCTCCTTTTTCATATATATTTTCATATTCAAAAATCACACTGATACAGTCTAGAAATGATTTTGGAACCATAGCTGAACTTTAGTCTATACATGGTGAAATGAAGAAGATGGTAAATAACATCAAATAATTTGATAGGAATTGTTAAAAATTCTTAATTTCTCCTTCCCAAATGCATAAAACATCAAAATTTGAAGTCAGGGATTCAATGACTCAATTCTCAGCTAGTCAAGCCGTCAAAAAGAATTCCTACTAGAGGATGGTCTAATACACCATTGAGAACATGCCAAAAACAAAAATAAATTATAGATTCTTGTGATTTCATCTGAGAAATGTTTCAAACCGTTCTCTCTCAAAAAAAAAAAAGTTTCAAACTGGGATGCCAATCTGGAGTATCTTTTTGCCAAGATGAGTTTCGTCATTGTCGATACCACAAATATTCCTCCAAACACTTATGGGTTCAATAGTAGTGGCAATGAACATAGAATCCTTAACCAACATCCAAGCCAAAAGAATATCACTCACTCCCATCAAGTGAGAAGGCATCAATCTCCATTACCTAGCCCACTGATGATCCCACCTTGCAGTAACCATGCTCTCTCCATGCATGCAAGGTTATCCAAATTCGGGCGATAACTGGTTAGTGTAGCAAATGAGGACCAGAGCCAGGCCCAAGTATGCGTGTGGATGCAGATGCGGGTATTATTTTTTAGCCTGACTAATAATTGGGTAGAGGATGGGTATACCCATACCCAAAACTGAACACACTCCCACGCACATGTGCACGGAGAGGCTCACACACTAGTATTTCCCCCCAATGTCCAACTAGAAAGGGATGTTGTTAAATTGGAAGGATGAAAGATTTTACCCACACACTTAACAACCAAGAGGAGGCCTTAGAACCAGACTGTTACTGGGGATGTCAACATGCTAGGTTCAGATCGGTACATAGGTACCCATACCCATACCTTCTAATGAGGATTGCACCAATACCCATACCCATACCCATACCCACGTCAGGCCTGAAATGAACACTCATACCCATACCCATTAGGGTATCGAGTACCCATTTATGATTTGAAATTTTCAAAAACAAAGCCACCATTATATGAAGAGATTAGATTTTATAGCATGAGAAACTACTTTTAAAAACTACAATACTTGGGTTTCTAACAATAGCATTGTTAGAAACCTAACCAACAATGGTATTGTTGGAAACCTAACCAAACTCAATTAGGTTGTGCAGGTCTGCTTAGCCCACATGCAATTCCACATGTGGCCATGCATGCTAACTTAGAAAGTTTGTGAGACATCCAAGCCGTGCATCATACGGATTCCTCATTTAGATTACGTTTCCCAAAAGGCCCTCCAACCTCATCTTTAGATCTTTAGATATATGAAAATAGTTGGTTCAGAAAAGTTCCAATGGCTTAATATCAACAAACATATTGAATTGCTCGAGAAGTTGTTGATAACCACCAATAGATTGGTGAGGATTACACAGTAATGTTCACCTAAGAGTTTGAACAAGTGGGAGCCCCTAGTTCGTTGATCTAGAGCCTTGATGATTGGCTTCTCCCAAAATTGAAGTCTCTTATCTTCAGATCAGTGGATCCCACTCATTAAAAAGCACACATTTAGATTGGATTAGAAATATCACATTAGAATTCCTATATATACATGATAGGGTTCAAGTCGGGTTTGAATCTGGATAGGGATATACCCACACCCAGCCCATTTATTAATCGGGCTCAAATGGATACCTATACCCAGCCTTTGTAGGACCGGGCTCACATACCCATTGGGCCTACCCAGCTCATCGACAACCCTCTTAAAGAGAAAAAAATGTAGTTTTTCATTTCAGCTATAAGATCTAATCTTTTGAATTAATGGTGGATTTTTCTAATCTCAAATCATAAATGGGTACTCGATACCCTATTAAGTACTCTAAAACATCATGGGTACGAGTATGGGTGCCCATTTCAGGCCCAACATGGGTACAGGTATGAGTATGAGTGCAGTGGCCATTAGTAGGCATGGGTATTGGTATAGGCATTTGAAGCCAAAACACAACCCATTGACACCCCGACATCCAAATCTCTCATTCCAAAGTATACAAAAATTTTACACAGCTTTAAAGGCCCTAATGGCACCCCGAGAGGATTGTTGTCGAAAAGCAATCTTGATGTCCTCACTTGAGGGATGAATGGAGTTTCTTTAGAACATGATTCTTTTCACCGTTTTCTCTGTTAGGCCCATTGTACATTAACCCACTGCTCCAAGACTCGATGCTAAAGACATTTAGGTCGCCCATACCCACCAATACCTTGCAAGACAACAAAATTGCTCCACTATAAGCATGTTCTCCACCACCAGATAACTACTGGTATTTGGCCCACTACTCCAAGTTGTGATGCTAAATATGTCCAAGTCAGCCATACCCACCAGACCTTACAAGACAACATAACCGCTCCACCATAAGCATGTTCTCCACCACCAGATAACTAACAGTGTTTCCTTTGTAATCATAAGGGGATTAATTATTCATACCTCAATCTTCTCTCTAGATCGATTATTATCCTTTTATGTTTCGGGAGTCGTCAAATTCTTCCTACATAGAAAAGCATATTTGAGTAATGAACTCCCGCTGTTAGGACCTGAGATTAGCAATGAAGTCCCGCAAGGAACCCACTGACCAATCATGCCTCTCACCCGCTAGCTCCACAAGCCCAATTGGTGATCTTTCCATCCATTGTACCTGAAAGTGTCACAACTAGAAAATAAGTTATTTTCTGGGAATGGAGTGTACGAACTCCGGTACATATTTAGCAATATGGACATGTGAGTCGCTTTCCACGAACAAGTTACAATTAAGCACTTCAATGGCAATCTCTACTTCCATTTTGGAATTGCATCAAATAGAAGAAAACGCCCTTATTTCAACAAACTTCCACCAACAGGGAGACGACCTCGAATTTGCCGAACTCGCCAAAGAACAACACAAACTCCATCTTTTGTCCAATCCTTTGGGAGGATTCAACGAATAAGGTAGAACTTCCTCTTGCATGTAATCCCTTGATCTCCTCACCGTCGATGTTTTAATGTGATTTTGAACTACACATTCCACCTCCATAGCACCATTTTTTTTCTTTAGCATGGCTTGGAGAATGGCAATCATCCATGTAAACCCTTTTGTCCAATCCTTTGGGAGGATTCGACGAATAAGGTAGAACTTCCTCTTGCATGCAATCCCTTGATCTCCTCACCATCGATGTCTTAATGTGATTTTGAACTACACATTCCACCTCCATAGCACCATTTTTTTCCTTTAGCATGGCCTGGAGAATGGCAATCATCCATGGATACGATAGAAATCTATTTCACTTGTACTTCAGCATAGCGTTAAAAACTGAAATTATATCAGGAGGCTGACAATTTCTACACCTCCACCCCAGTCCAAGTTATATACATTTCAGCTGGGAGCTAAAATATTCCCACAATAAATACAGATGGAAAAGAAGTATGGCTATAAAATGTTTTAATATGCGATTAACATGCTATGCATCAGAGAATGCACTACTAAAAGATGGACCATCATATTTCCTAATGCATTCTAACATTCATTTGACATAATTCAACCAAGTCAGAACATTAAAAAAACAATAATAATAAACAAATTAATTACCAAATCGCAAGCCAAACACTTCAGGAAAAATGTATTAACAAATGGGAAGGCAAATTCATGATTTCATAACCTGACCAAAAATCATGAAAGTCAAGTATCCTCCCTATTACTCTAAAGCAGTGTCTTCGGTATTGATAATATCGGCCGAAATATCCCACGATATATCTTATATCCCACCTGTGCGATATGAAACGCACAAGTAGTGCAATACATCCCACATTCGATCCGGGAAGCACTTTCGACTTTCCATCTTTTTCGTTTTTTCCCTTGTAAATTGGGAGCTTTGGATTTCAAGATTTGGAGATGAGTCGAGTTGCGGAAAATTGTAAGCATTAGAAATTTCCAAGTTTCTCGCAAATCGGTTGCAATCTTTGTGTCCAAACAAAAAATCAAACATGTACGTAACCTGATCTAGTGATTCTTCTTGTGTTTCCACACGTCCTCTTACACTTATAAATTATATGAATAGACTTTGAATACACTTGCATCAGTTCAGTCACACAGAACATAGATTAGGACCCCAAAGGAAACCTATTATGTGCACTTGTTTTTTTTAATGTTTTGATTTCTAAGTGTGTATTGATGTCTTCTTTAACAATCACTGAAGTTTCATTCAAAAATTCGACCAATTTCCCAATGTTTCCAACAACAATGATACATTACGTGATACAACTAATATCTCACATGCGATAACCGATATATATCTATATGCCAAGGGCGCGATACATTACACGATAATGATGCAGAAAACATTGCTCCAAAGATCCCATGACAGGCAGTAAGAGTATTATATAACAACATAAGCCTAGCTTCTTTTTTTTTAGAAAATGATCAATTCATTAAACACTTCCAAACACAAAGATGCAAGAGCTGAGAACAAGGGCCAAACGTGGTCCTTTTGTCACCCTCTTCGCTCAATAACCGTAATCAAAGCGAAAGCAAATTGGAAACAAAGAAAAAAAAAACTCGAGTCGTGGGAGATAAGGAGCTAACCAAATGGAAATCAGCCAAAAAAAAAAAATTGGAGTCTCCCAATCCATCCACAAGGACGCCAACCTAATAAACTCAGGAATTGCCAAACCCACCCAATAACCAATGACGCAATAGATCACTTCAAAGAGGCGACAAGAGAAGTTTTTCCATAGAAAATTCTAGTGCTCATCTCTTAAAGCTTTAGGTCACATGTGTTGTCTCTTTCATTAAATGTTCAAGACACTAAAGTTCAAACTTTCAGAACTTTAACTCTATTAAGCTATCGAACCTCCATAGACCAGTTCTATGAGCCGAGGTTAGAGTTGTATGCCTATTGCATTATTGGTGTCCTTGTTCAAAATACAATCTATTGAGCTATCGAACCTCCATAGACCAGTTCTGTGGGCCGAGATTGGAGCTGTAGGTTTATGGCATTATCAATGTACTTGTTTAAAATATGATCCTGCTATGGCTACATTAGAGTGGAATCTTTAATCTAATTCCCCACATTGGGCACACGAGTATGAAATCCACTATTCCGAGGCACTAGCCCAATCAGCTAGCTTTTGTTTTTAAAGTAAAAAAAATGCAAAGACAAGTTACGAAGGGCCAACCTAAATCTATCAAACTAACGTGCCACCACTGGAACACACTGCCAATTGTGGTTTTTTTTTAGGTATTTTAACTAATCTACCCTTTTTCAATAGTTTGAACTACATTAAATATCATAAATTTAATTATTAAAATGTTGATTCAAGTCAATTAAAGACTAGCTCAAGTCTTCGAGTTAACCCAACCCCGCCAAACATCGAGTCAAGTTGAGTTTTCGAGTTCTTGAACTATTGCGATCATCATGTCGCTAAAACAAAACTAAGATTTCCAAACTTGATCATGAAGCAGCCCAAATGTGACATTGAATGTGGACAGCTAAGGCTAGTTAATCATTGCTAACCATCCATTTTCTCATCATACATGAGTTTTCGAGTTAACCTAACCTTGCCAAACATCGAGTCAACTTGAGTTTTCGAGTTCTTGAACTATGGCGATCATCACGTCGCTAAAACGAAACTAAGATTTCCAAACTTGATCATGAAGCAGCCCAAATGTGTCGTTGAATGTGGACAGCTAAGGTTAGTTAATCATTGCTAACCATCCATGTTTTCCTCATACAAGTGTTGCCCACCAGATGACAAGGCATGCCTGATTTCATAATGAATAAAGATCACACCAGATGCATGTAGTGTGGGGCACACTTGCTGAGAGGTGTTGGGAAAAAAGAGTCGTGATCGGCCCGTAGTGGAAGAAGCGAGAGATTCAACGAGATAATCACCGAACGGCACACACCAAGCAACAATCGACACACACAAGAAGGCAATCCAATTTTACGTGGAAAAACCCCCTCACGAGTAAAAAACCACAGCACAAAGCGAATCCACTATGATATCAGAAGTTACAAGAGAATGAAGAAACAAAAAACCCCGGATCTAAGCCGCCCCAAGAGAAATCCCAACCCTCAAAGTTCTTTCACTCACCCTAGAACTCTCTCTCTCTCTCAACCCTTACGCATCTAAGATACCCTAATTCCCGATTAACGCCTGCTTTTATAGCAATAAACCCAAATTAGAAACATCTTACACAAAACCGCATAAGATTACCGACACAGTTGGTCGCCGCGTCGGTCGCCCAACAGACTTGGATCGGGCGCCCGAAAACGCCCAAAATAGTCCAGAGAGTTCGTTGTACCAAATCCGGTCACGGTCAGGCGCTCGACCACCCGGTCGGTCGCCTGAAGGCCCTGTCCAACATAGATTTGAGTCACCTGATTTCAACAAGAAGCCCCAAATCTCACATGGTCTCAAGAGTCAAGAGTGGGGAGAGCAAGATTCCAATTCCTACTCTCCTACTCCAACGAGTGGCTGCCATCACGTCTCTGAAACAAAACCTAAGATTTCAAAACCTTGTCATGAAGCAACCCACACTTGTCGTTGAGTGTGGACAGTTGGTATTGGTTAATCATTTTTAACCATCCATGTTTTCCTCGCACATGCATTTTCCACCAAATGACAAGTCATGCCTAAATTCAGACCAAATAAAGAACATATTACATCCACGCACAGTGGGGCCCACCTGGTGAGTGGCCCAAATCTCACATGTTCTCTAGAGTGGTAAGGGCAGGATTCGAGTTCCTACTCTATAATGAGTGGCGACCATCATGTCTCTAAATCAAACGTAAGATTTCAAAACATAATCATGAAGCAAGCCACGTGTTGATCAATGCAGACAACTGGTATTAGTTAACCAATTTTAACCACCCATGCTTTCCTCATACACACATTGCCCACCAGATGACAAGACATGCCTAAAATTTTGACTGAATAAAGAACATACTACATGCATGCACAATGGGGCCCACCTCGTGAGTGACCCCAAATCTCACATGTTCTCAAGAGTGGGGAGAGCAAGATTGAAGTTCCTACTCCAACGAGCGGTAATGCAAACCCCAAAAGGACATGCAAAAAGATCAAAGAAAAGAAGAAAGAGATTGTGGGAAACAAACCAACAATTCTCTAGCCAAATACTAAATACCGCTGGAAAGAGAAAAAAAAAACTCCCCAAATCTTCTACCGAATAAAGAAACAGCAAATCAAAGAAATTTTATTCAAATCATCATAGTAATGCATTACATAACGTAGCTTTATATAGACTTAAACTAAGTAAAGAAGTCCCGATAATATAAATTTACCAAAAAGCCCATGAATCCTCTCACTGCCATATGGACCTCATGTAAATGGTCTATAACTCACTCAAATGGAGCCAAATTTGCATGATATTGGTCTCATCTGAAAGCTAACTCAATGAGCTGGCAAATGAGACCACTTTCATATCATTCCAACATCATTTGGTACGACAAAGTGGCCCATGAACAAACTAGCGAAAATAAAAAAGAAGAAAAATTACTAAAAGCCTAATCAACCCTAATAGCTAACTAAAACAAATAAATCTTAAAAATATAATGACCATCTGATTGCTCCCCCAGCCCCAAAATATAATCTAGTTGTTGATCCCATTAGATTTGATCATCATATCACAGATTTGGTCTAAGTTCTTCGTTAAGACAATTTGAATGAGTGGATTCTTCAAATCTTGATCAATCAACTTGTGTGGCCATTTGGTTGCATCAAGTCCACCTAGCTTCGAAAGAAACTCGCCCTTGAGTTTACATTGGTGGTCATAACCTTCTGCAAAGATCCTCATTCTTAGCACATCTTTGTCACCTTTGCTAGCAATTGATAATGGAGACTTACACACCTAACGGGCAGTTTGTGCATAACACGGCATTGAAATATCACCATCATTTCTTTCGCTTCTTAGTGGTCCTCCATGTTCTAGATGTTGATTGTGGCCACTTCATCGCAGTCAGTTTTTTATCTATGGGCCCCGATTAACATCAAAATTACAACATGGTGATCAAGAAACTATCCATCTTTCCAACCATCAAACTATTGAACTTGCTAATCCTTCAATCTCCACTATCGTGTCATTTACTAGTTGATCGTCCATTTTCATTGGCGCCTACTTCGATCAAGTTGTTGTTCCATCAATTGCGGTATCCATGGATCCACCAAGCAAGCCCACAATGGATTCCTCTTAAGTCGCCACAGTTGCTTCAAACATGTAATTCTAAAGAACTCCAAAGCCAATGGATTAAAGTCCATAGTGCTTTTCTAGTACAATCAAAGGCCTCAAAGCAATCTTTTATCGCCTACTTGATTTCTTTGAATTCTTTTGCAATATCTTCATTCAATGCTCTAGTCTCCTTCTTAAGTTCCCACAGATTCTCCTCCAACGCCTCTTGAACATTCTTAGCCATTGCTTACATTTTCATATGATGAGGGGCTTTTAAATAGCCGACATGTGGATATCATCGCTCATAACATTGAACGGAGTGTTGAAAGGAATCACCATAAGACAGATATGAAGATGAGTATAACTTGAGGTGGTATGAAGGACAACCTTGATCATCGAAGTAACTCAAATAAGAATACACAATGGATAAGGAAGGGCATAGGAGTCTGAATAGGGATAATTGTATGAGGCATATGAACATCTTCCTACGCACGACATCTCTAAAAAAGAACATGGAAGAATATAGGTTGAACTTTACCTCAAGTTCTAGATCAACGAGTTTTGAAGGTATGGGATGGGTTTTAGGGATGGAAAAAAAGGGACAGGAGAATTGATGGGTTGAAATGGAATTAGGATTTCGTAAGTTTGGAAATGGATACAGTCCAGGTTTGATGTGTTCGATGTGGGCTTTTTTTTACTAGGTACCATTAGGGTTCAAAGGTTTTGGGAAAAAGGAGAGAAGGTATAGTTAAGGTTTGGTGATTTGAGAGTAAGAAAAAGGGAAAGGAAAAGAAAAGAAAAGGGAGACGATTGAGAAAGAATAGAACATATAAAAGGAAATGATTGCGATGAGGAAAATGAACTTGCTTTGATACCAAATAATGCAAACCCTAAAAGGGGATGCAACTAGATCAAAGAAAAGAAAGATTATGGGAAAGATCACAACAATCCTAACAAAACATTACCTAAATGCTGCTCAATCCTATAACTACCATACGGGCCTTGTGTAAATGAACCGTAACTCACTCAAATGGAGAATTACATGATCTTGGGCTCGTTTGAAAGCTAACTCCATGGGCTATCAAACAAAAATGATTTATTATCATTCAAACATCATTTTGTACCCCAAAAGTGTCCCACTAAAAAAGTGAAGAAAATACAAAATAAAAATAAAAATAATGCAAACCCTAAAAGGAGATGCAACTAGATCAAAGAAAAGAAAGATTATGGCAAAGATCACAACAATCTTAACAAAAAACTACCTAAATGCCCGTCAATCCTATCACTACCATAAGGGCCTTGTGTAAATGGACCATAACTCACTCAAATGGATTACATGATCTTGGGCTCGTTTGAAAGCTAACTACATGGGCTATTAAACAAAAACGATTTATTATCATTCAGACATCATTTTGTACCCCAAAAGTGTCCCAATAAAAAAGTGAAGAAAATACAAAAAAAAAAGTTATTAAATACTTAATCAAACCCCAAAAACTATATATATATATATATACATATATATATAATGATCGTCCAATTGCTCCTCCCAACCTTGCAATGTAATCTAACCGTTGATCCCATCAGATTGATCATCATATTCTTTTCTTTTTTTTTGAAAGGTACCATTGCCAGGGATTGAACCCTGGATCACTCACACACACCACACTGTCTCTATCAGCACATCATCATATTCATACCACATATTTAATCCAAATCATCAATTTGAACAGGTGAATTCTTCAAATCTTGATCAACCAACTTGTGTGGCCATTTGGTTATATCAACGGTGCCCATCACACATCTCTAAAACAAACCTAAGATTTCAAAACCTTGCACAATCTTGCTAGAAGCAAAGACAGCCACTACAGCCAACTGGAAGTCCAAATTATATATATATATATATATATATATATATATATATATATATATATATATATATATATATATATATATCAATGACAAAACAATCACCCATATTAATCACTTGAACCATATGATCTCCAGTTCCCCAAATCTTTCTCCAAATGCCAAAGCATAGACAAAAACCATACACGCACAGACTAAAACATAATACAAAAAAAAGAGCAAAATTTGCATATGGACGCATCGACCAAACCTTCAATCGCATCTCTAGGCGTCTTGAATCCCAGACCAATGCTTTTCCAGTAGCGGTTCCCTCCCTTCCCAGGCCTCTTTCCCTTTCCAGTTTTCTTTGAGCTGCAGCGATTGTTCAATGTTTGAGAACCATAAAGCAACAGCAAATACATAACGTGGGAATTGTTATTTAAACCCGCCCTGTTTGATAAACCTTTTTCCCTTTCAGACTTTTGGCAATAAACTAATGCAGCTCTCTGCTGCTGATTACCAGAAATGAAAAGGACGTACTGTAAACAAAAATAGTGGGTGTAAATAGCAATTCCATGCATACATGCATACCTATTTACGAATGGATGCTATGAGGACGACCTCATGAGAGCTTCCATAAGGTCGAGCCCTGTGGGCCCCACTTTGATGAGTGTTGGACATCCGAATCGTGCATCTGGTGTGATCCCCTCCAGTTCACGGAATGTCCAAACATCAGCCGTATCCAGAAATCAGGTGGGCCACATCATCTGAAATCGTGTGAAATAATGCTTAAAACATCTAAAATCACATGGTGGGGCCCACCTAAATTTTGGAATGGGCTGAAATTTGGTATGACCCCTCATCCTTGTGGGAGAAACACAGTGGATGGGTGGGATATCTGAAGCACACCTTGGTGGGCTCCACAAACAATCGAGAATGTATTTCATGCGGTGTGGACCACCTAAATCATGGATTTGGCCTATTTTTTGGGCCCATGGCTACATTTGCTGAACGACTTAGACGTCCGGCACACATCAAGGTGGGACCAACATAACTCGACCTTATGGGAAGCTCCCATCAGGTCGACTTCATAGTATAGGTTCTTACCTTAAAAAGACCTTGGGTTGCTTCAAGAACGCCTTCTCCGTCTGCAACAAAGAGATGTATCGAAGAAATACATCAGTGATTAGACTCTGATATGAGGTTAGAGAAGAAGAATAAGACGGAAAAAAAAAAAACAGAAAAAGAACTGAAAACGGAGGAAGAAAGTGTAGAAATCAATGAAAGTAAGTCGGCCACGATCGAGGTTTCAGATCTGACCTGTTCGGCCATGGTTGATAAGGAGAGGAGAAGAGGCAGACGCGGAGGCGAGAGAGTGCAACGAAACCCTAGCTTCTGGAAACTATAAAAGGGTCTGCGGGTTGCGATGATATATGGGCAGGCGCCAAATCCAGACGCCCCAGCACGTGCCGCCGTCATACATGTGTGCCGATAGTGCTGCTGTCATCGGGTGCCCGATGGACCCGACCCGATTTGTAACGGGCCCCAGTCCAATTTCTAGTACCACTACCAGTCGAGCGTCCAGGTTAGTTTTGGGCCCGCCGTCTTGGACCTGGAAAAATATTGTTTGTTATTCTGGAGCGGTTAAGAGCTAGTCAGGTGGAGTGGGAACCGGATTGCGTCCTGCCCCGCCTGGACGATAATCCATCCAGGCAGGGCTCTGTGGGGCCCACCATGATGTATGGGCCTTTATCCATGCCGTCCATCCATTTTACCCGACCATTTTAGCTATGCACCCTTAAAAAGGCAGATCCAAGGCTCAAGTAGATCACATAGTGACGATTGAACACCCACCATTAAAAACTTATTGGGAGCCACATTACTTTTAGATCAAGCTACATATATAAGACCTTTATGAACAGTTTGGGTGGCAAATAAACCTCATGTGACCCTTAGGAAGGTTTCAACAACGTGTCGCTATATCACCACTCCTCCATCCAGTGTATTCCATTCGAGCTTTGGATCTATTTCATTTTTGGGCTCATATGCTAAAATAATCTAACAAAATAGATGGACAGCATGGATAAAATTCATACATCACAGTGGGCCCCACTGAGCCCCTACCCAGGACCAATCAGTCTTCAGTGGAGCGGTCATGTCCATTCATTTACCTAGTAATGATATATGTGTGTGCGCCTTATTATTTCTATGGAAAAGAGTGACTTCCCAATTTTCATGTGCTTACAACATCCAACCCTCCCAATAGGTTGGCCTGGTCATAAGAATTAGCATATGCAAAAATCAGACACGTCCGCTATTTGACTGGACCACACTCTTGTTTTGCTATTTATTGTTAGCTATAAATTGCTTTCTATGTTGTGGACCAGATATTGATTATATGGGCTTGATTATGAATTCTTTCCTAAATGATCATGGTAATGAGTCGAAAGGATATGTCGGATTCACTCAAGGGGTGAGAAGTTAACCAATTGGAGCCTATTTGTATTAAATGGTATAGAATTGTATTTGATGGAATAACGTCACTGTTGCATTGTGATTATATGTCGGGAAATGCCCGAAAAGTTATGTCGGATTCACTTAAGGGGTGAGAAGTTATCCAATTGGAGCCTATTTGTATTAAATGGTATGGAATTGTATTAGATGGAACACACCACTATTGCACTATGATTATGTGTCTGGAAATGCCATGGTATTTTCACTCTGATCCCACGTTGCAGATCAAATTCTTTCATTAGGAAATATACTATATTAAGTGGAGACTACATTTGGTGGACTATGGAATTGTTATCAGCGTACCATGTTTCACAACTGATGTCAATCACCTATACGCATGTGAAAATGTAATGGATTTCGAAAGCTACCAGAAATCCTACAATATCCACCATTGGCTATGGAATATATGATACCAAGATTAATCCGATCCTTCTTATTATTTCCTAACACTCAATGGAATTGGCATGGGACCAAATGCAATTCCATACCCCCAATCTCCTCTCATACCATGGACCAAGCAGCCCCTTTGTAGATAATAACTTGTGGTTTAATCAACCCAACTTAAGACCTTCCTATTGGGGGCATGAAGTTTGCCAAACCATATGCTTATAAGGGTATGTACATGTCAAGGTGCCATGTATCTATGCAATCTGATGTATTCATTCAGGTGGGCCTAACCATGTAACTGCTCTTGTGTATTAGCTCGGACAGAACCAAGGTCCAACGATCAGATGGATATTTGAACCCAATCACTTCCTAGTGCAAGGCCTAAAGATGCGACCCCGGTTGGAAGGAGCCAGACCCAACAAGATCCAAACCTAACCAACTCTAAGCTTGATTGAGCCCATCCCATTAATAGTATGTGTGAATTTGACATGCTTTAGCAAAGGTCTGAGAATGGGTGGACCGAATTTAGTGTGGGATTGGATATTTAATGGGTCAGCCCATTCAAAATTTTAATTTTTTTATGGACTAGAATAACCCCATTGCCACCCTTTAAGAGTGGCAATGAGCCCTACTTTTGGCCAAATTTAGACTAATTAGATTGGCATGAGGGGCTAAACTTAGGCATGGAGTCCACAAGCTTAATGAATTTATGGGTTGAGCAAAGGCTCAAGGCATTTTTTCCTTGACATGACTTAACCTAGCTCGGCCTACTCCAACTTTCATATGTTTTAGCAATTGTGTAGTTCTAATTCTCAGGTAGGCAGCACATGCATCTTGCATTTCTTTTCTTTTAGTTGTGTAAACACTCCGCCTTAAGCTGACAAGTTGATTGAAATGGAATGGTCTCGATGGATGCTCCAGCTCATAGTCCAAACCCTAAACCCTAGTCATAACCCTAACCCAAGGCCCTAAGCCCTACCTAAGCCTTGGGAATCCTGAAAACCAGCTCACATAATCAACTCATCAAGTCAACTCACTGAGTCATGTCGAGTCAACTCATTGGGTCGAAACCCAATCAACTCACCTAGCCAACCCAAGTCCTAAACTAACTCAAAACCAAGTCAAAGCCCAAAACATAGGCCCACTACGGGTCTGAAGTGAATCCAACGAAATACCCTTAAAGAAACCAGAGCTCCCACATGCTTGTGGGAGGCCGCCCGCCAAAGCAGAAGGCAGGTTGTGGCCTAGGTGGCGAGTTGACCACCGCTCGCCACGCGACGCACTTCTTACTCTGGCAGGAGGCCTCCAACGCACGTGAAGCCTCCCTTTTCCAAGGGTTAAGCATGTGGGGGTTATACAAAGACTTTGTTGCCTCCCGACCCCAAATTACCATTTTGCCAGATAATCCAACTATTGAGATTTCACCACATGGTGATCTCAAATCTCAACCCTTAAATCCATTTTCAACCTCAGAGTTCATGCTAATTACAGAAAAATCATGCTAAGGGGCTACAGATGGCCCCCTCCCCTCTCATTTCAATCGGTCCCAAAAAATCCAAAGACACGTCCTCACCTCAAAAAATCCCTTAAGCCTCTTCCCTAGCCATCTAGCAAATCCATCCCTCCACCAAGGAGAGTGAGAGTGAATGAGAGAGTTTAGCCTAGGTCCAGCCTAATCCAACCAGATCCTTAGCCTCCAAGCCATCAAGCCTCGATCCAAGCTGCTCAATCACACCCTTATGACACTACCGTTCATATAGCCATCCAATTCTCAATCAGCTTCGTCTATTCCAATATTAGCATTATGCAAGCCTACTCCCTTCTCAACCCCCCTCCTTATCGCATTTGCTAGCATCACATTACATATCATGCAACATCTTGTCAATACAAACATATGCTCTGCAAGTTGCCGACATAGTTGGATCCTGCCCATCAGAAACTTGTGATGATTGGTTCACGCTTCGACATGAGGAGAAATCAGGGTGGATTTATCAAGTGCAAACCAAAGCTTACCACAAGCGTTGCATTCAACACTGCATCGCACACACAATATTATATATCATGCATCTCATTCATCGCATCACATTATATAACACTCAACACTCGATCAGTACAAACATATGTTTTGTGGCCTGCCGACGTAGTTGGATCTTACCCATGAGAAATTTAGGCCAATTGGTCTATCGCTTTGACGAGGGGAGAAATTAAGGCAGATTTATCCAACTTGAACCAAAGCTCGTCATAAGCACTACATTTGACACAACGCTACACACACCATTGCATTTACATCGTGCAAAAACTAAATCTCACTAAAAAATTTGTCTATTCTTGTGAAGCAAACATCGTACATTAGTACGAGTAGAATGGGTGCCTAACACCTTCCCTCTTTATAATCGTGGTCCCTTACCCAAAATCTTTAGTCGCGGATTAAGGAGTCATTTTGGGGTTAAGAATCTCCATATACTATTTCTCAACGTTTCTATAGGGTATAGCTAATTGTATAAGCAGAGTAATTGGCTACTGGCGACTCCAGTCTAATATAACAAACACACGAGCACAAAGCCCTTTAAAGAGGCACCCGTGAAAGCTATGATTCGATTCCGCATCTAGACTTAGATGTCCACAAGTTGTTAAGCCAATCAATCCCTCTACCTTCATTTGATGATTGTTATTTCATTCCTTCGAATGCCCGCTTCTTTGTATATGTGCAACCCACTTGATTAATGAATGGATTATGAACATTCACATGGAAAATTAGGAATTCAATCGATTTTTGGGCAACACAATATTACAAATGGACATTATGCCTAACCAATTATTTCATGCTCAAATCAGGCCCATGCTAGTCTCGGGCCTCAAGCCCTGTGGTGTTGAGTTGGCCCAAACCTATCTCATTGCCATTCGTAGGTTGCCTAATGCATGCATTGGAGTTTGGATGCATGGAAGTGGAGTATATAGAAAGAGTAATTTTAGAATGAAAAGTTTTTTACAAAACTCACATAATTCGATTAGGCAATGAAAGGAAAAAAGAAGAAGAAGTGAATCCACCGATAAACAAAGTTTGTGCCTTAGGAATTGTTAGATTTCCATGGGAAAAAAAGTTTTGTGATATGTGAACATCTACATGTGTCCAACATACCCTTAGCTAGAAACTACATCATCCCAATGTGCAAGCAGTTGGTAGCAGTTTCTCTAATTGTTAATTTCTTTACGTATGTTGGTCTACATGATGATTGCATTGGATGGCACCGTGCTTCTATTTGTCGAATAACACTCTTTACAATGGATGACGCTTAGCTCACATTCACCTCCATGTGAGTTGCAAATGCAAGTTGTGTGCAAAATCTTAAACAACGCAAACGAGCGAGTCTATTCTAATGTCAATGTGCCAGCCTTAACGTTATCTGAGCTCCAAAGTTTGACTTTTACGAGCTGGCTATCCAAAATTATGCATTTTCTAGGCCCGCACATGTCAATAACGACTTTGTATACAATTGATATAGCTTAAAAGAAATATTAGTCCCCTCATCGAGTGGGTCACACGTTTGTTCAAATAAGTACGGTTATTTTCCAACAGTCCATGTTAAATATACACACATGGCTCATTAGGTCATATGTGACCCACCAGGTTGATTAAACACATCCACATGTTTAAAGCCTTAAATATTGGATTCAAATTATATGACGTGGAAGAGAACATATGAGTTGTGATTAATTTTTTGATCGTGTTTTGATGATACATGCATATCAATGTTAAAATGGTGGACACCATGAGTTCATATAATTGATTAAAGGTTGAGTTTCTTTCTAGTATGGTATATGCACTTTACATGTGTAACACGTTACTAGTAGTGCTGCATGATGAGATACACATGTATATGGTATGCTGCTCCATTTTGATATGCGAGTGATGAGATACATGTGCATGTGCGATGCTACTCCATTTTGATATACAAGAAATTAGGAAGAGATATCGCTAAACTTGGAGTGATTGGCTCCATATTTAGCAAGACCACTTAACTCTAACTACATTAGTGATATAAGTGAGATGATGGTTAAGGAGATTTTTTGCACAATAGTCACGTCCGTAGTTGTCAAATTTTATCGTGGCATATGACTCACATCCCATGCAAATAATTCTCTGTTGGCAATTAAAATTTCCCATTCATATCACTGTAAATTCATTAGTCCTATACATGACCCTATCCTTATTACATTACACCATGTTATCACAATATAAGTAGGATATGTATTTATGAAGGTCAAAATGAACAAACGTAATTAAATTTAAAGATGACGAATAAGTGGTTAGTTAGAGCAAGGTCACAGAGGCAAGTTAAATGAAGGTGAAATATAGTTACATATCGGTGAGGAAAGGCATTTTGGAAAACTTATTATTATTATTTATAATGGTAGTCCTTTGGACCACCATAGGTATCATATATATCATATTTGCATGCCTTATGTATTTGTCATTTTTTATACTATTTGTGTACCATACTCTTCAATATAAATTAATAAAAATTGGAGAGACATAATCATACCTAACAATTCTAAATCCACAACTCTTCATGGATAAAAACTAGGATTTTCCTGGCTAAGTTCCCTTTTTTCTTTTCTTTTTTTCTTTTTCCCCAATTGTTTTACTGCTCGAAGGCAACTCTTTATTACACATCGTTCGACCATCGGGACTAATTCTCCATCCTCTCTGTATATGGGTGTATGTCCTGTTGTATTCTACATGGTAGAATCCCTATTTTCTACATGGTTTCAAATTTCGGGCAACACTATTGTTGTTACTTCTTTGTCATGATTACACATAAATATAAATATTGATATCGTATTGGTTGATGTGGCCGCATCATATTCGTACTGGCATGAAACGATACGTGGTGTGGGTTCACATCGGCTCGATACGAAGAAAAAAATGGCTCGTATCGATCTAAATCGGTCTGTATCAATTGATACAGTACGAGGTATATCGGCACCAATACGGGGCCAATATAGGCTGATATGCCCATAAAGGCCCAATTTTATTTTATTTTTCAAAATTTCACTTGTGTCTCATCTTTTTCTTTTTCCTTTCATTTAGCCCATAAAAAAACTTAAAAACTCATTTTAGGCTAGATTTAGACTTATTTTTTAATCAAAATAAATGAATTAAATGGGATTCAAAAGATCGAAGCAAAGTAGACCATTATGAGAAAAATTGAAAATAAGGGTAAACATTTACTCTTTTTTAAAATATTTTTTCATCTTCTTTTTATTGTATTTTAATGTAATCGACCCCAATCATCAAATTATAATTAATTTGTGCTCAATTAGGGCTTATAATTTAGTCGACCTTTAACAAGTCAAATTGACAAACAACACTCTCATTAAATAATGGTTTGATACACCATCATATCCATGTGCAAAATACCAAAAAAAGAAATTGATTATTGAATATCTTATTATTTTCTTTTTTCTTAATATTTTTCTTAATTCTTTAGCTTAAAAAAGATTTTAATCGACACAAGTTGATATGGCCCCAATATCGATATGCAACATGATATTATATCATTTTTCCGTCAAGCTGATATGCTAACCAATACTGACATTCAAAATCATGAAGTTACACATCCACAGCTCAAGATAAAATTTCTGTCAAATCCCATATTCCCTGCAACGTTGTTGCACAAAGATCATTTTTTTTAGTACACACACTCCACTGTTGGTACACCCCCTTGTTAGTCACACTGCAATATTAGCCACCCCCACTACGGGAATTGATTTCATGACCTCAATGTTGAGACGAGGCTATCTTCACTCGGTTTACCACATGAGCCATGGATCCGGGTGTCTGTTGCACAAAGATCTAACATAACAAAGCCAACTCACCATTGCGAACCATTGCCATTCAACCACGAGTAGATCCGATGGCGCAAGATAACCCCAAAATCGATCTCTGCCACACCACCATCATTGTCTTCGACCGGCACAAACCCATCACCACCATCATTATCTTAGGCCAACCCAAACTAAGCCCGCCTCAAACAATCCTCGCAAGCCTGGTTTAAATGATTCAATTCCTTTATCCTGCAACCTGGGTTTCAACAATGTTTAGCTTATCATTCTGCATCTGTAAAAAATAAGGGCACTTCTATCACAACTATTGCCATATATGTTAACAATATTGTGGTGGTTGACAGTAATTTTGAAGAAATTGCCCTTTTTCATAATTTTCTAGCTAGAACCTTTGAAATTAAATATACTGAGTAGTTACAATACTTGGTATTAAAGTTGCTTTAGCTCACCCAAGAGATCTCCATCTCTTAAAAAAGTGAGCGTTCAATATCCTTAATAGTATGCGCATGGTAGATTGTCGCCCCTAAAAAACTCCAATTGAAGCTAATCGTCAGTTGTTTGCTATTAACTCATCTCCTCTCGATGATCCAAAGCGCCATCATCATCTAGTTGAAAAGCTTATCTATCTGACGATTACTCACCCTAACATTACTCATGTTGTGAGTGTTATTAGTGAGTTCATGTAAAAATCGTACTCTCACCACCTTCGAGCAATCCAATACGTCCTTCATTATCTTAAGTAAGCCATTGGGAAGGGGAGCGGATTGTGTGTGACCCCAAGGCTATGTGGGGCCCATAGAGACATCCGTGACAAATCCACTATGTCCACCTATTTTAAAAGACCATAATAGGATATGACTATAAAATTCAGGCATATTCAAAACTCATGTGGGCTATACCACACGAAACAGTGGGGATTGAACTCCTGGTAGTGACGAAAGTTTTATATCAGGATAATATTTGTTCCTATAGTTTATCTAAGTGGTAATAATTATATGAACAGTTGGGATAGCATATAAAAATCATGGTCAGCCCCATGAAGGTTTTAACGGTGGATGTTGCTTTTCCCATTGTTTTGTTGCCATGACCCACCTAAGTTTTGGATCTGCCTGATTTTTAGAATCTCGTCCTATTGTGGTCTTTCAAAACAGATGGATAGAGTGGATTTGTCATGGACATCTCTGTGGGCCCCACACGGCTGGGGCACAGAGCGGGGTCACAGGCAATCTGCTTCCCTTGGGAAGGGTATTTTGCACTGACATCATGACCATTTTGATATTTTTCCCACTGTGATGTTGATTGGGCTATGTATGCTATTAATCAACACTTTGTATCTGGTTTTTATTCATTGATAGGAGGAAATATGGTCATGTGGAAAAGCAAAAAATAATTTTCCATTGTTGTTTATGCCTTGTCACAATCCACATTGCCCAATAAAAGACTATCATGTGTCAACTAGGGCTGAAAGTCAAGCGGGTTGGGTTGGGTTGGGTTGGGTTGGTGCTCAACCCTAACCCAACCTAAGGCTCCTATACCTCAACCCCAACCCAACCCAACCCAACCTCAGGCTGGGAATTCCCAACCCAAGCCCAACCCAAGCGGGCTCGGTCTGGTTGATACATGCTAATATTTTCGTTATTACATTAGTTTATTATATTTCAATACACATCTTATTTTTTGTACCTATCGCTTTATTAATTATGTATGTAGTTATTAATTGTTAAGAACCTTACTTTTTCTAAACAAGTAAGCTAAAATATAGAATAACTACTCCTTTAACACATGCATATCAAATTTCAAATATTATAAATTTACCTGCTAAAGTAATATAAACTAATAAGTTCACTTAACCAAAGTACAATAAAATTATAAGTAATTTGTATATAGATCGGGTTCGGGTTGAGTCGGGCAACTTGAGACCTCAACCCAAGCCTGACCCAAGTTTTATCAGGTTGGTGCTTGCATAGCTCAAGCTCGAGATCGGGTTCGATACTTCTTGCCCAATGCCAAGTCGGTCACGGGTCGGTCGGGTTGAACCTGCCCAGCTTTTAGCCCTAATGTCAACACTATCATACGAATGACGAGAGATAAAAATACTTACACCTCGAAAAATCTTATACACACATCCTTCGATGACATGTAGACTGCTAAAAGCAGCATGGGTCGAAGCCGTACGCATGTATATGGTCAAGAAAAGAGGGACACTATGCGAAGGACATGTGACTATTGCAGGAATAGCATGTGTAACCTACAATGTATGCAAGAAGCTACTTAAAAATCCGTCAATGTCAAATATTGTTAAGCTCTAAATTGTGCATATTTATCCCCAAATTGATAACACATTTATATGGAATCTATTATTAAAGTGAACTAATTAAGTACGTTTCCATGTTTGCAAGTAATTGAAAGAGATCTTAAGAAAATCATGCTAAAAAGGACAAGTTAGGATACTAAAGAGAATATTTCTCAAGTGAACCATGAAGGTAAAACATCAAGTCACTAAAGATTGAGAAATAAAAGTTCAAAGTGTAAGAAGACACAAAAAATCGACCAGTCAAATGGCATTTTGACAGGTCAACATAAGCATTTGATCGGTCGACCACATAGGTCGACAGGTCGAAAATTCACCCAAATCACTAATTTTCTACTAGAACTCTCTAGGCTAAAGTTGTCACTTTCTGCCAGTCGACAACCATCCTCGATAGGTCGACACAATGTGTGAGATTCAAAAGTTCACTACTAGCTGTTATTTCAAGATTTTGACTGGTTGACGGGCGATGTCGGTGAGGAAATTCTTACGCAGTTTTGAGGCAGTGCTCAATTTTTCCTATAAAATGATGTTTCTCTACACGTCTAAAGCATTCCTAAGAGCCTTAAAACACAAAAGAGCAGAAAAATTTGGAAGTGGAAGATTATACATCGAATTTTCTTTGATTTTTTATAATTTTTAGTTTTATTTTATATTTCCGAGCTATTCTAGTTCAATCGTGTCTATGGCTGGATAAACCTCTTAGCTAGGGCTAAGAGGTAAAGCTTGTAGTTGTTTATAATACTTAAACTCACTTGATTCAAGTACTCTGAAGTTTAATGTTTTATTTTTATTGATTAGTTTGAATAAAGTTGATAATTTTATAGAATTTTAAAGTTCTCTTATGATTAAGGTTATATGGGATGCTTATGAGTTTTTTAAATGGATCATAATGGTTTTATGATAATTGATTGATGAGAACCTTAGATTCATTATGATCTACAAATTTGGTGAATGCTTCGAGTTCTCCGTTAGTTCAAATTGTCTGATTTGAAGTATAACTAATATGCGAAGTTCAAATTCTATTTCGGTTTATGAATATGTTTTAACTAAATTTATCGTCTGATTGGATAAGATATGACTCTGATTCCAATTGAGTTATCAACTTGAATTGATGAGTTTGGTATTATGAATAATAAGTGGATCCTTGAATCCCTAGTATTTTAAATTATTGAGTTTTTCTTAATTTTGAATTGTTAATGTTCTGAATTTCCTTATTTCAATTAAATTGGAATTTAATTAGCCTAATTTAATTTAGTTGAGTTTGGAATTGTTACCTAGATTATCTCTACGGAACAATCTCGGTCTCCCTGAGCTATTATTACATCATAGCCTTATACTTTGGGTTGGCGAGTAGCAATACGAAGGTTAATGATTCCGAACTTCATTAGATTTTTATTTTTAGTTAAAATAGACTCTTGTGTTTCTCTAAAATTAGAATTTTCAGATTTCCTATATTTACTAACATCGTTTGTTTGTTTGTTTTGTATGAATTTTCTAACCTAGTTTATGCATACCGGTATTATCCTTCTAACTCCATTTCTCTAGTTTATGAATTCTTGATCAGTTTTTATTTCATATTTCTATACGTAAACTGAAGTTTTAGGTTTAATTCGTAGTTTTTGTGTAGTACATACCCTAGTGGGTATGTGACCATACCTTGTGTCTTCTTAGCAAATGGCGGTTAGTTGAAGGGCTCTCAATTTATACACGTGTTAAAAAAAAAAACCTAAATACACCTAAGTATTCTACAATAATGGCTGCAAATCCATCATATCCAATGAATTAAGAGGAATAAGGTAAGAATGAAGTCAATAATGCTGCTCCAGTTACAACTTTACGTGGTTATTTGCAACCTATAAGAGTAACTATATCCTCTCATATGATTTTTCCTCACAATGTTGGAAATATAGACTTCAAACCCAATGTGATTCAATTTCTCCATAAATTTTATGGGCTAGACTCTGAGAGCTTGTATCCACACTTGAAGGAATTTGATTAAGTCGTGATTACTTTGAAATACAATAATGTATTTGAGGATGTAATTAAATTGAAATTATTTCTATTCCCTTTAAATGAAAGAGCTAAGTCATGGCTCCACTCCTTAAGGCTGAAATCCATGAGAACATGGGTAGAGATGACACGGGAGTTCCTTAAAAAGTTTTTCTCAGTTCACAAAATAAACACCCCGAGATGAAGTATAATAAAATTTTCTGTTAAAAAGAATAAAACATTCATTCAATTTTGAAAGAAATTCAAAGATCTCATACACGCTTGCCCACACTATGGCTATAAAAAATTGTGAGTTATTAGTTCTTCTATGATGAATTGAATTCCAATATGCACAAATTCATGAAGATGATGTGCAACGACGAGTTTATGAGCAAGGATCCCAAGTAAGCATGGGATTATTTTGATATGTTACCAATAATGCATAATTTTATGATACTTCGAACAAATCAAGTAATCTTAAGCCTCCTCAAGCCAAAGAGAAAGGAGGAATGTATGTTCTTAAAGAAGAAGAAGACATGAATGCAAAGATAGCTAGCCTCACATGGAAAGTCGAGGCCATGGAACTTAAGAAAGTTGAAGCGGTTAAATATAGTGAGACCAAGGAGAATGTATGCGGTATTTGTTCAAGCAATGTGCACTTTACCTATGATTGTCACATAATTCCTGCGTTCCAAGAAGTGCTATAAGAATAAGAGAATGCTCACAAACGCTCACCAACGACCCTTCAACAATCCAATGTCAAACATGTATAATTTTAATTGGAGGAACCATCCAAACTTCAATTGGAAGAATGGGCCTATGGCTAATGCTAGTAATCCCCCAAAAGGGCCTCCCATTCAAAATATTATTCCAAATATGTCCCCACCACCGATGACAATGGAGGATACTTTACGAGCATTCATGCAAGGCTAAACATAGATCAATCAAAAGAAAATACAACGTGCAACAAAAGACTTTTTTAAATGAGCAAGTGAGTGTCATGATTGGTGAATACCGGATTGAGCAAGCATTACTTGATTTGGGGGCGAGCGTAAATCTTATACCCTACTTGATATATGAACAATTGGATTTCGGTGAATTAAAACCCACAAAGGCCATCTTGCAACTAGGTGATAGATCCGTTTGAATACTGAGGGAGATAATTGGGGATGTCTCAATACAAGTAGATAAACTCTACTACAGGTAGACTTTATCGTCTTGGACACACAACCGGTTATGAACTTATGCACTCAAATATCGGTTATCTTAGGCTAACCATTCCTGGCTACTTCAAATGTCGTTATTAATTGTCGAAATGGGGTAATAAAATTGTCTTTTAGAAACATGACATTAGAGATTAATGTGTTTCATACGTGCAAAAGGCAGGGGGATGATGATGAGCTCCACGAATTAAACATGATTGATTCTATCATAGAAGAGGAGGTCCTTCAATCTGAATTCTCTAACTCTCTAGAGTCATGCTTAACACACTTCATAGACTCTAATGACCCCATCATTTTAGAAGTTATGCAAGCCTTAATGTATGATAAACCGGTAGTTGAAACTAGCCAATGGAGGCCCCAATTTGTAAAGTTATAACCAACCAATACAAAGCCTGACCTAAAACCATCACCACTAATTTTAAATATGTTTATTTATGTCAAGAAAAAACATATCTAGTGGTTATTTCTTCTCACTTATAGAAAAATCAAGAGCTGAAATTGGTAAACTTACTCAAAGGACATAAGGGAGCCATTGGATGGACGATTGCAGACCTCGAGGGAGTTGACCATTTGATTTGTACTCATCGCATGCACCTCGAGGACAATGCTAAGACCACTAGACAACCACAAAGACAATTAAATCCAAACATGATGGAAATAGTTAAAGTGGAGGCGTTGTGCCTTGTAGATGTGGGTATCATCTACCCTATCTCAGATAGCCAATGGGTGAGCCCAATTCAAGTAGTTTTCAAGAAACTCGAAATCACCATTGTTGAAAACACAAACAACGAGCTTGTACCGACTAGAGTTACTACGGGTTGGAGTATGTGTATAGACTATAGGAAGCTCAATACTGTGGCAAGGCAAGACCATTTCCTTTACCATTCGTTGATCAAATATTAGAGAGGCTAGCTGGTCATTCCTATTATTGCTTTCTTGATGGCTACTCTAGGTATAACCAATTTGAGATCGTCCCAGAGAATAAAGAGATAACTCCATTTACATTCTCATTCGGTACCTTTACTTATCAAAGGATGCCGCTTGGATTATGTAATGCGCCTGCCACATTTCAAAGATGCATGTTGGGTATATTTTCGGATATGTTGGGGCAATTTTTTAAGGTTTTTATAGATGATTTCTCTGTTTTTTTTTGGTGCATTCAATGAGTGTTTATACCGTTTATGGTTAGTCTTGACCTGATGTGAGAAGAAAAACCTTATTTTGAATTTGGAGAAGTGTCATTTTATATAGAAAAAGAAATAGTCCCTGGACATATTATATCATCTAATGAAATTGAGGTAGATAAGGCTAAAATTGATCTTATTGTTAATCTACCACTACTTAAGAGCATACGCGATGTGCGGTCCTTCCTTGGATACGTAGGATTTTATTGACGATTCATAAAGGACTTTAGTCATCTCTCGTCCTTTATGCAATCTTCTTCAAAAGGAAACTCCATTCGAGTGAAGCAACGAATGATAATAAGCTTTCTCCAAGCTTAAGAGCATGTTGACAAGTGCACCCATTATGCAACCACCTAATTGGTCGCTTCCTTTTAAAATTATGTGTGATGCGGACACAAAAGCATTCAAGGTGTACCAACGAAGAAAGCGTCAACCACAAGCACCATCCTTGTGGATAGACAACTATTGAGGAGCTGAAGACCCTTCACATGTGATCAGACACATAGAAGACCCCACTCAGGCAAGACACATGTGAAGGAAGAAAGGAGGAAAAGACCGAAGGATTGAAGATTTCGAGCGCCCATCGGGCGCCCGACCACTGTCTTCAGGCACCCGATCGGGCGCCCAAACTTTGTCTTCCGAGCGCCTGAACCTCTCTGGAGGTTTTCGGACGACTTCGGGCGGTAGCTCGAGCGCCCGAACTTTCCCGCACTTATGTTATTTGCGCATTTTTGCTTAGTTTAGGGGTATTTTAGTACTTTCATGTTTTTATTTGCTTATTTAAGTGGGCCCTAATCTCGAATTTAATTTTGATTATTGATTAATGAAAAGCCTCTTGGAGCTTCTCTCTTCCTCTTTCTCTCTCATGGTGATGTTTCTTCTTCCTTGATCCCTCTTTCTTCTACTTGCTTCTTGTGCCCCTCCTATCCTTCTTCCAGGTAATACTATCTATCCCTAATCTATCTGTTTTGCTAACCACATCCCAAAATCTGACTTTTGATCCTAAAACCTTAAGTTTTCAGATTTTCAAATCCCTAATCCAAAATCCCTTGATTTCTTGGATTAGAAATTCCTCTTAATTGATTGGGTTATAGCCATGCAAGATCGGGAGGTTCCATCCCTCGCCGGATCCAACCATAGTGATACTTGAATCTCATACTTCATGGTTGTGATGAATGGCCTGTTCCATTGCATGTTCCTCGTGATCTTCTTAGTTCATGATGATTACTGCTAGATTTTATATTGTTATTGTCTTTTAATTCCGTTGATTTAATTGTGTTCATGAGCATGCATCATAATTAGGGCATCCTACATCAAATTTGGTATCAGAGATTAGGCTTGCATGGTTTTGCCTAGATCGAGTTATCAAATTAGGGTTTGATTTTTAGGTCTAATTTAGGAAAGTTCCAGATTTAGAAAGTTTTCAATTTTAGAAACTTTCCAATTTTAGAAAGTTTCTTAATTTGGAAAATTTTCATATTTGAGTTGTTTTCTGTTTTAACTTAATTGTGTCAGTTCATAGTAAGTTTTGCATTCATCGCATTCATCTTGAAAATCATAACTAGTAGTCTAATTGGGTAGAGTTTGGTTCAAGTCTTCATTGTATGCCAACGAGAAGAGGTAGAGGTTTCGGACTTCAGCCTACCATGAATAACGAACAGTTATCTGAACAACTTGCTCAATTGATACAAAAGATAACCGCTCTAGAAGCAGGTCAAAAGCCTGAGTTTGCCCACCTTGAGAACCAAATCACCACTATCATGATTAAAGTCGAGCAACTAGAGGCGTCCCAAAAGGAAAACCCCGCTGTAGAGGATGATGCGCGCTCCCAAGTGGAAGGAATCATTGAAGAACGCACTACCACACGTGGATGTAGTGAGGATAGAGATTGTAGTAGTGGTCATGGTGTTGTGCGAGAGGCATGAGCCACATGTGATCATCAAGATCGCTATGATCTAGATGAGCGTGCGATGAAGAGTATGAGAGTTGAGGCCCCGAGTTTTGATGGGCGTTTGGACCCCAAGGCATTCCTCGACTGGGTTGCTGACATGGACCACTACTTTGAGTGGTATGGCATGTTAGAAAACCGTCAAATGCAGTTTGCCAAGATGAAGCTTGTGGGCCAAGCCAAGTTCTTTTGGACCAACACGGAACGTAAGATAGAAAGGGTTGGTAGAGCCCCATCACACATTGGTATGAGATGAAAGAGAAGTTGAAGGAGAAGTACCTTCCTCTCTCATACCATCAGAAGCTCCTTGACCAATGGCAATCCTTACGCCAAGGGTCAATGCCTGCCGTTGACTACATCGCTAAATTTGAAGAATATGTGATGCAATGTGATATCCAAGAAGACTCTCTAGTAATGCTCTCGCGTTTCAAGACGGGTCTTCGTGCGGATCTTCAGCGCGAGCTTATGACTCGGCCCTTAACGGACTTGGACAAAGCATATCAAGTCGTGCAAGAGTTAGAGCAATACCTGAAGGCTCCCGTCGTTCGTTGTTTTGAGTCCCGAGACTCCAGTGATAGATCTAGTTCCCAGGGGACCAGACCTAATATTGGTAGTCAACCTAGGGCACAAGCGACCATTCCGCCTAGGCCTAGCGAGGACAAGGGCAAAGGGGTTCTTGGTGCCGGTCCTGGTAACATGAGCCAAGTGAGGTGTTATGAGTGTGGCAATCTTGGCCACATGTCAAATCAGTGTCCTACGAAGAGCCGTGGAAAAGCCTTAGTTATAGGCGAGTCCCACAAGGGTGGAGATGACCAAGGTGATTATGAAGTTGAATAGTATCATCCTGAAGGAGGACTTACTGATGAGGACGAAGTAAATGGAGAAGCAACGCTTCCAGTAGTTAGGCGTGTGCTAGCTCAGTCTAGAAGTAGTGCTGACTGGCGTCAAAGCACTATCTTCTACACTATCGCCAAGTGTGGTGAAAAGAATTGTAAGGTGATAGTAGACAGTGGAAGTTGTCAGAATGTGATTTCTACTAACACCTTAGATCTCTTGAAACTGAAACTCACACGTCATTTAGACCCATATAAATTTCTTGGGTTGACAAGACATCCCTACCTGTCACCCATCAATGTCTAGTCCTCATCGAGTTTGGGTCATACAAAGTGTCCCTGTGGTGTGATGTTTTACCTATGGATGTGGGACATGTTATCCTAGGTAGACCGTGGCTATTCGATAATGATGTCACGATCTTTGGTCGTTCGAATGCGTGCACTTTTATGCATAACGGTAAAAAGATCAAACTTAACCCCATGCCACCTGAGAACACACTAGGGAAGAAGAAGGATGAGAAGACAAGTGAGCCTAGAGGAATGGGGAAATCCAAGCCTAAGTCTCTACATATAATCAGCGTAAGAGAGTTTGAAAAAGAGGCTAAGGAAGATTCTATGGTGTATGCCCTTGTGGCTAAAAAGATTACACCTGAGGTTCCATCAAAGTTGCCCCGTGAGGTGACCTCGGTCCTAAAGGAATACAGTGATGTATTTTCTGAAGATTTACCGAATGAGTTGCCACCTATAAGGGATATACAGCATGCCATTGATCTTGTCCCAGGGTCTACTCTACCGAACCTTCCTCACTACAGGATAAACCCTGCAGAGTTGAAGAAAGCGAGTTGATGAGCTTCTGCAAAAGGGTTTCATCCAAGAGAGTATGAGCCCGTGTGCCGTGCTTGCATTGTTGACGCCAAAGAAAGACGGCACGTGGCGCATGTGTGTGGACAGTCGTGCCATAAACAAAATTACTGTCAAGTATAGGTTCCCTATACCTAGACTTGATGATATGCTTGACATGATGGCCAGGTCTACTATATTCTCTAAGATAGATCTCAAGAGTGGATATCACCAGATCCGTATACGCCCAAGAGATGAGTGGAAAACTGCGTTTAAACGAAAGATGGGCTGTATGAGTGGTTGGTCATGCCCTTCGGCTTGACTAACGCACCCAGTACTTTCATGCGGGTGATGACACAAGTTTTGGGACCGTTCATGGGAAAATTTCTAGTGGTCTACTTTAACGACATTCATATTTATAGTATAACTAAAGAATCACACCTTGAACATTTAAAGAAGGTCTGTAGCGTCCTCAAGAAGGAAAAGTTGTACACTAATCTTAAGAAATGTGCATTCATGTCTAGTCAAGTTGTGTTCTTAGGATTCATAGTGTCATCTGAAGGGATGCGCGCAGACCCTGAAAAGGTCAGGGCCATAGTTGAGTGGCTCGAACTAAGGAACATTCATGAGGTGCGAAGCTTTCACGGCCTGGCAACTTTTTTATCGTCGATTCATTAGAGGTTTTAACACGATCATGGCTCCCATTACCGAGTGCATGAAAAAGGGAGAGTTCGTGTGGTCTAAAGCTGCAGTCAAGGCTTTCAAAGAAATTAAGGGCAAGATGGTGGAAGCTCCTGTCATGCGTCTACCTGACTTTTCTAAAGTCTTTGAAGTAGCGTGTGATGCGTCTGGTGTCGATATAGGTGGAGTATTGAGTCAAGAAGGACACCCAGAGGCCTATTTCAGTGAGAGGCTGAATGAGGCAAAACAAAAGTGCTCCACTTACGACAAAGAATTTTATGCGGTAGTGCAACCCTGAGACATTGGCGACACTATCTCCTACCGCAGGAATTCGTTTTGTTTTCTGACCATGAGGCTTTGAGATATTTGCATTCTCATAAGAAACTCAACCCAAGGCATGGTAAATGGGTAGCGTTTCTTCAGGAATATTCGTTTGTTCTGAAACACAAGGCCGGGGTTGAAAACAAACATAGTACTGGCCAACCATGTGTACCATCTCCTTTAACTGTGCCTATGTGTGTGTTGGACACTTTTTGGCAAAGAAAATCACTGCAAAATTTTTGCAGTGTAGGTATTACTGGCCGACCATGTTTAAAGACACCCACGAATTTTGCAAAGATTGCGAGCGTTGTAAAAAATTAGGAGGATTGTCCCGTAGAAATATGATGTCACCCAACCTGAGTCAAATCATCGAAATATTCGACTGTCGGGGTATTAATTTTATGAGACCATTTTCCTCATCTTTTGGTTACGTCTATATCATTTTCGCAATCGACTGCATGCCCAAATGGGTGGAGGTTGTTCCATGTTGAACCAACGACCATTGTGTGATTCGACTATTTTTTAAAGAGAATATTTTATCCATATTTAGAACGCCACGAGCCATTACACGTGATGGTGAATCTCACTTTTGTAATAAGCCATTTGAGAATCTAATGAAGAAATACGACATTACACACAAAGTGAGCACTCCCTATTACTTATAAACAAGTGGCCAGGCCAAATTTCTAATAGGGAAATCTCTTTTTTTTTTTTTTTTTTTGCAAAAGGTGGTAAACCCTGATTGCAAATATTAGTCTCTTAGACTAATCGATGCATTGTGGGCGTATCGTACTGCATATAAGATCTCCATTGGAATGTCTCCTATAGACTTGTCTACGGGAAAGGTTGCCATTTGCTTGTAGAATTAAAAAGCAAAGCGTACTGGGTGAAAAAGATGCTGAATTTCAATGTTGACAAGGCTAGTTCACTAAAAAAACTTTAACTCAATGAGCTTGATGAGATTAAGAATGATGCTTGTGAGAATTTTCGAATTGACAAGGATCGAATAAAAGCCTTTCATGATAAACATATTTTCAAAAAAATCATTCAAACCTCACCAAAAAGTTCTCTTGTACAATTCAAGACTTTATTTATTTATGAGAAAATTGTGATCTCAATGGACCGGTCTTTTTATTGTTAAAACGATGTATCCTCGTGGGGCCGTCGAGAAAGAAAATCCCGCAAATGGTAATATTTTTAAGGTAAACGGTCAAAGATTAAAATCATTTGTGGAGATTTTCATTATAGGGAAAATGTCCATACCTCTAGAAAATCATGTGCACCAAAATTGATCTTTTAGTCAAATGGAGATTCTTTTTTTATAAGGTAGGTTGAGTTGGGTTGTTTTTGTTTTGGTTTTAGTTCTGTTTCGATGCAGAACGATTCTCCTAGTCCAACGGAGAAGCCGTTCTTATTTAGATGCCCTCTCAGGTACTCTCTCACCCACTTTTTATTTTTTGTTGCTCTCGTGTGTAGTGCACTGCATATCTTTTACATTAAGGACAGTGTAAATTTTAGGTTGGGGTGAGATTTCTGTGGATTTTTTCAGTGTTTTTGTTAATTATGAGCAAATATTAAAAAAAAAATCAAATTTCAAAACTCTCTTTGAAGCTTAATTTTCTATGTAGTTGAGTGTGTTTGAGATATGAGATGATGATATATGTAGTATTGTGATTTTTGGAAGTTGAGAAACTAGTTGATTAATAGTTTTTAATCAAAGTTCCTTTTTATAAAGTGGTTGACAGGAAATTTAAACATCAATTGAATATGGAATTCATAAATCGTATATGACTTACATTTTCTATGGTTAAGTTTTAAAACTCTAAAGTTGCTTATTAAGTATTCAAAAGTAGTAGGAACCAAGCTTGGAGATCCATGCTACCCCGAAGAAAAGAAAAAATGTGAATAAAGAAAAGAAAAGAAAAAGAAAGATAGTGGAAAAAAAAAAGAATGTCTGAAAAGAAGACAATTAAAAAAAAGCAGTGACATCGAAAAGGGCTACCTATGACCACAAAAAAGAATGGGATTAGAGTGAAAGTCGTCAATAAATAAAATAAAATCAAAAGTTGAAAAAGGAGTTGGGTTCATAACCAGTGTCTTGTGTTGAGCTGACTGTTGGGGTTAGGAGCCCGGTAGCAGAAGCAATCAAAGCAGGCTAGGAACAAACCTCAATGGCAATCACACAAGTAAATCGACACACACAAGAGGCAATCCGAATTTTACGTGGAAAAACCCCTCATGGGTAAAAAACCACGGCGCAAAGTGACATCAATCCACTATAATCTCAGAAGTTACAGGAGATAGAATAAACACAACCCAGATCACAGCCCACAAGAGAAATCACAAGCTAACAAAGCTAATTTTCACATGAGAAAGACAAACACAGCCCTTTCCCTCATCCCAGAGATTTCCAAGCTTCCTCCTAGCTCTTTCTCTTGCCCTATAACTCTCTCAATCCCTTGGCCCATTGGCGCCAACCCTAATCTCGGATTACATCCCCTTAAATAGGAGAAAACCAGGATTAGAAACGTCTTGTGCAAAACCGCGCAAGAAACCAAGTCCAAATAGGAAACCTGTCAATCAGCCAGAGCTTACTGTCGACCGGCCGACGGACCCCTACCGACCGGTCGATAATGCCCATAAACGTCAAGAAACCGCTGTCTTGAAATCTATTATGACCGACTGGTCGGTGGCCTTCATGCATGATGATTTGAGGCGTCCAATCCTAACAAACTCCACCATGACTCTAATCTTCATGCACCAACTTACCACGCACCATCTTCAATCCCTACTCCGTCATAATCATAGCTCTACCACTTCTCATGCCTCATCGACTTCATTCTTGCACCTTTACCACCCGCTCGCTCATGTGGCCCTTGCGCACGCCACACACGAGCAACTGTGGATCCCGCTGCCGATCCCGCAGCTCCACCATGAATAGTGCTTCCTATCAAATCCGATCGTAGTCGACAAACTTAATTGAGATATTGGCGTACCGATCCACCTTCTTCCACTTTACTTCTTCCATAGAAACCAATCGCTTTTTATGTTTTTCTTTCACAGAATCATTCTCCACATCGAATTTCATGCTAGAAAACGCCATTGATGCCTCGCCTCAGATTCTCTCTGCCTCCTTCCCAACTTTTAGCTCCGATACCACTTGTTGGGGTTAGGAGCCTCGTAGCGAAAGCAATCAAAGAAGGCTAAGAACAAACCTTAATGGCGATCACAAAAGCAAATCGACACACACAAGAGGCAATCTGAATTTTACATGGAAAAACCCCTCACAGGTAAAAAACCACGGCACAAAGTGACATCAATCCACTATAATCTCAGAAGTTACAAGAGATAGAAAACACAACCCGGATCACAGTCCATAAGAGAAATCCCAAGCTAACAAAGCTAATTCTCACATGAGAATGACAAAAACAACCCTTTCCCTCATCCCAGAGAACTCCAAGCTTCCTCCTAGCTCTTTCTCTTGCATTTTCCCATTCTGAACGTGGGATTCTAGTCAGTTAACGCAAATACACCAAGGATCTCCTCGCCTTGGCTCCATTCACGGATCATAAGACTGTTAAAACTCCATTGGAACTAAACATTCAGCATGGTTGTGATGATAGTGACCTTCTTGAGCAGCCTACTTTGTACCGACCAAAAACAAGGCACATCCAAAACTCAAGTGGACCACACCATAGAAAGTAGCGAGAATTGAACGACTACCATTGAAACCTTCTTAAGGTCTATTGTGAGGTTTATTTGCCATCTAATCTCTTTACAAGGTCACACAGATCTAGATGAAAGGAAAACACAAATAATAACTCGATCAGAGCCTTTGTGGTCCCAAGAAGTTTTATATGGCAAGTGCCCAATTCCCAATGTTTCCTATTGCGTCACCCACTCAAGCCTTAAATCTACTTAGTTTTTTGTCTTATGTCCTAAAATAGTATGAAAAAATGGATAAACGGTGTGTATAAAGCATATACATCATAGTGGGCCCCACAAAGCCCCTGATAGGACCATCCATCTCTAGCTAGGTCCTAATAGGGTAGTGCCCAATTTCAATTTGGGAAATGGAATGTGTGGAGTGTCGCACAAAAGATGGTGTGTTTACATCACCGAGTTCTTTGGACACCATCATGATGTATGTGTTATACCCACATCGTTTACCCATTTTATGATATACTTTTAGGGCATAGCCTAAATATGAGGTAGATCCGAAGCTTAAGGGAACCATGCCATAGAAAGCAGTGTGGTTGAATGTCTATCATTGAAGACTTCTTAAAGGCCATAAAAGTTTTGAATCAATTTGATATTTGTTTTTCCCTTCATCCAGGTCTGTGCGACCTCATGAGCACATTTGATGATAAATAAAGATCATGGTGAGCCCTAGGAAGGTGTTAACGGTAGGAATCATTGTCCCCACTACTTTCGGTTTTGTGGTTCACTTAAGCTTTGGATCTACCTTCTTTTTTTTTCTCATGACTTAAAATGATGTTTCTAAATGATGCACAGTGTGAATATAACACATACATCATGGTGGGTCCCACAGAACTTGGTGATGACATCAACACAAAACCAAGCACGTGGGTTCGGTGGATCGCGAATACAAACAGGAATTGCCTACCGACACTACCAGTACTTTGGTGGCTAATGGAAAATATTCTGTGAGCCCCACCACGATGTATGTGTTTTATCCATGTCATCTATCTATTTTTGCAGATCATTTTATGGCACGAGCCAAAAAATGAGATAGATCCAAATTTCAAGTGGACCACACTACAAGAAAACAATAGTGATTGAACGCTCATCATTAAAAACTTCCTAGAGCCCATTGTAATGTTTATTTACCATTCAATGTGTTGAATAGGTCACATAGACTTCAATGAAGGGAAAACAAAAACATCAGCTTCATAGAAAACTTTTGAGGTCCCAAGAAGCTTTTAATGGCGGGCATTCAATCACTATTGTTTCTTGTGGTGTGGTTGACATGAGATTTTAATCTTCCTCATTTTTTTAATCATTCCCTAAAATGATATGGAAAAATGGATGGACGACGTATATAAAACATATATATCATGGTGAGGGCCACATAATACCATTAAGTAGTTACATGCCAATGACATCGTCAGCTGACAATCCGCCCCCATCCATCGAGGTGGGTGGAACCCTTATCTGTGGGGCCCACCGTGATGTATGTGACTACATCCATGTTGTCCATTCGTATTGAAAGCTCATTTTAGGGCATGATTTAAAAAATGAAGTAGATCCAAATATTAGATGGACCATAGTATATAAAACAATGGTAATTGATTAGTATTAAAAATTTCTTGTGGGCCACAAAAGATTTGGATCAAGATGATATTTGCGTGGTCTCTTCATCTAGGTCTTTATGACCTTATCAATAGGTTGGATGACAAATAAACATTTCGGTGGAATCCATGAAGTTTTTAATAGTAGGGATTCAATCATAGCTAATTCATGTGGAGACAACAACAGATGTGTCATATCACCAGATTTGAAATATTTTAGATGTTTGTTAGCAAACAGATTATTTCCGAATCAGTTCTTAATTTTTAGACTAGGTGCCATTTGGTAAACTGAAAAATAAGGTCTAAAAAATAATTTAATTGTTAAAAACTTAGTGTAATTAATTTAAGTACTTATGGGTATTGAAAAATTTGTTTGACATTTTGTTTGAAAAAAGTGTGATATATGAAAATAATTACTTTTTTCACAAGAACCCCTTTGGTAAACATAATGAAAAAATGTAAAAAAATTGACAATTTGTCATATTTGTTACTATTACTTCCACTTTATTTTTTGTACAGTATGAGAAGAAACATGTTATTTCCATGCCCAAATTTGATGCACCTACGTCCCATCTACATACATTAATCAAACATAACCCTTAAATGGATGAATCATGTGCTAACTCTTCTTGATAGAATAATCATAACCATTTGATTAGTGGACTATGACGTCTCACACTAGCATGATATTGAGTTATTCGTCTATACCACTTACAACACGCTTTGATGGTCTTGAATAAAAAATACTTTGGCTTGAGAAAAAAATACTCATACCCATCAAATAAGTGGGCCACATGTACAAATTTTTATCTCATAAGTGTGCATGCCATTGAATATTCATCATCCATCATCCAACATGCAAAATAGTTCCAACTGTATATCCATACATAAAATCAAATTAAAATAAAGCTTAGATTGTATATTCATGTCATCATCTGTTTTGCCCATCTATTATTGTAGAGCAAGGCCCAAAATTCAAACAAATACAAATTTTAGGTGGACCACCCCACAAGAAACAATGTTCATTGAATGCCCACCATTAAAAACTTTCTAGGATCCATTCGTAATAAATATTGACCATTGTGAAAGGAAGGAAAAAAAAATCGTCTCAATGCAAAACTTCCTGCAACCCTTAAAATGTTTTCAACGGCCAATTGTCACTGTTTCCTCTAATATGATCCACCTAAAATTACATCCGTTTCATTTTCGGGACCACGCGCTAAAAATAATATGAAGAAAAAAACAAATGGACACCATGTACATACAATACGGGCATCGAGGTGGGCCCTACGATCAGGGTCCCATTAGCATTGCTGGTTCTGGGGTTGCAGCTAAGTCGCGCCCCCTAGTGCGGATTAGGTGTGGCCATAGTCTCACTCAAAATGGTGCAGCCCTTATCGTGGGGCCACCTTGATTCATCATGGTGGGGCCCACAGAACTTGGTGACGTCGAGACACCACAAAGTTTGGGTGCGCGCAGCACACCTAGCATTCCACTTCCCTCCCCGACTAACTTAGATTGTTTATGAAACTGGAAAGGTACCAATGTGATGTTCGTGAGAAATCCACTCCGATCATTCAATTTTTTCGGATCACATTAGTAAGTGGGACAAAAATGAGGCAAATCCAAAACTCAAGTGGGCCACATGATAGTAAACAGTGAGGATTTTAGTCTGCTATTGAAATATTCATGGGCCACATAAGTTTTTGACCAGACTATTATTTTTGTGCTTGATTAGGCTAATATTTTTGTGTTTTTACTTAATCTCACTAGGAATGACCTTACGAATGGTAGGGGTGGCATAAAAACATCACGTGCACCCAAGAGAGGTTTTAACGATAGGCATTTCCCTGCGCACTGTTTCATGTCATACGGCCCACTTGAGATTTGGATCTGCCTCATCTTTTGTCCAACATTCTAAAGTGATCCGGAAAAAAATGGATGGGCGGGTTGGATTTCTCACAAAACATCAGTGGACCCACCTAGTTTTACTGAGGCTTTGGCATGCAATCGGGTTCCATTCTTACTCTCGCAGGCAATTCTGCGTTCCAGCGTGGCGTGCGGTGATGGGGCACGGTTTGGGTGGATCCCCAATGTGGGGCCACTGTGATGTATGTACCTTCCATCTACATCGTTCTTGCATTTTGAAAGCTCATTTTAGAGCATTAACCCACATATGAAGCAGGTTGAAATCTTAGGTGGACCATACCACATGAAATGGTATTTATTGAATGCACACCATTAAAAACTTCATGGGAGCCACTAGAATGTTTATTTAGCATCCAACCTTTTGAAAAGGTCTCAAAGACCTTGATGAAGATACCAAACAAATAACAGCTTGACCCAAAACTTTTGTGACCCACGCGAAGCTTTTAATAGTTGAGTACCATTGTTTACTGTATTATGGCCCACTTGAGATTTGGACCTACTTCATTTTTTGAATTATTCTCTAAAATGAGTTTTCAAAATGAATGAACGCCATGAATATAATACACACACATCACATGGATCTAGGGATCCAGCGAAAGCCGCGCCCGGCAACACTAACCTCCATTGTGGGTTGGCGTCATTAAGTTTTCCGGCCCTGCATGATTTACGTGTTATACCTGTACTTTCCAATTTCAATCCACTTGCCGAGGCTAGTTTAGTACATGAGATTAATAACAAGGCAGATCCAAAGATAAGGTGAACCACACCACAAAAAAGTAGCGGGGATTAAACGTCTTCCATCCAAAACTCATTGGAGCCACATAAGTTCTAGATCAATTAAATATTTGTGTTTTCCCTTCATCTAAATAGGTTCGATGGCAAATAAATATCATGGTAGGCCCCATGAAGCTTTCAGTGGTGGGCATCATTGTTCTCACTTATTTCTATGCTGTGGTCTACTCAACCTTTAGATCTGCCTCATATTTGGGCTCTTTCATTACAATGATCTCACAAAATGGATAGATGGTGTGGATATAACAGTGTGGTCCATAGAACTTAGTAACTTCTCGGGAGAAGATGAGAGAACAAGGATTTGCAACTCTTTATGGTAATTTCGTCATTGGTAGGGACATTTTTGTTAACTTTCCTCGGAAAGGTTCAAAAAAAAAAATCACTCAACGCATTTAACTATAAGAACTAAATAAAGACTCGCACAAAATTTGAGTGAAACTCGCACATAATTTCAGAAACAGGCCCTAACGCAGGATGGCTTTAACCTCACCTACAGATTTTTACTATAACCATTTTTACTACAATTTAGAGATCGAAGGGGACAATTTTTGTCCGTCCAGTGTGGTGTTTATGACCGTCTTATTCACAACCCTTGATTGTGGAGACCGTCCCACGGCATCCACGTATGCTTCTCGCACGGCTTTGAGCATTAGAAGAGGGAACGCGGATTCGACCTTAATGAATGTATGTCTTGTATATCCACACCGTCCGTCTGTTTTTCCAGACCATTTTAGAGAGCGGGGTCTAAAGGCTCTAAACATGAAGCCGATTCGAATCTCAAACGGACCACATCACAAGAAACGATGGCGATTGAATGCCTGCTATTATAAACTTCTTGTGGGTCACGGAAGTTTTGGATCAAGCTGATATTTATGACCTTATTAACATTACGGTGTGCGTTCAATCACCACTGTTTTCCTGTGGTGTGGTCCACCTGAGATTTGGATCTACTTCATTTTTTGGACCATGTCATGAGCTGTAAAAATAGATGGTCGGCGTGGATATACAACACATGTACCTAGGCGGCCCCACGGTCACGGCCTCATTAAAGTCGGTGTTTCCCAACCACACCATACTCGCGTTATAGAAGAGTAGGGTCGAGAGAGGTTAGCTTATGGTGCTCGGCCGGCTGAGATGGACAAGAGCCTCACAGAAGATGAGCCAACATCGTTCACTTATACGAGATCTCAACAGTTCATCATACGGGACCTCTCATGTTCATGTCCTGGGCATAGATATATGCTTGTCCACTCAAAAGATGAGCCGCGATCTTACGTTGAATACGAACCGTTGGCCTTATATTTCTAAGGAACGTTCATTCTTCTCACGTAACTGTGACCGAACATTTGAGCAGATGATCCTGATTTCAATGTTCGGCGATGCCTCGTGATGTTCTCACCGGATAAACGAACCAGATCTCACACACGTGTAATAGTTCTGCACACGTGAGATGTGGTTCCTTCACCATCGCCCCCCTCGCTCCGCACGTCCGCAGGAACGCGAGATTTTCCTTGATGCAGGGAGTTCCAGTAACCCAAATTCTGTGGCCCACCGTGATTTTCTTGTGACATCGAATCTGTTCATAAATTTCAACATCTCATGTCAGTGTTTTATCTAAAAAATGAGGCAGATCCAAGACTCAAGTGAGCCACACCACAAGAAACGGTGGAGATTGAATGCCTACCACTAAAACCTTCTTGGGACCCATGGAAGTTTTGGATCAGGTCCATATTTCTTTCTTCCTTTAATCCTGGATGGAATAACATTATGAACGGTTTGGATGTCATATAAACATCACAGTGGGCCACATTGAGGTTTCAACGGTAGTGTTTCCATTCCCACTATTTCGTGTGGTGTGTCCCACTTAAATTTGGGACCTACATAGTTTTTCTTCTCCCACACTAATATCAGATGGGGAAGCTGAATGGACGGATTGGATGCCACACGGATATCGTGGTGGGCCTCACAGAGCTTTGTGTAAACGGAACTCCATGTAACAGGCGTCACAGGAAACTCGCGTCCCGTTAGCGAGTCCAAGGTCGAAGGAGAATGCCCTCGAAGAAGAAGAAAATTACTCTAATTCTAAAGACCCAACGGGACAGAGTGTCAGACAAGGTTTTACAGAAGCCAGACTCTCTCTCTCTCTCTATCCGCCTGCAATTCGATGCCTGCACCGAGTTAGGAGACTCTCTCTCTCTCTCTCTCTCTCTCTCTCTCTGCCTGCAACTCAATGCCTGCACCGAGTTAGGGTTTCCGAGTAATGGCCATGGCGTCCGCCTCAGCATCGATCCGCTACGGAGGCGGCAGTGGAAGCGCTGATGCTCTACATCGGATCCTCGCAGATCTCTGCACGCGTGGCAATCCCAAGGTGATGCTTCCTTCTTCATCAGTTTTTCTCCCTTATTGCAATTAGCTAAGAGCGCTTTTGGATGTACAATTCATTTCGGTTGCTATGACTGAGTAGCAAGAAAGTCGAAGCAAATGATCAGAATGTACGCACACATACACATTTTTCAACCAGAAATGTTGGCTGTTTCTTGATGCTATTGCAGTTTTTTCTATTTTGAAATCACAACGTGTTGCAATTTGTAGCCGAATTTTCATTTTAAATGAAGTGGGACTACCATAAGATTGGAATTTTTTTTTGCGCTTTTGCTGTTTGATTTCTGCAATATAAAGAAATTACTCATCCAAACGCAGCCTTGTCACATCTGAATTGAGTTGGGAATGTTCGGTAAAAAAACAAATGATCATATCACACTGATTTTTCTTAGTTATTTATGATAAGAGAGTTGCCCTTAAGGGGTTGTTTGGATAGGCTGTAAATCATTTACTAGTAAATGGGCATTTTTTGTGTTTGGATGCTCCCATTTGCTAGTAAATGATTTACTAGCAAATGCCCTCTCCCATTTACTAGCAAAAAGGTGAGATTTCATTTACTAGTAAATGGGATAGATGGCAACGGATCTATTTTCAAATTTCTGCTTTAAAAGCAGATTCGCACCTGCTGTGAAATCACATACAACGGCTCTCTCCCTCTCCCTCTCTGCAATCCCCCTCCCTCCCTGCCTCCCTCTGGTGATCTTCCAAGCTTCAAACACCCTTCCGGCAGTGGCTCTCCACCTGTATGGCTCTCCACCTGTATGGCCTTTGACAATAGCATTTGAATTCGTTGGCCCACTTGTATGACTCACATACTACTCGGTTTTTTTTAGGATTAACTCTAGGCTTTAGTGGCATGGGCTTGACCCAATGATCCACTTGAAAGGAAATTCCGACATGTAATTTGAATGTTATTTGCTAAATTGATTTTCAGGTGTGAATATACAATTACAGGATATAAACCATTTACAGGCTATCCAAACACTCTAAATGATTTACTAGTAAATCATTTACAACTCACATCCAAGCAGAAGGTAGTAAATCATTTACTAGCACTTAAGTCATTTACTAGTAAATGATTTACAGCCTATCCAAACGACCCCTAAATCGCCCGTTACTTTTCTTTGGAGCGCAACTTGAAAATAAGAGGATTGCAATTCAGGAGCTTAATCACGTGCTATGAATACTAAAGAAGGCAACTGCGATGAGGTCATTTCCACTTTCTTATGCTAATCATCATGATTCAGTTCAATAACTGCATCCAACTGGCAAAGACAATATGGATTAACTTTGTTAATTTTTCATTAAGTAGTTACCATTTAGTCATCTCCACTCTACCTAACTAATCATTTAGGGGAATGCCAAAAGCACGCGACTTGTGGACATAATGCCATGCATATACATGGCCACTCATCCAATATCCCTGGCCATCTATTGACCATACCAGAAATCAGACCATTTGGATGATCCTAGCTGCACGAATTGAGGATACACGGTGGAGTGCGACAGATGAGTCGTTCGGATCTTTTAACAATGTCCCCACGATCAATTCTGCAAAACGTCCTTTTTTTAATTTTTTTTTTTATAATTATCAGCACTCGCCTAAATGTTTCATTAAAATACTTACTGTTAATGAATTCGTTTGCTATTCATATGTTTCAATCGTGCCGTTTTAGTCAAGACTGGCCATTGGATCATATGCATTGGAGTTAGTATCATGTCAGCCAGACTTGTTTCTTATCTGTCTTGTCTGTAGGATGGATCCGCTTTAGCTCTAAGGAAACATGTTGAGGAAGAAGCTCGTGATCTCAGTGGAGAAGCCTTTTCTCGTTTCATGGATCAATTGTATGACCGTATTTTTGGCCTCTTGGAAAGCAATGATGTTGCTGAAAATTTGGGGGCATTACGAGCAATTGAAGAGCTGATAGATGTGCAACTAGGGGAGAGTGCCTCCAAGGTTTCTAAGTTCTCCAATTATATGCGTATTGTGTTTGATGTAAAGCGTGATCCTGAAATCCTTATTCTCGCAAGTAAGGTTCTGGGCCACCTAGCCAGAGCTGGTGGGGCAATGACCGCAGACGATGTGGAGCGCCAGGTTTGCTGCTCACTTAATTTGTTTGATGGTATTTTGTTGGATTAGTTTTCTGAAGTTTACTGTTTTCTTAGGTTAAAAGTGCATTAGATTGGCTTCGAGGGGAAAGAGTGGAGTATCGCCGTTTTGCAGCTGTCTTGATCTTGAAAGTAAGTGTTATATTTGTTCTTGTTGCTTTCCATTTGTTTGGATCAGATTCTCCTTCACACTCACACATAGATGGTGGGTTGGATGGAACATGCGGAGTTTGAGATATTTGTGTAGCCTTGGCTTATACCCCTTAAATGTTGAACTCTTAACAATCCTTGAGAATGTTGAACTCTTATGCCAAGGAAGGCCTGTGGCACACTTAACTTATTTTCGGTACCTACGGCACAGTACCTCAACTGTTCCCTTTATTCGTTTTCAATAAATTTGGTTAGCAATAAAAAAAAAAAAACACACTCAATGACTGTTGCTGCTGCAAAACACTCAACATATCACTCAATTCTTAGTTGTGGCTAGTCAACATATCATGTTTAACACACATTGGCAGTTCCTTTGGATTCATTACTTGTTCGACATTTGTTATAGGAAATGGCAGAAAATGCATCAACTGTTTTCAATGTTCATGTGCCTGAGTTTGTTGATGCCATCTGGGTTGCATTGAGGGATCCAACATTGGCTGTTCGGGAACGGGCTGTAGAAGCATTGCGCGCTTGCCTCCGAGTTATCGAGAAGCGGGAGACACGTTGGCGAGTGCAATGGTATGTGGAACCATGTAAATTTATGATGTAACTGTATCATCAATCAAAATATTAAATTGGATTACATCATCTAATAACCTCTGCTTGTGACGTGTCTGATTCTTATTTTTCCTTGGAGCTTATCATTTTATTTCACATTCCAAGGGGCCATTTGGATGCAAGGAAAATTGTGGCCGGCATATGCTATCTGGTATAGACAATTCATTTATGCACAGGGAACCGAGAAAAATATGGATAAATCTGATTCCAAAATTTGATAATATGCAAAGGATAGCATGCCTTTGCAAAAAGATGGAATAAAAATAAGGAAAGCTTATCCCTAGTTTAGTGTGTGTGGGAACACAATGTTCTATGCTCATGCGTCACATGTGCTAAATGTACCACATGCGTGACCACTCAAGTTCAAGTGCCTCACATGTGCCACCATCATTTTTCAAGTGGCTTACATGTGCCACATGTGTCAATTTGCACGTGTCATAAATGCTATGTGTGCCATCAATCATTCTAAGCTCCCCACATGTGCCATGTAAACTCTCTATTCCAGGTGTTTGGCAAACATGGCATAGAATAGCGAGTCCAAGATAGTATGACCTAGATGTCCTATGTTGAACAAACTTTTGCTTGCATCTGAATGACCCCTAAGTGGCATGCTCATTCTGATTACATGATATTGACTGGAGCATAACTTATATAGCATCTAAGCATTTGACATTTAAGGGGCATTTGGATCGTAAGTTACTTAAGATAAGCTTCTTATGCCTCAAGTAACTTATCTTGATTTCTACTTATTAAGCTAAAGTGATTAATTAACTTTTAAGTAAAAAAGTTACTTATAATTGATAGTAAACCAAACTTACTTATCTACTGCTGTAAGTAGAAAAAAGTAACTTGTTGGTATCCAAACGGGCCCTTAGTTACTGGCTAATTGATACTAGCCCTTAGTTACTGGCTAATTGATACTAATTAGAACTCTATTGATACTATTTTGTAAACTGTTTTTTCTTACTTAAATTATTTTCATTTATTTGACACACAAACTTTATCATGATTTTTAGATGTACCTGTGGTGAACACTTCAATGCTTGGAGCCCATTCCATGTTTTCATGAACACCGGCTGTAGTGAGTGAAGCCCTGAGCAAAATGCACATCCATGTAATTTTTCGATTAATTGCTAATGGGGTTACATCAGTTCCACCTAGTTAGGTATATGCATGATGGATCCTGTAAAAGTACATAAGATGAAAATCTTATTGCCCATGAACAGGTAATTATATAACAACCAGTTCATTCAAGAAGTGGAAAAGTCAATTATTGATAAAGCAACCATCTATTACATACCTTATTCACCAATTCAGAAAGAAGAAAGAAGCCCCTCTTCTAATTCAATGATTCTCCATCAGAAAGAACATACAATCTGGATCATGTTTGATGTATATTGCAAGTTGGCTTCATAAAATAAACTCTGGAGCTTGAAGGTACAGAGAGGCTTACTCTTTATTTGGTTTTTAAAGCCCTCCTAACATGTGGAAATCAACCCTGGGTCTTTCATTGTATGATGATCATTAGCCATCAATGTGGCTTTCTTTGAAAATTCCATTTGTGTTTGTGCATAGTGCTCTTGAATTCATGAAAAAGGAGCTTTTGCATAACCTGATCTTCTCTCATGCCATTTTGGGGTTAACTATGAAATTTTGCTGTGGATTATTTTGGTTTTCATATCTTCATTGGATATTGATAGAAATATCAAAATGTTACTGCTTAATTTGGTCCATGCTTCTGTGTGCTGTTCTGGAACATTGATTATTTTCCTACACTTTCCTTATTGCAGATGTTCTGTCTCTGGATGAAAAGTTTGTTCTTCTCTTCTTATTGATTGGTTCTTCTTTCATTGTTGCAGGTATTATCGTATGTTTGAGGCTACGCAAGATGGACTTGGAAAAAATGCTTCTGTTCACAGCATACATGGTTCACTACTAGCAGTTGGAGAACTTTTGAGGTTGTTTGGGAGCCTCAAATTATGTTCTTGTTTGTGATTTGCATGCTCTTTGTTGTGATGGTTTCTGGTTCTCTAGCTTTCACTAGCCATATACCAAGCATCTTTCGGAGCTCTTCCCTAGTTACTATATGGAATATTGGGATGAATAGTGGCCGTTTTAAGTTCCATATTTCTATTGTTAAATATGCATGCTTTGACTTTTGATGGAAGTGATTGAACATGTCTCCACTTTCTCAAATTACAGCACATCGGAGTTAACTGTGCATAATGTCATTTGTTTTTTTAATAATTACAATAAATATCTTAACAACCGTCATCATCATCTAAGCCTTATCCCAATTAATTGGAGTCGGCTACATGAATCCTGTTCCGTTCAGACTCCTGATGGAAGTTATGGCATAAGTTCGACGCTGGCTGCCAACCTGACAGGTTTGGGACTGGCAATGAGAGCACGAAACTTCCACTGAGGCCATGTAGTAGACTGTTACACAGGTTGATTACAATCAGGAGCTATGTAACAGTCTATTGCATGGGTTGTTTATGAGGAGTGAGTTAAATTTCTTAACAACTACACAAGGATATATTGTATCAGCAAACAGTTTGAAGTTTATCCAAATATATTTTGTCAGGAACACGGGTGAGTTCATGATGTCGAGGTATAGAGAAGTTGCAGACATTGTTCTAAAATACCTAGAACACCGGGATCGTCTTGTTCGCCTCAGCATAACATCATTGCTTCCTCGTATTGCACACTTCCTGCGTGACCGTTTTGTGACGAACTATTTAAAGGTTCTCATTCTATCTTTTGCTCCATCATAGCTTTAAAAATTTTAGGAATGTTACTTCATATGAAATTTCTTTTAAATTTGGGTTAAGCTATTGAGATTTCAAAATTTAGTTGATTTGCTGCTGATTTGTTAAAGGAGGAAGTGTCGATGCTACAATGCTGAGTTTGCTTACCTGCATCTTTTGCTTACTGTTTCATCATTTCATGCAGCAGATTTGCATGGATCATATTCTTGCTGTTTTGCGTATCCCAGCTGAGCGTGCCAGTGGGTTCATTGCTTTGGGAGAGATGGCTGGTGCTTTGGATGGGGAGCTCATCCATTATTTGCCGACAATTACGTCACATTTGCGTGATGCGGTATGCAATGTATATGTTTTTAGCAAATTTCACCTTTTGACCATAAGCAGGGTTATTGAATCTTAACACATATTTGATCCATAGATTGCTCCACGTAGAGGTAGACCTTCCCTTGAAGCCTTGGCTTGTATTGGAAGCTTTGCGAAAGCCATGGGGCCTGCTATGGAAACTCATGTTCGCAGTCTTTTGGATGCTATGTTTTCTGCCGGGCTTTCTCCTACTCTTGTAGAAGCCTTGGAGCAGATAACTGACAGGTATGTTTCAAAACCTGGTTGGTCTTCAGTTCTTCTTTCTAGTTATTTTGAAGTAGTTTGATCTCCCATGATTTGGCTTTGAACATTTCAGTATCCCATCTTTGCTGCCTACCATACAAGAGCGCTTGCTTGATTGCATTTCAATAGCCCTTTCCAAGTCCTTTTATTCCCAGGGAAGGCATGGTGTTATGGTTGCTCGTGGCAATATGACGAACACTCCTCAGCAAGTTTCAGATGTTACTGGTTCAACCCTTGTGCAACTGGCTTTGAGAACTCTCGCTCGTTTCAATTTCAAGGTAGTCTCATCTTATTTTTCTATATATGCATTTCTTTTGCCACTCATTTCAACTTGACAGCAATTTATGGTTTAGGGCCATGAACTTCTTGAGTTCACAAGAGAGTCGGTTGTTATATATTTGGACGATGACGATGGTGCTACGCGAAGAGATGCTGCCCTATGCTGTTGCAGATTAGTTGCAAACTCATTTTCTGGAACAGCATGTGCACAGTTTAGTTCAAGTAGGTCCAATCGAACTGGTGGAGGGAGGCGTCGTCGCCTTGTTGAGGAGGTTTGTCTTGAAATGGTTCAGTTCATTTACTACTGCTATCATGTGTTTGGATGTATCTGTGCATGTTTAATATTCTTTTGTCTATCATTATTTGGTTATGCCATGGCCTTTTTGCTTCCTTTTACCTTTTACTCAGGTTAGCTGGCATTTGTATTTGTATTTTTTTTTTTTTTTTTTTTTTTGAAGAATGGCATTTGTAATTTTCATGAGACTGACTATCTTATTTAAAAGGTTATTTGAATTATGAGAAGGTTGTGAACCTATGCAAAGGCGGTTATATAGACTGGGTGAAAAAATGATTTTCTTTTTCTTTTTTAAGGAATTATGTGAAAAGGGGAGGTTGATGTCAGGTGGTAGCTAATTATAGAACTTTTTGCTAATATACCATTATAACAGTACGAACTATTGGGAGAAATGCTAAGACAACGACGATGATGGTGGTTATTTGAATTATTAGAAACCATCTTTTTTTTTTGAAAGATAACGGTATTTTATTAAGAAGCGAGCAAAAGACTACAAAAGCAAAACCGGACCCGCTGAGACAGCGATCCAGCTACACAGAAATAAAATGGAGATTACAATCCTTAAGATTTTTGATAATGGTGGCCCATTCTATAATTAATAACCTCACCCTTTGGTATATAAAATCCACTACTTTCACCTCTAAAACATCTACCGTTCCTTTCTTCCCATACAGCTCACCAAACCGCAGAATGCAAATTCTTCATAAGCCAGCCCTCTGCTTTCCCAGATTCACTCCGTGCCAAGCCTTCAAAAGGTCGCCCACCGATGAAGGAAAAGACAATAACACTTGGAACCGAGATAAGATGTCCACCTAGATCCGGCTAATAAAACTACAGTGGACAAAAAGGTGATCCATCAATTCCTCGCTTCCCATACAACATAAACAGACATTTGGAATAACCTTTCCCCTTTTTCGCAAGTTGTCCACCGTTAAGACCTTGTTACCTACCAGCCAACTGAAAGTCGCAATTTTGGGCGGAACTTGATAATGCCAAATATTTTCCGTCTTTGCCTCTATTCTCGAACTAACATCCTTGCTAAGAAAAGCATAGTACTTAACCGAGAAAATGCTAGATTTGTCTAATCTCCAAAGAAGACTATTCGAGCAAGAAGGGTCCGGCCGGTAAAGGTGGATACGTTTAAGAAGCGCAACAAATTCATCAACCTACTCATCTCGAAGAAATCTTCTGCAAGGAGGTTCCCAAACTACCTCTTCCCTAACAAATGAGAAGCAATCGGCTACCAGAATGGTATGATTTGGGGTAATACGGAAAATTCATGGGAATTCCTCCTTCAACGGAACATCTTCCACCCAAATGTCTTCCCAGAATCGAGTTCTCTCACCATTCCCTGTAGAAAAACCTACTCCTTTCAAAACTTTAGACTTTATGGAAGGCACACCTTTCCAAAGAACCGAGGATCTACAAATGGAGGAATCTGAGTCCACCAGCCTCCCTCCGAACAACCGTACTTGCTTTTGATAATCTTGTTCCAAAGCGCCCCGTTCTCTGTCTCGAGTCTCCAAATCCACTTGCATAACAATGCTGGATTCATATTTTTGAGGTCTTTAATGCCGGCCCCTCCTTGAAAGTGCTTGCACACCACCTTTTAATCCAACAAGTGGAATTTCGTTTGATCTTCCATCCCATGCCATAGGAAATCACGTCCTAATTTCTCTAGTGTAGCCAATACCGAAGCCGAACATTTAAATACTGGCATAAAATCTAAAGGGAGATTCGAAAGAGCTGCCTTTATGGGTGTGATGTGCCCGCCAAATGATAAGTATCTACACTTCCATCTTGAGAGATACTTCTCAAATCTTTCTATCACCTTATCCCATATAAACTTTGGGGGCTTGAGCTTCCCTATGCAAAGGGGAAGACCAACAAAGGATGTCGGGAGAGCACCCGTTGCAAACCAAAATACTCGGCAAACATCCCTATCTCTTCTTCCTCCATATTCACCTCGAACATCTTACTCTTTTCCAAGTTTACCCTCAAACTCGAGACTGCTTCAAAACACCGAACAACAGTACGCAAATCACTCACTTTGTTCAGCTCGGCATCGCAAAACAGAAGTGTATCATCTGCGAACTGAATATAGGATATATGCTTTTCCATTCCTTCCACTTTGAACCCACTTATTATGCCTTCTTCTTGGCCTTTACTCAACATTCTAGACAGGGCTTCCTCCACTACAACGAAAAGAAAGGGAGATAGCGGATCCCCTTGACGCAACCCCCTGGAGCTTTTGAAGAAACCTTTGGGAGCACCGTTTAGAAGAATCGAGAAGTGCGCCGAACCCACGCACTCCCCCATCCACCACCTCTATTTTTCTCCAAACCCAAGCCGAAGAAGCATATACTATAAAAATCCCTAATCGACATGATCATAGGCCTTTTCTAGATCTAACTTGCAAACTACTCCTTTAGACCTTGATTTGTGCCTTGAATCCAAGGATTCGTGAGCGATGAGGGTGTTGTCAATAATTTGCCTCCCCGGAATGAAGGCACTTTGGTTATCCAAGATGATCTTCCCTAGGACCCCTTTCAAGCGAGACGCCAACACCTTAGCCAAAATCTTATACGGACCAGCAACAAAACTAATTAGTCTAAAGTCCTTTAGAGATTCCACTCCTTGGATCTTTGGGATCAACGTGACAAAAGATGCTCCTAGTTCTTTAGATAACCGTTCCTTTTCATGAAATTCAATGAATTCCATGACATTCGCTTTTATAGTTTCCCAAAAGAATTGAAAGAACATTATCGAGAACCCATCCAGCCCAGGGGCTCTATCTCCTCCCAAAGCATCCACCGCACTCTTCACCTCTTCTACGGAGAAAGGAGACTCATGGGCTTTAGCATCCTTGATGGAGAGCCTCTTAAATTGCAAGAGGTCCAGATTAGGCCTATTCCATCCTTCTCCCTGAAGAAGAATGTTGTAGAACTGAATGACCTCTTCCTTGATGCTTTGTTTATCTTCGATTCGAGTCCCATTCACCACAATGCTGCTTATCTTGTTAATCCTAGCACGCACACTGGCCAAGTTGTGAAAAAACTTGGTGTTTTTGTTTCCTTCTTTAATCCACCTACGCCTTGCTCTTTGCCTCCATTTTACTTCATTTTCGAATACCCGTGTCGAATAATTTTCAGTCAGTTGAACCCTCCTGGTCATATCTTCTGTCTACATATTGCCACTGTCCACTTTTGCATCAATCGATTGCAACTCAGAAAGAATAGAATTTGTCTTTGACTCCCTGTTTCCAAGATATGACACCTTCCAGTACTTGATTTTGTCTTTTAGAAGTCTTAGTTTGTAGCACAGCCTGAATCCCGCGTATCCTTCGACCTCAAAACCTACGTTTGATCACAGCCCGGTCCACCATTCCTTGATTAGTTGAGGAAAGTCGTCGATCTTTAGCAATGAAGTTTCAAATTTGAATGGATTTGGGCCCCAATTCTCTTTGTCAATCGCAAGTAGCACCGGGCTGTGATCAAACGTAGGTTTCGGAAGGACAATCTGCGAAACGAGAGGGAACTCTTCGATCCACTCGGGCGAGACCAGAAATCTGTCCAACTTGGACATAGTCGGGTGCGCCCGCCCGTTCGACCAAGTAAATCTGGCTCCCATAAGCGGAGATCCACTAATTCTTGCTGATCGATCCAATCTGAAAACGCATGCATACCTTCAATGACCCTACCACCATGATTTCTTTCTTCAACGTACCGCGTGATATTGAAGTCCCCCGATACACCATGGCCTGTTGAATTTTTTCTTGGTCTCATTCAGTTCCTCCCAGTTGTCTTTTCTTTTGACTCCAGCATTTGGACCATAAACAGAAGTGAATTATGAGAAACCATCTAGTGTTTGCCATTTTCTTTCTTAGACATTCGACACCATCTAAGTAGACATGGCACACATTTATGATATCCTCTCTCTTCATCTAGTGGGCCCGACCTTTGATGGGCTGTACCACAAAATTCTAATTTTCCGAACAATCCTAATGATGATTGGGGGAGTTTCCCTTCTAAGTGGACCACTGGTTGGACTTTTCTCACAACTATCCATTTGTACTGGTCAAAAGTCTTTTATTGTCAATCATGCTGCTGTGGTGAAAGATAAGAGGTGGATTAGGGAAGCTCTAATGCATGTGGGTAGATGGATTGGAATTTTGAGGATTGAGAGGAAGATTGCTAATGGTCAAGATCAACCAATCATGACAAGGATCGATAAATTTCTGGTTTTGCTCAGCTAGGTGGATAGATTTTCAGTTGATTCTTAACATGGACTACCAAAGCCTGTCTCGGACTATCGCCCAATTCTGTTGGAATCTGAGAAGGAAAATTAGGGTCCAAAACCCTTTAGATTTGAATTAATGTGGTTGGAGGTGGAAGGTTTTTCTGGCCTAGTGAGGGACTAGTGGGTTTCATTTGAAGTGGAAGGCTTAGAAGATTTTAAAGATTGTTAGAAATTTAGAATTATGGAATGTAAAAGGGAGGTATTGGGTGGAAGGGAGGGAGAGACGGAGGAAATCCCAAGTAAGGTCCATGAACTACATAGTAAAGCTAGGGATGTGATTTTATCAGGCGAAGAGAAGATCTTCCATAGGAATCTTGGCAAGAATATGCAAGTTGTATCAAGGAGGAAGAGATCAAGTTGATATATTTGATGATTACTCATACAGATACGTCTCATGTTGTGAGTTTGATTGATTAGTTCATGCATGCTCCCCATTATAGCCACCTTGAAGCAGTTCGTCGCATCTTACGCTACATTAAATCGTCTCTTAAATGTGGCTTCTTATTAGTTGTCGTGATTTTCTTGATATTAAAGGATAGTTTGATGTAGATTGGGCAGGTTCTCCAGATGATTATTGTTTAAAGTCATGTTACTGTACTTTTTTTGGTTGCAATTTAGTCTCTTGGAAGACTAAGAAGCAGACAATTGTGGTACAGTCTAGTGCTGAGGCTAAGTTTCGTGTTATGATGAATATGATATGTGAAGTTAGGTGGTTGAAAAGCTTTCTTTCTGAATTGGGATTTCTTGTGAAAACTCCTGTGCCTATGTATTATGACAATCAAGCTGGTATTCACATAACTTCTAATCTAGTTCAATCTAGTATTTCATAAGCGCACAAAACATATTGAAGCTGCTTGTTACTTTATTCGTTAGAAGGTTGTTGCAGGTATTGTTTCCACTCCATTTGTTCCGTTGTTTGAGTAGTTGGTATATATCTTCACAAAGGCTCGCACAGTGGAAGCTGGACAATGTGTTCTTGGCAAGCTGGGCATGATTGATATCTACACCTAGTGTTTACCGTATCGGTATTGCGTTATGTATCGCACCCTTGGGATATAGATACGTATCAATTATTACACGGGATATGTCATTTGTATCGGGTAATGTATCGCACTTTTTGGAAAACATGGGGAAATATTGGAAAATTGGTCGAATTTTTCAATGAAACTTTAGGGATTGTTAAAAAGACCTTGATACATACTTTTAATAAGAACATTATAGAAAGAAGTGCACATAAAAGGTTTTCTTTGTATAGGGTCCTCAACAAATTTTTTTATATTATTTTTGATTAGAAAATATTAGAAAAATACACTAATCAGTAGATCAAGCATTATACATGTTTGATTTCGTGTTTGGAGTGTAAGATTTTAACCAATTTGGGAGAATTTGGTAAATTTCGTATTTTTCCCATTTCCCCCCATATCGAACCGCTTACCATCAAATTTCGAAATTAGAGTGTATGTGATGATGATTTCAACAAACACTGCTAAATACTATGAAATTGGACTTGATTGACTGCTTTTAGAAGTGAAATTTTGATATATATATTTATATATATATATTTTTAATATATTTTTTCCAAATAACCACAAAAACTTCATGAATTAGTAGATCAAGCCTCATACAAGTTTGATGTCGTGTTTGGGGTGTAAGATTGCAACCAATTTGGGAGAAAATGGGCAAATTTTGAATTTTCTCAAATTTCCCAAAATCAAACCACCTACCCTCAAATCTCGAAATCTAAGATTCAAATCTTTGATTTTTCATGCAAAACATGAAGAATCAAGAATTTTTAACCTTTTCACACAGATTTTGTATGATTTACCAAAAAATGGATCGAAATGTAAAAACAGTCACCAAATGAGACCCGGTCCTAAATCTGGAAAAATCTTAATTCCGCTTTAAAATCTAGGTTTTTCTCCCAAAAGATTACAAAGGATGGACTGAAGTCCACCTACAATCTGTTTAGAAGAGAGAAGATTGAAAGAAAAAGTGGAAAAAATGAGCTAGAAGGGTTTTTTTCCCCGAAGACATGGGTTCAGCTCCCGTTGAGTGTTGACAATATCTGTCAATATCGACAGATATTGTCGATACGAAGGAATTTTACCAAGAGAAAATTGCTGATATCTTGCGATACATTGCGATACATTGATGATACAATGCAATACATTGACCGATACTTAGGATTTGAGACACTCCAGCCCTATTTTGTATCACCCATGTCTGATGCCGATAATATTGGCTGATATTATTGATACTGTAATCACTGTCTATGCCTCAACTTGAGGGGGAGTGGGTGTATGTGCATGCGGGCCTATGATTGGGCCCACATGTACATGCACTTGGGTCTTATATGTTATGGACCTTTATCTTTGTTTCATGCTAATTCTTATCTTTAAAAAAAAAAAAAAAATCTTTGTTTCATGCTTTCCTTATTTTCTCCTTAGCCTTCCTTTAGTTTTTCCTTCATATAAGGGCATATATGTAATTTTTACCATTTCTTTTATTATTATAAATAAGAGTGGGTTGGACATCCCAGCCTCACATGCTCTTTTTCTCTCAAATTTTCTTCTCCTTAACACTTTTGTAAAATCCTTCCTAAGGTTCTAGCGACCAGACTTAGGTGGAAGCCAGAAGCAATGTTGTCAAAATCATTATCGTATCGTAAATCGTAGTAGGGGTTGAATCGTATCGGATCGCAAATCGTAAGATTTTTTACAATTCTTAAAATTTTGAAAAAAAAATGAAAAATATAAATAAATCTGAATTTTTCTTTAAAACTCATCTATCTTCTCTTTGCCATCAATGTGCACCAAGTAATACTATGTTAGAAGGGTCCCTTAAAGGTTCTTATTCCTTTACCTTTTATTTTCCATGAAATTTTCCTTAAAAAAAAATTACGTGGGTCCTTTAATAATCTATGTTCGTTTTACCTTTCTTGAATGTAGAATCATGGTGAAAAAGAGGCCTTCGATATTGTAGATCGACGAAAAAAGATATTTTGATTTTTAAACATTATTCCATAATACACATAAGTCAGCATGATCCTAACCATCCATAAAAAGCATTACAGTTAAGTCATACATCAATTTGGTGTTTCGACTGGTTAAGACGCAAAAAATCATAAAAAAAAGCTGCATGATTTAACATTGAAGAGAATATATATCATTTAATCTCTTATAAAGAACAAATAAAAATAATTTACCTTTTCTAAATGATTCTTAAAGCCCCTACCAATTTAAAAACATAAAATGAAAGGCATGTGAAGCTTAAAATAGAAGAGAACAAGTATAATTTGAATCGTAAATCGGGATTTGAATCGTAAATCATAGGATTCAAACCATAGAATCGAAAGATTCATATAAAAAGGGATTCAAGGTTGGGATTCAAATTTTTTGGCTTAAGATTCGACTAAAATCGTATATCGTAAATCGCAAATCGTAGGATTTTGACAACACTGGCCAGAAGTTGTAATTTCCAAGTTTCAAGGTGCCTTCATTAAAGGTCGGCAAATTTTGGATAGTGCTCCGATAGCTCACGAGTGTGTAGATGTTGGGTAGAAGGAATGATTGCGTGGCATTGTTTGTCAGTTGGATATCGAGAAAGCCTATGATAATGTGGATTGGGATTTTTTTTGAACTACATGCTTTGGACTTGGGAGAATCGGATGCGGGGGAAGTGAAGGGGTTGGGTCAAGGAGTGCATTTGCTCTGCCAGATTTTTGGTGTTGGTTATTGAATCGTCGAAAGATTTTTTTCGTAGCCCAAGAGGTTTGAGGTAAGGGGATCCGTTATCCCCTCCTGTTTGTGGTGGTAGTTGAGGAGCTTGGTAAGATACTTGAATGTGGGCGGTAAAATGGTCTCTTCTGTGGCTCCTGTGCATATAAAACGAGCCCTCCGATTTCTCATCTTCAGTTCGCAGATGACACGCTTTTGTTTTATGATGTTGATAAGGTCAAGGTGGAAATATGAGGACAAGCATTTGATGTTTTGAAGCGGTTTTTGGGTTGAAGGTAAATACCGCTGAAAGTGTTATGTTGGGCGTTCACTTGCCTAGGGAGGATCTTTTGAATTTGGCTAGTGTCTTTGGGTGTGAGGCGGGATCTTTCCCTTCCACCTATATTGGGTTGCTGCTGTGTGTAGGCTAGCCGGTGAAACATTTGTGAGATGTAGTAGTAGAAAGGGTTGAAAGGAAGTTTCCTCGATGGAGGTGTCGGTATTTATACCTTGAGGGTCGTATAACTCTAGTTAAAGCGACACTACCAAACTTGCCGATTTACTTTATGTCACTTTATCACTGTCCGAAGTCGGTATTAGTGAGATTAGATAGATTGCATTGTGATTTCCTTTGGCAAGGTGTGGAAGGAGTCTCCAAGCTCCATTTATTAAATTGGAAAGATGTGTGTAAGCCTGATGGTGAGGGAGGGTTTAGAATTAATGATTTAGAGGTGATGAATAGAGTGTGGTTGGGCAAGTGGTTGTGGAGGTTTGGGTCAGAATAAGATGCATTATGGAGGGCTTTGATGGTGCTTCTAAATAAATATGGTTGTGGTGTTGGAGGGTGGTGCACTAAGGAATCATCTTTGTATGGAGCCTTGGCTATTTGGAAAGGGATCCTCTTAGTAAAGGAAAGATTTGATGAGGTTGTGGTTTTAGTCTTGAGGATGGAGAGGATTTGATTTTGTGAAGATGTGTGGGTTGGAGATTCGCCATTGCAAATTTTGTTCTCAAAATTGATCAGTTATCTTCGAATCGTAACATTATGGTTGCACAATGTGCCTTGTTATGCGGTAATGCCGTGGTGTGGTCTCCACTGTGTTGGTTGTTCCTTTCGGATGAAGAGGTAATTGGAATGGCTTCTCTTTTTAATCTTATTCATTTGTATCAATTGGCTAGTGGGGAAAAGGATCGCATGTTGTGGTGAAGGGATAAATAAGGGAAGTTTTGAATTGGGTCATTCTATATAATGCTTCACAAGCTTGAGGCGGATGGAGTATTTATGAATACAAAGCATGTGTGATCCTGCAGAGGCCCTCCGAAGATTGCAGCTTTTTCTTGGCTTGGTGGTGGGGAAAGGGTCTTGACTGTGGATAATCTCTAAGTGAGAGATGATCTCACCCAATTTCTACTTGATGTGCGGTGCTTACCTTGAATCTATCGATCATTTGTTTCTCCATTGCCTTTTGCTTTCCTAGTGTCTACTTGATGTGTGGTGCTTACCTTGAATCGGTCAATCATTTGTTCCTTTATTGCCCTTTTGCTTTCAAGGCGTGGAATGGTTTTTTCACCATATTCAATGTTTCTTGGGTGATGCTGGGATCAATTGGAATTTTTTGGATGGCTTGGCATGTTTTGGAGGTAGGGATAGAGAAGAAGGCTTCATGGCGGTTGTGTCTGATGGCGGGTCTTTGGGCAATCTGCGAGAAGAAAAACGGTAGGTCTTTCTGCTACGTTAGCCATAGCTTTGAGTGGGTAAGAATGAGGGCCAAGGGTTTTATTATGGAATGGGGTTTGTGTAATGGTGAGGAGAATGAGTGTATTTTGCCTATGTTATATTCTTTAGCACATTCTCAGTGTTTTGTCAATAAAATTACCATTACCTTTCAGAAAAAAAGTCCTCCAATTTTTTATTTATTTATTTTTTTAAAATTCATTTTTGATGAATCGAGTCATTTTGTTAAAGAAAATGAAATGAAGAAAAAACAACCAAACGCGAAAACAAACAGAATCTGAATAGTCAAAATTCTTCAAGTTTGATGGTTAGAATTGCCCGATCAATTTGATTTTTGTTGTACGGTCCATCCTTAGAAATGCCCAACCGATGAATGGTCTGGATCTCATACACGAAACAATGGCAAATAGTGGCTCCTTCCTTGAAATTTACTAGGGTTTCAATACTTTAATTTACCGATACCCCTTTATGTATGTTGCATATTGAAGTTCTTGCCTTCTTGGCTAGTTTTCTCTAGAAGCCATGGCAGCCTAACTTGTCGAACTAGCCACGACAGCCTAACTTGTCTCATTTGATCAAGGTGTCCCGTAGCGGTATCGGTGGGCGTAACAGTGCCCACCGTTTCCGATACGGATACGGGCCGTATCGGCCGATACGCCCCTCGTAACGGTCCAAAATTTTTTTTTTTTGCCAAAAAATTCTAAAAAAATATGGATTAAATCCAGAAAATTCCAAACATCCCAAATATGCATTCATTTATAATTTTGAACATGTTTATGGTGGTGAAGCGGTCTACTCTTTGGTGAGAAAGCTGTATCGGGCTGTCTGATGAATTTATGAAGCTGATAACCTAGAATTAACTACAAAACTTATAAATTCAAATTTCTAACTGTCTATTATAAGTAACACATATTATCCAACCTTTAAACCAGAATTTTTTTTTGAAAAAAATGATTTTCCCTAATTTTTAAAATTATTCCGTAATTAATCTGAAATTAAAAAAGTACAAAAAAATAGCAAACCATGTGCATAATCTGTAAAATGCACATGATTATATTCTATTATAAGTAACACATGTTATCCAACCTTTAAACCAGAATTATTTTTTGAAAAAAATGATTTTCCCTAATTTTTAAAATTATTACGAAATTAATCCGAAATTAAAAAAATACAAAAAAATAGCAAATCATGTGCATAATCTTGAAATACACATTTTAACATTTTACAATGGCTAGAACATCATATTAAGGTGGAAAAAGAGCGATTAGAGGAAGAAAAATGTGTAAATACCTATTTTCGGATTTCTTCGAATTCTAGTTTTGACTGAATGAGTATCCTCGAAATGCAGTTTTGACTATTGAACTTCAACGCAATGCAAGCTATCCTATATGCCCTAGATCTATATGAGGATTCAATAAAATCTAGAAAATAGCTAACTGGACTCAACAAACTATGACCCCTATGCAGAGTCGGACCGCGGGTCGAGCTGAAGAAAATCGAAAAAAAAGTCATTTTTTTTCTACAAAATGGGGACTCTTGTGTGTCTAACTGATATAGTAAAATAGGCCGATCTGCAAACACTGGTTTTTAGCAAAAGAATAGATTAGAAAAGAAATGGGAGAAGAAAAGTGTGAAAAAATAAAAAAAATCAGATTTATATATATATAAAAAAAAAACTAGCGGTTTTCCGACCGTTACGGGGGGTGTAACGGCTGTTACGCCCCCTGTAACGGCCGTTACGGGTCAAAATTTTGGGGGTCCCCGTTTTGGACCCCGTATCGCGTAACGGCGTCAGTCGTTTCCGTTACGTATCGGCCGATACGGCCGATACGTAACCGTTTTGGCACACCTTGCATTTGATTGATTGTTGTTGTTATTATTATTGTTATTATTATCGTTATCGATGTTCATATTGTTATTATTATTCTTATTGTTAGTCTTATTATTAGTAGTGTTACTATTAATATTTCTATTACTGTTACTGTCATTATTCATTCATTCATTATTACCTTTGAAAACATTATTATTATTATTATTATTATTATCCTTATTCTTCTTCCTTGATGGAGAGAATTTTTACTGAATTTGAGTGGAAACAAAAATACAACATGAATGATTAAAGAGCATATGAGACAAGAGGTCGTCAGCTCAAATACACCAAATACTCCTCTCCCCACTTGCTGTCAAGCGCACCCAAAGGCTAGTTGGCAAATGTATTAGAGGCTTTTGCCCAAATGACTATTTGCCACTTTGCTTTCATAAAAACCTCCAGTGTGAGGTTTGCCTTTTCACCCAAATGCCTCCTCTTTGCTTTCATTCAATGGTTATTTCGTTAACCATATAAAGAACCACCCCAACTTCTTGTTGTTGGTGTTATTGTTTTCTCTTTCCTTTTGTCCTTGATATTGTTATTTGGAAAGATAAACACAGAACACAAAGAAAGAGAGACAACAAATCATGTGTCATATGAGGTCCTTTATGTTTCTAAATAACCATGAATCTTGACCATAGTGTGCCGTAAAAGCTGTTACTGGCCGTAAAGGCTGTTACGGAAGTTATCAGTGGCAACCGTTACATGTTACGGGGTTGAAACGGCGGTAACAACAGTTATGGAAAAAAATGACTCGTAACCGCCGTTAACAGCTAATTACGCCCCTTGTTAAGGCTGTAACAGCCCCGTAATGGTCTATTACGAGGCATATACAGGTTTTTCGGATTTTTTTTTTTTTTTTAATGTTACAAGGCAGAAAAGAGACTGCAACAGCCGTTATAGGGGCTGTAACAGCCATTATGACCTGTATCGTAAAGGTAACGGTGGTGGCCGTTATGGCCGCTGTTACCGTTATGAAATACTCCGATCTTGACTCATATGTTGGATCATCGTTTTTTTAAGATATTTACCTCTATGAAAATGAGATAATCTAAAACTGCTTAACATGTCCAGAATGTTATCCAAAATGTTGGAAAGTCTCAGATGTGGCTCCTCTTGGAACTCACCCACATATAGCAATTCCTCTTAATTAAAGTTGTACCTGTGGTTTGAGAGCCTGCATCCATACTCCAGTTGACTGGGATTGACCTCGTGAATTCTTTCTCGGACTTAATTATGACATGGCCTTATCAGAACAAGCTGATTCAATTTGGCCTGCGTGACAGTTGGCGTGGTAACTCAAGTAGGTTGGCCATGTCAAGATGAACATATTTGATGTTCTTACCTTGAGCATGGATCAAAGTAACTTGGTCCGAGCTGAGTCTAATTTTCTTTCATCTCTTACAAAATTGAGCCAATGGGATGACAGTTTTGGTGACTTGCTGACTCAGAATGAGTTAGCTGGATGCTTATCTGTTTTTTTTTATTCAGATTTTTGGAGATCAACTTAATACTTTTATCATTCAATGTTCCAAGTGCAAAAGATAATGTGCATAGATATTGATGAAGGCCATGTGACTAGAATTAATCCATAATCATAGACAAAACTGTATCTCCGACCTTGATTGATCTAATTCATTCTTGTGCTTGTCATTTTGTATCCAAAGACAAGACTCTTCTCACTCTCTGATATGTCCAGATAAACTGCAGTCCAATTGTTTACTGACTACTACTCCCTCATTGTTTAAATGACTTGAGTTAGTGCTTGATCGTGTTTTCTTTTCTCTTCTTTTCTTCCTTTTTCCCCCTAATGAAGAATAGGTTTAGTATGGTTGTGAACCCCATGAGCCTATGAGAGGAAGATGGGTCGTGAACCCCATGAGCCTATGAGAGGAAGATGGACACCCAATGACCAGTAAGATTGACTAAGCCTAAACTTTGGGAAATTGGAAAATTAAGAAGATTAGACTACAAGAAGTCAAGAACAAAACAGCTAGGCTGTTGGCCTTTCAAAGGAAGAAGCAAGCAATTTTGCTAGCACATTCAGTTGCTGTGCTGGTTCATTTCCACCTACTCTGCATAGGAAAGCCGGCCGGCAAAAGAGCTGTGCAATAAAGTAATTGAAAGATTTGAAGGTAAGCTTTTGAGATGGAAAAGTGATGTTTACAAAATCGACTATGTCCAATCTTCTGATTTATTTCATGTTCCTCTTCAAATGTCTGAGATTAGTATTGGATAGGCCGGAAAAATTGAGGCGGGATTTCTTATGGCAAAGGGCTTGCAAGCGTCATCTAATAAAATGGGAAGAGGTACGTAAGCCATTCAAGGAAGGAGGAGTAGGGCTTTGGAAGCTAGAACAAATGAGCTCTTTTAAGGAAATGGATCTGGAGGTTTGGTGCCGAAAAAGGAGATCTATGGAGAGAGGTGATAGAAAGGAAGTATGGTGTTGTGGTGGTGGATAAGGGATGCATCTTTATATAGGGCTTTAATGATATGGAAATCAGTAGCAATGTTGAGGCGGAAGTTTATGGAGAATGGGAAATTTTCCTTGGGCGATGGAAAGAACCATGGTAACAAGAACAGGGAAGAGGATCAACAAAAACGTAAAATTATATATTTAAAGTTCTTTCATCTTCCACAAAAATGCCAGGAGGAAGGATGGTAGCGAGTACGTTTTCCCTTCCATCATCGTCGAGGAGGATCAACAAAAAGATCATTCGCCAGATAGTCTACATCAATCATAAAGATTACAGAGGCATCGCTAGCGGAGCAAGCCGTGAACTGAGGAATGAGGAGGTCAGTCTCAAATCCTAGGAGGAAGGATCGATGGAAGACAACGCTAGAGGAAATGTAAGCAGATCACCCGAGATTGCGGCTGGAGTAGAGGATCATCAGGATGACTGGACTCTCGTAAAGAGGAAAGGGAGCAAATCTTCTGCCCGCAAGGAATCATATGGTAAAAACATGCAGAGGTTGCTAGAGCTGCTAATGCTCTTCGTCGGAAATTTCCCTCTCGAATGGTCAGATATTAACTTCGAAAGGGTTTTCGGCAAAGTGGGGAAAGTTAGCGAAGTTGTGATCCAAGATTGAAAGGAACATGAGAGGTTCGGGGTTTTGCTTTCGTTCGTTATCAATTTGAGGAGGAAGTGGCTAAAGCGATTAAGGAGCTGAACAGTAAAAGGTTTGGAGGGATCTCGCTGTTCGTCCAAATAGCTCGATATGGTCCAGAGAAAGCAAATGAGGAAAAAGGAGCAAGTTCGGGTAGGGTGTCTCTCATTCTTCCGTTGCAGAGGGGCGGGGGTGCTACCAATTTGAGTACCTTCAGTGATAAAGCCAGAAACTCTAAGGGGTCGAGGGAATCAGGTAAGAGGGAGTAGAGGGCAAAAAAAACGTTCGCAGAGGCAGTGCTGTCCAATCAGAACAGGAAGGTTGGTCAAGGCCCGGAAAGGAAGGGTATCTCTTCCTCCAGTTTTGTCTGGAAGGAAGGATCCAGCTCAAATCCCGGGGTCAGAATCCACTCCTCACTCTTGGAACGGTCGAGATCTTCTCTTAAGTGAAATGTAGTGGTTAAGGGTCTACAAAGGAGCATCCCTAGAGGATGTATTCAGATGGCTGCAATAGGTGGGGGTGGAAGGCATGTTGTTCAAGGACCTCAGATTCATCCTTGAAGATCGGGTGTGGATCCCGCTCTCGGCATAGGGGGAGGCAGAAAAGTTACTAAGCCATGGATCGGCAGTAGTGGGAGGACCAATCACTGAGATTCAAAAGTGGTCCGAGTTCTCCTCGCTGGAGAAGGAAACCTGCTCTTTAAGGTGGTGGGGGTCCCCTTGGAGCTATGGATGGGAGAGACGTTGGCGGTAATAGGAGAATGGTTGGGAGAGGTAGTGTCCATCGACCCGGACACCATCCCCAGGGCAGATATCAGACGGGGGCGAGTTTGTGTAAGGAGAAATCGAAAGAAAATGCCTCCAGAGAAAATATCATTATTGGTCGGTGACAAATCTTGTGAGGTGTTCATCTACAAGGAAGACACCATCAGAGGTAATCTCGTTGAGGGGAGAGGTGGGAAGGCGACACGTCCATCGGAGGCTATGCCAGAGAAGGGAGGTGAAGGAGTTTAATTTCGGTGCTCCTTAGGAACTCGGGACTTGCAGATAGACACGTGTCCTCATCAACACCCTCTAGAACCATCTTCTGATACGTGTCAAGAGGGGGAGCAGTTGGAGATTTCGGGAAGACCCGAAGCAGGAGCCTTAGACGCCAGTGTCTCTGCGAGCGAGACATGTGGCCTCATTAAGGCGACGTGTGATGTGACGCCAAAGGCTCGGTTTCCCTTTTTCAGGTATGGAGCTGGCCTCGGACCCGAACCTTCTATGTACGGGGCTACATTCTACCAACAATGTGAATGGGAACTGCGAGACAACTGGAGGTTTGGAGTCATTCGTTGGCGCGGTGTTAGGCTCGGGAACCACCCTTATAGGTGAAGCTGACAGGGGAGATGGATCATCGACAACTGGAGAGCTTTTTGAATTCAACGGTCCTCTTTCTCAGGATCGTCTTCTCTCGGGGAGAGAGACACGCTCGTGTACCCCTATTGCATGTGCAGATCAACTTAACAATCTCACACGACCTCACATCATCTTGAGCCCTACCACATTTGTAGGTGTTCAGGACCTCAAATATCCTATATACATTTAGCGAGATGCTTTTTTACTATACAAGGGGTGACGGGGAGCATACTGGTCAATAGAAGAGGAAGGGTCCAAGGGATCCTTTTATAACGGGGAATCGAAATCTGAGTGGGGGGCGGACTCGACCATGGCAAATGACAGGTTGATTGACTTGCAAGCGCTGGTCAGGCTATTACAGAAAGAAGACTCTCTTTAGGAAGTCCCCCTGAGGCCAGCTGAAGCTCAGAGGGTGGTCCTCGACATCGCCCCTTTACAAGCAGTAGCGGCAGAAAAGGAGAGAGTTGCTTTTGGCAAGTTGTCAGGAGCCAAAGTGGGAGGGGTTGGTGGAATTGTCAAAGAAAAGCGATGGATAAGGGAGGCTCTGGGTCATTTTGGGAGGCTAATTGACATGTCATTCGGGGATCGTCCAGAAGACTATTGCGCTTTGTTCCAGGTGGTGGAAGATCGAAAGACCAAATGCTGAAAGACTCTGTCAGAGCTTCTTCTACTCACAGTGAGATCGCTAACTGATCAACGGATTCGGTCAATAATGCCTCTAGAGGCCATAGAAGGAGAAAGGGAAGAAAGTGTAGCTTTGTGTCCAAATGAGGATTATTTCTTGAGAATGTCAGGGGCTTGGGGAATAAACAGAAATGCAATCAAATTAAAGTTATATCTAGGAGATACAAGGTGCAAGTGCTTTCTTTGCAGGATACTAAAGCCCAGGTCATTAGTAACTATCTCCTACGATCAATCTGGGGAATTAGGTCAGCGGAGTGGGTCCATTTGGAGGCTTTGGGAAGATCAGGAGGGATTCTGGTGGCATGGGACTCGAAGCTGTGGTCGAAAGTAGATGCATGGACCGGTACATTTTCAGTATCAGTTGTTCTTAAAGATAAGGTGTCAGGTTGGGAATGGATGTATACTTCTGTCCATGGTCCAAATCGGGAAGACAGGAGGGCAGAGCTTTGGAATGAGTTATCTAATACTCGCACCAAGTTTGCTTGCCCATGGTGTATTGGAGGGGATTTCAACAGCACCCGTTTTGCTTCAGAAAGATCGAACGCTGGGCGGGTCTCTCCAGTATGTGAACGTTCTCGGACTGGATCAATTCTCATCTTTTAGTTGACCTTACCCTGGACGGAGCTAAGTTCACCTGGACCAATGGCCAGGCTCATCCAACCATGTCCCGGATCGATCGATTCTTGGTGTCCACCGACTGGTTAGATTCCTTCCCTTCCATTTCTCAAAGAGCCTTGCCGAGGCCGGTGTCAGATCATTGCCCGTTGATCCTCGAGCATGTGGAAGATGATTGGGGTCCCAAACCATTCAAATTCGAACTGAGCTAGCTGAAGATTGAAGGTTTTCAGCAGAATCCGAAGGACTGGTGGCAATCGTTTGAAGTGGAGGGTTTTGCTATGTATCAGCTCACTTGTAAATTGCATCTCTTGAAGTGCAAGATCAAGGAATGGAAGTTAGACGTTATTAGTAGGAGAGAATTAGAAACAGCCGAGATGCTTTAGAAGATTCAATTGTTGGACACTAAAGCGGAAGAGGAGGCCCTATCCCCAGAAAATCTTTCAGAGAGAATCAACCTTAACCAAGCTTATGCAGGCAATGTGCTAGAAGAAGAAATCAAGTGGAGACAACGGTCCAGATACGCGTGGTTAAAAGAGGGGGATAAGAATACAATGTTCTTTCACAACATCGCGAGTGCTTGAGCTAGGGTAAATAAAATCAGTAGTATCATCATTGACGATCATCGGGTAGAAGGCAAAGTTAACTTCTCAGCAGAAATCCCGCACTCCTACGAGAATCTTTTGAAGGGAGAAGATTGGGGTAGGCCTACGCTGGACTTCATCGACTTTGAAAGGCTGTTAGAACCTCAGGCCGCCTTGTTGGAGGCTCCGTTTCGGGAAGATGAGGTTAAAGAGGCAGTTAATGCTATGCAAGGGGATAAATCGTCGGGTCCAGACGGCTTCCCGATAGGCCTTCTTCCAAATTTTTTGGGAAGTGTTGAAGGAGGATGTGACGAAGTTCATGCACGAATTTTACGAGAGTGGTCATTTATCAATTGATCTGGGAGCTTCTTTTATCGCTTTAATTCCTAAAGTCGCAGGCGCAAAATCTCTCAAAGACTATCGTCCAATCAGTTTGATAGGTGGTCCATACAAATTTTGGCTAAAGTTCTGGCAACGCGACTCTAAGAAGTTGTAGGTAGTGTCATCTCTACAAACCAAAGTGCTTTTGTTCCGAGTAGGCAGATCTTGGACTGCGCCCTTATCGCTCACGAATGTCTTCATTTGAGACATAGCGGGGGAGACAAAGGAATTATTTGCAAGTTGGACATCGAAAAGGCATATGATCACAGTTGAATGGGCTTTTCTCGATTATATGATGGCTAGAGCGGGTTGTGGATCGAAGTGGAGGAAATGGATAAAGGAATGTGTTAGTTCAGCCCGATTCTCGATTCTCATTAACGGTACGCCTAAAGGCTTTTTCCGTAGCTTGCGTGGTTTGCGTCAAGGAGACCCTTTGTCTCCTTTCCTTTTCTTGATGATCATGGAGGCTCTTAGCAATATGCTCCGTAAGGGTCAAGAAGAAGGCCTCATTCGGGGTTTCTTGGTTCGAGGTATGGCTGCTCCCATATCGCATCTTCAATTTGCGGATGACACGCTTCTTTTCTGTGATGCTTCTAAGGTTATGGTGGAAAATTTGTGCACCATCATCAAATGTTTCGAAGTTATATCAGGGCCTAAAAATCAATCTTTCCAAAAGTTAAATGTTCGATGTGAGGATGGAGCCTAAAGAGGTGGAAATTTTTGCCCAATCTTTTGGATGTGTGGTTGGATCGCTCCCAGCGACGTTCGTGGGTCTCCCGCTTTGTGAGGGCAAACCAGCTAAATTCTTGTGGGATAAAGTGGTGGATAAAGTCGAGAGGATGTTGGCTAGATGGAGAAGCAGATATCTTTCCCTTGGCGGACGCATCACATTGATCAAAGCTGCATTGTCCAACCTTCCCATATACTTTATGTCGCTATTCAAGTGTCCGGCATTAGTTGTCGATAGAATTGAAAAGCTTAGAAGGGACTTTTTATGGCCAGGAGCAGAAGATACGAACAAGTTCCATCTCCTAAAGTGGGAAGAGGTTTGCAAGACATACGAAGAAGGAGGAGCCGGAATCAAGGATCTCAAAATGATGAACATGGCGCTGCTTGGGAAATGGGTGTGGGGATTTGGGGTGGAAGAAGGATCTCTTTGGAAAGAGGTGGTGGTGTGCAAATATGGCATTTCAAGGGAGGGATGGTGGACTAGAGATTGTTCCTTATACAGAGCGTCCACTTTGTGGAAAGATGTATCGTCTATCAAGGAGGTAGTTTGGTAGGGAGTGGGCTTCTCGCTAGGAAATGGAAAGAAAATTAGATTTTGGGAGGATGAATGGGTAAGACCTATTGCCTTAAAGAGAGAATTCCCCTCCATTTTCAATTTAGCGCCGGACCCATTGGTTTTTGTGGTAGATTGCTACTCTCGTTTGGGCAGGACGGCGGTGTGGCCCCCCCCCTTGTAGCCGCAATCTTCGGGATAATGAAGCTAAAGAATACATAGGCCTGTTGGAGCGCATCTCCCTTAGCGTCCCCATTGAAGACGAAGAAGACAAGAGTTTGGAAAGCTGAATCGTCAGGCCGGTTTACGGTGAAGTCCCTTTTTTCTCTTTTCGCTAGGTCCATAAATGTGGGAGAGGAGTGTTGCTCTAAATTCCTTTGGTCCTATCCCATTCCCCCAAAGATAGCCGCTTTCGGGTGGTTGGTGGGAAGGAAGAAAGTCCTCACGATAGATAATATGAGAAAAAGGGCTATGATGATTCCTAATTATTGCAGCATGTGTATGTCAGATGGAGAATCGGTGGATCATCTATTCCTGCATTGCTCGTTCTTGAAGCCGATCTGGGCAGATTTCTTATCTTGCTTCTAGATTTCGTGGTCCATGCCGGGTTCAGTGGATTCTTGCTTATTTGTGTGGCATGGAGCCTTTCGAGTCAGTCGGAGAAACCTTTGGAGAATGTCTCTTTTAGCCATCTGGTGGGCAGTGTGGGAAGAAAGAAATGCTAGGTGCTTCGACAATTCTAAAAAGGCGGTGGAATGGGTCCTTATCAAATACAGGTTGCTGATTTCTGAGTGGGCGGAGTCCAACAGCAGAGCCAAGGGTTGTAACATGGGATTTCTTGTGGGATAAGCGGGGAGTTTGTGTTGCTGATCACTGCCTCAACGCCCTTTGCTTTCCTTTTCTTTTGTTGTTGTTTCTGGCTTTTGCCATTAATAAAAAGTTCCGTTGTCGTTCAAAAAAAAAAAAAAAAAAAAAAGAACCATGGTATGCCAAATAGTTATGTAAAGGTAACAGTCATAACCGTTGCGTGTTACCGGGCCAAAACAACCGTTACAGAAAAAATGACCCGTAATGGTCCCTGAAACAGATTTTTTTTTCGAAGAAAAAGAAAAAAGAAGACCTTGGTGATGGTGGTGGCCGTTACGGCCATCATTATTGTTATGGACCACCTTGGAAAGAACATCCGCTTTTAGGGGGGATGTTGGGTTGGGAGAAAAGACGTCGAAGGAAGTTTTTCCAAGACTAGCGAGAATATTATTGGAGGCAAAAATATTGGTGGCTCGCTGTTTCTCATTTTCAGGAGATGTTATTTGGGTACCCCCATGTAGTAGGAATTTGTTTGATGAAGAGACGGAAGATTTGTTAAGCCTTTGGAGTTGTTTGCAGTGTAAAACCGTCGCCGGGAGCAATGGATGAGATGGTGTGGACCAATGGGAAAACCAGTTGTTTCTTAGTAAAGGCATGGTCTAGAGTATTGTGGTCCTTCAGGAGGAGGTCACTATAGCCCTACAACTCCGTTAGGCACTCCGCCCATGGCTGCGGCTTTGGCATGGCTCGTGGGAAGAAATAAGGTGCTTATGGTTGACAATCTTTGCAAGAGAGGGATGGTGCTCCCGGATGTTTGCTTAATGTGCCTTCAAAACGAAGAGACAATCTTTTTATCCATTGCCTATTTGCAAAAGGAATTTGGGATAGCTTCTTGCATCTGTTTGGGGTGTCGTGGGTAGTTTGGGATGCAATAGAGAGTTTTTTGTGAGCATGGCATGGAGGTGGTGTGGGCAAGGTCAGCACGATAATTTGGAGAATGGTGATGTTGGCCGGTTGTGTCGTGTATATGGGGGAAAAGGAATAGTTTCTGTTTTAGGAATCAGGGGAGAGGGTATCGGAGGTGTTCTATAGGGCAAAATTAAATGTAATGGAGTGGGCAATAGCGTCAAATGTATTAGGCAAAAGTTTTTTGTTTCCTTTTTCTTGGTCTGATTTGTAATTCTTTTGGCTTTGGCCGTTTCTTAATAAAATTACCCGCCTTTCAAAAAAAAAAAAAAGCAGCTATGATAAATTAATGCCTAAGACAACAAATACTCTACAGTGGCTAAACAAGGATCTAAGTTTTTGTATTGATGTCTGTCTCGAGTCCTTGACCATGGCTGAAACTGAGTTGGATACAACTACGCTGATCATATCAAGTCCTTTTAACTTTGGGACATTCCAAAGAAACCTGGTTAAACAGGAAACAAGTGGGAGTTTGTAGAAATATAAGGTAACATCATCCACCTTTTTTCCGATGTACCATTTATTTCAATAAATTCACCTGAAACATTGTCCAGTTGTTACTACTTTAAGGTTTCAATTTTTCTTTAGGCAATGTGTGGTTGTCTATAATTAATTTTACTGTTATGTCTCAGCCTTTGGAGCTTTTCAGAGTGATATTTTTTTCTCCTTTTTTTTTCGTAGTCATTTCCCTTCTTTGATAAACTTCGCAAGATTATGTAAAGTAAATTTTCATACTTCTATTTAGGTCCTTATGTGAATCAAGATGTATTTGCAAAATGGTCTTGCATGTACCTCTTGATTATTAACCCTGACCTTTCTGCAGATTGTGGAGAAACTTCTAATTGCTGCTGTTGCAGATGCCGATGTTAGTGTTCGTCAGTCAGTCTTTCTATCTCTGGATGGAGGTTTCGATGAGTTTTTGGCACAGGCTGATAGTTTGAGTGCTATCTTTGTTGCTCTAAATGATGAGGTATAATTTTTGTATTAATCAAACTTTCAACCATTACTTGGAAATGTGAAAATTGGTGTTGGTTGGAGCATATTTAAGAGAAACCAGACCTTTTTTTTTTTTTTTCCGTTTTCCTTTACCTTTTCGAGAGTTATTTAAATGTTGTGTTCATGAGTGACAATATGCCACCTTCAACAGCAAGTATGACCTCTGGATCCCATCAGAACTCTGTAGCTAATTGTGCTTGGGTGAGAGTGGAACTAGCTTGGTTGACCTCATGGGAAGTCTTCTAGTTGCACTTGCACCTCTGAGAAAAAAAATGAAAAAGAGCTAATAGGTCTGTGATGCCTTTTGATATTCTGGGCCCTGCGCACTACATTGATGTAGTAAAAACAGTATGATCTTCATGTTGCTAGTTGAGGTCTGACTATAATGCAGCCATCCATCTATAGTGATGCGGGAGCTTATCTTCTGAGGAAGATAACATCTTTGGTATGCTTTATGACCTTTAAATTGTATTTACAGACCTTTTCCCACCCTACAGCTCTTTATTAGTTTTCACCCATCTTGCTTAGGAGTGGTGTTGCCAATAGCCCGAGGAGGGATCTTCTGAAGGAGGGATCACCTACTGCGGGCTGTATGCTTAGCATGCAACCCGGTCTTCCCTGTCAACATCACTTGTGCTGCACAGGATGTCCAAACCTTGCAAACAGTGCAAGGTCCCACCTCGAAGATCACCTGCTGCTAAAATCAGGCCGATCCACCTATCAAATAGGCCACACTGTTGAAATCAATGGGTGGTCAGTGGTCTGATACAACCACCTCATGAGTGGATTGGCCTGATTTTCGAGGCAGGTGACCTTCATGGTGGGTCTCATTTTGCATGGATCTGATCTCCTACAGATGTGACTTGCAGGCAGCTGAGATGGGGCTGCCTGCTTAGTTAGCATGTTGCTGGCTGTTGGTGATCAGTCCTCTTTTGTGGAGTTTGTATCTTTTTATGCACATTGATTGTGACTCAGGGGACCTGTTCTTCAGTCAATTTTCAGGCCTTTGATCTATTCTGTTGTTTAGGAAGTGAAGACCATATATGGAAGGGTTGAATTTCTTTTCTCTCTCGTTTTTTAGTTGGACCATTCTGCCCTGTCCTCCAGTTCAATCTTTACTACCTGCCAATGGCTCTTATATAGGGGCAAGGTCACTATATTTTTTTTCCCCATGTCATAGGATTTTGCTGTTCGAGTGTGTGCTATATCAGTTGCTGGCAGATTGTCGGAAAAGAACCCAGCGTATGTTCTGCCCGCACTTCGTCGCCATCTCATACAATTGTTGATGTATCTTGAGCAAAGGTAATCTGAAAGATATCTACTTGCCAATAATATTATTGATTTATGGGGAAACGGATGCCCTTTTATTTGTTTCACGTCATTATCTTTGAAATATTCAGTTCACGACTTTTATCTTGCTATTTAAGCAGTGCAGATAGCAAATGCAGAGAAGAAAGTGCTAAACTCTTGGGCTTCTTAATTCGCAACTGCGAAAGACTGATACTTCCATACATTGCTCCGATACACAAGGTCAACTCAATGATTTGGTCCTTAGTACGAGCTAAATGAATGCCGTCTCACCTAGTGAGGTTGTCACATTTCAGGCACTTGTGGGGAAGCTACATGAAGGCACCGGGCCAAATGCTAATAGTGGTGTTGTCACTGGAGTTCTTGCAACTGTTGGGGAGCTTGCTAGGGTGGTGGGTTTACTTCCCTCCTTTTTTGGGTTATATTTTTGAATCACGCAGTGTGCTATGCTACAAGTTGCAATTTCATCAAGTCTGATACTTCAAATGAGCCTGTCTTTTATGTGGGTGGTATGAAAAAGAATGATGATAAGGTTCTATTTCGATGTAAAATTGTAGGAGCATTACTCAAGGAGTTTTTGCTTGTTTGCTTTGATTCGTAACAATTAGTGATCATGTTGTCATTTTGGTATTTATCTCCTTCCATAGAGGCTAGCATACTTGTTTGCTGCATTACGCTTTGGGGAGGACATGATGTAAGGATGGTCACTTACCAGTCATGTTTCCATGTGAATATTTTTTCTCCACTCTTAGCAATGGTGCGATCTTAATTCGTTTGTTGTGGTTATTGTTATAGGGAGGTTTTGCAATGAAGCAATATCTTGATGAACTAATGCCATTAATTGTTGAAGCCCTCTTGGATGGAGCTGCTGTTATAAAGCGTGAAGTGGCTGTCGCAACTCTTGGTCAAGTTGTACAGAGCACTGGGTATGCTGTCCTCTGATTTGCTGTTCTCAATTTAATATTACATCACCTGACACTGCATGGTCACTTACCAGTTTTAGCTGTGATCGGTAATGGCTTGCCCCAAACGGCATACTTTCTAAGAGTCTCAATAGTCAGTTCTCAAGGCACATCTTCTTTCTTCTTTCAGTCACCAATACAGTTCCAAAATTTTCTTAAGCTCCATTTGATTGACATTAAATGAAAATGATATGCTTTTGCCAAGAGGAACAAAAGAAAAGTTTTTCATTCCCAAAAAGCGTTCTGTAAGGGGCTTCTACCTTTGTGATTTTTTTTCCGTGCTAGTATCGGTCCAAACTGGTCCTCTTTAATTTCTTCATGAGAACTCTCCGTAGTTGTGTCTACAAAAGCCGAGCCCAGGTTAACTTTCCACTGTTCTGCTTCTTGATCCATGAACGTTTATATCAACTGACCTGGGGATGTATTTTGAGTTTCCCTTTAAATAAGTTTCTATAACTTATAACAACAATCCTTGGTTTTGATGAATGTTGGATTGACTTATTTCATTTGGCAGTTATGTGATTGCTCCGTACAAAGAGAACCCACAACTGCTTGGTTTACTATTGAAATTGTTGAATGGCGAGTTGGCTTGGTCCACGAGACGGGAGGTTTTGAAGGTATTATTATTATTATTGCTTTCAGATGGTCTGCTGATCTTACATATTATGGTTACTATGGCTGAATTATGTCCTTCTCGAGTGCTTGACAGGTTTTAGGGATTATGGGTGCTTTGGACCCCCATGTACATAAGCGCAATCAGCAAAGCTTGCCAGGATTGCATGGAGAAGTTACCCATGCAGCAAGTGATACTGGTCAGCATATTCAGTCTATGGAAGAGTTGCCTATGGATCTTGGACCGTCTTTTGCAACGTCTGAGGATTATTACGCCACTGTATGTATTTAACGAAAAAGTTCATACTTGTCTTCCTTTAAATTTTTTTTTTTTATTGGCTTTGAAGCACCATTTTTTCAATTTCTTCTCTTGCTTATTTTTAAACCTGATTTATGGTGAGTAGGTTGCCATCAACTCCCTTATGCGAATTCTTCGGGATGCCTCACTCTCAAGTTATCACCAGAAGGTGGTAGGCTCTCTTATGTTCATATTCAAGGTATGCTAGCCAAAGTTAAATATCGTCTCTTTCGATTCAGTATCACTATCTTTTCTGCTTTGTTGTTCTAATTTTCTTTTCTTTTATTTTCTTTTCTTCAACTAGTCAATGGGTCTTGGCTGTGTCCCTTACTTACCGAAGGTGAGACCATTAACTTTGTTTTTGAGCTCTAATTTTTTATTTTTTTTGTTCTTTTCTTCCTCGAGTCTACCGGAACCAAGGCATTAAAAATGGTCATGTAAGGGCTGTTATGGCCATTATGTATCGGTAATGGTTGTAACCTTTACACATTACGCAGCCGTAATGGCTGTTTCGGGAAAAAATGGCCCGTAAAGATCTGTTTCAGGGCTGATACAGTTTTTATGTTTAAAAAATTTGGCAGTAATGGCTGTTACGGGGACCATAACCTGCATCATAATGGTAATTGCGGTTGCTGCTATGGTTACCATTATTGAATACCTTATCTGTAAATATTATTACCTAGCTTCCTAATGTGTGCGTGCGCATGACGATGAAATGCAACTAATTGTGAAACCATTATTATCTCCTTCTCTGCCAGTCAGCTGAAACTGGTCCCCGTATAATATGGCCGTTGATTGTATTATTTTATTTGAAACTCCTAATGTGGATGGTTTTCTCGACAATGAACCATATCTAAACTGATATCTTGGCTAAGAAATTTCGTAATCATGGCCACTATGTCTTGGGGCATGCTCAGATCTTTTGTAAATCCGCAAAAAATGTAATGAAATACATATGATAGCATGATTGATAATGTTGTGTATTCAATGTGTGGACTGATGTACTGTACTTTGAGGCTTTGGGCAGGTTGAGCCCTTGAATGAAATTTTGAGATAATCCTTCCTTTTTTGTATGCAGGTTTTACCTGATCTTTTTCACACTGTTCGCACGTGTGAAGATGGGCTGAAGGAGTTCATAACTTGGAAACTTGGAACCTTGGTATCTATTGTTCGTCAGGTATTGTTTGATCTTATGACAGTCGCCATTGTTCTGTGCAGATATCGACTTTTGAGATTCTTTTTGAAAATATTTGATCATGTGATTCCTGTGCAGCATATACGTAAGTATTTGCCAGAGCTGCTCAAACTCATATCTGAACTTTGGTCTTCCTTTAATTTGCCTGCCACTAACCGTCCTGTGCAAGGTTCACCAGTAAGTTTAGTGTTCCGATGAATCTCTTTTCCGTATGATGATATCAGATCGTTTAACCTTCCTTCTAATGCCAGAGAGAGTTCCTTTTCCCAGATTCTACACCTAGTGGAACAGCTTTGCTTAGCACTGAATGATGAGTTTAGGACATATCTTCCTGATATTCTTCCATGCTGTATTCAAGTATTAAGCGATGCAGAGCGGTGCAATGACTACAGCTATGTTCTTGATATTCTGCATACCCTTGAAGTGTTTGGTGGTTGGTTCCCTTGACCCTTTCTTGTTGCCTTATTATCTATCATATGTTTTCCTATCTCCCTGAAATTGGTTGACCAATTTGATTACTCATAAATATGTAGGGACCTTGGATGGACACATGCATCTTCTCCTTCCTGCACTTATTCGATTTTTTAAAGTTGATGCTTCCATTGATATAAGACGTGCCGCTATTAAGACCCTTACGAAGTTGATCCCACGGGTGCAGGTTGGTAGCTTTCACTAGATTTCACAAGTAGGTGTTCAGCAAATGCTATATTGTGTTAATTGTATTCTATTTTATCATTATTTTCATTTTCGTGTCAGGTCACTGGCCACATATCCGCTCTAGTGTATCATTTGAAGCTAGTTTTGGACGGGTCAGTTATTCCCATCTTTGTTGATCTGTTTCTTTATTTGATATTTTATGGGATGTATGACTCATCTTCATTTCTTGTGAATTAAATTACAGCATGATTTGCATGTTAGTAGCTTTATTAGTTTGTTTGTATTCCTAATGGAATTTATGCTAGTGTAAGTGTGGAACAGCTCGCTGCTACTGTCACCACATGTCGGTTAAGAAGCACTGGTGCAATATAGAGCTGCATTCAGCATCATGCATCTAACCACATGCCGTCCAACTGCAGCCTTCTTGAGGAAGCTCTTTGGGCCGTGGCATACATCCTGATTTATTTTATGTAGTTATGTGACAGTTCAGTTTCGAAGTCTCCTTTGCTGGGAGTGGTGCTCAGAGTTGAGAAGCTTCAATGAGATATTTATGTGAGGGGACAAAGTGACAAATTTCTTTTGATTGATTGGGCAGATGTGAAAAAGTAAAAAAGAGAGCTATATAAAGTTCTGTGTAATTTGTTTTTGTTTAATGTGACGGAAACCTGTGCATCAGACGATAGCTGGAACTTCCCATGGTTGCGCTGTTGTGCCATATAGATATAAGTCATCGTGAAATGTATGTGCCATTTCTTGTATCCTTTGCTGCTCTTTTATCCTAGCTGACATACCTGATGCACTACTTGCCAGATGTCATTTTTACCGTTTCATAGTTTTTCAATAAAATATCTGTTCTAGAGCTGATTATTACTTTGTTAAAGATTGTTTTGTTTACTGTATGTGATCACTTTAGGTCAAGAGATGTCTGATAATTTTTATGCAGTTAAATCTGTTTTTTTCCCTAGAAAGTTTAGTCTTTAGCTTTTTTCCTTTTCCCAATTTGGTTTCAATCTATCTGTTCTTTAACTGTTGAAGTTTTTAAATTTCTAGAAACAACGATGAGCTACGCAAGGATGCTGTTGATGCTCTTTGCTGCTTGGCGCATGCTCTTGGGGAGGACTTCACGATTTTTATACCATCGATCCACAAACTTCTGCTGAAACATCGATTGCGGGTTTTCTTCTTTCACCTTTTGTATTTATCTGCTGAATATCTAGCATGTAGCAAATGTGAATACAAACTTGATTGCTTTTACAGCATAAAGATTTTGACGAAATTGAAGGCCGCCTACGGAGACGTGAGCCACTAATTCTGGATAGTATATCTGTCCAAAAGTTGACTCGACGGCTTCCTGTTGAGGTTATTAGTGATCCTGTAAATGATGTGGACAATGATCCTTACGAGGAAGGGAGTGAGGTGCACAGGCAACTCAGAAATCATCAAGTAATTTCTTTTCTTTCATGCTGGATTACTTTATATGTAAATACCTGTGTCTATACTCTTGAGCATGTCAACAATGTACTGCCAGATGCTGTAATGTCATGTTATGAAGTATGATGCAAACAAATTGCAGCTAGTGAGTAGATGATCCACACAGAGCAGTAGCGATCTCAAAATAAGGAGAGTGAAAGAAGAGTGAGCTCAACTCAAGAACCCAAATTTATGGCATGATCTACAAAGAGGAACAAGGAAACATTCCAAAACATTTAGTCATTTCTAAACATCTAATCTGTTCTTTAATCAAGATCTGATTCTTTAAGTACTTTATACAATAGATCCTAGTCAAAGTAGCTACTACTAAAATGTCATAACCCTTTTCCTATAAGAATGTGAAAGAAAAACTCACTTAACTAATAGTTCAAATAAAATAGGATCTAAGCACAGAGTGAAGAGTGTCACATGTCGGAAATTATATTTCCTTTTTCGTAGAGTCCCATCTTTTCCTCATTTGTAAAAAAGGAAAACCTGTAAAGATCCCCAACTAAAATAAAAGGCCCCCATCTAACCAAAATAAAATTTAGGAAGTTTAATTTCCCAAATCAACTCCCATGAAAGTTGGCAGAGGTCAGTCTAGGAGGCGAGATGGGTTTGGAGAAGCTAGAAAGTTGGCAGGGCCGATGATCAACGTCCATCCTCAATCGCTTGCTAGTGCATGACGGACATTCCAATGGTGTCTAGTGTCAACTATAAGAGCTGAGGCTTCTATTGATGATGTGGGAGACTTGTGACGCAGGACAATGAGCCTATCAATATGATACAGAATGAAACTAAAGCGGAAATATATAACAACAAATAATTAAATTAAAACTACTCAAATCACATGTGCGGAAGTTTAATTAGGCAAGAATTCATGCACCACAACCGTAAACCACAAGCATTTAATGAAGGAACTACATATCTCAAAGGCCGGGATCCATGGAAGGTAGAACTTCCATGTCCAAGCATAGGGTTTTTCCTAAAATCAAAGGAAGGGTCTCTAGGGTTCCTAGGGTATGACTGAAATTAGTGATTAATGGAAATTATGGTTTGGGTTTAGGTGATTTGGGAATTAGGGATTTGGGGATTTAAGGCTATGGGAAAGCTGAAAATTAGATTAGGATGAAAGGGGATGGTCGAATTTGAAAGTTGTGTAAGATTAGGTTAGGTTTAAAGGATTCAGATGGGAAAAAGTTGGGGTTTTGGGGAAAAACGAAGTTTAAGGTCATGTAAGCCTATACCGAATGAAAAACGGTTCAAGGATTGAGGGGTTTTGGGTTTGGATTCAAGAGAAGATCAAAGAGCCTTCAATTTGATGAAAAATAATAACTATAAATACCTGAATTTGTAGAGAAGAAGAAGAGAAGATGTCATTGGATGAGTCCACCACCAAGTCAAGTTTCTAACCCTTCCACAATTGGATTGGAATGGAGGGTTTCCTCACAAATCCTAAAGAAGAATGAAGAAGGGACTTCTTAAGAGAGAGAACAAGCTTTTAAGCTCTTTTTTTTTTTCTTTTGCTCTAAAAAAACCAAGTTAGGGTTGGACGTCCCCCGCCCCCTTCTTTAGCTTTTATAATAAAACTTTTCAATAATTACAACTATGCCCTTATTTAAAGTTCAATGGGGTAAACTCAAAACTAAATATCCAAAGCAACTAAAAATCATCTAAACCATCCATCATGTCCTACAAATAATATAAAATAAAATAAAAGAAAAATCAGGGTCTAAGGGGCCTAGATCTGGAGGATCTGATGGTTCGATGGCCCGATCAAGATGATCCAGCGGTCCAATGGATCTAAAACTAAAAATTTATGACTAAAAACTAATAAAAAGCAACCTACATGCATCATCCTGGTGTGGGGTCTTCCTGATGCATGTCCAATGCATGTGGGGTCTTCAAAGTGGCCTCATGGGCTCCGTCTGAAAGTCATTGTCCATCCATAAAGAAAACCGTGCTGATGCAAGTAGTTGCCTCTGCCTCTAGTACACTCGAGTAGGTCCTCTGATGTCCTCATCAACTAGTTTGAAAACAACTATGGGGTGGAGTGAAGGGACATTGCTGAAGTACCTCAGCTAGTCGGAGGTGTTGATCTCACTCAGGCTTCAAGTAGATGTAGACAGGATCATCATTGCTGAGAAGTTTTTCAGGGATAGCTTGGTGGCTGAGATTTGCAAGTGGGAGAACTGGTAAGTACTTGGTTGGGAGGATGCTTGGTACCAATTGTGGGCTGGGTCATGCCTTTGAAATTCTAGGTTCAAGAGTTGTTCATGGAAGTGGGGGCTTGTTTGGGGAGGTTTTGGCCATCAATCCCCGATCGGAGGGCTGAACCAAACTTCTGGTTGTGATGATCTGTGCGAGGGAGAAAATTTTCTCTGGTTTCAGAGTTGATGAAGGTGGCAGCCGGAGAAGCTAAATTATTGGTGAAGATTTGGAGAGAGCTGTGTAGTAGACGTGCTCTGTGGTTATTGATGGGAAGAGAAGGTGACTTTAGTCCTTAGACGGAGAAGGGGCGTCGGAGATGAGGGTGAAGGTGTACACACTTGGTGGTCTGGTAGACCACCAGACAAGGACACCAGATCTTTACCAGGACACGTGTAGCAAGCAACGTCTTGGACAGGGTGTCGGTGAAGACCTGGCGATGGATGGGGAGAGACCGGTCTTCTTGTCTATGCTTGGTAGGAGCATGGCGAATCCTATGGTGGACACGCGTCCAAGGGAGCAGGGGGGCGATGATGCAATTGTGACGGCATGGGACATGTGACCCAACCTGTTGTCAACGAAAAGTAGAGGAGCCAGCTCCGATTGACGTGTACTTAGAGGGGGTCTGCTAGTGAGAAAAGACTAGTGTAGGAAGTGGGGGGCGATGGCTAACAGGATTCGTGGCAATTCTCTTAGCAGCATGCGATAGGAGGAGGTTGTTTTCAGTTTTGCGTGGTTGGTGTTCGGACTAGGTGGCATGATAAGGTCTAAGGTTACGACATGTGGCTCAATTACACACTGGAGGGAGATGTTTACTCGCCTCATGTGATGGTGAATCCAGTGCCTTATGTGGCACATGCTCCCATCTCTTTAAGTGTTGAAGCGTGCTAGGCAAGATCAAGCTTGAGTTTAAGGGGTGTTGAGTCCTTAGTACAGATACTAAGACTAGGCAAGGAGCTAAGGTGGGAGCAATGTGTATTTCTCTTGGTGCGACTTTCTCTAGACAATTATGAGGCAAGAGTGATATAGCTTTCTGACAAGGAAAGCTATCTTTCTTGAAATATGGAGTAGGGGCATTGGTTATGGCTGACCAAGGTGGTGTCTCTATTGACACAGGACAATGGGCCTATCAATATGATGCAGAATGAAATTATAGCGGAAATGTATAACAACGAATAATCAAATTAAAACTACTCAAATCACATGTGTGGAAATTCAAATAAGCAAGAAGTCATATACCACAACCATCAATCACAAGCATGCAATGAAAGAACTACAAAATCTCAAAGGCTGGGACCCATGGAAGGTAGAACTTCCACGTCCAAGCATAGAGTTAATCCTAAAATCAAAGGAAGGGGCTCTAGGGTTCTTAGGGTATGACTGCAATTAGGGTTTAATGGGAATTAGGGTTAGGGTTTAGGTGATTTGAGAATTAGGGATTTAAGGTCATGGGAAAGCTGAAAATCAGATTAGGGTGAAAAGAGATTGTCGGATTTGAAAGTGATGTGAGATTAGGTTAGGTTTGAAGGATTTAGAGGGAAATAAGTTAGTGTTTTGGGAAAAAAATGAAGTTTAAGGTTGCGTGGGCCTATGCCGAATAAAAAACGGTTCAAGGATTGAGGGGTTTTGGGTTTGGATTCAAGAGAAGATCAAAGAGCCTTCAATCAGATGAAAAATAACAACCATAAATACCTAAATTTGCAGAGAAGAAGAGAAGATGTCCTTGGAGGAGTTCACCACCTAGTTAAGTTTCTAACCCTTCCACAATTGGATTGGAAAGGAGGGTTTCCTCACAAATCCTAAAGAAGAATGAAGAAGGGACTTCTCAAGAGAGAACAAGCTTTCAAGCTCTTTTTTTTTTTTTCCCTCCAAAACCAAGTTAGGGTTGGACGTCCTCCCCTCTTGCTTTTATAATAAAACTTTAAGAAAATTACAAATATACCCCAACTTAATGTTCAATGGCCCAAACTAAAAGTAAAATGTCCAAAGCAAATAAAAGTGATCCAAACCATCCATCATGTCCTAAAAATAACATAAAATGAAATGAAATAAAAATCAGGGTCCATGTGGCCCAGATATGGAAGATCTGGCAGTCTGATGGCCCGATCAAGATGGTCCAATGGTTAGATGGACCCAAAACTCAAATCCTATGGTTAAAGACTCCTAAGCAACCCACATGCATCATCCCAAAGTGGTGTATTCCTGATTCACATCCAATGCATGTGGGGTCTTCAAAATGGCCCTGCGGGCCCCATCTCGAAGTTGTTGTCCATCTATAAAGAAAATTGTGCTGATGCAGGTAGTCGCCTCCGCCTCTGGTATACTCGAGTAAGTCCTCTGTTGTCTTCATCATCTATTCAAGCTAATTTGTGTGGTGGAGGCTCGGAGCTGACGAAGTTGCCTCTATTAGTGAGGCTATCATTCTCGACGTTATAGACATCTCCCCATTGCGAATGTCAGTTAGAAGCGGAGTAGAGGGTAGACTACTTTTTTCAGTTGAGTCAATAGTGTCTCTGGACCTTGATTGGGGAGGAGGGGGCAGATATCCACAACAAAAGGTATGTGATGGCTTTGAGAAGCTTTGAGGCATGTTGGAAGTGTGATAGAGGTCATGTTTGGGGACTGTGAGGAAGACTACATAATTCTAATCCAACTAATAGAAGAAAGGAGAATCCAGAAAGCCTAAGTGATTACATAAATGGGAAGCATAAGGTTCTCGAAAGGGAGGAGAGAACTAAAGGGTCTTGAATGCTCAATAAATTATGAGGTAGGAGGTTCGTCCATAAGCGGGGAGAAGGGTAGGAGGGTAAATGTAACGCCCCGTAAAATTGCCTTCCTTAAGACTCGAACCCATGCTCGAACTCACTAGACACCTATCACCCTCTAGACGAAAAATTGGCCGCACATGACTTAGTGAACTATAGTCTCATGGTGTCGGGAACTTAGATTCGCGCGTAGGAGCCCGTTCCGCCGCCCGTCCCGAGTCCGTTAGGCCCGAAACTTGTCAGGGACCACCCACGTACTGGGTTTGACACTCGTAGGCGAGCGTTACGTCGAAATCGGCGCCCGAAATCATAAATTGTAGTGTCTTGCAGTTGCACATGGGACTGCAAGTATACTTGCACAACACCTTTAGTGAGTAATCATTACTCAATTCACTTTTCTTGTGTGGGCCCCATGGACCCTTGCATGGCCATGGAAGGTGAACCATGGATTTCAAATATAAACCAGCACATGATCCCCAAACATGGGCCCCGATCGACAGCCAGTGACCGTTGAACTGATGTCGCCTTAGATCTGGCAATCACCATGTCCGATCGGTCCCAAATCGTACCCAAACAAGGATCTCAACATGGTAAGGCTATCATATGGGCTGGATTGGCTCAGAGGGGTCAGGTGGGCCCCACATAATCAAATCAGGGCACAAAATGCCACTTTTATGCAACTTAAAACATTGGGGGCTATATGTCCCAATTCCCCAACCTTTATAACCTATTTTTCTCAGCCCATTCTCTCATTTCTTAACCTAATTCTGAGAGGGGTGTGTGGGAGAGAAAGGGGGAGTTGTGGAAGGAGGGTTCTCAAGAGAAGCCCTTGCATGCTACCCTACCCGGACCTAACCACCTCTACATCACTCTAGCCGGCTTCTCTCGCGATTGGAGATCTTCCCGGACGTCGGTAGAAGTAAGTCCATCATAAAATCCCCCATCTTCTCTAGCTTCTTACATAGGTTTTCCTCTTTTTCCTGATTTTCTAGCACCTCCTTGCAGGATTTTCCTAATCCTCCTTCAAATCAAGGTGTGTATCATTTACCTATGTGTTGCCTTGCAACCAATGCCTACAATGGTGGTTTATTCTTTCAATTTCTAAGTTTAGGAAGATGGATTGTAGCTAGGGAAGTTGTATGAGATTGGTAGAAGTTCGTTGTCTAGGGATGTAGATGCTAGGTGTGTGCTAGGGCCATTTGCATGCTTATATCATCCTACACATGTTCTCATTATGCAAATCTTCTATGCCAAGATGTCTTAGAACTTACTAATATGTGATAGCTGAGATTTTAGTATTACATGTTTTGTAACTAGATTATGCATGAGCTAGGGAATCTGGAAGTGTTGGGGTGACGGGTAGTAGCCTCCGACCCGGCAAGTACAATAGTTGAGGCGGCCGCACCAAGTCTGCAGCCTCGGGAGCGGGGTGGTCGACTATGGCGGAAGACGGGGCGATCGGCTGTGGTCAAGGACCACGCGGGCGGTATATGCTCAAGGTCGGTCTTCCCTTCACTTCCCCTAGCCGAGGACCCTGGCTCACCACCGGGTCGGGTGGCAATATATGTATCGAGTATTTGAATGTATTTCTGTCACTTATGTAGAATCTATGTACCTGCGCACCTTTGATGGGCCCACTAGAAAGCATACGGCGTACCGATCCCTCAAGACTCATGAGCCGGGAATGGTGGTATGGGCCCTATTCCCGTGCTGTCGGCCTACGCTGGGATGATGCCTCCCCGTAGTGTCCGTTGAGCACCGTAGAGGTGACACACCTACTATTCGACTATGGGATAGGGCGATGGACCCTATTCCGCCTGTGTTGGGCGCGTCTGACGAGTCGCGGCCAAACCAGGTACCTCGGGGCTGTAGACTCGAGATAGGATCGAGGGGCTACTGGCTGTGACCTGCGTTCGCCCCGCAGGGAGTCAGGTGGTCCCAGTCGGCCAAATTGATAGAATGTGGGTACAGGGCTTCGCCAACCGGTTGTGTGATAAAATGATTTAATTAATTACTCGGCTAATCATGTATAGTTAAGCATGACATACATTGTCTGTGCGGGTGAGGTGGTGGTGCCACCCACTGGCGGCTGTGACAAGCATCGGTGATCGGGCATGCATCTGCATTACATGCACTCATCTCACTTAATAACCATGCTTGTGATGCTGTGCTATTCCTTGATTCTGTCATTGGAAAATGAAATTATTATCTATATTGTTTGTATTGGTGAATGTGTAACCTAAGGAAATGAAACCACTGAGTTGGCCACTCACTCCCCTTTCTGGGGTGGTGGTTTAAACCACCAACCAGATGACCCATGTGACCCAAGTATACAGGAGGCGGTCGAAGCGACCGATTACGTAGAACTCGGAGAGGACGCCGACGAGTATCTTCAGTACACAGGTGAACAGGACTATTAGAGTTGAGGCGTCGGGAGTATTCTTTTAGGGTTTTGCGCCTATACGGCATTGTTGTACAGCTTTTTGGGACAGTATATTCTGAATTTGTTCTGGGACCTAATGGGCCCCAATGTGAGGGATACAGTCTATGTACATTCTTTTTGGAATCATATATGATACACATGTTCCTCTTTCTTTTGGAAATGCTTTGCCCATGATTAAGTTGTTTATGCTTGGTTAAATCTACAATTCTGCAATTAACTATAATGCACTCATGCATCGCATAATGTGGAGCCCGGGATATCGGGGGTCGAGGGCAACCACGGACCCTGGCATCCAGGGGTGTCACAAAGTTGGTATCAGAGCCAAGGCATTAGAAACAACGAGACTATGGGTATGGACTTACCAAAAGAAAGGAGATAGGGAATGGGGACGAGTAAAGCTTAAGTCTAGGACAAGGTTGATCTAGTCAATCTTCGTAGATGGGGTTTGATCATAAACGCCTTGAATTAGATGGTACGTGTGTGATGGGTAGAGCTTGGACACTAATAAGTGGCCCATGATAGGATTGGGTGAAAGGAAGGATATCCAAATGTGGGAAATGGTAGAGGAATAGGACCCACACTTGACTTGGGGATTTTGGTCCAGACCTGTCCGGTACCACCTGACAGTGTCCGGTACCACTTTACCGGACCCCGCTGCCCCAAGAGGTCCAGACCTGTCCGGTACCACCGGACCCCGCTGCCCCAACAGGTCCAGACCTGTCCGGTACCAACGGGCCCACCAAGGCACATGTGGGCTACTTTAAATTGCATTTTTCTCTTTCTTTCACTTCACTTCTCCCATTTTCTCTCTTCTTTCTCACTTCCTACCAAACCCTAGCTCTCAAACTCCCCAAAACCTCCCCCAATCTTCTAGAAATCTCACCCCATTTCATTTCCAACTTCAAGAACCCATCAATGGCGGCCTTCCTCTCTGCCGTAGCTTTTTTTTTCGCTATCCCTCTCCTCGTTGCTCTTACCAGAAGCAAGAGGGCCGCTGCCGGACCTAGGCGAGAGGCTTCCAAGAAGAAAAAGAGCGACCAAGGGGCGTCTTCCTCAAGCCAATCCTCCGGAAGGTTTGCAAAACGGCCAGTAATCTTCGAACGGCGGTGGAAGACGAAGTTTTTGAGAAATATGGGGCTCTCAACACCTTGAGAGAGAAAGGATGGGGTCCGGTCTTCAAGATCGACGACCCAGCCAGCTAGGGGTTAACGCGCCTCTTCTATTCCAAGATAACTAGCCCTAGCTTTGACCCCATGGGCTTGGACATAGAGGGCGGCGGCCAAGTGTACCACATCGACGCCCAAGTGATCGCGGAGGAGTTAGGAATTCCGTTGGGAACCGTCTATATCGACGAAGACGATAGCAAGCCACACCTAAGACAGGTACGATCGGATCCGTACCCTGTGTGGAAAGATGGCTAGCTGGAGGTCCAACACGGGCCTGTTGGCTAGTGACATGCGGACGGAGAATCGAGTTCTCCATCAGATTTTCGCAGCAAACGTGTACGTACGAAAGGGGAACACCACGGAGCTGTCATATTTCATGATAGAGGTGCTCTATCAAGTGACGCGGGGCGAGGATGTGTGCCTTCCGACCCTCATACTTAGGTACATTGTAAAGGACTGCTTCCACACTTCGTGCCAAACCACCGGCCCTCCCGTTTGCGTGCCTCATTTGCCGTTTGGCCCAACGATGCCGAATCGTGGGATCAAGGGGGGATTTTAAGCCGGTCAAGTCGATCGGTATTAATACCCTCCAACGAATGCGTGTGATAAAAGATTCACCGGACGAACCGGATCTGGAGATATTAGAGGAAGAAGGCGAGGAAGAAGGTGAAGACGTTGAACTGAGGACCGAAGGCGGGGACGACCAACCGCCCATGGATCTTCGGGCCGAGATTATCGACCTCAAGCGGAAGGTCGAACAAGTCGACAATCGGAGTAAGAAGATGCACAGTCTTCTTAGACGGATCCTATGTTGTCTCGAGAAGAACAAGGGGGGCGCACCCCCTCCATAGGCCTAGATTTTTTCCTTTTCGTCTTTAGTAAATTAATGTATGTGTTAGGGCCTTGGGTGAAGAGTGATACTTCCCCAAGTAGGCTAAGTATTATGACCGATTTTGGGCCATGATGTGGCCAAGTATGTGAATAGTTGTGGGTGTAGTGGCTGACTTGTAGGCTATACTTATGAATGAAATGAAATTTCTAACTATGAATGCTATGTCTGTCTTGAATCGTGTAAACTATGATAATTATGTCTTTATTTCTAAGTTGTGTTACGCTTGTATATATGTGTCTATATGCTAAATCATGTACGCTTGTATGTGCATGTCTGTATGTGCACGCACATGATAATAGAAATTCATTACCGCTTATTACCATATGGGCCTCCGCTAGGATACCAACGGACGTCCATTGGCATGTGCAGCTCAATGTCGCATCACTTTGATCGAGTGTATACTTGAACGAATCGGGGTGGGGGACCCGAAGATGCTAACACCCCGCAAGGGGGAAACAATGACCCCAGTTCTAGCGGTGAGCGCCCTGAGGTGACGGGGGAATATCTGCTAGGCTCTCACCAAGGGCCATCACTACTGCCACCGCCCCCCTTGCCCCAGGCCTTACAAAATCAGGATGTAATGCAGCAACTGTTGAGTGCGCTGCAACAACAACAACAAACTCTTACCGCACTTATGGGGGTGATTGCCCAGAGTGCGGGAGGTGTTGCGTCCGCGCCGGTTGCGAGCTCCGACGATGCTCGAGTGACACTACCTCCCCCTCCTTCGCCAGCTCGACCGATTCAAATTCACCAGGAGGGCATCTTCGAGCGCTTCCAAAAGATGTGCCCCCCGACCTTCGCCGGAACCTACAACCTGGCAGATGCCGAACATTGGCTTGATCGCATGGAAGAGATGCTTGAGCCTTTCCAATGCTTCGAGGCCGAGCAAGTGGCTCTTGTTGCCTACTCGCTTGAAAATGATGCTAATTTGTGGTGGAGGAGCGTTAAACGCACGGTCCCGAGAAACCACGTGTGGACCTGGCAAGACTTTAAGGATCGGTTCTACGAGAAGTACTTCCCGATCACGTACCGACATGCCCAGGAAGCCCTATACTACAAACTACAGCAGGGCAATATGAGTGTCGGGGAGTATGAGACCCGGTTCTCGGAATTATTGAGATATGCACCGACCACGGCCACAGATGAGGGGGCGAAATTATGCCACTTTTTGGAGGGACTGCGGCCTGGGATACGCACAAAAATGTGCTGCACCGAGATTACTACTTATGCGGTTGCCTTCGCTAAGGCGCTGGAGTCAGAACAGGACGCTATCCGACTCTCACGCGCCCGCCTTCAAATCGGTGCAGCGAGTGAGGCCTTTTGAACTAAATTTTGTTGTGTAGCCTTCATTTTGAGTAGTCCTTTGGCTTAATCATGCTGCAAATGTTTCATATTTTTGTGACAGTGATGCAGTACATTGTTGTTAGTACCTAGGAGCCTATTCTGGCTAATGGTTTTGGTCTTCATAACAAGTTCACTTACTTTCTGATAACAGATTCTTCTGTCATTTGAACTCAAATGATTATCATCTATTATACATTTTCCATAAATATTCTTTATATTAAACTGCTTCTAGTAGCAATGCGCCGGGCGGTCCATAGCCCGGGCAAAGGAGTATGCAAAATTGAAAAGAATATGAACATTGAATAGGGATGCATGCATACCAATCTGGACGCTCAAATCCTTCACCAATATGCCACCACTTAGCTTTACTCAACTCACTGCCAGCAATGATCATTTAAAAAAAAAAAAAAAACAGAAGTTAAAAGGACAAAAACACAAAATTGCTCAATGCAAACGCAATTGCATTGCACCAATTGGGCTCTAGAGGTCATCAGACCAATATGAGTATTGAATCCCATTGCTGGAAACAATAAGAAACTAGAATGAACCCATCAATTCCATCAAAATAATAACGCATCTTTCATAAAAGTGTCTTTTCATGTTTATGAATTAGAGAAAAAGAAATCCTAATATCAGCCTAACCATTCATTACTTGTAATCCCGACCAACTATTTCAATGATATATTAAAGATGACTAAAATATCCCTGAATCCCATTAAAATTATAAATGCTTTTCGTAAATTGTCCATTATTCACTTTAATGACAGCACAATTTCATAATCACGGGTTTGTTTGAAAGCTAACCCAACGAGCTTTCAAATGGGACTGTATCCTTCAGATTGAATGGTCAGAGAGACTGTATGGTATAGAATAAGGACAGATCGGGGCAGTTTTCAGTCCGGTCTCTTTACAGGTGGGTGCATGGGGCCCCTCATGGGAGTAGGATGCAGCTGGGCATAGTTTATTCATCTGGCATTTTGGAGCCTCTCCCAAAGGTGACGACCCTTGCATGGTTGGTGGAAAGGAGTAGAGAGTTGACGGTCGACAACCTTCAGAAGAGGAGGGTGATCATTCCTAATATTTGTGTCATTTGTATCTGTGATGTGAATCAGTCAACCACCTTTTTATTCATTGCCCCCTTTTGCTAGAGGCTTGTGGGCGAGATTCTTTGGAAGCTTTAGGATGGAGCGGGTAATGCTGGGATCTGTCGAAGGCTTCTTCCTAGCGTGGCAGGGGGGAGGTGTAGGAAAAGAAGGGAAGATGGTTTGGAGGCTTGCTCTCCTTGTGGGTATTTTATCTCTATGGAGTGAGAGGAATAACTGATGCTTTTGCAATTAGTGAGGTTTGATTAGGTTGGATGTGTTGGGGTGGCGTTCATGTATGGAGTCCTTAGCTGGATGTAATCTGTGTTTTCAGCCATGTTTTTGGCTCTTTTTAATAAATCATTTTTACCAAGGGGAAGGGGACCAAATCCTTGTCACTCAGACATCATCTGATACCCAAATAGTGGCTCACAAAGTAAGTGACGAAATACTAACAGGAAGCGTGTTCAGCTAGTAATGAGTAGCTCCAACTCTAGTAACTAATGGAATAATAAAAATGTCATGGACTTGACCCTACATTCTAATCTGAACATTGATTCAGTTTTAAATATATGCTCAGATCAATCTGGGCTTTCTAATATGGTCCAGGTCTTCAATCTGGATGATTAGATTTGCTAGATAATTAATCAAGTCGTTGGATGAGCTTGATCTTCAATCAAATATTGGAAACACTTTGTGGTCTCCTACGCGATGTTCAGATCACGGTGCATCAATTTCCACTGGCTTAGAGAGGACTTGTTCTTGAGTTCAGAGTCAGCACTGACATATTTTCATGATTTACCTGTCTTGGTCCTTCACGGGCTTCAGTAGGAGCTGATGACGGAGGCTGTCTGATTGGCATTTTATTTGCACAGGATGGTGTTGTGGATTATGCCACCACCGCTTTTGCTTCTTTGCTGCTCTCCGTGTCTCATGCTCTACATCATTTCTTCTATAGCCTTGTATCTTCACTTCTTCCCTTGCTTTCAATCAACTTCCTGTTGTCATTGCGTCACTTTCTCATCACGAGTCCCTGATTTGTGACAGCGGATTGTTGTTGGAATGGGACCAGGCCGTCCATTGCAACTTTAACAATCTCCTCAGAAGGATCCAATATGATCGTTGAATCGCCAGTCACTTTTCCATTTCGATGATTGATTTATCCATAGATCCACTAGTGGGATCATCTTGGACTGTGACGATTTTAGATATGTCTTTGTTGAGATCTTTAGATACCACCACGGATGGGGATTCGACATGGCTTTTCTTTTGATGTGGGCAATCAAAATAGGCTTGGCAAACTTCTTGGAGATTTTTCATGTCTTCTTTTAGTCAAATGAATTCTTTCTTGATTGCTCTTAACTCATTACATGTCTTCTCAACATTTGATTCCCCAATGACAAGTAAAGCAAAGCATGAAAGATGGGACGAAGGAATTGGATTCAACCCATTCACTCAATCAAACAATAATGCATCCTTCATGAAATAATCTTATATGTTTAGATACTTCTTAAAGGAAAGAAAAACCCCTAATATATCCTAACCGTCCATTGCTTCTAATGCTAGCCTTATATTCAGTAAAATTTAAAAAATGACTCAACTATCATTGAATCCTGTCACAAGTATATATGCTTTTATTGGCCACAACTCATTCAAATGATATTCGAATTACATAATCTCTGGCCTGTTTGAGAGCTGACTCAATAGGCTTTCAAATGGGATATATTCCTTGTCATTTAGACATCTTCTGGTACTTGAAGTGGCCCATATTAAGTGACAAAATACTAAGGGAACTTGGTCAACAAGTCACTAGTAACCTAATTCTAATGGCTAATCAAATAATAAGCACGCAGATTCCACTGTCCAATTGTAACATTCATTTGTGTTCAGATCTGTCACAAAATCAGTCTGGACTTCTGATATGGTCTAGAGCTTTAATATGGACTTCTGATATGGTCTAGATCTTCAATCTGGACTATTGGATGGTCATGGATTGTTGGATTTGCTAGATATTTTACCGACCTGGGGCTGAGACGCCTGTTTTCTGCAAATAGGCAAGGGGACCTGTCCAGCTTCCCACTCAAGCATTGTCATGTACTTGGGTAATAATGAGTGGCATCAGACAAATATTTTAGATCATGCCTAGAAATCATCATCATCTAAGCCTCAGGCCACCTAATTGGGATCAGCTACACGAATCCTATTTTGCATTGTCCGGATTGATGATAAAAGATGTCGCAAAAGTCTCACACCACCTGCTAACCTGAAAACCCTCTTTTATCTGGGATTTTGACTGGCAATGAGTGCACAAAACTGCCACAGGCACAATGTTATAGCCTATTAATTAGGCTAATTAAAATCAATGAGTTGATAGTTGAGGTTTATGCTAAAACCAGTGTCTGTGTCTTATGCTCTTATTTGGTACTTAAGAGTCCAACTTATCGCTAGAAACATATGTAACTGTTTGTGAGGTTCTTATAGGTTAATGATGGCCGGTTACGCACTGCTGGGGAGGCTTCTCAGCGGAGTACTAAGGAAGATTGGGCGGAGTGGATGAGACATTTTAGTATTGAACTTCTAAAGGAATCTCCATCTCCAGCTTTACGTACCTGTGCAAGGCTGGCTCAACTGCAGGTGCATCGCACAACTGTTTTCACTTGTATCGTCTGCTTTTTCAAGTTTTGGTTCTGACTTCGAGCATTGGCAGCCTTTCGTTGGGCGTGAGCTATTTGCAGCTGGTTTTGTGAGTTGCTGGGCACAGCTAAATGAGACTAACCAACAACAGTTAGTTCGGAGTCTGGAGCTGGCCTTTTCATCACCAAATATTCCACCTGAAATTCTGGCAACACTCCTTAACTTGGTATATTTTCTAAATGAATGCATTACTTCATTGTGATAACGGTAACATGATTTAATACTGAGCGATGAATTTTAAACTGATGTTTTGTAGGCAGAGTTTATGGAACATGATGAGAAACCTCTTCCCATTGATATCCGGCTCCTTGGTGCTCTTGCAGAGAAGGTAAGTTTAAAGTTGAAGGAATCTTATGGTTTTGCCACAATGCAGAAATAACTATTTGTCATATATTGTAGAAGACCTATTTCATTGTATTTATTGAAGCTATCATTTTCTTCAGTGTCGAGCTTTTGCTAAGGCTCTACATTACAAAGAAATGGAGTTTGAAGGTGCACGCTCCAAGAAGATGGATGCAAATCCAGTTGCTGTGGTTGAAGCTCTTATACATATAAATAATCAGTTGCACCAGCATGAGGTCTGTCTTTTATCTTGAGGTGAAAAGTATGTTTTGTCAAGTTATCTGTTTTGGGGATGCTTCATTGCCTAGATCTTTTCCCCCCTTTGGAATTTGGATTCATGTTATATTTTCTTAGTTTATTGACTGAAATTTGCTTTTCAGGCTGCTGTTGGGATACTGACTTATGCCCAGCAAAATTTGGACGTTCAACTGAAGGAATCTTGGTATATTTTAAGTAATCATATAACAGATATACTTCTCCTAGATGCTTGCTAAGCTCAGGCGCGTATATAAGGTAGCCGATTTATTTGCCATGTTTCAGCACAGCAATGGATCTGAGATCCAAGCTGGCTACATATGGGATTCACAGTGTAGAATTAGATGCCCTGGCCTAAGAACTTCTAATCTCGTGACCCATGTGATGAGTGGACTGGCCTGTATTTTGGGCTGGTGAATCTACATGGCTGAAACCATCTGATGATATGCTAGCATATGTGCTGGTGGGCAGATGGGCTGCCTTATACGTGTGTGGGCTTAGAAGATCTCCTATGCTGATTTTTTTTTATAAATAATTTTTCTTCAAAGTCAAGTTAGGGTGTGTTTCCTGGCATAGAATACCTGTTCCGGCATCTCTTGCTTTGTGATCTTGCTGGAAAGACCTGGTCTCATATGGTTCCTTCTTATTGTTACAAGTGCTTTTTTTCAGACTACAATATCTATGTTTTAGGTATGAAAAACTGCAACGATGGGATGATGCTCTTAAGGCTTACACTGTGAAAGCATCTCAAGCATCCAGTCTACATCTCATTCTGGATGCTACATTAGGTCAGTGTTCAATTGTGACAGCTTAATTGGTGTGTTTTAATTATCTGTTTAGTTCGTAGAATATAATTATGTGCTAGCCTGAGTGCTTTATCACAGGCTAAAGTGTTAATTTTAGACATTTACTCCTTGGTTGTACTGCCTAGATTTTTTTCCCCCTTGAATCATAATTTTTTTTTAAGGGCTTTTGAATGATAATTTTTTTAAGGCACAGGCACATGCTTTCATTAGTTGCAATCATGGTTTATATTTTAAAGAAATATACACATATTGCACGTCTGTAGGAAGTAAAATGCATGCTCTATTATGTTTTTGCATGCACACCTGTAGGAAGTAAAATGCATGTGGCAGATGATTTCTATGAACAGCCTTTGAATCATCATTTCTTTCAAAGAAATAAAGCGGGCGACTGTTCTTTTACTGTTAGTCAGATGTTGTCACCTACCCATGCTAATTTTAACCACGTAGGCACATGCTTTCATTAGTTGCAATCATGGTTTTTGTCATATATTGCACATCTGTAGGAAGTAAAATACATTCATGATTTTAACTAGCATTGTCTATTGTCTTTGTTGAACATGATTGGACCATCCCAATCTACTACCATATGATGCCTCAAATGACCTCATTCTCAATCTTATCCTTCCAAATCTTCCCATACATCCATCTCAAAATTCTTATATAAAAAATTCTGACTCTATGCTCATGTTCCCTCTAACTACCCATCATAGTCTATACTGCAGGGTCAGTTGGATATCTGTCCTATAACATTTTTCCTTAGTTTGAGTAAGGATTCTTTTCAAACTCTCCAGAGGATATGAGTAAGGACCTTGGTCTCAATCCTGAGATAGAAATCTCCGCTTGAGAACTAAAGTTAATGCATTAAAAGGTGCTCATTCCGGTCTCTCTCGAAAGACATCTTGTGATTCCGCGAAGGATTAGAGAATCAGCCCTCAAGGTAAAAAGAGGATTGCGAGAGTGTCTCCTCCGTCTCATGGAATACCTTCCAGAAGCATGTCTCTTGCTATCGATCCACTAGTTGCCGTGCTTGTCACCACACTTTTGGTCATCCGAAACGGGATCAATTCCATGAAGTATTCAGGGAGGCAAAAAATGGTGGAAAGCATCGTTCTTGAAGATTATCTTCATTTAGTGAGTGGTACAACGCTAAAGATAAAGGAATAGCAGAGGAAGCCCGCGTCTGTTCTCCTTTCTTGGAAGAACCTGTTGGTAGAGGCAAAAAATGGATGAAGGTGAAGTATAGAAGGAAGAAGCCTTCTAAGTTTTCTCTAGGTTTGAATTGAAGTTCTCTTTGTTCACTCCCAACCATCTTTGTTAACAACTTCCTTGAAGATTGGTTGGATATCCAATTGTCATGGGTTTTTGGTCATTTTGACTCTGTGAAAGAGGTAGTGATTCCCATAATCAAGGGTTTGGCTATCTTACGGGGTTTCGCCTTTGCCTGCATGAGCTCAGAGGAGGAACTGGAAAAGGCCATTGAAGGAGTTAATGGTCTCTCGCGTCAGGTGTGATGGAGAACCATAAAACCTACAGGGAGGTTGTCCTGTCTTCTCCCCCCTCTAATCAGTAGAGGGAGCCCTATTCATATTATGAGGGTGATCAACCAACCACGTCTGTTCTTGTGGAGCGCTGGTGTTGGAAGGAGCTGTCTTTGTAGGGGCTTATGGTTGTGTTCCATCCCCAGATGATCAATACTGCCTGGCAACGCTTGCAATGGAGTTTGGTTGCCACTCTTAAGCCGGGTTAATCCATGTCTGACTTGTATACGTGGTTTGAGTTCTATTGTATCTTAGGGAAGGAGGATAAGGTCCTATGCCCCCTTTCCCCTTTGGAATGTTGGGTTTCCTTGAAAGCAGTCCGAGAACGTGGACAAAATCACCTTCACCAGCATCATTCACAAAGAGGGCCCTCTCATCTCTCTGGTTAAGTGGTCGGACCACTCCTTTGACAACTCTACTGTGTGGGTCCAACTGGAAAATATTCCCCTAGAGCTTTGGGTCGAGGGCGATTTGATGCAGGACGACCTATTCTAATCATGTATGCATGTGAAACATATGAATGTAGCGGAATCATGTAAACAAATCAATTTAACATTAAGCGAACATCATCATAACTAAGAAATCCATAAGAGAACATGTAATAGAAGGGGCCATCATCACATACATGCTGTACCGGGTTCAGATTCATGCATGGATTGGATCCGACGAGGAATAGAACCCTTGATCTTGAATGGTTATGTCCAATCACTCAAGGGAATTCTCTAGTCCAGGAAATCAGATGATTTTTGGGTTAGAAAATCACAAAATCTGAAGAAACGGCTGTAGGCTTGAAATCTCAAGTTGTAGGTTGATGGAGAAGGTGAAGAAAGAAGTAGAAGAAGAAAGAAGAAAGAATATTTACCTTGTAGAAGAAGAAGAAGAATCAGAGAAAAGATGAGATGAGGGAGGAAGAGAGATCCACAAGAGGAGAGGAGCCACCAAAAGGGTTTTCTTTTCTTTCATCAACATAACATAATAATGAGAAAGGTTTAGAGCAACACTCTTATAAAATTCGGAATTAAGCATAATTACCAAAATACCCCTACTAAAAAAAGACATTCGCGAAAAAAAAACGTGTGCACACTGACTCAAAATTCAAATAAGTAAAAGTGCATGAGATAAACTCAAATCTAAGATGCCCGATGGGCTCTGATGATGGCGTTGATGAAGGTGGGCCACGATGAACCAACGGTCCGACCACACCATTCTCGCGATCCAACGGTCCAATCATCTCCTCCAAGCAACTTACACATGTGTAAGGTCTTCACCACGATCTAGGAACTTGGACTCGATCCAGGCTCATCATCAAACCATATGGATACGGACATTGCTCGTCTCCTATGCTGATACACTCGAAAGGGCCTGATGTCCTCATCAATACTGGTTAGTGTTAGGATCGTGTTTATGTCAACTTTGATTTGATGATGGAGAATTGGGAGGACAAGTGCCTCTCGACTGCGAATCAAGAAGAAGAACTTAACCCCTTTGTTGAAGACGATTTCAATAAAGTGGGGGAAGTCCTTGTCTAAGCCAACATCTTTGAGGAGGTTGCAGACTTTTGTCCCCCTCTTCTTTCGTTGCCTTGGGGGGCCTATCGGAACCGTGGCTTCCTGGCTGCCCCCACGAGGATCGAAGGTGAGGATGTATCTAAAGGGTGCTCTCGTGGTGCACCAGTTCCGGGGTCATCTAAGTGTTCGACTTGAGAGCTTTTCTCCCCATTTGTGAAGCTTCCAAGGGTTGGGATCATCATCAGCTTGGCGACAATGGTAGGATCATCTGTCATTCGATCAAGACAATTGGTCCAACCCACATTAATGCATATTCACATCGGTGTATGTTAGCGTTTGCGGCACGTGTTAGCATAGGTCAGGGTTCGGGATACTTGTCTATTCCCATCATCTCAACACCATCCTTCTATCAGCCCTTGTCAGAGGTGCACGCAATGTGCTTGCAAAGTAGAGACCACATTGAGGCAGGAGAGGATCTAACCTTATAAGGAGCCGACACATGGCCACTTCTTATGCGAATTCAAATATTGCCTCGATTCCCATGCACATTTCAACCCCTTCGCCTACTACAACAAGAGGCATGTGTCCCCAATTGACTGCTCCCTTTGAGGTGCGAATTGCTTCATTGAGATGACTGCTTTAGATCAGGCATGTGCCTCTCTTAATGCCCTTGTGTTGTTGCCAGCTAAAGGTCAGATCCGTGTTAGCCTCGAGGCACCTGAGAGCTTGATTGCTTTTTTGTGCAGGCACACGATAGTGGAGCCTAGCAACTTCAACCCTCCTTTTCCCAATGCTCTTCTATCGGCAACTCCATTTGTGTAGCTATTGGATCCTCAACCGCTTCCTTTATGATTTCCACTCCATTGCTAACTACTTCAGATATGGGTCGTCTCTCAGGACCATTGAAAGATTTAGTGCGTGCCATGGATCCTATTAAGCCTGAGTCCTTTTTGTCTTCCATTGGGGCTGAGACCTTTACTTCTTCCGTTGCTGGAGACTATAATCACTGATGTCCCCAACCCTCCCCTGAGCAATGAATCTTTGATCTTTGGTTCGCTTGGAGATTTTGCCATGGATCCGGTTTTCTATCGTCAATTTCGTAAACTTGAAGGCTTCGACTTTTGCTTTCCTTCTCCCACATTGGGTAAGCGATTTTAGCTGTGTGCTATCCTGCTGCGCAACCCCCTTCCCCCTCTCATGACCATTCCTCCCCTTAGTCCCGGTGACTCCTTCCACACCCCCTGAAGTTTGAACTGCCTTACTTGAATCCCTAGCACATCATCCCAGTTATCTTCCCAACCCTCATCCTCCCCATCAACACCTCAATCCAACCCCTCATCTTTCTCTACCCAACCTTTTTTCCCATCATCTACCTCATCATCCCTTGCCCCCCCTCCTAAAATGATCCTGATCCTATTTCCTTGGCCTTGGTCTTAGCCCTTGATGCTGAGGATCTTCTAATTGATTCCAGGTCTATGGGCCTTGCGAATGAGAGTGTTAGGCACCCTTAGATTATGGACTTGGACGTTTTCTCTGATGCAATGTTGGTTCCTCCCCTTCAGAGAGCTATATGGGAGGATGTTCAGAACCACCCCCAGAGTTGCTCTATCATTCTTGATGTGCCGACTCAAGAAAATGGGAAATTGAAACATAGTATCTAATATTAAAGGTAAGTGTTGGATCAGAGATGTGATGGGCCATGTGGCAGACAACTGGTTATGATCTTTGGTGATACAGACGAAGATTACATGGCCCTGTTTCGGCTTGTGGTAGAGAGAGGTTTGTGGCCAGATCACTCATTCTATCATAGGAAGATCTCGAGGATCTCTAAAGGTCGCAGAGAGCTTTTACGCTTGGACTTGTCATTGCCATCTGTAGGCGTTCGAGGTGCAAGAAAAGGGAATGCCGGGGAAGATCGGTGTTGCTTCTTGGAATGTCAAAGGGCTGGGTTGCTAGCAGAAGTAGTTGCTTGTTTGAGATGTTTGTCGAAGGTAAAGCGAGCGTGATTATTATTTAGGAATCCAAACTTCAACTGTTTGATTCGAAGGTGGTGGACTCTATATGGGTAGAAGAAATGTTAAATTTGCTATTGATGCCCAAGGTTCAGCAGGGGGCACATTCATTATGTGGGATGCAAAAATTTGGGCCGAGGAAGATAGAGTTACTGACATTTTTCGGCATCGGTCTTGTTGAAAGGCATCTCATCTGGGCTCAGATGGGGCATCTCAGGTGTCTATGGACTTAATTTGCCTAACCAGAGACTTCTGCTTTTGGGAATAACTTTTAGACAACATTAACAAGTGGAATGCCCCTTGGTGTATATGGTATTAGGGTGCATATTTATTATGTGGGATGCAAAAATTTGGGTTGGGGAAGATAGAGCTACTGGCATTTTTCGGCATTAGTCATGTTGAAAGACATTGCATCTGGGCTTTTAGATGGGGCATCTCGGGTGTCTATGAACTTAATTCGCCTAACCAGAGACTTTTGCTTTTGGGAATAACTTTCAGACAACATTAACAGGTGGAATGCCCTTTGTTGTATAGGAGGTGATTTCAATGTGATGATGTTCCTCCAAGAGAAGTTGAATGGTGATCATGATCCAGCAGCATGAGAGGTTCTTCAGATTGGATTCTCAGTCACGACTTGGTTGACCTTCCTCTCGTGGTTGCTCGGTTTACCTAGTCTAATGGCTGGGAATCCCCTGCTATGTCCAAAATCGATCGCTTCCTAATTTCTCTTGTATGGCTAGAGTGCTATCCTCTAGTCATTCAGAGTTCTCTCCCAACCCACATCCAATCACAAGCCTGTCCTATTAGAAGTTGACATTGAGAATTAGGGCCCTAAACCTTTTCACTTCAAGCTAGCTTGCTTGGAAGCGCAGGGTTTTTATGATCTGGTGCCCCAGTGGTGGTCCTCCATTGTAGAGGGGTTACCCGGGTGTTCATCTCTTTCGAAAATTGAAGCTGTTGAAGTACAACCTGAGGACATGAAATTGGCATGTATATGGTCTTTGAGAGCAGTAAACCAATACCTTATTGCAGAAAATCCAGGATCTGGACTTAGAAGAAGAGCGAGCTCTTGTGCCTTCAGATGTCAAAGCTGAAAAGGATCGCGTTCTTTCCGAATGCAGTAATCGATTGAAGGAAGATGAAATCAAGTGGTGTCAATGTTCGAGGGCTACGTGGCTCAAGGATAAATACCAAGTTCTTCCATGGCTTGGCGAGTGTGAGAGCTCGTTCAAACAGAATTTGCTTGCTTATGGTGGACGGCCGCAGAATTGAAGATAAAGTGCTGATTTCAGATGCTACCACTTCCTTCTATGCCTGTCTTTTATTTAGGGATACAATTGAAAGACCAAATCTCGACGACCTTCTTTTCGCTTCCCTTTCTGAATCTGAAGTTGAGCAACTTGAGAAGGAAATATCAAAAGATGAGATTTGGGTTGCTGTGCAATCTCTTGATTAAGATAAGGCTCTAGGCTCGGAGAGTTACCTGCTCTCCTTCTTTCAAATTTTCTGGGAGGTAATTAAAAGTGACTTGAAAGCTTTTATCTTCTATTTCTTTCTTTTGGGGGTTTTACCTGTCGAAATGGGCCACACCTTTTTAATATTGATCCTCAAGATCGAAGGTGCTGAAAACCTAAGGATTTCAAGCCCATCAACCTGATTAGCAGCCCCTATAAACTTATTGCCAAGATTCTTGCCCAACGATTTTGTGCCTTCCGAAGATTCTCCTCTCCCCAAAGTGCTTCCATAGCGGGAAGGCAGATTTTCGATTGTCCTTGGTGGCTCATGCATGTATTGACTCTGCCATTGAGCAGGATATCAATGCATTGTGTGCAAGCTGGACTTGGAGAAGGCGTATGACCATGTTGATTGGAATTTTCTAGATTACATGCTGACTAGGGTTGGATGCAGGGCTAGATGGAGGAATTGGATCCAGGCCTGTATACATTCAGCCCGTTTCCTAGTCCTTCTTAACGGCTCGCCCTTTGGTTATTTTACAGCCTCTAAAGCCCTCTGGCATGGCGACCCCCTTTCCCCTTTCCTCTTTCTTGTTATTTCTGAGGCTCTTAGTAAAATGATGTCCAAGGTTCAGGATGTTAGCTGTTCGAAGGCTTTAAGGTAGAGAACGTCGAATCCTATATATCTCATCTCCAATTTGCAGATGATACGATTATTTTTTGCGAGGCAAGGGATCATATGGTTGACAATCTTCGCAAGATTGTCACTTACTTTGAAGTTGCTTCTAGCTTGAAGGTGTACTTCTCTGAATGCGAAATCTTGGGAACCCATCTTTCGGATTCTAACATGTTTCGGCTAGCTACCCTTTTTGGCTGCCGGGCTACTTCCTCTCCTTCCACATATCGGGGGCTGCCTTTATGTATAGGTAAACCTCCAAAGTACCTTTGGGACCAAGTCATGGAGAGAATGGAGCGAAAGCTATCTGTGGAAGAGTAGACACCTGTCCCTTGGTGGTAGGTTGACCTTGATTAAAGCAACGTTCTCAAGCTTCCTCATCTTTAATTCTTTCTTTAAATGTCCCAAGGTATAGTGTTGTCAAAGTTAGAGCAGTTGGGAAGGGGTTTCCTCTTGTCCGGAGAAGTCTCCAAGAAAAAATTCCACCTTGATTGGAATGAAATTTGCACTCTTATAAAGGAAGGGGGAGCAAGCTTAAGACAGTTAGAGACTATGAATCTGGCCTTGTTAGGTAAATGGATTTGGTGGTTCAGGTGTGAAGAAGACAGTTTGTGGCGCCGATCCATCATTGCAGGTACAGGGCTTTGATCTATGGTTGGAAATCCAGACACTCTTCTCTTTATAGAACATAGTTCCTTTGGCTATCTATTATGCACTTGGAACTCAAAGTTTGGGGAAACATTGGATTTTCTATGGGTAATGGAACCAGATCCATTTTGGGGATGACCTCTGGTTAGGTAGAGCTTGTTAAGGTCTGTCTGTCCCAACCTCGTGGCTCTATGCCCCATGAATATTATCTGCATGAAGGATTGTTTTGCTGGTTCTGAATCAGAAGGGGTGTGGGTCTCTCTCCCCACAGGCTTAGTTTGAATGACGTTGAATTGGAAGAGCTTTCCTAGCCAATGTTTTAAATGTCGACGATATTGGCCGATATATCCCATGAAATATCTTGTATCCCACCCGTGCGATATGAAACACACAGGTTGTATCGATATATCCCACATGTTTGATCCAATGAACATTTTCAATTTCTGATCCCTTTTTTTTGTTGAAATTATGTTAAATCAGTGTCAAATGGTTACCAATCCATTGGTTCTTCATGTTTTGTATGAAAAATCATGGAGTTAGAGCTTTGATTTCGATATCCATTGGTTCTTCATGTTCTCCATGTTTTTTTTCAAAATTTTCCTTCAACCTGCTGTCAATTGAGACTAATTTCGAAGTATTTAGGAGTATTTGATGAAATGATCATCATATACACTCTAATTTCGAAATTTGAGTGTGGTTAGTCCGATTTGGGAAAATTTTGGGGAAAATTCCCAATTTCTCCCAAATTGCTTGCAATGTTGCACTCCAAACATGAAATCAAGCATATATGAGAGCTGATCTACTGATTTGTCAAGTCCTTGCCAATTTTTGAAAAATAAGAATAATTTTTAATTAAAAATTATTAAAATATTAATTTTTATTTTCGAAATTTCCCTTCAACCAGCTATCAATTGAGACTAATTTCGAAGTATTTAGGAGTGTTTGATGAAATGATCATCACATACACTCTAAATGTTATGCATTCAATTTGAATATAGTTGCATTAGTTCAGTCAAACAGTGCATAACTTAGGACCCTATACAACATAAACCTATTATGTCTACTTCTCTATTGAGATGTATGATTTAAAAGTGTGTATTAAGGTCTCTTTAACAATCCCTGAAGTTTTATTGAAAAATTCAACTATTTTCCTGTGTTTCCCAAACAGTGTGATAATTTACCCGATACGAACGATATATCCCATGTGATAACTGATACATATCTGTATCCTAAGGAACGATACCGACATTTCGAACATTGTTCCCAGCTTCTCTCTCTTCTTCAGGGCATTAGACCCGAACTCGGAAGAGCCTAACTCCTTGCGATGGCAGAGAAACAAGTCTGTCCTGTTCACAGTCAGTTTGTTGCGTGAGTCCATTTGTCTCAGGAGGCCTAATTCAACCGGCAACAGCTGTGGTTACATCTGGTCCTATGGTGCTCTGACTACGATAACTACTTTTGTGTGGCTAGTGGGTTGCAATAGAGTCCTCACTGTCCATAATATACACAAGCGAGTGATGATTCTTCCTAATGTTTGCATCCTGTGCAAGATGGATGCAGAATATTTTGATCATCTATTTATTTCCTGCCACTTCACGTCATTTTTGTGGTCCAATATCTTGCAAATTTTCAAGATCTCCTGGGCTATGCCTAACTCCACAGCAGACCTCCTTTCTTCTTGGTACAATGGCTGGCTCGTGGGTAGTGCTAGAAGTAGCTGGAGATTGGCCTTGCTTGCTGCTTTATGGACTATTTGGGGGGAGCGGAATAAGTGCTGTTTTAGGAATATTAGCGGTTCTCCTTCTAGGGCAGTTTCCAAGGTCTTTTTGTTGATAAGGGAGTGGGGCCCTCATTGAAGGGTGGTCTTCTTGTTTTGTTTTCTGTTTCCCTTTTCTGTTTCTTGGTTGTATTCTTTGTCTTTTGGCTTTGTTTTTTTTGTTTTTTTTTGGTTTTTAATGAGATTCTTTGCCTTTCCCGAAAAAAACAACAACACATATCAGCATTATGTTCAGGTAGATCGACCACATAGATAGCTCTGATCTCACTTTGCACAATGTATTTGATGCCTCAAGACTCATGAATTTGCTTGTGACTTAAAAGAACTCATGTCGGTTTGTTAGTATCGCTTTCAATGTGCTTCTTGTGGGTTCATTTGGCCTGGATTTTGAACTGGCTATGTGCCTATTCCAAATCAAGATTTTCCTTGGCTTGGGCCTATCCTATTGACAACCTATTTGTCCACGAATCATGTTGCTTCTGACACTACAATAAGACTGGTGCCAAGTTGTGTTTTGATGGGGCATCAACAGTGGCAAGTTAGTACCACTTGATATCAGTTCTCCTTTCCTAGATCCTAATTGTAGTGTTTTTGTTTCCTTAATTGATTTTTTGTAGTAAATAAACTGAGTTATTGAGTTGTTTGAGTCAACACCCAAAGCCAAATCCAACCATAATAATCTGCTTAATGGTTTAGCTCAGCCCATGATCGCATGCAGCATTTAGGAATGGGATGAACGAACCCGTCTCGTCAATTCAAGCTGAGGTTGATTAGATAATGATTACAGATGCCTATCTTATTAGCAGTTAAGGCCTCTGACGCAGAAGCTATGTTCCTTGATTGTGTTCCGGGCAAACTCAAAACGATCGCTAAAAAGCTTTCAGGATCATATTCTAGGTTTAAGCAAAAGAAAAAAGAAAAGAAAATGACAGGTTCTGGGAGGATTGGTCTCTTTCGGTGCGAATGCCCAGGAGGGAATGGCCAGTCGGGGAAAAGCCTGCCTTATGAGTCACCACCTTAGTCAACCTATACTGCAATAACCCAATGGCGGTTGGAACGCGGGCTAGCCAGCCGGGAGGTTCAATTGTGATGACAATCATCTTGTCCTGAGCCCCAAATCTGTAGGACAGTCTTGTCTCTCTGTATGTGCGCTCCTCCCTGTCCAATATGTTGGCCCCAACATCAGGATCATCTTGTGCAAACATCAGCCCCATCCACTCATCAGGTAGGCCACACCAAACAGCCCCATCCACTCATCAGGTAGGCCACACCAAAATCAACCCCATCCACTCATCAGGTAGGTCACACCCAAATCAGCCCCATCCACTCATTAGGTTGGCCACGCCATAAAAATAATGTATAGTCGCCGATAGATAACAAAATACAAACGTGGCCCGCCTGATGAAGGGACAGATTTTTACACAAGGTGATCCTCATGGTGGGTCCAATCTATTGGAAAGGTTGGATGCCGCACACTGATGACACTGAAAATTATCTACAGTGTGGATGGTAACTTGTTCAACAAGTTCACTCGCGTGCGCACACATATAATCGTCGTCGTCGTCGTCGTCATCGTCATCATGATCATCCTCATCATCATCAAATGTCGTGTTCCTCTTAGGCAGTGTTCAAAGTATCAGTATCGTTACAAGTTTCACTGGCCAGGCATACATAAACCATATCGTTATCGCTGATTTCGAGAAATGTGGGGAAACATGGGGAATACGGTGGAATTTTTCAATGAAACTATACGAGAAGCTAAAATACACATATTTACATATTTAATAATAAAATAATACTGAAAAAGATGCATATTTGCATATTTAGGTATCAAATGATAAGCTTCCCTTTAATGGGGCCCAAAAGCATGGATCTTTGACTCGGGGAAATATTGGGGAAACATGGGGAAAATGGTGGATCCATTCATCCAACCATCCATCCATGCATGCACATACATACATACAAACATACATGCATGATCCATCAATCCATGCATGCGTGCGTGCACACACACACATCCATCGATCCATCCAACAAACCATCCATGCATACATCCATCCAATCATCCTGTGATCCATCTATCCATCAATGTATTCATGCATATACACACATACAAACATAAATTTTATCATACAACCATGCACCCATTAAAAAAATTGAAATGATTTTTTTTGAATAAACAAAATTTTCGCGATATCAATGCATTGGTGATATTACCGAAATATTGCCAATACACTGGTGATACAAGCGACACGTGGAGTTTATACAATCCAAAATATTGGTGATCCATTGGTGATACTTGGTGACACATCGTTGTTACCTGTAATTTCTGATACTACCAGTGTTATTGGTATCGCTACCAGTGATATCGGTATCGTCAAGCTGAAGATATGGATAATATCGGAGATATTTCAATAACATTGGGGATACTCCGAACAATGCTCTTAGGTGAAGGATGCAAGGACATAATTTTATTGAATGGTTTCTATTTCTTGCTTCTTGCATTTGGTTAACTGATATGCTGGTATTGCTGCACAATCTGATAGATTGAGGCTTATACTAGTAGAAAGAAGATGCTGTACTTATAGCCTTAGAAATGTGGTACTAACTCTTATATTTGCTGTGTCTTTAATAGGGCGAATGAGATGCCTCGCTGCATTGGCTCGTTGGGAAGAGCTTAATAACCTCTGCAAGGAGTATTGGACCCCAGCTGAGCCTGCAGCTCGACTGGAAATGGCACCAATGGTTTGTGTTTTTTACCCCCTGATGCCCATACTGTGCAGAATGCTATGTTGTTGTTCTTATTTTTGCAGCTGTTATTTGTATATTTGATGTGGTTGGTTAGGCTGCTTGTGCTGCCTGGAATATGGGGGAGTGGGATCAGATGGCAGAATACGTTTCACGATTGGATGATGGTGATGAAACCAAGTTTCGGATTTTAGGGAACACTGCTGCTAGTGGTGATGGAAGTAGCAATGGTTCCTTCTTCAGGGCTGTTCTATTAGTTCGTCGTGGAAAGGTGGCCCTCTCTCTCTCTCTCTCTCTCTCTCTCTCTCTCTCTCTCTCTCTCTCTGCTTTGGTTCCCATGTTGACTTCGGAGTTGTTTTGATAAGAGTTGTTACATTGTTTCCCTCTAGTATGATGAAGCACGTGAATTTGTGGAGAGGGCGAGGAAATGTTTGGCAACAGAGCTTGCAGCTTTGGTTAGTTTCTTGATACCTGCCTAGCTTGTAGTTTCATTTGGTATTTCCTTTGTTTTTTTTTTTTTTTGTTTCCTTTACTTTCTAATAGTCTTCTAATTCATTTTGGTTGCATAATGGTCTTCTAATTCATTTTGGTTGCATAAAAATTAACTGACAATCGAAACTTTTGTCCTTAGTAGTACTATCTTAGTAAGGCTTCTTGCTTATAGATGGAGAATGCTCCTTGTTTTATGCCCTAATTAGCTGAAATCTGTGTTCGATTGTTTTGTCCTCTAGCTTTGAGTCACCTTGATGTGGCAAAGAGAGGAAACTTTAGTTATGTACCAAATGGAATTTAAATCTTCACCTTAGTTTGGCACAAAATTTATAAATGAACTCGATAATAGACCATGGAAAGGATTTCCAGCCGTCTACTAGTTTTTAAAAATATAAATAATGTTAGAAAAAATTAAAAACTTAGCAATCATCCTTTTGCCATCAATACGCATGAACTAATACCATGTCATGATAGTATTCCTTTTTTTCTTTTTTTTTTCTTTCTTTATTCAGTAAATTTTCCTTCAAAAACATACAAGGCTCCTTTAATAATTTATTTTCTTGTTTTTTTTATTGAATGTAGAACCACATTAGAAAAGTGGCATTTGATTCTATAGATCAATGAAAAAAGATATTTTGATTTCTAACCATCATTCCACAATAAATATAAATCAACATGATTGTAACCATCCATAAAAACATTCCAGATAAGTCATGCATCAATTTGGTGTTTCAACCCTTCATTAAGTATGAAATCATTATAAAAAAAAAGCTCTATGATTTAATGTTGAAGAAAATATATATCATTTAATCTCTTATAAAGAACAAACTAAAATAGTTTACCTTTTTTAAATGATTCTTTTTTTTTTTTTAAAGGTTTTTCTAAATGATTCTTAAACCCCCACCAATTTAAAAACATAAAATAAAAGCCAAGTGAAGCTTAAAATAGAAGAAAACAAGATAATTTGAATTGTAAATCTTAGGGGGCGTTTGGCATCTCTACTCTAATTCAATAAGAGCGTTTTGAATTAGAGCTATTTCAATAAGCTCCTTTTGTTCTAGCTCTTGTTTTAAATAAGCCCGTTTGGTAAAATCTCTAAAAAAAGCTCTTATTTAAAATAAAGCATGTTTGGTAAAACTTTCAAATAAGAGCTTTTTTAAGGGTAGTTAATGTCATTTTTAAATATTACAACAACTTAAATATAAGAGCAATCTAAATGGTTGTTTGGGTGGATCGTCCATCATGTGGGGCCCAACATAAATGCTAATTGTCCTTTATGTGGGGCCCCTCAATGTCCATTACCCATCACCATCACGTGGACTTCACATTTGATGTGTCCATAGTGTAGGCCTTACCTTCGAAGTGTATTGTCCATCATGTGGGGCCTAGTTTTGATATACCATTCATCGTGTGAGGTGCACCTTCTATATGGATCATCCATCATACGGCCCACTTTGGATATGGGTCATCCATCATGAGAGACCTTGGATGTGGACCATCCATTAGGTGGGGGCCCACTTGATGTCAGCTGTCCATTATGAGGGGCCACACTTTCATGTGAGCCATCCATCATGTGAAGCCTACTCCGTCCAATATGTGGGCCCACTTTGATGTGGACCATTCTTTGTGTGGGGCCCCACCTTCATTATGGGTCGTTCATCATGTGAGCCCATCTTTGATATCAACTTACCATCATGTGGGCCCACCTTCAATGACCATCATCCATCATGTGGATCCCACATTTGACGTGGACTGCCATTTAAATGGGACCTACTTGATGTGCATGTTCCGTCATGTTGGATCACAATTTGATGTGGGCCATCTATCATGTGGGGCCTACCTTTGATGTGAACCTCTCATTACATGGGCCTACCGTGATGTGGGGACCCCACTTCAATACGAGTCATTCATTATGACGGGCCCATCTTTGTTGTCCACCATCCATCATGTGGGTCCTACCTTTGTTGTGGACCACTATCATGTGGGGCCCACATCAAGTAGGTACTCCATCATGTGGGACCCATTTGATGTCCACCATCCATCATGTAGGTCCCACCGTGGCTGTGGATTGTCCATCATGTGGGGTCAAACCTTCAATATGGGTCATTCATCATATAGGCCCCGCTTTAATGTCAACCTTCCATCATGTGGTCCCACATTCAATATCCACCATCCATCACTTGGATCCTATCTTTGATGTGGACCATCCATCATGTGGGTCCCACCTTTGTTGTGGACCATCTATCATGTGGGGCCCACTTGATGTGGATAGTCCATCATGTGGGACCCACCTTTGATGTCCACCATCCATCACGTAGGTCCCACCTTTGCTATGGACCATCCATCATGTGGGGCCCAACATTCAATATGGGTCATTCATTTAATGTCAATCTTCCATCATGTGGTCCCACATTTAATGTCAATCTTCCATCATGTGGTCCCACATTTAATGTCCACTATCCATCATGTGGGTCCCACCTTTGCTAGGAACCGTCCATCATATGTAGGGTTGTACATCGAGCCGAGTCAAGTCAAGGTGGGCCAAGCTTGGCTTGACTTGTCTGTGCTCTCCTCGAGTTTGAGCTCGAGCTCACCCTCGAGCTTACCATTGGAGCTTGCCTTGTTTAGTAAAACTTTCAAGGCGAGCTCGAGGCGAGCTAGTGGATCGAGTCGAGGCGAGCTTACCTCGAGTCGAGTCGAGCTTGCTCCCACCTCAATTTATTATATTTTTTACTACAAAATACAAATTAAAAGTCAACAACATTAAGTTTGAGAAGTCACACATATATTAGGGGAGAATAGTATTTCTACAGGAGGGACCCCACCATTAAAATGACCTAGCTCTGATCGGTTTTTTCTTTGGCCAAGTCACACATGCATTGAATGCAGACCACTAGTAATATTTTATGAACCATAATTAACACAGTACATGCATAGCTCACTACGTGAATGGACTGCCCTAATTATTGTGTGGACCATCTTCATGATGAGGCTCAGCTGATTCATGGATCAGATGCACCACCTCCCTCGTAAAATTGCAATCAATAGCTGCATATGGTGTTTGGTCTAACCATAGCCCCTGTTTTGTAGATATGTATGGTGTGTGGTCTCACCGTAGCACCTGTGTTTGTGTAGCGTGTAAAACACACAACCACTGTGTGCTCACCATGTTTTGTACTTGAAATTACTCAATCCATCAGATATGCTCAATAAGGAATGTTCTTACCTGAACAAAATAGTAGGATTAAGTAACTCCCCCAACGTGTGAGGGTTTTATATGTCCTAAGCTTGCACCCTAATGTGTGTGTGGGGGGAGGGGGGAGAGAGAACCAAGAAATAAGAAGATTAAGTTTTTTTTTTTTTTTTATCAAATATCTATATGAAACGAGTCGAGCTCAAGCTCGAGCGGAGTCGAGCTTGAATCGAGTCGAGTTTCGAGTCGAGTCGAGTCGAGTGACCCAATGGTCGAACTTGACTCCATTTTTTACTCGAGCTCCTAAATGAAGCTTGGCTTGACTGGTTCTACCGAGTCGAGTCGAGCCGAGGCGAGCTTTTTCGAGTCGAGTCGATCGAGTTTCTCGAGCTGACTCGGCTCATGACCAGCCCTAATCATATGGGGCCCACTTGATGTGGATAGTACATCAATCATGTGGGGCCACATTTTAATGTGGGTCATCCATCATGTGGGACCCACCTTTAGTGTTCACCGTCAATCATGTGGGGCCCAACCTTCAATATGGGTTGTTTGTCATGTGGGCCTACCTTTGATGTCAGCCTTCAATCATGTGATCCCATCTTCAATGTCCCCCATCCATCATGTAGGTCCCACCTTTGATGTGGGCGTTCATAAGTGGGCCCACCTTTGATGTGACCATGCATTATGTAGGCCCGCCTTGATGTGGAAACCCACATTCAATATGGGTTGTTCATCATGTGGGCCCACCTTAGAGATATTCTAAAGAAGAGAAAAGGGTAAGATGGGAATTACTTAAAAAGTTGAAGGACAAACTTGTCCAAAAATTAATTAAAAATGTCTACCCGCTTAAGCTAAATAAGCTCTTGAAGAAAAAGTGACTTCCCTATAACTTATTATTTAAGAGCTTTTTTGCTAGTTTCTAAAAAAATAAGCTCTAAAATGAAAGCTTTACCAAACGGTCTATTTTCATAATAAGAGCTTATTATTATTATTTTTATTTTTAAATAAACAAATAAGCTCTTACGAATAGATTTGCCAAACCTCCCCCTAGGGTTCAAATCATAAAATTGTAAGATTCATTTAAAAAGCGATTCAAATCAGTTTGCTTAAGATTCGACTCAAAATGTAAATCATAGGATTTGACAACATTGACTAGAACAATTAGAAGAATCACTCTAGAGAATAGTATAAAGAAAGCAACCCAAACAATTTTTATTCAATAAAAAAATCATGTCGTTTTAGTGATTGGTGAGTTTTTGCAAATATGGTGGGACTCTAATGTAGGTTGAACTGGGCCTAAGATCCATGGGTGAGGCCCATGCCCACCAGGCCATGCCCTACAGTTGGCGCATTAGTAAGGAGGCCAAAGCCTCTTAATTAGGCAGCTAGCTATGTAATACTAATCATGCAATAAAATTCCATTAGTAAGGAGGCCAACCATGCAGTAAAATCCCATTAGATGTCTCTTATCCATTGAGCATCTTTCTTGATTACTTTTCTATTTTTCTAGTGAGTCATTAGTTGTCAATGACATTAAGAACCTTCCTTTGTACATCTAAGAAGCCTATTTAAGGGCCTGGCATGAGTGGCTCAAGGCATCCATGAAATTGTAGGCTTGGGGGAGAGAGAGAGAGAGAGAGAGATGGGGTTAGGCTTACATGCTCCATTACTTCTCTATTATATTATTTTAAGTAATAAAAAGAAAATATGACGAAAATGGCCATAATGCAATAAACATAATGTCTAGCATATCCCAAGACCAAAGTCACTAAGCAATAAGTGGGTTGTAGGCCCATAACCAAATCCTTTTGGGCCAGAGGCCCAAACCCATAACCATTAGAAGAAAAAAAGATCATCATCAGGATATGGAAGCTGCAAAAGACTACTAGAATGAAGGTGAAAGATGGAGATACGAAACCAAATTGCTAATGGGATGTTTAGTAAATGAATGGGTAGGCTTGCGCAAGGAAATGGGAAGATCATCATCAGGAGGTAAAGAATGTATACCTGAACCACCAACAAAAGTAGATGAGATGATGGGCGGCTGAGCAGTGGAGGATTTAGTCCGTCGATGATACACAAGGATGGGCTTGGAGACAGATGGAGTGGGAGCATCATCAAGACATGAGATAGGAAAGGGTATGGAGGTAGGTTACACATTCTCCCCTTAACTCAGAAGAGGACCATGTACAGATCTCCCTTCATCAGAGAAATATGGGATGTCTTCAGAGAACGTCACATCAGTGGATACATCTCTTATCGCTCTGAGGGTCATAACCTTTGTACCAATTTTGTGATCTAGAGTAACCTAATAAGAACGCACTTTGTGGCTTGTGGACTCAACTTGTCATTAGTTCCATCAAGAATTTGAACAAAGCATGTACATCCAAAAACTTTAGGGAGTAAAGGAAAGGGTTTATCGTGTGGATGCAAAATTTCAAATGAAGACCACTTGTGAGATAATATTCGAGATGGAATGCAATTAATTAGAAATATAGCAGTAGGCAAAGATTCATCTAAAAAACGTTTAGGCAAATTCATACCAATCAAGAGGGCACATGTGACCTCAAGAAGATACAGTTCTTTCGCTCAGCCACACCATTTTGTTGAGGAGTCCGTTGACACGAAGTGCAAGATAAGATACCATGGTCCTGTAAGAAAGACAAAGGCATGTGATAAGTACTCGCCCCCATTGTCAGAGTGAAGAACTTTGATAGGATATTGAAATTGGGTAACCACCTCGTTGAAAAATATTTTAAACATATAAAACACTTCATGTTTAGACTTTAAAAGATACACCCATGTCATTCGAGTACAATCATCAATAAATGTGACAAAATACTTATATCCAAAAAGAGAGAAAAGGAGTAGGGCCCCAAACATTAGAGTGGACAAACTCGAAAGGTCTAGGTTTCCTGTTAGATGAACTAGGAGGGAAGATAGTCCGGTGATGTTTGGAGAACTCACAAGTCTTATAACATAAGGGTTTAGATAAAGAGATTGAAGGAAATAAGAGCTTTAATCTAGACAACGATGGGTGCCCTAAGCGGCAATGCCACTTAGACATGACTCCCTATCTAAGGATAAAGCATTAGTTCCTATGACAGGTGCATCATCTAGGAAGTAAATGCCGTCGCGTTCATGGCCCCCACCAATCTCTGCTTCGTCTGGAGGTATTGAAACACACAATGAGAGGGAAAGAACGTTGCATAATTTTTTAAGGATTTCATAAGAGAACTAATAGATAGTAGATTGAGATGAAAACTAGGAACATGTAGAACAAACAACAAATGCAAGGAGGAAGAAAGCTTAATGGTACCAATCCCGATACAAGGGTTTGGTTTCCATCTGCAACAGTGACAAAATGTGACTGATTAGAAGGAAAGTAATAATTAAACAGGTGAGGCTTACTAGTCATGTGAGAGGTGGCTCCAGAGTCAATGACCTAGGACGAAGGAGAAGAGGGCACATGGAGAGCAGTACCTGACTGGGTTACAACAACTCCGGAAACATCAAGATTATCACGAACATGGAGTCGCATAAATGTATCATAGATCTCTCAGGAGACGAGGACAATATCACCTAAATGAGACTTCCCTCGTGTTCTCCAAGTGTAGGCTGCAAAGCTCGATCAACATCAGAAGGAGCACTACTAGCCAAATATGCACTCGCCCAAGGTGGACGACCCATAAGTCTCCAACACTAATCAACAGAATGATTTGTGCCCCCACAATGAGTGCAATTGCGAGAGGTATCACGGCCGCGTCCACGTCCACTTTGGCCACGGTAGCCACCACGATCAATAGCACGACCCTAGACTTGATTGTTATACCCAAAGTCACAACCACGCCTTAGGTGTTCTAGATACATGATTGAAGAAGACTAGTCACCAAGTGCATATGCAGAATTATCAGATGATGTGAGGGTTGATGTGGTTGAGGTAGCAACATGCTGGACCATAGCATAAATCGTTGTCAAGGAGGGAAGTGGGTCCATCGCAATAATCTGCTCATGAACACCTTTATATTCAGAGTTAAGACCGGAAAGAAATTGCATGCTTTGCGTTTCTTCTCGTTGTTTATAAACAAGATCATAATCTTTCTTACTTTTGGACGGAAGGGGGTGATAGAGATCCAACTCATCCTACATACCTCAAAGGGTAGAAAAGTACTCCTTTAAAGATCGGGAATCCTATTGAAACCTACTGATATCTGAAATCAATTTTAAAACTCTTGATACATTCCTTACTTCTGAATACATGTCATGCAGGGTATCCCATATCTTTTTTGCAGAAGATAGAAACATAACAACGTAGCTGACAGACGAATCCATACTATTAAGTAACCAAGCCATGACTTGGTCATTCTCCTTGGTCCAGATTTTATAATGTCCATTTGTAGGGTCTGGAGCATCATCTAATATGTAGGTGAGTCTATCTCTTCCTCCCAAGAATAATTTCACAAACTAAGCTCACTACAAATAATTACTACCACCCAACTTGACAGTTGTAATTAGCAAGGAGTTTGAATCCAAAGACCACGCACTAGATCGGGAAGAACCTTTGTCATCCATATGATCTACAGACACTTACGAAGAATAAGAACAATCGCTGGATTATCCTGGACCATCCATTGTAGACTCCGGGCATGATGGATGCTTGGAATCCATTGCACTTCAATTAGCTAGTTCATGATTGATAAAGTCCTTTGATCCATCGTAGACTCTGGGCATGATGGATGCTTAGAATTTCATACGGTCATCGAGTTTGTGCAGGTAAAGTTATCGATATGTAAAATCCCTTGATTCACTGTAGACTTTGGGCACAGTGGAAGCTTTGGATTCCCTGCGGTCAATCGACGAGATCTTAATTGTTGGATATCAAAGTCTTCTATCTTGTAAGTGTGCATCCAATCTTATGAATTTGTGATCTTATCGATTGACTTTTTGGCAAAGTTGTTGATATGTATAATTCCTTGATCCATTGTCGATTTCGAGCACAGTGGATGCTTGGAATTCCCTGCGATTAACTAACGAGTGCTTCATGGTCAGATCAATTGGTTAAGATCACTATCTTTTGAGAAATATGCAAGTGGTTTAACCGTTTCAACTTCTGATTGGAACGGATCATTATTCAATTCCAGTTGAGTTATAATTGAATCAACTAACCAAACGTTGTGGATTAATCAAAGGTGGATCCCTAATGCCTTAGCTCTTTTCTATTACATTATGTTTTATCTCTCCCATCTAAACTAATTCCTCTAATTGTTCTTAACCCCAATCCTTGTGGTTCAATCTTGGTCTCACCGATTATTTATTACGTCGCTACCTGTACTTGGGTGTGCAATCTTCGGATCGTAGCATTTGGTTAGGCTCGTATTAGGTGTTCCAAATTGTTTGTACGACTCAATCAATTTTCTATCATCGAATTGTCTATATGAATGGCCTCACTTTGATAATCCAAATAATTCATATGAAAAGTCAAGAACCAGTAGGAAACTTCACAGAGAGGCTAACACATACACATCACACTGCCACAAAATAAAAAGGGAGCACACCAGGTATACACCAAACCATGCAGTGTATGTCCAGGGTCTCCAAGGGCAAAAGACGGTGGAGCCGCACCTCTAAAGTGGCCGGAAAACACCAAAATACCTCCCCTTGATAAGAACATGAATGCCTCTATATGGTAAAACTAACCAACCCTCGGAGAAATCCCCAAAAAGACCTTAACGATTTGAGAGAAATCGCGAAAATACGAAGATTTGGGGTTTTCCCGCCGGACTTGAAAAATGGCCCAAACACGCTTCAAATCAGCTCCAAATCCTGCAAAAATCACCATAATTCTTCTCAAATCAAGCTCTACTAAATCATGTTCTTCTTAATGCAAAATTGCCCGTACAGTGCGTACATTTGCTGATGTCAGCCATATGGTTGCTGACGTCAGTAGGTCCCTGCAACTCCAATCAACATGAGGTCTCTAGGGTCTAATACCAAGTAGAAAGAAAGAGATTTGAGGAAGATGGAGGAAATGGTAGAGAGAGAGAGAGAGAGAGAGAGAGAGAGAGAGAGAGTTAGGGCTGCCAACCGCACACACCTTTTTATTATAATAGAGTTACAATAAAGTGCTCCGCATGAGCGAACCAAAACACTGTGTGAACATGCACACATAAAAGGACACACAACAAATATAAAAAGACACCTATAACTCTATATACCATTACCTCTTCCCTTCAAGCTGGAGCATAGATATCTTGCATGTTCGGTTTGAAAGCAAGTTTGTCGAATTGAGATTTTCCAAGAGCCTTGGTGAATAAATCTGCAATTTGATTATGAGACGAAATATAACTTGTGTGGATCTATCCTTGAGATATCTTGCTTCAAATGAAATGGCAATCAACTTTTGTATGCTTTGTCCTATCACGAAACATAATGATGCAGGACGGCCTAATATAACCTAAATGCATGCAGAAACTACAAAAGGGCGGAAACATGTAAAAATAAAATAAACCATTCACCATGTGCATCATAAACTAACAATTAAACAAGAGAAATATCTAATTATTAAAGTCATCCGTTACAAGCAAGGAGTGAGGATGTCAATTCCTTGCGTGGATTGGATCTGACGAAACATGGAACTTTTAGTCTGGCTTGGTTCATCCAATCATCCACATGAATTCACTAATCTAGGAAATTTGGGGATTTCTGGATTAAGGGAATCACAAATCTCAATAGTATAGGATTAGGGTTTGAGGAGAGAAGATAGATGTAGAAAAATGATGAAGATAAGAGGATTATCCTGTGAAGAAGGACAATGAGAAGAAAGAGATTAGAAGGAGAGAAGAAGAGAGATGAGGGAGAAGAAGATCCGGCAAGAAGAAGGAGAGGATAGCCACCAAGGGTTTTCTTAATTCAATAATCAAAAGCAATTAACAAAAGAGTCTAGGGCTTAACCCTATTAATTATCCTGAATTAACAAAATGACAATAGTACCCTCAAAACCTAAAAAATATCGAAAAATCGCATAAATCCACAAAAATCTACGCCCAGCCGTCGATCGACCGAAGACCCCCCTTCGGTCAGCTGAAGCCTGCTTCGGTCAAGATTACAGATTGCTCATAATCTTAACCCCCCTTCCTTCGGTCGACCCAGCCCTGCCTTCAGTCGATCGAAGGTCTCTTTGGTCTTTCTGCTGCTTTGTCTGCTCCACTCTGCACTCCACATGCTCCTCACGTGTTGTCAAACCATAACGAGATAGGTAATGCTCACCTCCGACGTTGATAGACTTTGAAAGGCTTGATGTCCGCATCACATAAGATTATTGGCAATATGTGTTGCAGGCTTGTAGCTTGATTGTCGCAATGTAAAGACATTGGGGCTTGAACTTTGAATCCCAATTCTTTGAGAAGAGATTTCAAATATATAATTTCACAAGTCGTATTTATTGTTGACATATATTGAACTTTAGCACTTGACTTGGCAACTACGTTTTGTTCATTTCCAAGTAACTACGTTGCTGCCTAAGAAGGTGTAATAACCCGTGACCTTCTACCCTGCATAATCTGCATTTGAATAACCACCTACCTGAAGATGACCATGAGCTCCGTATAGGATACCCTTCTTAGAGGAACATTTCAAATACCCAAGGATCCTCATAATTGTTGTTAGATGTGGTGTCCTTAGACTTTGCATGAATTGTCTCACCACATTGAATTGTCTTACCACATTGATTGAAAAGGCAATATTAGGCATGGTGACAGACTGACAGTCAAATAGATGAGTTTTCCATTAAATCTTTGTACATACTAGGGTATTCTAACAATTCTCCTTCTTCAACTTCAAGTTTGGGAACATTTCAAATACCTGAGGATCATGGATATGAATATCGGTATCGTATCGGTCGATACTGGCCAGTATCATGTCTGTATCGGCACGAGCCAATACGCGATACAGGGTTTGTGTTGACCCAATACAAAAAAAATTGACCAGTATCGGCCGATACAGGGAGTATCGACACTGATACAGGGCCGATACAGGTCAATATGCCCATAAAACCCCAATTTTGATTTTTTTTTTTTTAAATTCACTCGTGTCTCCCCTTCATTTCATTTAAACAATGGAAGAATCTTAAAAACTCAATTTAAGCTAGATCTAGACCTATTTTGGAATTAAAACAAATGATTTGAATTGGATTTGACAAATCAAAGCGTAAGTAGATCATTATGGAAAAAATCGGAAAGAAGGATAAACCTTCACTTTCGTTTTTATATTTTCATTTTCTTTTTGTTGTATTTCCAATGTAAGGGGCCATTGTTTATCAAATCCTGTTTGATTTGTGTTCAATTATGGCCCTTTTAGTTGACCTTCAACAAATTAAATCGACAATGAACATTCTCATCAAAGAATGGTCCAAATCATCATTGAATACCTGATCAAAACACAAAAAAAGAGAGATTCTTGGACATTTCCTTTTTTCCTATTTTTCTAATTTTTTTTTTTGCTTAAAAAAAATCTGACTAATAACAGCCAATACGGCCCCGATACTGATTCGCAACGCCGTATTGTATCATTTTTTCACTGGGTTGATACGTTGATTGATACCGACATTTTGAACCATGCTAAGGATCCTCATAACTGCTATTAGATGTGGTGTCCTTAGACTTTGCATGAACTGTTTCACCACACTGACTGAAAAGGCAATATTAGGTCTGGTGACAGTCAAATAGATGAGTGTGATAACAAGTTTTTGTACATTCTAGGGTCTTCTAACAATTCTTCTTCTTCAGCTTCAAGTTTCAGATAAGGGTCCATTGGTGTATCAACTGGTTTGGCACCCAACATCTCCATCTCTTTCAACAAGTCACAAGTATATTTTCTCTAACATAGATTCATTCTAACTTTTGATCTTGGCAATTTAATGCCTAGAAAATATCGAAGAAGTCATCTTTGATTTGAAATTGAATTTGAAGACATGGCTTCAGCTTTTCAACAGTCTCCAAGTCAACTCTAGCCACTATAATATCATCCACATACACAACATGTATTATTTAAGCCAAATGATACGACCACATTTCCGAACTTCTTAAACCAAGCCCATGGTAATTACCCCCCCCCCAACACACACACAACATACCCAAGAGGTTGCTCCATGTAGATTTCTTTGTGTGGATCTCCATGCCGGAATGCGTTCTTCGCATCCAGTTGAAAGAAATGTCAATTATGATTTATAACTCGAGATCTAACAACCCAAACCGAATTAAGCTTAGCCACTTGTCAATTGTTGTTCTCTAGGTGGCAGGTCTATTGTTTGATCTCCTCCATGTCTATGGAATTTATCGAACCAAATTAAGCTTAGCAATGTGTCGACCGTTGTTGTTCTCTAGGTGGCAGGTCTAGTGTCTGGTCTCCTCCATGTTTGTGGAATTTATCGGACGAGGAATTTGAGGAACTCCTTAGCTTGTTTGACTATTTGAAGCTCTTCATGCCTTAGCCTTTAGAATAAGATTCGATGGTTTGGAGAGTCCACAATTCCGTCATTTTCTTGGTCTATTTGCTTTACAATCTGATCTCTAAATCGTCTTTGCCTCCTTTTTCATTTCCATCAGAAGATGAGTGATTGTCGTGTCAAGTGGAGTGCTTACGTACATGAGTTCTCCTTTGTCATCTGTCACAAGGCTGGTAAGGACAATTAGATTCCTGATGCCTTGAGTCGTCGTGCGCATTTATTGTCGTTGATGTCTGTCACTGTCTTGGGATTTGAAGAGATATGATGTATGTGGAAGATAAGGATTTTAGACGTATTTATACAGATATTCTTAGTAGAGAGCATACAAGATACCCACATTTTAGCATTCCTGATGGCTGCTTGTTCTAGGGGCCCCAACTTTGCCTACCCACCACATCTATCCACAAGTGTGAGAAATTACACGCCTTTGGATGTAGAGATCACTTAGGCCCTGATATGACCTTAGCCCTTGTTAGAGATAAACACTTTCGGCCTTTTCTAAAGTCGGATGTCACGAAGATCTGCTTAGCTTTGCAAGGTTGCCAACTTGCTAAGCGTCAAAAGAAAACAATAGATTGTATCAACCACTATTGATCCCACATGCTCCATTGGAAGTTCTCAGCATGAACTTCACTCTTGAGTTTGCCAAAGACTGCTTGAAAAGTTGATTTACTATTTGTGGTGAGTGATCGATGGTTAAATGGAAGTGGTCAACTGTAGCTTGGGCAAGTTATTGCGGTGTCTTGTCCGCGATCATATAGCTAAGTAGGACCTATTAATACCCATGGATGAATTTGCCTATAATAACTCAATTAATAGGTCCACGGGGATGTCACATTTTGAAGCAATAATTGGTATACGTCCATCTTCTAGTCGATTTGGTTCCTCTAACCATAGAGTCGAGACCAAGTGCAGAAGTTGATGACTTCATCCGCCATACGCGATAGCTGCATGTTGAAATTCGATGCAATATCGCCGGAAGTAATGAAAATTATGGTTTGTATTCGTCCTGAGCAATTATTCCTTTGGTTCTCGAAAAAGCTCCATCGTTGTGGTGCAGGACCATACAAAATCATAACGAAGGTTAGTGCCAATGCTTATGTTTTAGATCTCCTACCAAATTAACCTATCAATCCTACTTTCAATGTGGAAGATCTTTCCATTGATCGTGGGTTCCACATTGATAATGGTATCGAGGAACAAGCTATCACACTTACAACCATTTTGTCACGTACAGAAACGATCATTGAAGTTCTCGATGACCAGATTATCTCCATGCACCAAGGTGGTTACCAGAAGTTTCTCGTCCGTTGGCAAAGACGATTTCTCTCCGATGTTATTTGGACAATGGCTATAGACTTTCAACGCTGAATCCTAACCTCTGTAAGCAATAGCAGGCCATTAACTCGCCGGAGTTGAGTTCTTTCAAGTTGGGAATAACTGATGCAGGCTGAACTGTGCCCAAGATCCATGGGCCAGGCCTAGGCTCATTAGGCCTAAGCCCTAGCCCCATAGTCGACCCATCAGTAAGGAGTCCCAAGCCTCCTAATTAGGAAGCCAATTATGCAAAATCAATTAGCTAGCCATGTGGTAAAATCCCATTATATCTCTCTTCTCCATTGAACATCTTTCTTGAGTACTCTTTTATTTTTGTAGTAAGTCATTAGTTGTCAATGACATTAAGAATCTTCCTTCTTTGTATGTCTTAGAAGTCTATTTAAGGTCCTGACATGAGTCGTCTCAAGGCACCTCAGAAATGAATAATTAAAAAAAAGGATCTCGTTTTCTACTTGTTTATGATTCTTGTACCTAGTTCGGAGGTGCCTACATTTGGGTGGATCCTTCCCATCAGCTGGCTGCGCTAGACTCAGACTCGAGGATATGGAGAGGGGTCCCTAAACCATGAGTTTTCAGTGAAGTCCGTGGTGTTGAGTGCAAATGAGGTGAGAATCTCTCCTTGTGTGAATGTTTGGAGAAGTCTATGAGTGTCACTGAGCTTTTTCGAGCATTTGCTTAATGCTTTGGGAGGTGGAGGAATTGGTCAACCACCTCTTTCTCTGATATGCAATGGCTAGAGATGTTTAGAGTCATTTCTTCTAGTTATTCGACATCAATTGGGTTAGTAATATAAGTGTCAATGAGATCAATGCAGGGTGGTTTTCTCAGCCCTTTTCACATTGTAGCCAACTCCTCTGGAGGAAGATTTTGTTCGTGGTTATATGGGGGATTTGGAAGGAGAGAAGTAGGAGAACTTTGATGTTGAGGTGATGTCTAGGGACTAGGGAGAAGTCCAGGGACTAGGGAGAAGTTGAAGGACCACTTTATGAATCTTGTTCTGCATTGGGCTTTAGTCAGCATTGAGTTTTGTGGAATTTTGGTCTGCAATCTTTTAAGAGATTAGTACATGGCTATCTTTTGATTCCACTCATGTCAAGCCCAGAGCTCGGTGGCAAGTGCCGACACCTGGTCATGTAAAGCAATCCTCGATGGTAGATCCGCTTGAAAACTAGTCCCTCTGCTATTGTCAAGCCTGAAGCTAGGCAGCAAGCCCTGCTGCTGGGCCATCTAATGCTAAACTTTGATGGTAGCTCCCATGGAAATAGGGCTGTCAATGGGCCGGTCCTAGGGTCAGGTTCGACATGGATTTTAAATTATTTGGGCTTACAAGCTGGGGCCTATTCAAAATTTTGATTTTGCTTTTCCTGGGCTCAGTTCATTGACAACCATACCTGGATAACTGGGTCCCTCTGGTTTTGGGGTTGTGTTTACAGGTCAATTGATGATAAAGGTAAATATTAAGTAGGCCTTCTCCAGTCTTATGGAATTTAACAAAGTGGAAGCTATCTTCACTAAATCCTCCCCTCTTCAGTTCTTTTTTCTAGGGTCCTTTTCTGATGGAAGGAGATTCTCTGAACGTCATCAGTACAATATCTTTGTTGGACTCATAACCATGGAGTCTTTCTTTTTGTTATTAGGGAATCCAGTGTGTTGGTTTCTCATCTCTATGTAATCATATCACTAGAGAGACCAATGCAGTTGCCGGCTCTGCAAGAGGAGTGATGTGAGGGTCTCTCATTGTTGAATCCTCATTGCCTCTCTTGCAGCCATAGATTGTCATTATAGATGCCTCCTATGGAAGGCACAAGAAAGGCCTTGAAAGCTTCATTGAGCAGAACGACTAGCCCTGTACAAGCTTCCATTGCTATATTAAAATACAAACTACTTGGCATCAATTACTAGCCATTCATCTGCAGTGCCGCAGCTAACACATTGTAGCCCCCATAGTTCTGATAATGTTGGTCCCTCCTTTCAGGCATCCAGGCCGTTCATCTGCGGGGCCAATCGTAGATGAGTGATGCAATAAAAGAAAAAAAAAAGAAAAAGAGAACTCCTGTCAGACACTCCTAAGCAGTTTTGTTATTAGCTTGAAATGGATGGTTTGAAAATTTGTTGTCAATGGTCTATATGCAAGCAAAAAGGTCACCTATATGTGATTTGAAAACTGCTTAGAAGTGTCTTACATATTTTGTGATTTGAAAGTTTCTGTACAACTTTTCAAATTGTACTGCAATTCTGTGTTTTATCTGCTTATAGTTGAATCTTGTACTTATTGCTTGGTTAAAGCTTGCATCTTGCATCATGTAAGTAATTGTTTAGACTATAATTTCTCCTGTTGTTTAGGTTCTGGAAAGCTATGAGCGTGCTTACACCAATATGGTCCGAGTTCAGCAGCTGTCAGAGTTAGAAGAGGTCCATTCATCCTATGCTTTCTGAAATGTGTTAATTGTGCTGATTTTGGAATAAGCAAGCTTGGTCTAGAAGTCTTCTGCTTGTGAACATGTGACATAAGACTGCCATGCTTAAAGTTGTCTTCCACTATACTACAGGTAATTGATTACTGTACTCTTCCTGTGGGGAACCCTGTTGCTGAAGGGAGAAGGGCCCTTATCCGTAATATGTGGAATGATCGAATACAAGGAGCAAAACGGAATGTTGAGGTTGGTATTACTATTACACTTCTGCTTCCACGTGATTTTGTGTTTTTGGTTGAAAAATAGTGTCATTATTTACAGAAGTCAGGAAATAATCCTGCTATTGGCTTCATCTTACATTTAGATTTTAGTGATTTTATGTTTTTCCAATTCATGCGTTTGTTCATGGAACGCATCTGGACTATATACCCTGTATAAATTCCAGTCTCGTCTTGCTATTGTGGCATGTTGCTGTATTTTCACGTGCAAACTAAGTCAGTGGAAAATATTGGTAAATGACCACCTATTCCATGCAGACTTCCTCCACTTGGTGAGGTTCCCTGCAGGGACTTGGATTTTCTTGTGTTCCTTGTTGGATTGAAGTTTCTAGAATTGGATTCAGGAATTCATGCTGCACCATTTACTTTTATGCACAACATGATCCTATTTTCCTCAACAACTAGTCACTCTGGGAAATACCATTTAGGTTTGGCAAGCACTGCTGTCGGTACGAGCTCTTGTTCTCCCACCTACAGAAGACACTGAGGCTTGGCTCAAATTTGCTTCTCTTTGCCGGAAAAATAATCGTATTAGTCAGGCCCGATCTACTTTGATCAAACTTTTACAGGTCAGTTGTACATGCCCACTGTCCCCAAAAGTCTTACATATTAATTCTGTTGTTATATTCCTGCTTTACTGTTTAGTTAACCTCAAAATTTTCCTCTTCTTTTTTCTTATTCAGTACGACCCTGAATTATCTCCTGAAAATTCACCATACCATGGACCTCCCGAAGTCATGCTGGCATATTTGGAATATCAATGGTCTCTTGGGGAGGATCTGAAGCGGAAGGAAGCTTTTTCTAGGTTGCAGGTTTGCAGCTATATCTTCTTCCTCCATAGAATGCCCTATCTCCTCATTTTGCTGAATTATCTCCTGATATTTTTAGATAATGTTTGCTTTCTATCTGCCTTACACAGGATTTATCAATAGATCTTGCTCGCATGGCAAATATCTCGTCCGTAACATCAGCAGGCTCAGCTACTGCTTCAGGCTCAAGTGTTCCTCTTCTTGCTCGTGTCTATCTTAAGCTTGGAAATTGGCAGTGGGCACTTTATCCTGGATTGGATGATGGGTCTATACAAGGTGATAACATTTCTTGGCTGTTCCTATAGTGTTGCTATCATACTTGCAACTAATTAGCTGTCATGATCTGTAGAAATCCTCATATCATTTAGGAGTGCCACTCAGTGCGCAATAGATTGGGCGAGGGCATGGCATACATGGGCTTTATTTAATACTGCAGTGATGTCTCACTACACTTCAAGAGGCTTCCCTGCTATTGCTGGACAGTATGTTGTCGCAGCAGTTACTGGATATTTTCATTCAATAGCTTGTGCAGCCACTTCTAAAGGAGTTGATGATAGTTTGCAGGTAAAGTGGTAAACATTTTTTCTGTAGTTTGCTTTCTAGTTCATCATAAAAAAAGAAGGAAAAATCAGTTGCTTGCTCATTTAAGCTTAGTATGGTTTTATGATAAGGCTCTAAACAATCAACTCAATATTATTGGATTAGTGGCTTGATGTGTGTTGATTCAAAATTACAGTCTACCAAAAAATTATCTACTTTAGATGCTCTATTTTTATTTTTAATGTTATTTCTTTAATACATTTGTTGTTTGAATATTTTTATCACACTACATTTCTCATTGTCATTTCTGATGGTTGGCTATTGTTCCTAGGATATTCTTCGTCTTCTTACGTTATGGTTCAACCATGGAGATACCTCTGAGGTTCAAATGGCATTGCAGAGAGGATTTTCACATGTTAAAATTGAGACATGGCTGGTTGTTCTACCTCAGATAATTGCCAGGATACATTCAAATAATCGTGCTGTTAGAGAGTTGATTCAATCACTTTTGGTGCGAATAGGACGAGCTCATCCACAGGTTATTTTTTGAATGCTTTCCTCTGCTTTTCTTTTCCAATTCATTGACTCAAGTTCCAAGATAGATTTAAATTAGCATCCAAGGAAATTGATACAGTTGCTTTTGATGCAAGTCAAGCGCATCCTCTAAAGTTTGCTTTTAATTGTTTAACAAGCTGCTCTCCCCAATTCCATAAATATGATTTGTGATGACCCAATTGTTCGGGGTATCCCTGACGTTATCGATAATATCCTCAATACTATCCGTACTCCAGCTCAGCGATACCGTTAACACTGGTAGTATTAGAAATTCTAGGTATCGGCAATATATCGCTAAGTATTGCCAATGCATCGATATCACCAATATTTTCAACTGTCTAAATTCCAGGTGTCTCTTGTATCGCCAATATTTTCGGCCATGTTAATTCCAGGGGTTGCTTGCATCGCCAATATATCGGCGGTATTTCGATAATATCGCCAATGTATCGATATTGCCGAAAATCTGTTTATTAAAAAAGATCCGTTTCAAATTTTTTTTATAAATTTATGGGTGCATGGTTGTGTGATGAAATGCATCTTTGTATGTTTATATGCATGGATGGATGGATGGATGGATGGATGGATCCACCATTTTCCCCATGTTTCCCTTAGTCAACGATACATGCTTTTAGGCCCCTTTAAAGGGAATCTTATTATTTGATTCATAAATATGCAAATATGCGTCTTTTTTGCTATTATTTGATTATTGAATATGCAAATATGGGTATTTTAGCATAATCCTGAAGTATCATTGAAATTTTCCACCATTTCCCCCATGTTTCTCTAATGTTTCCCAAGTCAGTGTTACGTGGTTTTATACCCTCATAAAAGAGAGAAACTTAGTATGTATTAATTTTTTTTGCAATTATTTGATTCCTAAATATGAAAATGTGTATTTTAGCATCTATTGAAGTTTCATTGAGAAATTCCACTATTTCCTTGTGTTTCCCCAATGTTTCCCTCAGTTAGCAATACATTTCCGGGTATTAATGACAATATTGGCGATGTCGATACATGTTTCCTTTTCCCCTGCCATATCGATACTACGAACACTAGATGAACCATATGATCCTTGGGCCCTCCAAGTCTTTATGAGTGGGCTCTGGTTAGTAATCCGAACTGTTGATCTTATGGGTTTCACGGAGGAATAGGTGAACAAGTTTGGTGTGGGTTAAGCATATGCATGCGCGCATTAAGATGTGGTTTTCATCTCATATTCTTGAATTAAAATGCCTTTTTGTTTGGATGGGTTGGTTGTTCTCTCTACCGGAGAGAGAGAGAGAGAGAGAGAGAGAGAGAGAGAGAGAGAGAGAGTAGTGACCCCTCAGTATCGAGGTCGGTACCATTTGGTGTTTTGGGCCCTACAATGATGTTTGTGTTTTATCCATGTTGTCCATCCATTTTGCCAGCTCATTTTAGGGGCATTAGCCCAACAGTGTGTGAGATCCAAATCTTAGGTGAACCACACCACAGGAAACTATGTGATTGAATGCTTACCATTAAAAACTTGGGGGTTACAAAAGTTTTGGATCAAGTTGATATTTGTGTTTTCCCTTCATCTAGGTCTGTGTGACCTAAGCAACTAGTTGGATGGCAAATAAACATTACAATGGCCCTAGGAAGATTTTAATGGTGGGTGTTCAATCCCCATTGTTTCCTGTGTTGTAGTTCGTGTGAGATTTGGATCTGCCTCATTCTTGGGCTCATGTCATATATCATATATCATGGTGGGGCCCACAACACCGATCAGTACCGAGACCTCAGTATTGGAGGGGTTACTATCGGGTTTGAGTTTTGGGGATTTTGATATTCAAAAACCCAAAAGAAAGATATTAATATTTCTTTTTATTCACTCAATGGAATCGAATGCCATTTTTCTAACATGATTTTGCACTCAAGGAAGGTACAAAAGAACAAACTTATTAAAGTATGTCTCTTGTATGCTTTTTAAGTTAATTTTTTTAGAATCCTTGACTATCATGATGTGGTTACCATATACGTGTTTTTAGTTGACGGTATCTTGATATGTATTACTTTTTTGGTACATGTTGATGGAAAATGGATTATTAATGAGTTTTTAATCTTTTCTAATTTATATTCTTTCAGATGTTTTTTTTTTAATTTAAGAAATTAGAAAAAAATCTTATGATTTGTGATTCAATATGATTCAACCCTATTGCGATTTATGATACAATAACTATTTTGACAACATTGGCTATGAGATATTGCTCAGAGAGAAGAGGGTGCAGGTTGCTGAAGAGAGATGATAGAGGAGATAGATAGGGCGGGGAGGGTGGGAGTAACGATAGATGGAGGTGGTGAAAAGGAGGGGAATAGAGTGTTAGAGGGAAAGATGTTGTTTTTGCTAGGGGGGTGGTCCATCGAAAGATGGATTGAATGCTTCAAATGATGACAATCAAGAGGTATGGGCGGTTGTGGGTAAGAGTCATCCGGAACACTTTAAATGATGGCAATCAAGAGGTATAAACAATTTTGGGTAAGAGGAGAAATTTTGTGAAGGGAGGTAAAGAGAGACTTGCTGTTGATCCTCTAATGGAGTTGCCAACACTATTTGCGGTGAATTTCAGGGAGGATTAGATAGTAGTGAATAGGGATGTAAATGGTCGGGTTCGGGGTGGATTTGGGGCGGGTTTAGCCAAAACCAGACCCGCCCATTTACTAAACGGGTTTGGGTCCAAATTTTAGACCCAGACCCTTTTACTAAATGGGCGGGTCCAGGTTGGGTCCGAGTCAACCCATCAGACCCATTTATAAATGGGTCTAGGTCTGGTAGAGGGAGATCCACCCAGACCCATTTATAAATGGGTCGGGTCTAATGGGTCCAGGTCTGAATCGAGTATGCAAGCATTTTACAAGGCTTAAAATCGGGTCTGGGCGGGTCTGGGCTAGACGGGTCCCTTGAAACATAGACCAAACCCGCCCACTTACTAAATGGGTTTGGGTCGGGTCGGGTCGGGCCTAATATAAAGGAAACCAGACCCAAACCCGTTTAGCAACTGGGTCTGTTCTTGGACCCAGACCCGTACCATTTAACAAATGGGTCGGGTTTGGGTCGGGTCTAAATGGGTTGGGTCCGGGTACCCCATCGGGTCCGCTGACCCATTTACAGCCCTAGTAGTGAACTTATCGGAGGAGTTCAAAGAGAGAGGGCAAGTGAAGGAAGTGGTGATGTTGCACTATCGGGGATCCTCTAAATCCTAGGGTTTTGCATTTGTGAGGATGGCTAGCCAACGCGATATGAGCAACGAGGTAAGCTATGGTAGAAGAAAGCTTTCTATCTAGAGAGCATGCTATGGCCCCATACGTAATGCAGGGGCATGTTCACACCAGGCTCGAGTGGGGCGGCCCATGCAAAGCGGGAGCATACTTGGGTTGGGGCAGATCGTGTGAAGCGGCTGCACCGTGCGAAGCGGGACCCATGTGAAGTGGGGTCAGTCATGAAGGAGGGCTCGACCGAGGCCTGGCCTAGCCTGGGCTATGAGATAAAAGGATATTCCGTGCCTCCCGCATAAGCTCTGGAGCTTTTGGTGAGTTGGTCGGATGTCCTACGTCAAATTGGTATCAGAGCGGGAGGTCTTGTGTTTGAGACTCCTCACCGGGGGTGATTAATGCAGGGGCATTTTCACACCGAGCTCGAGTGGGGCAGCCCGTGCGAAGTGGGAGCATACTCGAGGTGGGGCAAACCGTGCGAAGCGGGACCCATGTGAAGTGGGGCAGCTCATTAAGGAGGGCTCGATCGGGGCCCGACCTCGCCTGGGCTATGAGATAAAAGGATATTCCGTGCCTCCCCCATAAGCTATGGAGCTTTTAGTGAGTTGGTCGGATGTCCTGTGTCAATAGGTGAACTCGATGAACCGCAAGAAGGTGAATAGTAATGAAGAGGGGGTCGGGGAGCATGGGAAAGAAGAGGCTTGAAAGACGGTTGGGAAGGTCTTGAGCAGGGCTACTGGAGAAGGTGATCATCAATCATATTGAGACAGTGGCAGAAGGGGCTTCAGGTAGGGTAGCGACACCACTAGGTGACACATGCATGGAAGGCTCTTCAATGGAGCTTTGCTAGTGGTTGTCAAAGAAGAGAGGCTAGTGGTTGGTGTCCACTCGGGGGTGGTGACACATGCATGGAAGGCTCTGCAATGGAGCTTGATGGCTTTGTTGGAGGGTTCCTTAGCGAGTGGCTCTCCTCTTGCTGCGACCTTCTAGAAGAAGACATGATACTCAAACCTTTGAGCTTGAGCAAGGTCTAGATGTCTCTAAAACCGTCCAGAACTTGGACAAGATCATTTTTACGAGAATGCTATTCTAAGGTAGTGTGGTTGTGTCGATTTACAGATGGTCTGATAGGTCGAAGTTTTGCAAGGAGGTAGTGTGTATCTAGTTGTGGAAGCTCTCGTTTGAGATCACACGTTCAAGGAAGTCCTCTTGGAGATGGATTCTTGCCTATGGGGAAGTAGTCTATCAATTCAACAACAAAATTGTGAGCGGAGTTGAGGGTTTGTGTGGGGAAGCAAAAGGCAACGCCAATTCCTAGTCATGTTTCTTTGGCGGTCAGGGAAGTGGGAGTCGATGCTAAGGAATTGATAAGGGATGATGGGGGGAGAAAGGAGGGAGGTCTAGAAGGTTGCTGGAAAGGGAGGCTTGAGGAGGAGGATGATCGATGGTAGGTGGAGTAAGATGAAGGTGCACACGCTCTCGATGGAGCGATGTGTTCAGTTGTGGGTGGATATGGGGGTGTATGTGTTGGAGTAGATAACGAAAGGGCGACTCGTGTACTTGGTATGGCTAGGAGTGTTAAGAGAGTGACACATGGTCTAGCACATTGTCAGGCCCACTGGCTTAGGGTCAATGCATGGCAATGAAAGGTTGCCAGGTGCCCTGGCTGGGAGCAGGCTTGGTGTCGATTGTCAGGTGGTTCAAGAGATGGATGGCGATTCGAAAGGAAGCGAGGAGGGTGACTATGGGGTAGAGGTTTAATCTACCGTTGTTGCTCTGAACGGATGTAGTGGTGGCTCAGAACACCGGTTGATCAAGTTTGAGGAAGCATTTGGTTAAGAGGTATCACGCACAGCACTGGAGCCGGATGAGTCAACACATGTTTAGGAAAGAGCCTCGGTGGAGGATGTGAGTCGTGCGATTTCTCTTGTGTCCCTAGTTTGTGTGCCACTTAAGCTCCTACACATGACACTCTCTTTTGTTGACTCTTCCTCTCTCCTCTTCTTAAGTGTGGAGTGTTGTTGGTTCTCATCCTGGTGGAGAACAACCCCAACTTGGAGGGGGGAATGCAGTGTGGATGGACAAGTAACAAAGAGCTGATGGAGTAGCCTCTGGCAGTGGTCCTTCTCAAAGACAATTCTCTGGAGGTTAGTAGCAACTATAGAGATGGGGTGGGGGTATCTAAGTTGGAGACTCTTGGGAGGAGGCGTTAAATATTTCACCTATTCAACAAGTTAGGGAAATCGTGGGAGACAAGATGAAGTTTTGTTGAGAAGGGTGGGGATCATGTGTCAATGTGGATCAAGGATGTCGTTTTTCATGTGGGCTGGTTGGTGGGGGTGACATTCGACAATTGTGATGAAGACATCCTTGTGTTGTTTATGTTCGTGGAGGAGAGCTGCCAGTGACATGGGTAAGGTTCAGATATGCGCTAAAGGGAGTGAGAGCAAGAGAATCTTCACCATCCAGTAAACTACAATGTCAGATTTGTTGATAAAGGTGCGAGGGATGAAGCAATTTGATCAGTGCACCAATGAAGATCATCAATTGGAACTTCAGGGGCTTAGGGAGTAGGGAGAAAAGATTGTAGATCAGTGACGTTTATACTCAGTTCAAGACCTAGTTAGTGGTGTTGCAGGAAACAAAATTGCAGTGTATGGATATGAAGATGGACGACTCGTTATGGGGTGGGAAGGAGAAGGATTGGGCGGACCTAAATGCAGTAGGCTTATCTAGGGGGATCCCGGTGATATGGAACTCATCCCTGTGGAAGGAGGAGGATTGCTGGTGCAAGTTCTCTATGTTAGTGCTACTAAGAGGTTTTGTTAGGGTTTAGAATCTTCAGATGGATTATCACTACCATGTATGGGCCAAACAGGGTTGTGCATCGATCGACTTTCTGGGAGGAGCCGGATGGCATTTGGTGGACATGGCACCATCTGTGGTGTGTGGGGGGCGACTTCAATGTGATTAGGCTTACATGTGAGAAATCCAACGGAGTTCGGATCACAAGGAGTATGTGTGACTTCTCCGGTTGGGTAATTAGAAATGATATGGTGGATCTTCCAATGGGTGGGGTGAATTTTACTTGGAAAAAGGGGCAAGAAAGAGAAGTGAAATGTAAGTTGGATAGGCTCTTAGTTTCTTCCTAGTGGGCAGACAAGTTCCTTCTTGTGTTGTAACGTACCTTTAAAGATCGGTATCTCACATTCCTCGAATTATTAGAGGCAGTTGAGGAGAACTGGGAGGCCAAAACCATTTCGGTTCGAGCTGATGTGGCTTGAGGTGGAGGGATTTCCAGAGTTAGTGAGGAACTTGTGGAAACCTTTCGAAGTTGAAGGTTATGTGGAGTTTGGATTATTTCAAAAATTAAAGCTCTTGAAAGGCAAGATTATTGAATGGAAGAGGGAGATGCTAAGGGGGAGGGTGGTGGAACCGGAGTCTCTTTAGAAAATCCAAGCTATAGATCTAAAGGGGAAGCAGGAGGAGATCTTGGAAGTGGAGAAGGCAATACACTCTCTCACTAGATTACTTGAAGCGCCTTAAAGAAGAAGAGATAAAATTGAGGCAACGCTTTCAAGCTACTTGGCTTAAAGAAGGACACAAACACTAAATTTATCCACGGAATCACAAGTGCGCAGGTTGAGAACAGCATAATCCATAGTGTGGTAGTGAATGGAAGTCAGGTGAAAGAAAAGACTAGGTGTGCAAGACAATTGTGAAGTTCTATAAAGAGTTGTTCACCATGTGGGCGAGGAAGCCATCATCCCAAAAGTTGGAGTTGAGTGCTTGCAGGATTTTAGACCTATCAGTCTAATGGGCTATTGGGGGGGGGGGAGTGGGTGGCGGCGGCTTGTCAAAATATTAGCTTCAATGTTTCAAGCAGTGCTTAGCGACATTATTTAGGAGCCCCAAGGCATGTTCGTAGCAAGAAGGTACAGTTTGGGTAGTGCTCTTATTGCTCGTGAGTGCATGGAAGAAGTGTGTTATTTGTAAATTGGATATTCAGAAAGCCTCCAATCACGTGAGTTGGGACTTAATGCTAGGGAGGCTAAGCCGCAGTCAGAAATGGAGATGATGGATCCAAGAATGATGCGGTTGCCCTGGTTCTCGATGTTGATAATTGGTTTCCCTAAAGATTCTTTCAGGTGTCAAGAGGTCTCAGGCAGTGTTCGTAGTATTGGTGTCGCAACAAGTATTGTTGGCTATAGATACGGAAACATGTATTGATATCTCGCTTGTATTATCGCTGATACCCGGGAATGGAAGAGAAACATGGGGAAATGGGTGGAATTTTTCAGTGAAACTTCAAGAGATGATAAAATACACATTTTCATACTTAGGAATTAAAAATTTGTAAAAAAGATGCATTCATAACAACTTTCCATTTAATGGGGGCCTAGAAGGTTGTGTTGTCATAAAGAATCAATGCAACTATAACCAAAATGAGTTCATTCCATAGCAATATTATCATTAGGAACATAATAATCACGTAAAGTTGTTTCTAAATAAAAAGGGGTCATATATCCATGCATGCATTCATGCATGCATGTTTATCCATCCATCCATCCATACAAATGTTAATACATCCATCCTTATATACAAAGTTAATCCATCCATCCATATATAAATACGCTAATACATCCATCCATGCATACATACACTAATATATCCATCCGTCAAATCCATGCATGCATGCACACATACATACATCCATACATGTTTATCCCTCCATCCATCGATGCATACGTACATTAATACATCCATCCATCCATGCATGCATGCATACATGATCCATCCATCCATCCATGCATATGCATAGATACACACATGCGCACACACAAACACACATCCATTTGTTCATCCATCCATCCATCCATCCAACCAACCAACCAACCAACCATTGATCCAACCATCCATGCATGCTTGCATACACATGCATGATGATCAATCCATCCATCCAACTGATTTCCACACAAAAAAATGCAACAATTTTAACCATAAAATAAAGAAATTAAAAGAAAACAAAAATGTAAAAAAAATTGAATTTATATCTGTTTATCTTCTTCCCGTTTGTTCAGAAAATTTGGGGTTGGTTCCTTGCAGCCCAAGGTGTGGCTTGGACAATGGCAGGTTCTGTGGGGGATCTTTTATGGGCTTGGCATGGGGGAGTAGGGAGCAAGCTTTCATCTTCGAGTTGGAGGCTGACTCTGTCTGTGGTTTGGTGGTCCATTTGGGGTGAGAGGACTGAAGACGCTTTCGCAATCAGACCTGTTCCTTTCATGCAGTGTTGACGGGAACGTGTACTTTGCTGTCGGAGTGGTCCGCTTCATAGCAGTCTTTTGTTTGCGTTTTGTTTCTGTTGTTGGGGTCCTTTCCTTTTTTTTGTGTGTTCTTTTCATCAATCTTCAAAAATAATAATAATAATAATAATAATAATAACAACAACAACAATTTTTTTAGCATTTTTTGAAATTTTAAATAATTCAAAATTTAAAAAATGGAAGTGGTCGAAATCCCCTCCCCAAAATATTCCTTTAAAAAAATTGATTTTTTTATATCTGATTTTCAATGTATTTATGCACGTTTTTCCATTCTTGATTTTCCTCCCAAAATTAGGAATTTGATCATCAAAATTTAGAGAGGAGTGGTCGAAATCCACTCCCCAACCATATCCTGAAAAATTACTTTTCTGATTTTTGCATGTTTTCCATTCTCGACTTTTCCCCAAAATTAGGGTTTTGCTTCACAAAAATTGGAGAGGTCAAAATCCATTTCCAAAACAAAAAAAAAAAATCAAATTTCTTATTTTATTTTTTGGTTTTTGCAATTCGGGTCCACCAACCCTTCTTTCCGCGATTTCTCCACGAAATTGAATCTTCGATCCACAAGACCTACTAGAGAGAGATCGAAATCCCCTCCCCCCCCAAAAATATGAAAGAAAGAACACTAAAAACAAGTTTTTCTATTTTTTTATTTTTTTGAATTTTTAGTGATTTACACAGGTGAGCACTGGTGATATTTTCAGCTACCTTGGCGATAATATCGCCAACACCAACGGCATCTGGTATTTATATATGGGCACGTGGGCGATAATTTTGTTGATATTTTGAAATGTTGATACTCCACAATGGCGACGTCTGAAAATCCAACGATAGAATGTGGTTTCGATATTCCCCACCCGACGATACTGATACTATCGACGATAATCGGAACTATGGTCTGAGGCAAGGGGATCCGCTATCCCCATTTCTGTTCGTGGTGGCGGTGGAAGCTTTGAGCAAGATGTTGGAAAAAGGTCTGTTGGGTTGATTAGTGGCTTCAGGGTGGAGACCATCGATTTTCAGATTTCTCATCTTCAGTTTGGCGATGATACGATTCTCTTCTGTGGCGCTGATGAAGGGATGGTGGCTAATCTTAGGAAGATTATTAGGTGCTTTGAGGTGGTCTCTCTGTTAAAAATTAATATTATCAAAGAGCGAGATGCTTGGCATTTAGATGACTAAAGAAGAGGTGGAAAGGCTAACAACATGGTCAGGTGCAGGGCTGGGGATTTTCCAACAACGTACCTTTGGCTCTCTCTGCACGTAAGCAAGCCTGCTAAATACTTATGGGACAAGGTTATTGAAAAGGTTGAGAGGAAGCTATCTAGTTGGAAAGGACGACAACTATTGTTGGGAGGTAGAATCATGTTGTTAAAGTTGCATTGTCGAATCTCTCGATTTTTTCCATGTCACGCTTCAAGTGCCCATTGGTGGTGTTAAAAAGATTGTAAAGGCTAAGACGCTATTTTTTTTTCTTTCACTAATGGGCCAAGGAGAAGATTTTTTTTTTAATCTTCTCAGGTGGGATGAAATGTGCAAGCTGTAGAGGGAAAGGGGGAGAGAGAAATTGGGCCAAATGAATCTTGCTCTACATGGAAAATGGTTGTGGAGATTTGGGAAGGAAGCAGTGAGGATGTGGAGGGAGGTGATTGTAAATAAATATGGTGTTCAAGAAGGGAGTTGGTGGGTAAAGGAGTCGTCTTCATACGTCTTCATACAGGGTGTTGGGACTGTGGAAGGCGGAACGTTAGGCAAGTTCAAAGAAGGGGTTAGGTTTTCTTGTAGTGAGGGAAAGAGGACTAGATTTTGGCAAGATCTTTGGATTGGTGAGCTTACTCTCTAGAGGAGTTCCTATTGATAGCCAACCTCACCCCAGATCGAAACGTGTTTGTGGTTTCTCATTTACGATTGACATTGGGTATGATCCCCTCCCTATAGGAGGAATCCTTCAGATGATGTTTGTTTGGCTTTTGGAGAGGCTCTAGTAGGTTAAGCTAGCTCCGAGAGTTAGCAACTCGATGGTGTGGTCCAAGGTTAAAGCATGAGGTTTTCTATTCGTTCCTTCTATAGTATTTTGGTTGGATGTGCTCCTCATAGACGTGAGTTCGATTCCCCTCGGGATTACCCAATGCACATGGTTTGTGGGTGATTGCGTGCATCCGCAGGGAATAGTCTCCCCTTAAAATGGGGCAAGGACATCCTGACATCATTAAAAAAAGTATTTTGGTTGGATGTCATTCAGGTGGGATGTGTGCTCATACATCGTTCATTTGGTCCCATGGAGCCCCTCCGAAGGTAGCGGCTTTTTCATGGCCAACGCAAAGGAATAAGGTGCTAACAATCGACAACTTGCAAAAGAGGTCAATGGTAATCCCCAATTATTGTCTCACGTGTATGGCGGATATGGAGTCGATGAATCACTTGTTCGGCCGTGTTCGCCTGGAAGGTGTGGGATGGATACCTTGCTTGTTTTAAGATTTGTTGGGTGATGCCTAAATCCGTTGATGAGCTCCTAGTGTGGCATGAGTGAGTTGTGGGCGTGTGGATAAGGTGGTGTGAAGGCTTGGTCAATAAGTCTAATGCTTTTGACCAATTGTTTGATCTGTGAAGGTAGGGTTGTATGTTGTTGCATGCCTTTGGTGCTTTTAATAAAAGTTCTCTTTTAACCTTAAAAAACAAACTTTATTAGGTTGTGGTCAGGTAGAAGGCTTCAATAGTTTAAAGCCATTGTAGAAATACTATCCTTAGTCCTTATTTTGATGGTAAGGAAGGAGGCTTTGCAAATCGTAACATTTAGGGCTTGTTTGGATTGTGGGAGAAGAAAAGAGAAGTCATGATTATCCATTGATGGATTCCCATGGATTCCATTTTTGGGGGTTTTATTTTGATCACAAGTGGAAATCTCTTAAAGAAGGATAGCAAGTGGAAATCTCATATTCCTCTCACAATGTTTTTATTTGACTAATGATTGCTATTTCCAATCTGATTATTTTCTTTACTACCTGTTAATCGTAAGAAACTACATTGTGGAAACTATATTGCGTCTGTTATCCATTGAGATGGAACTGTATATATACACAATTGAGGAGGATCTGTATGCATATCTTCAGACAGTTCAAACGCATTAACCCAGTCCACTTGCAGCCCCAATTCAAGGTGGCTGAAAGAACAACTTGAGTTTGAATGGTACCGAGAATATTTATACATATAATAAAAAATTCTATGGTGACGTGACTGAAATTTGAATAATGATAAGTAGCATGAACGAGCAGGCACCTTCGATGACTTCTAGGATGTGAACCATTGGCACTTCCTACTACTGGTGAAGGATCTAAAGGCGGTTTCGGTGGCTAAGATTCAACCATTATTCTTTCGGTGGATACATACTTTCGGTTGCTGGGAGTTTGACCTTTAGAGTGGTCCGACAACAACTGGTGATGGCACTTGTTCCAATAAAAAATGCATTAGAGAACAGGTCTGGTTATAAGAGCAGGAACAATACAACAGGTGCAATCAAAAAGCTGGATAGTAGAGCAGGTCTTGGTAGGAAGCTGGACACAATAGAGATCGGGTAGTTGAATGCACTCTGAAAGCACCAAAGTACATGTACTTGACTGGCAGAGGTATGAGATGTGCAACAACTGATATGCACACAAATTGGTGCATTCTCAAAGCACCAAAACAGGATGGTGAAAGTGCACTTAATTTGGTGTGTTTGCGAATCACTGAAACAAAAGAGGATATATTGTATCCAAGAGAGGTCACATCCAATAGAGATCTCATAGATCACAATAGTGATGTAGAAGGTTCAAATCTTGGGTGTCGCTTGCATATTGATGGGTATTAAAGTTGGATAAGATGTGGGTTCTAGAAAGTGTCCAGCAGACAAATTGGATCGTTGATGCGGGGGCATCTTGATGTGACTCCAAGGACGCCACGTGTCTCCACGCTGGGGTGCGGTGGCCTGCGAGGTGGGATCTTTGAGATGCAGAATGGCCATGAGGTGGGGCCCACTGTGGGGCCGTGTGATTCAGGGACCCGTGCGAGGCTAGGGTTGCCCACGGGGAGGTCTCACTTGGGTTTGCCTGGGAGGGCCTTGCATATAGGGATAAACCGGTCATTCTCAATCAGTTCTGGAGCTTTTGGTGTGCTGGTCGGTTGTCTGTTATCATAATGGTATTAGAGCGAGAGCCCAGTGTTTGGGTCTCCTCACCAGTGTGGGTGGGATGATGCGGGGGCATCTTGGTGTGCCTCCAAGGATGCCATGTGTTTCCACACTCCAGTGGGGTGGCCTATAAAGAAACAAAAAAGATGAAATATGGAGGAGATTGGAGAAAACGTGAGAGAGTAAAAAAACATATGAGCTCTCTTTACAATACTTATTATATATGTAGGGTTTACCCCTCCCTTATTACATCATAACACCTCAACAAATGAAATATTTACAAATAAGTCTAGAGGGACTTTATTACAGAAAAGAACCTATGATATTAATATTCCAACACTCCTCCTAAAGTTGGTGTATGAATGTCTGTTATACCTTACTTGCTAGAAATTTCTCACAGCATGGGAGAGCCAAATGCTTTTGTAAATATGTTCGCCAGTTGATCTATTAATCTGACAAATGGAGTAGCTAATAGCCCAGAAGATATCTTCTCTCAAATAAAATGTATATCAACTCGATGTGTTTAGTCCTCTCATGAAAGACTAAGTAAGATGCAATATGAATAACTGCCTGATTATCACAGTAAAGAGGAATAGCTGAGGTGATAGAAAAAACCCAGATCCACCATAATGGACCTCAACCATAAGAGTTCACATGCCCCATGAGCCATAGCCCTATACTCTGCCTTTGCACTGGATCGAGATACAATCGATTGTTTCTTACTTCTCCATGTGGCCAAGTTGTCGCCAACAAATGTGCAATAGCCAAAAGTTGATTTTTTGTCTATTGAACATCCTACCTAGTCAGTATCAGAATACCCATCAATGTTAACATGTCCATAATTCTTATAAAGAATACCACGTCCTGGACATGACTTCAGGTATCTCAATATGCGATGTACAACATCCAGATGAGGCACTTTTGGTGAGTGCATAAAGCGATTGACAATACTTACAACTTGGGCTATGTCTGGTCTTAGAATCGTCAAGTAAATTAGTTTCTCAACTAACCTCTGGTACATGCCATGATCTGTCAAACACTCACCTTCAGATGCATGCAACAAGTGCTTATGATCCATAGGAGATAAAGCTGGACGAGCACCTAATTTCCCTAGTGTCACTCAACAGATCGAGAGTATACTCTCTTTGGGAGATGAAGATGCCTTTAGATGATGGGCAACTTCAATCCTTAGAAAATATCGCAAGGGGCCCAGATCTTTAATGTCAAATTCCGTACTCAACTTGTGCTTAACTTGATCAATAGACTCCAAGTCGTCCCCAGTCAAAACAATGTCATCCACATATACAAGTAGATCAGTTCTGCCTGCTTATCGGTTATGAATAAAGATAGCATGATCTACCTAACATCATTTGAAGCTGAAGAAGAGAATAACAATATTAAATCTGGCAAACCAAGCTCAGGGAGATTGCTTAAGGCCATAAAGAGCCCTTTTCAGCTTACACACTTTCCCATACTCCCCCTTAAGCTGAAAACCAGAGGGAAGATCCATAAATACTTTTTCTTCCAAATCGCCATGGAGGAAGGCATTTTTAACATCCAGTTGGGACAGAGGTCAATCAAGATTGGCTGCCAAGGAAAGAATCAAGCGGATTGAATCCAACTTTGCCACGGGTGAGAAGGTCTCATTATAATCAACCCCAAAATGTTGTGTGTAGCCTTTAACCACCAGACGAGCTTTGTAGTGCTCTATAGATCCATCGGCCCGATACTTTATGGAGAACACCCACTTGCACCCAACTGTACGCTTACCTGGGAGCAATGGAACAGTAGCCTCGAGCATTGACTTAGGAATAGTGGAAGAATAAATGGTGGCTAAGAACGCATGATAAAAGGATGAGATAAACTCATAATAAACAAAATTAGAAATAGGATGTAATGTGGGATAATGACTACGAGTGCGAGAAGCAACAGAAGATGAAAGACTAGCAATAGAGATAGGATGAGAGGGGATACCTGAGACTAGAAGATGAGCAATTGATATGGACAGTCCATGTGATGGTCTTGACTTACAGCGAACATAGGTGAGGAGCCGCTTGGGTGCCGAGGAAGATGCCGAAGGAGAAATGTCAACAACTGGCAGAGGCAGAAAATGTTGTGTCTCAACTGCATTAGTATTTTCAAACGATGGCGAGTAGAATGGGCAATCTTCAACAAAGGTTACATCCATAGACACAAAATATTTCCTTGTAGATGGATTATAACACCTATAACCCTTATGCAAAAGAGAATATCCAATGAAAATACACTTGACGGACCGATTAGCCAACTTGTCCTTGGAGGGACCTAATAAATGCAAAAAACAGATGCAGCCAAACACTTTTGAAGGGACAACAAACAAATGACTGGTAGGTTTCAATGCACGTATTGGAATATCTCATTTGAGGACACGGGTAGGCATTCAATTAATCAAATAACATGATGTTAACAAGGCTTGCAGGCCAGTATGACTTAGGAACCTTCATTCCTATCAGAAGAGAAAGAGAGTAGCCTCAAGAAGATGGCGATTTCTGTGCTCTGTCACTCCATTTTGTTGTAGGCACAAGAAAGTTGATGATGAATGCCATGCTCTTGGAGATATGATTTAAAGATATTTAAGGTATACCCCCTACCATTATCAGAATGAAGAGTCTGAATGATGCAATCATACTAGGTCTGGATCATTTGATGAAATGATCGAAACAAGTTAAACAAGTCATCACGACGACGCATCAAATATACCCAAGTCACACGAGAGAAATCATCAATAAATGTAACAAATGCAAACATTTTGTCAGATCGATGTTCAACAATAGGATATGAATTTCTAACGTCAAAGTTCTAATAGAAACATGACCCAGTCTTGCATGCCAAATGGCAACAGACTCTTTATTGGACTCTAAACTGCATGACTGAGAAGCAAAGGAGTGAGATGAATCGGAAGCACTAGCAGCAGCAAGATTCTCCTGTCATAAGAAGTAGTTACGACCACGCTTATCCCCACACCGATAATCCTCTTCGTACTCAAGTCCTGAAAAACACAATAAGATGGAAAGAAAGTCACACTGCAATTTAATATGCTAGTAAGACAACTAACAACTATCAAATTTGCGTTGAACTTAGGAATGTACAAAACATTAGACAAGGTGAGAGGAGAAACTGAAACTGAGCCAACAAATACAACTGGGGTAGAAGTTCCATCAGCAAGACGAATTGAATGACTACAAGAAGAGGAGGTGGAAGGAAGAAACCAATTATTCGTATCAGTCATATGATCCGATGCCCTAGAATCTAGTATAATCCAAGGAGGCATGAAGTGTAGTACCTGTCGTAGTAACAAAGGAAGAGGCAGATGGCTGTGAGGAGATGGCTGTAGGTGTGGTTGACTGAGACTGAAGAGATTTGAGATGTTGAAGCTCCATCACGTTTGCCCTAGTCATAGTAACAGAGTTCGCATGAGAGGAGTCCTTAGGAGTAATGCCAGAAATATCAGATGTTTGTCCGGTATCATCAGAAGCTGCGAGCAGTAGGATGGCCATGAAGCTTGAAACATCGTTCTTGGGAATGTCTTGAATGATTGCAATAAGTGCAGAAAAATTGCCCCCCGACCTCTACCACGTCCTCTAGATGAGAACTCACCTCGAATATTTGAACCACCACTCCTGTCACCAGGTGGAATGGTAGTAGAAGTAAAGGCAGTCCTCTCCTATGTCAGGGCTGGAGATAATTCACCTACGGACTTCCTCTGAATTGGACGACAGAATATGTTGTCTGGAGCACAGGAAAAGGGGGTTGTGGCAACCAGTTGAGTCCTCAATGCCTCATACTCACTATTCAATCCCGATAGGAATTTATATGTCTTGGCTTCATCCTCTCGAGACTTCACAATCTCAACACTGCGAGTTTCTAGGAGTTCATTGAGGAGTTGTAAGTGACTCAGTTCTTCCCCACGGCTCTTCAAGGCTCCAAAATACTCAGTAACAGAAAGATTCTCCTGTGTGAGAGAATACAACTCTGTGTTTAGCTGAAAGATGCAAGGCTTATTTGAGACCGTTCCATAAGTGTCGTTGAGTGATTTTCGTAAATCAGCAGAAGCAATGCTAGATTCCATTGAGTTGAGTAACCAGTCCATAACATTGGCATTGGAAGAATCCCATGCATCTGCTAAGGATGAAAGCCATTTTGTGGTGCCAATGAGATACCTAATCTTCTCCTTGCCAACAATGTACATATGAACGACCAAAGGAGGAAATTACTTCCGTTAAATTTTGTAGAAGTAATTGAGATGGGCCCATCAAGGCCATGTCCTAGTGGCTTAGAATCCATGAATGTAGACAAGGCAAGAGAAGCAAGACGGAGAAAGACTAATCAAATCACCATGCAACATCAATAAACGAAGATTACGAAGTGCAGGAACATACACCATAAATCTGGTGTATACATCAAAGGGCCCAAAAACGATGCATTCGATGTTGGATCTCCACAAAAGTGATTCCACTATGTAGGGTATTAAAAAACGACCCATATGCAACTGTTTTTGCAAATTAAAAACTCCAAATTTGAACGAAATCTGAAAAATTGGTCGATTTGGAGATATTTCCGAAAAGTACCAGAAAAATCATAAAAAATCTAAATCCTCTTCAAAAAACTCCATAAATCTCCTTACATGATTCCGCACCAGATGGGGTTGATCTTGAAGCAAACCGAGCCGTATGATCACCAAGTTGTTGACGTTAGCTGTACGGACGCTGACATCAACACGTCTTCCTCAAAAATATTTGGGTCCTCTTCTTTTGGCTTGAATCTGATGTTTTTTATGAAAAGGAGAAGGTTGCTATGGATCTTGCTCGGTTTGGACTGATCAAGGCTTTGATACCATAAAGAAACAAAAAAGATGAAATAAGGAGGAGATGGGAAAAAAATGAGAGAGAGAGTAAAAAAATGTATGAGGTCTCCTTGCAATACTTTATTATATATGTAGCGTTTACCCCTCCCTTATTACATCATAACACCTCAACAAATGACATATTTACAAATAAATCCAAAGGGACTTTATTATAGAAAAGACCCTATGATATTAATATTCCAATAGCCCACAAGGTGGAGTCTGTGAGATGCGGAATGGCCATGAGGTGGGGCCCACTGTGGGACCGTGTGATTTGGGGACCTGTGCAATGCGAGGGTTGCCCACGGGGAGGTCTCGCCTAGGTTTGCCTAGGAGAAACCGGTCCTTCCCCATTAGCTCTATAGCTTTTGGTGCACTGGTCGAGTGTCTGCTATCAATGGTGGATTTGGGGAAAACAAAGATGGATTTTTTACAGATGGAAAGGATGGGTATGATTACAGCAATCAGTGGGTTTGTGGATAATAAACAGAGATTGGCAGTCAGATCCAGAAGTTTCAGGGATCGGATCTGGTAATGATGATGGTTTGGATGACAATCAGTGGGTTGCAATGTTCTAGAGGTGGGTTGTGCGTCTGAAGGAGATGATGTTAATGGTGGTGGGTTGCAGGTGTTGTTGGAGGTAATGGTGGTTGTAGACGGTGGATGCGGCCAAAGATGGGCTGCTGAAGAAGATGGCGCGGCTATTACAAAGATGCGTTTGAGTTCGGGATGGGTGGTTGGGGTGGTGGACTTCAGTGGTAATTGGCTGCAAACGACAACGACAAGAACAACAGTGGACGATGATGGGCTCAAGAACGAAAAGAAGTTGATGGGTTCAGTTCGGTATTGGTGGAGATGGAGAGCCGACAAAAACAATGGAGATGGGCGGATCAACGACAAGATCTGATGAGAAGGAAATGTCCAGATGCATTGACAAGTTCGGGTGTAGAGATTTTTGGTGGGCTGGAGCAGATCTGGTTTTCAGTTGTTTGCAGGATGAGATTGGATTTTGCAGAGATGGTGTGGAGACTCCAACTGAGTTAGGCAGCCGGTTGGTGTCGCTGGCTTAGTCAGGTAGCTGGGTGGGTTGTCGATTCGATCAGCAATGAGGCGGGTAACGGGGTGTGTCACCGATCAAATTGAGCAGCTCTTGGTGCTGTTGCTGGCGGGGTTGACAATCGATCAGATGGTGGCTGACGACCGATCTGACCATGATGAACAAACAATTTGGGAGGAGAGAGTGCAAGACGGACGATCAGGATTCAATGCCACATGGCTTGGATACCATGTTAAACATGAGAGACTACATTGCAGAAACTGTATTTTGTCCTTTATTCATTGAGATGGAACTATGTATATACACAGATGAGGATCTGTATGCATATCTTTAGGATATTCCAAGATATCATTTATTCTAGTCTAACATTATGTTAGTCTCATCAAGATTATATCTATCTACTCTTAAGACTATCCAAACAACAAAAGGTCCAAACAATGGGAAATCCTATGCCGCCCACCCCCCCCCCCGGACGGAAAAAAAAATGTGCATGAGTGAGTGCATGCATGTGAATAGGCTCATAGTTGATGTTATTGAGTTGGAATTCTTTCCTGAATCTAGATCTACCAGGTTTTGAAATTTAGTTATGGTTAGAATTTAGAGGGAACAATTCCAATTTGGGCTACAAGCTGGTTGGCTGGTCCTACAAATATTTTAACACAATTCCACTTATGAGTTATAACTAACCCTTTACCTTTTTTCTTGTTTCCTTTTTGAAAATATTCTGGGAATTTGGAGTTTAGAGGAGATGAATTATATGGTCCTGTTCATCAGCAAACATATAAGTTTCCACGATTCTGCTTAAGTGAGGCCCCTGGATCAGTGATCAAAGCTGTCCTTATACCTAGCCCAACCATAGATGAGGGATGCCCTTGGAATCTTCCAGATAGGAATATCCTACCCCTTACATAGGGTGGCCTGAAAACACAAAATAGATGGTTAGGGAATAAGTACAATAGTTGTCCACATTCAACAAAAAAGGCCAAATATAGAAAAGTTGGGATATTCCAATCTGGAAGATTTCTGGGACATCCCCCATCCAAAGTTAGGCACATCAGATCCGCAGTTTGGATCATCAAACAATGGGCCCTGCATGTAGGGATACTTGGCATCAGCAAACTATTAAGTTTGTTTATGACCAGGACCTATAATTCCTCCTGAGATGATCAGCCCTTATCCTTGCCATAGACCACGCATGTACGGATGCACAGGGTAGCATAGTGTTGAAGCAACCTTCTTGTGTGCAGCATACTTGTACAATATGAGTAAAAATTCTGATGACATCCTTCTCTTTTTCTCCTGTTCTTTGCATCCTTTCATCTAATTGCCAATTCTCAAAAAAAGGAAATATTGAGTAAACAACATTCACTATTCGTACTTCAATCTTTTCTCATGCAACTTATTTATTTGACTCAATTTTCTCTGGTTCAGTTCTTAGTTGCAGGATCCTTCTAACTAGGTGCTGCACCCACTTATAATTGCGCTTCGGACTCTTTTAACTCCTGCTTCCACTTCCTACCTATCTAATCTTGTTTAAATTTTGAAATAAACGTTTCTTAATCCCACACCCAAATCTGTTGCCTCTTTGCTTCATGCTTTGTGCAACTAAAGTCATGAGAGCTTTATGGACTTCCAAGAAAAAAATTCTGTTTATGTGTCTTTTCATGTAAGGGCATTTCAGTCATTTATGTTCTGCTTGTTTGTTGTGTTGCTACCTACTATATGTTCTCTTGTGGAACCCATGTACACATAAGTAACTTTATTCCTCTACAGGCTCTTATGTACCCTCTTCTGGTGGCATGCAAATCAATAAGCTCACTGCGCAAACAAGCTGCTCAGGAAGTGGTTGATAAAGTAAGGCAGCACAGTGGTGTACTCGTCGATCAGGTGAAATGTTAATAAATCTGGGAATTTCTCTGCACTTTATGCATATTAGATTTTGAGACATAACTATTGTTTGATATTTATACAGGCACAGCTTGTATCGAAGGAGTTGATCAGGGTTGCCATTCTCTGGCATGAGATGTGGCATGAGGCATTGGAAGAGGCTAGCCGGTTGTACTTTGGGGAGCATAACATTGAGGGTATGCTAAATGTATTGGAGCCATTACATGCAATGCTTGAGGAGGGAGGGGAGAGAACCATAAAAGAGACAGCCTTCATTCAGGTGGTTGCTTTATCACTTGTAGAAACTATATGTTCCTAGGTTGCAACTTCAAAATTTTCGCTGTTACTTTCTTTTGTATTGAGGAATTGACATATTAGAACCCCTATTGATGTTGTATATGTATTACTCTCTTGCACATAGATTTATCGATACAGAATATGAAAGCTAGCTTACATATTCTGAAAAATTTGCACTATTGTTTTAGATCTCTTGCATTATGTTTCTAGAAAGTAAGAAAGAAATGTATTTGCATGGGAATAATCACTTGAATTCTTAATATCTGTTTTGGATACAACAAATTCAAAATTCTAAAGTTAATATCTAGGCCTACTTTGGACCTTGTCTGATTCATCAACCTTTGTATATCAAAGCATGCCTAACAAGGTTTTCCTTACTATTCCTTTTAACATTTAATGGATCCCCTTGTTCTGTGTCATTTTTCCTATAACTGTTGGACCTTCATATGATTTTCTTTTGAAAGCAGGCATATGGCCGGGAGTTACTGGAGGCTCATGAATGCTGCTTGAAGTACAAGAGAACCGGGAAAGATGCAGAACTCACTCAGGTATTAGAAAATCGTTTACTTATTTCAAATGGATGAAGGGAATTCTTTGTCCCTGTACTTCATAATGTATTGCTTTTTAGTTCGTTGAGAAGTATACGTGTTGTTTGTTCTTCTTACTAGTGATTCAAATCTCTTTTCAGGCTTGGGATCTGTACTATCATGTTTTCAGACGCATAGATAAGCAGCTTCCCAGTCTTACTACCCTAGATTTGCAGGCAAGAATTATGTAATCAGTTTTCCAGTGAATTGATTTTTCCCGTACCTGTTTTGATGCACAGTGGTAGTTTTCTTATTCTTCGTGAATGCAGTCTGTTTCCCCAGAGTTGCTCAATTGTCGCGATTTGGAGCTTGCAGTGCCAGGAATGTACCGTGCAGGTTAATGGGTTTGACTTCCCTTAAACCCAGTTTTTCTTTTCCTCGTCTTTCTATTGCATTCAAATTCACACCAATCTTTGGATTCAGGATCAACTCCAGTGACGATAAGTACATTTGCACCACAACTTGTTGTCATAACATCTAAACAGCGGCCTCGAAAATTGACAATTCATGGAAGCGATGGAGAAGATTATGCTTTCTTGCTGAAGGGTCATGAGGATTTGCGACAAGATGAGCGTGTCATGCAGGTCTGATTCCCTTTCTAAAAGAAGCCACTTATGAATCTCGTCAGTGCAGTCATAATATAATAAATTGAATTTAGTTTCTTAGATCTCCTTTGCTTTTTTTACAGTCTCTTTTAGTAGTTTACAGGTAGATATTTTGTCGGAGCTAACCTTCTTCTTCTTTTCTAGCTTTTTGGTCTGGTGAATACTCTTCTTGAGAACTCCAGAAAAACTGCTGAAAAGGATCTTTCTATTCAACGTTATGCTGTTATTCCCTTGTCCCCAAACAGTGGATTGATAGAATGGGTTCCTTACTGTGATACACTGCACCATCTAATTCGGGAATACAGAGATGCCAGAAAGGTGCGTCAAGTATTATCATTCATATCAAGGACTACAAATCATTCGCTAGCGCGGCAACCCTCTGCTTATTGTTATATTTCATCGTGGTTTTCAGATCTTCTTAAATCAAGAGCATAGATTGATGCTGGCTTTTGCCCCTGATTATGACCACCTACCACTCATTGCTAAAGTGGAAGTGTTTGAGCATGCACTGCTAAATACTGAAGGAAATGATTTAGCTAGGGTATATTCTTACTCATAACTTAGATATGTCTTTCATAACCAATTTTGTTTTGTCGTGCTAATTTAGAACTTCTACAAGCATTCACAGAATATGTGTGGGGAATTTTTACATTCATGATTCTGATTCTTGATTGGCAGGTACTCTGGTTAAAAAGCAGAACTTCAGAGGTTTGGCTAGACCGTCGAACAAACTATACAAGAAGCCTGGCTGTGATGAGTATGGTATGTCCCTCACCTGTATATGTGGTCCTCGGACCTCTTCCTTCTCGGAATTTCCTTCATGCCATGTTGGTAATGCTCATAAAGAAACTTCCACTTGCTCCAGGTAGGTTACCTTCTTGGGTTAGGTGATCGGCATCCTAGTAATCTTATGCTGCACCGTTACAGGTATTGTCATATCTGTTTGTCCTTCTCTAGAAAGTCCAACGTGTTACAAGTTTTATTTTTGAGATTTCGTAAAGCAAAATGCCAATTATATTGTTTCGCAGTGGAAAAATCTTGCATATAGATTTTGGAGATTGCTTCGAGGCTTCAATGAACAGGGAAAAGTTTCCTGAAAAAGTACTCTTCATCTGCCAAATAATGTTTTGTACATTTTCTTCCCCTTTTCACATGTGATTTGGTTGGAATTTCTTCGGTTGTCGAGTTCTCTAATCTTAATATTCACAAAACAGGTTCCCTTTCGCTTGACTAGAATGCTTGTGAAGGCTATGGAGGTTAGCGGCATTGAGGGGAACTTCAGGTCAACCTGTGAAAATGTGATGCTAGTTCTCCGAACAAATAGGCATAGTGTCATGGCCATGATGGAGGTACAGGAAACTAGATTTCTTTGTTTCCTTTGCATATATTGCTGGATCTTTAAACTATGTAACTTAGATGTTGATAGGAGTTTTGGTGTCCGAAACGCACAAGCTGTTGAACATGGAAACCATTTCATACCCAACACTGAAACTTCCAAGCAGTGATGTAGCATGTTGAAAGGTGTATTTTAAATAAATATTAATTTATAAAACATATCGAGGTAAATGGGAACAGAACAGAATGATGTAAATAAATTACTTAATAATACAAAAAAGGTTAAATTAAGGTTCTGTTCTGACAGCTCGCAAATATGATGCATGTCTTCATGGCTACTTATCGGAAAATGAAATAGTCCTAGTTAAGCTAGTCTTTAAGACGTTTTGAGGTGCCAACTCATGCTCTCACCTGTTTTCAGGCCTTCGTACATGACCCTCTTATAAATTGGAGACTATTCAATTTTAATGAGGTCCCTCAAGTGGCAAATTTTGCGAATACCCATGCTCAGGCAGTTGTGAATAGTGATGAGTCTGCACCCACTAAGGAGCTTACTCAACCTTTACGGGGTGCTCGAGAAAGGGAACTTCTTCAGGTAATTTTCAATGAATGCTGTTGACATTGATAATATTGCTTAATTTGTGGTTTTGTGTGTTTCATGCTTTTATTTCAATTGGGTGTCTGTAGGCTGTCAATCAACTTGGTGATGCAAATGAGGTTTTAAATGATCGTGCGGTTGTTGTGATGGCTCGGATGAGCAACAAACTTACAGGACGCGACTTTTCTCCTGGATCTTCAATGTCTAGCATTGCCAGCTCTATTCAACACACGGTAGACCACAGTACCTTGATTTCTGGGGATACGCGTGAAGTTGACCATGGTTTATCTGTTAAACTACAAGTTCAAAAGTTGATTATACAAGCAACATCGCATGAAAATTTGTGTCAAAACTACGTGGGGTATGTATCTGTCAACTTTCTCCCTTATTGCAAATTGTGATCATCCAAGTTCAGTACACAATATCGATTCTCTGTGATGCTTTGATCATATTAGCAGTTCTTATCATAGTTCTTTTTGGGAAAAGGGTTATTGTTTTGAGAAATTCATGAAGTGGAAGAAAAACTTAATTAAACAAACATAAGGGAAATGGTTGATAATGAAGGATGGTCAAGGAACCTATAGAGACTAAGGATATTTTAACTTATTCCAGAGGCATCCCATTTTCTCCTGTTAAGATCTTGTAAACCAAAAATCAGCATCTGAAAGTGCCAAAAGGATCTGGTTTGATTCTGAAATTCTGATGATATATATATATATATATATATAAACATGATTCAAAGGAAGAAGATTTCTAACTGGTTCAGCCTCCCAATGGAATTCTTATGCAGGATGCATGCATGCAGCTAAATAATTAAGCGAGATCAATCAGCAACTTAATCTAAATAATCAAAATTCACAAACTACGCTAAATCATCAAATATATCAAGAATCAAGCATATAACTATGAGAAGTTCAGGCCGCATGTATCAAACTACGCAATGTATGACCGCTAAATACTAAAAGATGGGATCTTATGGATGTAGGAACATCCAATTAGCATAGGAATTACTTTAATTTCACAAAGTGAAAGCTAATACTACCTAGGTTTGCTCAATTAGGGTTTAGGCCAACCTAGGGTTCATGAGATTTGGGGAAAAGTGAAATTAAGGCTTAGGTTGCTTAATTGGTAAAGGGATTTGAGGCTTCGGGTCTTAATAGAATGGAATTGGGGATTTGTATGGTTGGATGTTTGGAATTTTGGGCCAATTAGGGAAATTAGGAATCTAGGGTTTATGTGATTTAGGGAAACTTGGATATTTGGGGATCTAGGGTTTAGGATGGATTAAGGTATGAGATTCAAGGGGGGTTTTGATGTGGAAGCAAGAAGGAATCAAAGGGACGAAGGGTGGGACGTATGGCTAGCTATAGGGGTTCACACGTGTGGCTGTACGGTCACACATTTTGGTTATTTTGGCTAAGGCTTGGGGTCTCAAGGGTTGGCTTTTGTACGGGAGGATGTAGAGAGGAAGAAAGGAAGGGATTTTGGTGGGTTTTGGAAAAAGGGGAAGAAGAAAAGGTGAAAACTTGAAAGAAATGCCTCTTTGATGGAGAAAAAGGAAGAATGCAGAAGATAAGTGGAAGCCTCGCTCCTCTGTCGAATAGGAATGGCGTCTCACCAATCCTAATCTCCAAATCACATGAAAAAAGAAGAGAAACTTTGAAGTTTTGGAGAAGCAAATAGCATGGAGAGAGCTTCACCCCCCGCCCCCTCCCCTCTTTTATAGTCTCAGAAATTCGTTTTTACAAAAAAACGCTCTCAGGAAAGATTTCTTTAAAAAAAAAAATCCTAATATTTAAAGCATGTCCTTTAATGCATAAAACAAAATCAAATCGCAAAATAAACTAAATCCTAATAAAGTAAAAATAACAACTAAGAAATTTAAGTTTTAAGGTGTCCACAATCAAGGCGGGCGACAATCAAAAGTGGGTAAACGGCCCGATACACGCAATCTAGCAGTTCGATCAACGCGTGCACTCGATCCAACGGTCTGGAACTCCACAATACGCAGCCCATGTGCATCTTCCCAGCGTGGCGTCTTCAAACATGCACAAACCATGCATGTGAGGTCTTCTACGATGGCTTCTGGACCCCGCGGGCCCCATGTAACACTCGTCTAGCCACAAAGAAGGCTTCGTTGCTATCCTCCTCTGGTACACTCTGAACGGTTGGATGTCCTCATCAAATTCCATATATCCTTTTGAGAAAAGATAAATTTTCAATGCGATTGGTCTTTAGTCCATTGAACTGAAATTTGAAATTTAAATGAATGCCTTAACTCCAATTGTCACTTCCATTGTCATCTTACAGGGTTCCACCACTTACTGCGGACCTGGGTTATTGATTACAACTTCATCTCTAATCTCTTCCTTGTTCTAGTTGGGAATTTTTTTCTTAACTATGGTATGAAGTTGATTCACAGGGAGAAATAATAATCTGAACTCTTGTAAACTTGTCCTTCAATTTAAAACTTTTTTTTTTTTTAACAATGATGAGATTTCATTAAAAAATGCCGAAGCCAAGATGTATAAATATTAAAAAATACAGCCGCAACAAGAAAAACGCCCCTCAAAGGAAATGAAGAGGAAACTGGGAAATCTATGCTTCTGCCCACTCCTTCACATTAAGAATTATCATTCTGAAGACTTGTAATGCTCTTCTCATTTTGTTTCTGAAGCATTGCTCATTTCTTTCCCATCATAAAACTTATAGAACCGCTAACAAACTTAATCTCCACATCCTTTTCCCTGATTTTCCAATCCCCTCGCCGTGGCAAAGGATGAGAAATTTCTCTATCGTATTTGGAAACACCCATAGAACCCTAAAAAGCTAAAGAAAATGATCCCAGACCTCCATAGCAAATATGCAGTGAATAAACAGGTGATCCACAAATTCCACATCTTTAAAACACATCAGGTAAACATTTGGGAGGATCATCTTCCTCTTACACAAATTGTCTATCGTTAGCACTTTATTCCTCCCTACTAGCCATCCCAAAGTCTCCACCTTCAAAGGAGCATCATAATGCCAAAGAAAGGTTGTTGAAGATACCCCATAGTTTTCATCACTTGCACTAAAAAACCAATAGAAGGACCTAACTGAAAATGAACCTGACTTAGCCTTTAACCACCTTATGGAATCTACCTCTGTTAACATTGGAGAAAACTTTGCTAACATCTCAAACAATTGAAATAACTCTTCAAACTCCTCATCCATTAGATTTCTTCTAAGGATAGGGACCCATATAACCTCATCACCCCTTACCGAGTAACAATTGCTCACCGTCCCTAGCTAACCCTGCTGATGATGGAAACCTATCACCCAGCTTCATATCTCCCATTCACGTATCATCCCATAATCTGATTCTCTTACCATCCCCTAAATGAAAACCTATTCCCTCCCACACTCTCTTTTAGGGACGCTACAAATTTCCACAAGTAAGAAGATTGATACAAAGATGATACCTTAGTCCACCCCTTTTCCTCTATCCTGTATTTTCTCGATATGACCTCCCTCCATCTAGCCTCTCCTTCCGACCCAAACATCCAAACCCATTTCCCTAACAGTGAGAGATTCATATCTTCTAACTTTAAAATTTCTACTCCTCGAACCATTGGTTTACAAACTTCATCCCATTTCATAAGATGGAACTTTTGTTTCTCTCCTGACCCTTTCCACAAAAAAATCATTCTTAGTCTCTCCAAATCATTTATAATAGATTTTGGACATTTAAAAGGGACATAAAATAGACCGGGAGATTAGACATGGGTGCTTTTATCATAACCATCCTCCCACCCAATGATAAGTACATAGACTTCCACTTCAACATCTTGCTTTCATATCTTTATATAACTTTGTCCACGTGTGCTTTGCCAATCTCCCTATACATAACGGTAAACCCAAGTATGTTGTCGGAAAAAAAAAAAAAAAAGCTTCCCTACAACTGGGTACCATCGCAAAGTCCCAAACTTTTTCTTTTGATATGCCTACCCCTAAAATCTCACTTTTGGATTATTGACCTTCAAACTGGATACCACCGCAAAACTAAACTATAATTGATCGAAGATTTTCCACAAAGAAATTATATGCCTTACACAATAAAAGGGTATCGTTCGCATACTGAATGTGAGAGCTCTGAAAATTCGTCCCCAAAGCCTTTGACCAAACGACTATATTTTATTAAGAGCCTCCATTATTGTGACGAAAAGAAAAGGGGATAAAGGATCGCCTTGATGAAACCTACGGGAAGCAGCGAAGAAACCCTTCAGCGAGCCATTCACCAAAATGGAAAATTTTGCCAATCTCACACAAGACTAAATCCAAGAGCTCCAATTTGGTCCACATCCCAGCCTGCCCAACATATAGTCTAGAAACGCCCAGTTCACATAATCATATGCTGTTTCAACATCAAGATTACACACCATGCCTTCCTCCCCTTTTCTATAACAAGAGTCAACATATTCGTTGGCTAGAAGAGAGCAGACAACAATCTATCTTCCATCCACAAAGGCCCCTTGAGACTCTGAAACAACACTTCCAACACCTTCCTGAATCTTGATGCCAACACCTTTGCTAATATCTTGTATCCCAAGCAGACTAATAGGATGGAAGTCTTTCAAACATTTATTTCCTTCCTTTTGGGGGATCATCACTATAAATGTGGCCCCTAATTGCATCGCGATTATGCCTTTCTAAAAAAAATCTTGCATGTAGCCAATCAGATCTCCCTTCACACACTTCCAGAATTTCTAATAAAATATTATTGGAAAACCATCTAGCCCTGGTGCTTTATCACTGCCCAATTCTGCCACTACTTTCTTACTTTCATCTTCAGAAAAAGCTTATTCTAACGAATCCGCCTCTTCTACCATGAATGATTCAAATTGCAAATTATCGAGAGATGGTGTAAGTCCCCTATCCTTAGACAAAAGGTCTTTATAGAATTGGACTATGGTTTCAGCAGATCTTTGACTTTCCCTCAATCCTTTAACCATCCACCACTAACGAAGAGATCTTGTTTGCTCACGCTCTAGCACTGGCCATCACATGAAAGAACTTGTTGTTTTTAACCTCCGCTTTCAACAAGGTTGCCCTTAACCTTTGTCGTCATTTAATCTCTTCCTCCCTTAGCCTAGTGTTGTATTTTTCTCTGTAGGCTTCCCTCCAAGCCTTTTCCTCATCTGATAGCTCTTCCTCTTCTTTGGAATCTAGCCTTTGAATCTCTAGAAGGATATTGGTCTTTTGCTATTGAATACCTCTTTTTTCCATTCCCCTATCTTTTGTTTCAACAACTTTAATTTTTGGAAGAGTGTAACACCAGCACCCCCTTGAACTGTAAAGGACGACCACCACTCAACAATCTTTGTCCCAAAACCTTCGATCTCTAACCGTGCTAGCTCAAACCAGAAAGGTCGTGGTCCTCAGTCCTCATCCACCTCCAAAAGAACCAGACAATGATCCATAAAAGGTCTAGGTAGCCCACATTGACTAATCAACGGATATTTCTCCACCCATTCCAGGGATATTAGGAATCTGTCTAGCCTACATTTAATTGGCGTCGTTTGCCCATTTGACAATGTGTACTTAGTACCTCCTAATGGAAGGTCAATCATCTCATTTTTGAAAATCCATTCAGAAAAGTTTTTCATGCTTCTGGAGATCCAACCCCCATTTGACTTCTGATGAACAACTCTACCTACATTGAAATCTCCTACCACACACCGTGGCACATCCCACCTTCTGCAACATGAATCCAATTCAGCCTAGAATTCGTCGCGATGTTTCGGTTTGCACAACCCATAAACTGAAGAGAAGCACCATATGAAACCGGATCCCCTTTCCTTAAGTATCACTGACACCAAGTAAGCTCCTATCCAACTATCCTCTTTACTTCAGATCGCTGAATTCCAAATCAGCAGAATACCTCCAGCCACCAATTGCATCCACTGCTAACCATTGATTTTCCTTACCCCACCAAATTGAGTTTATCAGCCGCTGGTCTATTTTCGACTACCTAGTTTCTTGAATCGCTGTCAACTGAATTTTGTATCTTTTGCACATATCTTTTAGCTGCCCTCTTTTTTGTGCACACCCCAATCCCCTAACATTTCAAATCATAATCTTCATTTACAGGTTCATTGCCCAACCCCGACACCCCACTTCTGAACACACTGTTCTGTTCTCTACAATCCTGCCACCCTCGTCCAGTCGCACTATTCCTCTGGTACAATTTTGAACTTGCTTTGGGATAATCAGTCTGCCCCTTTCTTCAACCCACTCGAAATAGGACTCGTAGTCTTCTGGTTGGTCCCCAACAGTCACCCCCATTAAACACGCAACCTCCATCGTTACCAACTTTATCCTCTTCATACCTCGGGCTATTGTAATCCTTCTAGTATGCAGCTGCACTACTTTTGTCTTCGATGAATTAACCTGTAACATACTCGTATCCTCGACCTCCCTATTTTCCGATTGTTGCATGATAGCCAAAGGGATGACCGTTGCTGGATCATGGAGCACACCAAAACCAAAATCATCCTGACCAAACTGACTCTGGAAAGCTTCACCCTCGCTGCGTGGGGTCCCTCCATGCTTTGAGTTGTGGGAGTTGTGGATCACCATTTGTCCTGAAGAAAGACTTTTCTGAAACGATGTAACCGTAGTAGAAGGGCTTTCGAAAACATATGTTCAAACACTGAAGCTTTCCCCAGTATTTTTTGTAGCACATATTATTGCCTTGTCCCCTACTATCGGCCATTTTCTGAAAATCAATGACTTGTTCGTTATCAATATGCTCTCCTGGTGAAGATCATTTTCAAACTCGCTGTGAGGAGGGACGAGTTGCTGACTTGTCTGAGATAGCCGTGTTAAAGAGCTTGTTACATGAATTTCTGTCGGACTTTGCGACCGGTTTGAGCCTTTAAGAGGTGTGAAAAAGTCGCACGTGCCTTGACTTATGCACTCGACCTCACGTGCAGAAGAGGAGCTGATAGTTACATGTGTTGTATTTTTCGCACAGGGCCGAGTATTAATTTGTGTACCCGGGCTACTTGAAACCATTGAAAGAAAACTATCATTCCCTACCTGTCCACGTGTCACAATTGTATTCATTGGAGCAACGACTTTTTCAAACCCCTCATTGATGCCCTGAACATGCTTCTGCATTTCGTCCGCATTTTTGCACTGCATCACGTTAGACAAAGAAAAATCTTCCTCATCTTTTCGCAACTCACTGAGGTTGCGACACACATCCTCACCTTTTCGAAACTCAGTAAGGTCGCAGCACCCGTCCCCTCCCAGTTTTGGTGTTCTGCAAGAGCTTGGAGAAGATAACTCCTCCTTCACGATTTCAAACATCCGCCAGGCCAGAACCATTTCTCTCTTCACCCTCGCACCTACCTTGCTCTTCCTGCTCTTGGATCATTGCCACCGAAAACTTTGCAGAACCAACCTTTAAGCCAATCAATTTCGGATATTGGATTAGTTTCTTCTTTCTGATTCAAATCCTTGCAAAACAAAGTTCGTCGCTCCTGTCTGTGCGATTGTTGATGGCCACCACCGAACCAATGCAAGCTCCGAGCTCTTTGAAAATGTTATCCATCCAGAATTCGAGAGGAATATACCATATTGGATACCATTGTTCCTCCCATCCGAAGATCGACCAGTTGTCCCATTTTTTTTTTATTTTAGTGATTATTTCTCTTTTGCTTGAGTTGTAAACAGAGAAGACTATTTGAGCATGCTCGTGCCATCCCAGTGATACCAACATTGTATTTTCCTGCAGCATTTTGACAATTAGATCCTCTTCCTCTCTCTCTCCACATTTGCCTATTAACCATTGGATGAGATTCATCTCTCCTATTCTGGGTTTTACGACAGCCGCGAAGCAGTGCTTGAAGTTCTTCAGGGAATCGGCAAGAACAGTAGGGTGAATTGACACCTCCGGTCCTTCCTCTGAAACTGTCCTCCAATCGAAACCCATCCGTTTTCCAGACTTTCCGAATTTAGTATTATCCCTCCTGCATTTAGTCCTTGCTCTGTTTTGTTCACCACCGTGTCTTTGAAGGATCTCCCTGCAACTGCTTCTGTAGCTATCTTCGAAGGACCCGAGCTTTCTAGAGCAACTGATCTTTGTTCATTCTTTGTTTTTCCTTTCGAGAAATTTCGCCCGTTTTCCCCCTCCTGTTTCTACTCTGTTATTTCTCTCTGGCCCATATATTGCCTTCTGGACTCTCAATTTGTTCCCCCGAAACTCTCACCATTAAGTTCCTGAACTGCTTTTGCCAGTTCTTCTGAACTCATTCGAACGAAAGCAAATCCTTTGCTCTCATTTGAGTTTTTTTGCTGCAGAACTACGACTTCCATTACTATTCCTGCGCAAGCGAATACACTCTCAAGTGAGAGCAAAGAAAAGGATTTTAACCCAACCCAGATTTGATTGGTAAGTTTGGAAGGTGAGAAGGACTCTAGCTTGTGTTAGGATCTTTCCGCTCATTCAGCCTCTCGACACATTTCATTTAACACAAAATAAAAATGTACTTGCAATCTTTCATTTAGGGAATTTTGACATCACAAGACTTGGAGATCATATAAGTACACTGCAATCAATGGTTCTACAGATGTGGCCCACTTAATTAGTGGATTGTTATACATTAGAAAGTACAGTAGGATTTCCCGAGACATAATTCCCTTTTACCATGAAAGAGAACTGCAGTCAGTAGTATGTGTAGGATTGAAAATAACATTAATTATAAATGAGCTATTTGTCTGTGCAAATGCTTCCAATCGACCAAAGGTGCTGATTCTCTGCATTGAAAGTTTTGTTCTTAGTGCTAGTTGTTTCACTCTTATGCTCTGTTGCCAAATCTTCTCTTGACATCATTTCGGAGGAATGATAAGCCATACAAACGTATTCAGTCGTTGTGCACATGGGGCACACAGATTGATTGAACTGTCCTGGCCTCCAATTAATGGATGTTTGTTGAGTTCCAACTGTGGACTAAATCTGATCTGACTGCCAATCAACCTACTAGGATTGTCTGATCAGTGCAATTTCCTGGTTGGGACTCGTCCACAGAGGGTCATGGTTTGAATGGTTTGGATTGTGGCACATGTATGCCATGTGTGCAACTGTTCCATGCATATGGATCATCAAACTGGCAGGAGTATCAATTTGGTTGTCAGGTGTTTTTTGACATGACTACTCGAGCTGTTTTGTTGTTTTAACCTTGAGCACTCATGTGGCATGATTGCAGGTGGTGTCCTTTCTGGTGAGCAGCAGAGAAATGGTGCCGTATTTTGTACATAGCTTGTACATATATTAGTAGGACTTGTGATGCAGCCATCTTGAATTAAGACCTTACTTTTGTTGTAATTTTTCTAGTGTTTAGGAGAGGCTGTAATATGTAAGAATATTTCTACATTATATATATATATGGTATCAAGGAAATGGGCTGTCCACGCACTTCAGGGAAAGAGGATATGATATAAGGTCCAGTTTGGATGTAACAGTGGCATCCACTGATGGTTGAGTGGGCCCCACTGGATGAGCCATGGCCTAACTGTACTAGTGGTGAGCCACATTGCTAAGATCATCTGGGGTGAAAACCTGGATGTTCCATTCATCAGGCTGTCTACACCATAGAAATCAATGGAAAGCCAATGGTTCGACTCAAATGTATAGGTGTGGCCCACATAATTAGTGGTGGCCTGATTTTTGCAGCATGTTATCATTAAGGTTCAGCACACCATTTGATGCTCTTAAGCAAGTGACATGTTGGGGGGTAAGAAAGCCTTGTTCTGTAAAATTTCTAGTCTTTAACTTTCTGTGTTGATGTTTCTCTGCTATTAATTCGTATGTGAATTGTCCTAGTAGCTCATACCGAAAAAGAAGCAGCCCCCTTCTTCAAACTGATATACTTCGAAACTGTTGATAGCTGATGGTCCGTGCACCAGAATCTCACCTCGTCAATCGTTGGCCAGAAAATAGACAGTTGAGGTAGGAAGGGATGCGGATTCCCTGCCAGTAGCGACATGGCTATTGGATGGTGCTTTGGGCCTCAACATGATGTATGTGTTTTAAAAATGAGGCAGATCCAAATCTCAGGCGGACCACACCACAGGAAAACAGTGGGTGATCAAAGGCCCACCATATAAAATTTTAAAAAAAAAATAATCCTGGGGCCCACTGTAATGTTTATTTGCCATTCAACATATCGGTGAGGTCACACAGACCTGGATGAAGGGAAAACACAAATGTCTGCTTGATCCAAAACCTTTGTGGGCCTGAGAAGTTTTTAACGGTGGGTGTTCAAGCGCCTATGTCTCCTGTGGTGTGGTCCACCTGATATTTGGATCTGCCTCATTTTTGGGATCATGCCCTAAAATGAGCTCCCAAAATGCACAGATAGTGTGGATAAAACGCATGATGGGACCCCAGTAACGACTTGCTACTGGCAGGGTCAGTATGCCGCCGGCGTTCAGGAAGAGAGGAGCGGTAGAAGGGCCAAAGATTCAGGTTTAGCATTTTAAAATCTAGAGTTTGGGTACATGGGGCATCCATAATGGGTCCACCACCTCAACGAGCATTGTATGATGAGAAGCACCAGAGCCATTAGTGTGGCGGGAGACTATTAGCAATCCATGTGCCAAGCTGGCAGAGGTGTGAAATCTGAGCCACTCATCAGATGAGTCCTAGGATGGACTCGTCTATAGGACCTACCATGGATGGACCATCTTTCTAAAACCACACCTACCTGATTATCCTGTCTAGCTTCTTCGATTTATTGTCAGCTGTCAGCCAAATTTGTAATCCACCGTAGTTATGAAGGTCAGTAATCAAAGGGCTGGGACCGTCGGAGGTAACTGTTTGTTTAAGTTCTGGCCATTCATGAATATCTGTCAGATGGAAGGTCCCAATTGATACATTACCCTGCAGGTGTACTGAGGGGAGATGGCTCCACCATGCATAATAGGGTTAAAGGTGCAGCGGAGAGAGGAAGGGAGAGATCAGGGAGAGATTGGCTGGGAAAGGTGCAAAGGAGATAGTAAGGAAGAGATTGGAAGGGAAAGGTTCAGGTAGTGCAGGCTACACACAAAAAGAGAGGAAACTGCTGGGGGTTTCTAGGACCTATTTCTGTGGTTCGAACCACTTGGGTCTTAGAAATGCTGTGGTGTCAGGCTCACATCTTACATGATTTGCTGCAATTAATGAATAGAATTTATTTCACAGGGACATGGTGGCTCTACATAGTTCTTTGAGTCTTAAGGAGTTGTGCCGTTAGGCTACATTATAGCCAAGAGAAAAGTGTGTGGGCTACTCTAATGAAAAGATAAATGATTGAAACACTTGAAGGACTAGGTGCATTGAACACTTTTGTTTTAAAATATCTCGATGATAGTGACAGGGGTAAAAATGTCCATGAATGCTCACATTATCTACAGTATAGATAAAGATGAGGTGTGGGAAAACTGGTAGAGTTTGATGGATTATATGCATGCACTTAGAAGCGATTTAGAAATTGTATATGAGGCATATATACAATTAATTCAAGTCAAATGGTTCAAATTATTGGGCAGTTCAGATGCATCAGTAAAAAATCAAGCTTATTTTATTGTCTGACTATCAGATTGGTGGATGTTCATTGCATGGTTGAAAATGAAAAAATATCCAATTATTCTAGTTCAACAAACAAGTGTCCACATATCAGAGGCCAGGATTCTTTAACTAGGTGATCTTAACAACGATGGGATCAACTGTTTAACTGGTTTAACTAATGTAATATATATTAGCTGTATAATTTCATAGTGCCTATGTACTAACCGTTGTAATTTGCCAAAGTATTTAACTCCCCATACTTAGGCAATGTTGGAGTGGAGAGATTGTACACTACTTCTTGGGCCTTTATTATGTACAAGTGGGCCTATTCTTTAATCGTTCTAAATTATCGATTGGTGGAGTTGTGCCTTGAAAAATCAATGTGAGCCCAATCCACAACCCATATGGACATAATTGAGATAATCTCAGTTGTAGATCATGATGACAAAGTGTCGTTGGTGGAGAGATTTTTTTCATTAATTAATGCGATGCCACCTAAACATACATGAATATAGGTTAAGTGAGGAGTGATTCCTCTACATTTATTTGAGAACTCAAGATTGGATACAATTGTTGTTGACCAAAGAGAAGTTGTGATTCATGGATCTTAGTGTCCTGTTATATCATGACCATCACAAGGTCTAAGACAAACCATCCTGATTCATGAAGTTATGAGAGGACTAAGTATGGAACATCTCTACCATCAAGGCCTGAGTTGGTGTTGGTATATCTACACTTTACCTCACATGAGAATGAGTGTGCTGCAGATATATGATCTTGTTGAACTTTTGGGCACTTTAGTTGTTGGATTGAGATCAAGTCATTAGTCGATGGGCCCATTAGCCTGAATTTTTATTAGAGTTGATGATTTATGAAAAGTTGATTAATCATTATACCTGAGGATGTGTAAGGGTCACTATCTTAATTATATGACTTTGGCTTGTTTTATGAGGCTCTATTGATTTTTGGACGGGTCAATAAATGATCTACTAGTTTTCTAAAGACGTGTTTATGACAAGATCTAATAGATAAGAGACTCGTCAAGTTGTTTTTCATTGGCCAACACTTAAAAGGTTTGAAATTGTTTTAAAAGAGTTTTCAACAATTGAAGTTTTTTTTTAATCGTTAAAACTATTTTAACCGCATTTGATGATGATTTGATGGCTCATATTTGATGGTCTAGTCTTTGATGAGTATGGAATATAAGTTTTTGATGAATGGTCATGACAATGAAAGGATCATAAGCACATGCATAAATAAGGCGGTTACATGACCCCATTCATGTGTAGGAATTGTGGGAATTTGTAGAGTAATTGAATACCATAAGTGGTACACCCTTGTAACCTAAAACCCTTCTTATAAATAAAATATCATCTTATAAGAGAGAACTCTACTAGATAAAGAGAGTTTAGACCCCCCCGAACCTCCCAATTGGGCGTGAATGAGAGAGAGAGAGAGGGAGAGAGAGGGAGATTCCATTTCTTTCTTCTCACTTCCATGGATGATAGTGTGTCTCTTAGCCCTACCCCAAGCAGACATGGGTTCTTAATCTTCCTCAATCTAGGATAGAATGGGGAAAGATCTCGTATGTTCGATGATCAGCATCAACAAATCGAAAAATCTACATCAAGCACGTGCTTTGCTTCAATGCATGATCTAGACCTGTGTCATAAGTGTAGATATTCTAAAAATATGAGATTATTAAAATGGAAGATTGTGAACGTCAGTACTGCGGATGTCTTGTGTCGTGACTTGGTTTTGTATGGGTATGGTAGACTCAGAATAGTGTGTTTGAAAGACTTAGAGTTGCTACTAGCCGATAATGAATTAGAAATTGTGATTAACAAGACCCGTAAAATCACCTTAAGTTATGGAATCATTCCCTAACTTAAGATGACTTCTAAATAAGGTTTGCAACAGATGATTCTAGGTAAGGACTTCGGTGACGGAGAATGAATGGGTTAAACACCATTCTTTGCCCATAGTTATATACAATCTTTACTTTACAGAATTTATGATTTTAAGGATTTTTAGAGTTTTGAACAACCTTATACTAACTGGCCAGCTGGTTATTGACAATGTCAGAAACCAACAACTAGACAACCACTCACCCAAGCTAACACCAAGGAGATTATGGTGTCTTACCTAAGTTGGATTAGGGGAGATAGTAGTTGAAAAAAAAATGACAAATGCAATACACTGATAAATAAAAGGATAGAATATAAAAGGAAATGTTCAAGCAGCACTTGACTTTTGATACACTAGGATTTGAGAGTCCAAAAAGGTGTAGAGCGCACAATCAACAGTTACTTAAGCTATAAGCAGGAGGGTGTATGAGAGGGAGGATATGCAAATGCAAGGACATGGATTAACGTGGACGGTCAGATGATCGCTTGTGCACGTGGAGATGTGGGATGAGGAAAAGAGAGCTAGGGCACTCCTCCTAAGAGGAGATAGTCATAGATCTTAGATCATGACCTTACTCCATCAATTTTGAACCATAGAAGTGTCTTAGATGCTTATATAGGTTGTGTTGGAAGGCTTGGATGGATACTCACTCCCTCTCTTTTAATCACTCTTTTCTCTTTATTGTCCCACTCTTCTTTACACTGACTCTTACTCTCAAGTCTTATAAGTGTCTTTTGTTGTTGTTTTTTAATACTCTCCAAGGATGAACCTCTATTTATAGAGGTTAGCCTAGTCCTTTACTAATAAATAGCAACTTGAATGGTAAACTTGTCATATGGATTGATCTAATTTGTTAGGGGACATGTGACATCATAAATTTTCTTTAATAATTGATAAAACAAGTAATTTTACCTCCTTGGGGAGGTAAAATGATTGTTCTACCCTAAGTGGAAAAAATGCGTTGACTCTCCATTTACAACTATCCGAGGAGATCTTAGGAGAAATTCTTTGAGATTTTCTCAAATTTGCAAAGACTGGGTGGTAATATTATTGTCACATTGACATAATTTTTTGCATTTTGGAACTCAGCAACCCTTGAGGTAACTCTTAGTATGTTCAAACTTATTGAAATGAGCTTGGGTGGCAATATTATTGCTGCCTATATATACTTTTGTTTATTTGATCACAACAACTTGAGACAATTCTACGATAATTTGTTGTAGGTCCCAAATTATCGAAATAGACTCGAGCCATGATTTTATTGTCTCTTGAGTGGAGTTTCACTCTAATTTTTTTTACAGGCAATTCAATGGTTCTGTAGGACCTTGGGCCTTATTGTGAATTAGGTTTTGGGTTAGATGGGTAGGTTTCATAAGAGTTCCAAGCTCTCAAGTCATCATTTGGGTTCAAGATAGGTGTTGGGTTTGCTAGGGTGGGGTGTTTATAGAGATCTTAGGATTAATTAAAACATATATTAAAAAAATATTTAAATTCCGTTGCAATTTTAATAAATCCAACAATGATATTGTTGGCCCCATTGCTACCTACCATTCACCTAAATGCCAATCAAGAAATGGTTAAGAATAAAAATATGGTAAATATTCCGCTTAACTAATAAAAGGCCACATATTTTATAGATAGTCTTTGGATTTGGAAGAGTTTTGGCACATATTCCATCTATGATAAGCCCATCATACCAAAATCTTTAATCTTACGTATACAAATTAAATGCCCAAAATCCAATATGAAATATAAACCTTAGATCATAGCATTCTTTGATACATATTAGATAGAAAATACATATATTTCCAATATTATGGAAAGTTTAGAGAGAAAAAGACAACAACTCTTAATAGCGAATACCATCATGTTCGCATTTTCCTATGCTATGGCCTACATGAGCTTTAGATCTGTCCCTTTTTTGCGCTAATGTCCTAACATGAACCGGCATAACACATATACGGTCTACATTTTACACAGTCATCATAATAAATTTTTTTAGAGCCTTTGTTGTATGATCACTCTACTGCTACATTTCACAAGCTATACATAGAGAAGTTGAGTAGACCACTCCCATTAAAGAATTAAAATGCCAAAAATATATAGTTATAGATCTAAAATATTCAAAGACTTTTTGCAAGTGAAATGTGAATGGTACTTTAGATAACAGCCATATTTTTCAAATTTTAAAATGCTTCTTATTTAATTTAAAATGTCTTTTTATGTCCATTAAATATTTAAAGTTTCTACCGCATGAAACCGATCATGGGGCAAAATGTCCAAAAGCCACATAGGTACATAAAACATAATATAGACATATATTCACTCATCAGTCATTTGACTCATAAGTGCAAATGACATGGTAACCTTCCAAAGCATAGTGACCAATCTCATATTCACAACTTCTTCACCATAAATTTTCAAATTTTGAGGTCTTATGAAATAATATTATTAGAAAAAATAAACGAAAATATTTATTGTAAATTAATAAATGAATTAAAATTTTAAGGTCTCAAGTCCAACTAGTTGCACAATGTATAGTCCACCCAGCGTATTAATTGCAACCTAGTAACTGCATGTGGCATCCAACCTTCTTAGGTTAGCCCGCCACAATGATCACATATTACAAAAATCATCCATTGACAAATAACAAAATACAAGATTGGTCCACTCGATAAGTGGATATGGCTGATTTTTATAAAAGGTGATCTTCATAGTAATGCCAACCCATTCAATGGGTTTGATGTTGCACACACATGAAAGGTTAAGTCATAAGCTGGGCGAACTGTAACTTATAGTCAATTGGTTGGACTTATTACAAATTTAGTCCACTTAATGAATGACTTGAAAGCTTATTTTTGCACAAGGTGGTCCCCATGGTGGGGTCAATTCATTGGATGAATTGGATGTAAACACATGAAAGGTAGGAAGTTATTTGCTGGGTGGACCATAACTTATAGTTATGTGGACGCTGGATCCTGGGCGAACTACGCTTTCTGTGGCTGATTTATTGTTTATGAGGTGAAAGAGGTGAGTTATGTTTGACTAGAGTCACCACTAGCCAATTAATCCGATTCCATAGTCAGCTAGACCCTGGACTCTGTATAAACGTTATGGTAAAGAATTCAAGGATTCTTCGCCCTAAAATGACTCCTTAATCTATGATATAAGATTTTAGGTAAGGGATAGCGGTTATAGAGAGGGAAGGGGTTAGACACCCACTCTGCTCATACAAACATACAATCTCTCTCTACTTCAGAGGATCAAACAAACTGTTATGGATCAGGATTGGTTCTTGTGCATTAGTGATGTAAAGTATGTGTAATGTTTTGTTAAATGCAATGCTTACGACAAGCTGCAATCTTGGCTAGATAAATCCACCATGACTCTTCCACTTGCCGAAGCGATAACCAATTAGTCCAAGTTTTTTATGGGCAAGATTCGATTAACTCAGTGAGCTATAGAGCATACATTTGAACTAATTGGGTGCACAATGCTATGTATGTGATGCTTGTATATGTGGAGTTATGTAATGTTGTGTGTGCGATGCGGTGTTGAATGCAATGCTTATGACAAGTTGTAGCCTATGTTGGGTAAATTCGCATTGACTCTCTCACTTGCCAAAGCGATAACCAAGTAGTCTAAGTTTCTGACGAGTAAAATTTGATTAACTCAGCGAGCCACAGAGTATATGTTTGAACTGATCGGGTGTAGGATGCTATGAATGGAATGCTATGGATAAGAAAAACAGGAGGTTAAGAAGGGAATAAGTGTTGCAAGATGCTTATGTAAGATGGACAAAGCTAATTGAGATTGGATGGTAAGATGAACAATAATGTCGCAAGGATTAGATCGAGAGGCTTAGATCGAGGCTTTGGTTGCTGGGTGGCTAAGGCATCAGGGTAGACCAGGTTAACTTGGGCTGGACTCACTCCTATTGCTCTTTCCTCTCCTTGGTGGAGGGATGGAATGGCTAGGCTAAGGGGTTTCTCCTTGGATGGAGAATGGAAATGGGAATGTGTGAATGATTAAGGATGAGCTCTATTGAAATGAAAAGGGAATGCACTATTTATAGCTCCCAAGTCCGATTTTTTTGTAAATCTTGATAAGTCCAGGGTTGAAAAAGGGTTTGGATGGCCTAGATTTGAGATTGCCATATGGTAAGATCTTAAAGATTAGATTAGATGGCGTGGATTGTAATTTTGGTGTGAGGAAGGGGCATCAATGAAACTCCCTGCTTTGGCAAGTGAGTTCCCATGCACGTGTGGAGGCTCCTTGTCAGGGCAAGAGAGTTGCCACATGGCTGACGGTACCCTGGTTATCACCAAAGTCACATGAAGCTCTCTGTGTTTGGTAGGTGAGCTCTCATGCATGTGTAGAGGCTCTACTCCCTTTAATGCTTAGTTGCTTGTGCTACGGATTTTAAATAGGCTTTTGGGTATATGGGCTTGGTTTATGGTTGGTTTGGGGCTTGATTTGACTAATTGAGTTGATTGGGTAGGTTGGTTAGATGGGTTGACTGAGTGGGTTGCCTCAACGAGTTGACTTAGTGAGTTTGCCCGAGTTTTTAGGATTTAGGGTTAAGAGTTTTGGGTGAACTAACCTGGCTAAGTTGATGGGTACGAGTTGGGGTGTAGTTGAGGGTTTGGTGGAGTTAACTCGATCCAACTTAATCAACTTGTTGGCTTAAGGTAGGGTGTCTACAAGTTCAACCAGTTAAACTAAGGAAATTGTATTTTAAGAATATATTATTTTTAAGGGGCCGTTTGGATGGGAGTAAATGGAGGTAAATTAGGGGAATTGGGAGTAAATGAAGGTAAATAGTATTTGAGGTGTGTTTGGATGGAAATAAATGCATGTAAATGAAATGAAGTGGGAGTAAATGAGCATGTAAATGAAATCATTTCTAAGGGAGAGGATTTGTAAGTAAGGGGGGGGGGGGGGAGAGTTACACGAGTAAATAAAAGTTGGCACTACACACATGTATGTATGCTAATGATACTCCAAAACAATTCAATTACCAACTACATAACTAAAATCATACCAATAGAATTATCTAAACTGTTCAAAGGTTGACCATCTAAATGGATTGTTAAAAAGTGTTGGCGAGTTGCTTATTTGTGATCCATTCATTTGTGGCCCACCCGAGGCTTAAAATTTTCTCATTATTGGCTAAAGTATGCATTTTAGTAGGCTTATTATAATTCTTTTATTAAATATAGCATATGTACATTAATTTGAGATATTAGAGCTTGATTTGGGATATTACATATGTTCTTATGGATATATTAAAAAATTCCAATGCATTCCAATTCCTCCCATTTACTCCCATCCAAACAAAATGTTTGGATTTCAAATGCATTTCATTTACTCTTGTCCAAACACAACTTAGTGAGTCATTAACTCCTAATTCATTTACCTCCAATTTCATTTCCCATTTACCTACATTTACAAGCTCCCAAGCGAGCCCTAAAAGAATTTTCATGGCAAAATTCTTCCATGAACTAAAAACACAAAGTAATGCTTATTGATAAGAGGGATTATCTAAACATTCTTATTGGGTTATTTATTTAAAAAGTGTTGAATTGACAATTGTGGGGCCCATAAGTTGTATATCTAACATCCAACCCATCCAAGAGATGCACACCATACCCTAATGACCAAAATGACCAAAACTCTTATAAATCAAATGATAATATCCTCCAAACCAACCTAACATACACAATTAAAAAACATCTAAATTCATGTATAAGCCATTTGGCGAGTCCGTTGGTTAGATTTTTTGTTGGTGTAAATATGATAGTATGTTTTTTTATGTGAGATGGATAAGGTGTTATATATATAGCATGTGGACTCACAGCTTTGCCACTCTACCATTTTTAAGGTCTATCATGTGAAGGTAGTATAAAAAATAAATAATGATTATAAATTATTTTTACAGTTATAATGATGATCTTTTTTTTATATTACTTCAATGTCATATTATGATCAAAATAAACTAATGTGACTATTTGATAAGATATGTTTACCTTAAGTACATGGAAAAGAGCATCTATTGCAAATTCTTTGTCCATCGGGAAGTTCCTTGTTTGATTTGGTGGTGGTAAAATCATAATAATGATATAATTCCTTTAATTTACAAAAATAAAAAAAATGACAAATCAAATAAGCCATTAGAGGAAAAAAAAAAAAACTAATCAAAAGCATTTTGGCACTTTCATCTCTTGAAAGGCATCTTATCCCTTCTTATTTTATTTTAGGAGGCATTGTTCGGTAAAATACAAATTCTCCGTTTAAAATATATATTTTGAACATATAACGATAATATTGTTTTGTATATTTTTTCCGAAATCATCCGAGATTCCCAAAATCTCGGCGATATTTAACACCTCTCCAAACTCGAAGGGAGAGTATAAAAAGCAAGTTCTTTTCGTATTTAGGATTAGGGTTTTTGAAGTCTGCTTTCTGCATCTCTCTCTCTCGAAAGAAGGGGGGCTTCGAACTGCAGCGAGAGAAGATGGGCCACACCAATGTCTGGAACTCTCATCCCAAGAACTACGGCCCTGGATCTCGTACCTGGTACCCCATTCTCTTCCCTTCCCGACCTTCCTCTCCCTCTCTCACCTTCTCTTTTTTCTTCAAATTTCTTTGGAATCGATCCATCTCTGTTGATCCTCTGACCATGGGATAGGAGGGTCCACCGTGGATTGCACATGACTGAAATCGCCCTTATCGGATGATGGAACCTGTCCAATTAAGGCCTTGCAAGATGGACGGTCTAGACCACTTCTTCTCTTGCTGTCCAATTTTCTTGCCTTCAATAAGATGGATTCGTTCATGCGATCATGTTGATTTTCATGCAATGCGTAATCTGCGGTGGTCCTCTGTGATCAAACGGTCGTTAGTGTGCAGTTTGTGGGTCCACTCGGGCTTCTGTCTCCAGAACGAGGAGACAGAAAATTGGGAGAAGACGGCAGAAAAATGCCCCCAAAGGAAGTTGTATTGAGAGCTTTAATGATGCAAACATGTCACATCCCACGCCCACACGCTCCACGAGTGCACATGAAAAGGCCCAATTTCCTTCTTTAGCTTGTTTCTAATTTCATTTTTTCATTGTTCAAGGGTTTTCTTAGTTTAGAGATTTGGGCTAGCAAGGAATTCTATTATTAGGGTCCTTAGATTATGCTAGAGATTTTCTCAAGGAGGATTATAAACAAGGTATAGGTCCTATGAAATAAGATACAGTTGAATGATATATATATATTTGAATAAATTCTCTTGTTTCTCAACGGTTGTGTGTTGTGGGGATTGGTGATATCTACTATAGTAATACTTGAGGACTATTGAGCTTGCTCACAGCCATTGCATCTTATCTCTTGTGTGATTTGAACTTTCAATCTGGTATGTTGAACTTTATTGCAATTAGTTTCTTCCTTAATCTAGTTGCATTATTTTCTTTTCAATGGTTAATTGGATGTTCTCCCCCTTTGTCTAACTCATGCTTTTTTGAGGAAAAAAGGCTGCTTTTGGAGACGGGCATGGTGCACATCACAGGCTACATGTTGTTGTGGGAATTGCTTGTATTGGCCACGCCAACAGTGCAACACATTTATCGGCTCCATCTGTGTGTGGTTTGGTTCACTGTTCTGTTGGCTTCCATCTAGACAGTGCTTTATCTTAGACGTCTCATCTACTGCCATGCCTTGATGTGATTTGGGGAGAACCAGCTAGCTTTGTTTTTGAGTTGCATTTCACCTCCCAACCCCAACTCATGTGCTTATTCTTCAACATTAGATGGTTTGGATCCATGCAAAACCACACAAAACCATACCAGTCTGATGGATAGGAGTATGATCATTATTCAAGTGGATTGAAGATCCCACAGCGAGCGGATGCCACTTACTCTCATGTGTTGGGCCCGTACAATCACGCATGTGGTCCCACATGGGCCTCATGTGGCAGGAGTTAGTCTAGTTGATATTTTTGGGATTATTGTTCAAAGATAAAAGTAAAAGACTAAACTATGGGTGCCTTTCAAGAAAAAAAGAAAAAAGAAGACCAAATTATGGACTACCAGTGTAGGCCCAAACAAAAGCTGTATGATAACATGCTCCATCTTGCACCCTCTGGGACAAGCGACCATATAGCGACTTGATTGAGAGCTTGCTAGACTTCCCATGCCTTTTGATAAGAGAATCAGCAACCCTTGTGGATAGCCCCACACCCTACAGGCGAGAAAGCAAACATAATAAGTCATCCAATTTGGCATATCTCAAGCTCATATGGCAAAGGCGAACCCACACCCCCTGGCTAGAGGCCCAACTAGTGATAGAGATATTAGCCCCCTTGACACAAAATTGTAATGTTCGGGAAAGAGGCCCGAAGCGAGGAATCCCTACACCAGACATCTTCCTAGAACCTTACGTTGGAGCCATCACCCACTACAAAACTACAACCCTCTTCCACATGGGGAGGGTTCGTCCTTTTAATGAGTTCTTTTTGCCTTGAGCAAGGACTTTCAATTAAGCGCGTGATAACTCACTTAGTTCAATCATAATTCAATATTAATAAAAGAAATAGTTTGGCCACAACCTATAAACAATATATATGTCACATTTACTTGGCTTGTAAATGTAAAACAATGGAAGGAAAAGATAACCAATGGCTGACATATTCGGAGGCAAAACAATTGTTGGGCATAGTCATATGGTTCGTTTCTCTGTCTGCTTCAGAGGCAAGCAATCGTTGTGGAAAGATTGAATGTTCATCTTGCCGCTGAGTTTCGTTAAGCGAGATGATCATGAATAATGGACGGATCTTCGACAATTTGGTGAGAAAGTTGACAGAGTGTGGATGATTAAGGGTTTCATCGTCTGATCAGGACCTTGTAGGCAAGACGGTTGTCGTGGAACGGCTGAATGTTCACTTAGCTACTGATCAAACTTTGTGGTCGTGATGATCGATGAAATCTTTGAGTTCGTAAGCAAGAAAGTCTTGTTTGCAATTTGTTTGTTTACTTAGAAATCTTCTTGAAGGGTGAAGCTATGATATTTTATTCCTAGTGGAAAGTAGAGGCATTGAACTGGAAAAGTAAATGTGTAAAAGTAAAGACATAAAAATAAATGATGATATAAAGCTAAAAGAAGGTTGTTGAAGAGGGCTTGGATTGGATTTGAGAGGGCCTTGATATCTCTTCATTCTTCGTTAAATTTATCAGCTTGAGAGGTGGTTGTTGAAGAACGATCTTTGGCATCGCGAGAGATTAAGCTAGCTAGTTGTGCGATCTTGTGCAAATCTCTTGGGCCACCATGTGTGGCCTTTCACATTCAGCCACGTGCACATGAAAATATATTTTCTAGTGAATAATATGATTGTGCATACTATTTCAAGTAATAGAGAATGCCGTCTCTAGCAAGTTATGTGATTATGCACATTTTGTAGGCCATTAGATTAGCAATGGTCATTTCGGTATCGCCACGGGTAGATGAAGATATTGCCTCTATTGCTTTGTTGGAGTGCTTTCTTTGGTTGGATTCTTGCATCTAATGCTTTGTTGGGGGTTTTGCTTTCGTTAGACTCTTACATTTAATGCTTTTTTGGGAGTTTGCTTTTGTTGGACTCTTGCATTTAACGCTTTGCTGGATAGTTTGCTTTTGTTGAACTCTTGCATTAAATGCATTTATTGCTCCTTTTACTTTTGAACTTAAATTTCACCCCGTGTGAGTTGTGGTTACTTTCCCTCATCAATTTAGTTAACAGCCAACCTAGCCTCTAATTCTTTCCTACGATCGTGACGGTCATGGCGGTCGTAGGCAACCATGATGGCTGCTAGCTATTCACGTTTTTGTTACATTTTAATAGCTAACTTCGTTATTTTAACGGCCAACTTCGTCTTACTTGAGATAATTTCATCACGTGGCATTTTCTGAGCCGTCTGATCTGACTGTGTCGGATTGGGTGTAAACATTGCCCTTCATAGCTCTTTATATTTAAAGATAATGTGAAGAGACATTAAATTGTGTTGACGGATCCATGTAATTCGGTTATTGAATTGTTGAGTATTCGACATCTAGGGCGGTTGATAGGGATGCCCTTGTGGTTGTTGATTAGTCTCTTATCAGCTTGTGAGGTCGTGAGGTGTCCGACTTCAGTCGTGGTGGTCGTAATGATTCTTCATGCGGCTTAAGTGGTTTTGAGAAATTTCTTGTCAGCCAAAGTGGTTGGCGCATCTTTTGTCTTTGGCCGTGGTAGCCTTGATGATTCTTCACGCAGGCGATGCAACCGTGGTGATTCATCGTTTAGCATGTTTGGAGTTGTACGTCAATCGATTACATCGACCTTTTGATAACAATGTTCACATAACACATGCTTATGTGGCACAATTTTTGGCGGATTATCTTAATGAGGAATTGGCTTTTGATGTGGGTGATGCGGTTGTGGTAGTTCATCATATGTTTGTTTGGAGCAGTACGTCGGTCGATTGCATAAACCTTTTAGCAGCATCATTCACATAACATGTCCTGGCAGTGTATTTTTCGGTGGATTTTTATCATGATGGATTGACTTTCATCCTTTTCCCTCAAGTGTTTTTGGATTCTACTTGTCCATTTTATTCAATTGTTTCTCTGGAAGCTGTCTTTTGATGGTTGAACCATTATTCAGTCTTTTTTGCTATTCCAAGTTTTCCAGATCGGTCATAACAATGTTTGCGTCTACTGTTTTGCAAAATGGCTTTCCATCTCTTCCTTTCGCTTTTGAGGGCTCTTGAGTAAACATTGTGGAGGTGTGACAAGTGATGGTTTTTGAGTTGTGGAATTTACGAAAGGAGCTAGAAGCATAGGCGGTTGCCCCTCAAGTTGTTTGGCTGCGGCATGATACTGATGTGCTACCAGCAGCATGGAAGGTTCCCCCGAGCTGTTTGGCTCCAACATTGTACGATAGTGCTGGAGGTGCATGGATTTGCCCCCTTAGTTGTTCGGCTTCTGGCAACGCATCGTGGGGTTGGATGAGTAGATGGTTGTCCCCTAGTTATTTGGCTCTAGGATTCTACCTAATCCTCAGGGGGCCCTTTTGAATGGGAAATCCTGGTTAAAGTGGCTGCTGGGATGGCCATTCTGGTTGTTCTTTGTTATACCGACTTGAGGGTGCATAACTTGGCCTCGCTGATCTGGTTGGCCCTACCTTGGGTAGGGTCCTGCTAGCCTTTTAAGTAGAAATGTTGTTGGATGATTGATTTAAGCAGGTTGATTAACAGGCAATGGTGCTCTCTAGGAAAATTTTCATTAGCCTATTAAGATTCTTGGCCTACAATCTTCCATGTTTAGTTATTTGCTGTAGGCCGACTTGCATGCTTTGCAAGTGATGCAGGATGCCCTAATTATGATACATGTTCATGAACCCAATTAATCCAGCGGAATAATAAAAGAATAATAGTATGAACTTCAGCATCTATCATCATAATCTAAGAAAATCAGAGAAGAAACATGCAATAATGCGGGCCATCATCACAATTACACGGTGTGGGATTCAACTAATGCTTGGAGTGGATCCGGCGAGGGATGGAACCTCCCGATCTTGCATGGTCAAGATCCAATCGCATAAGGGGCCGTTTGGATAGGGGTAAATGGAAGTAAATGAAATGAATTAGAAGTAAATGGCTTTGGAAGTCCGTTTGGATGGGAGTAAATGCATGCAAATGAAATGCATTCGGAGTAAATAGAGGTGTAAATGAAATCCTCGCTCAAAGAGAGGAATTGGAAGTAAATGGCTACAATGTTAAAAAAAGATGACTGTTGCTGGTTCCGTCCATAAAAAGGGAGAAACGCACCATCTTCATCATCTCTCTCCCCATTCCTTTCCCCTGCCATTAAACATTTACTGGAAAATCTTGCAGTGATTAGAAAACTCTACAGCCATTGTTGTGACCAGAAAACAAACTACCGAAAATGTTGCCATGATCGGAGAACATTGTTGCTGTTGCTGTGCTTCTGAGGTTAGCCCATGGCCTCCCTCTATTTCCGTAAAAAAAACCCTCTGGAAGGTATGGGTTTTTTATTTTTATTTTTTTAAAGTAAGAAAAGGATTTAGGTGGATGTTGAATGCTACATTGGACGGTGCAAGATAGGCTCCACCATGATATATGTATCTTATCCATGCCGTCCATTCATTTTGGAACATTAATATAGGGCATGATCCTAAAAATAAGGGAGATTTTGATCTCAGGTGGACCTCACCATAGGAAAACAGTGTTAATTGAATGCACACCATTAACAATATCCGATGGCCCACTGTAATGTTTATTTTCCATCCAATTTGTTGATTAACTCACACAGACTTGGATGAAGGGAAAATAGAAATATCAGATTGTTCCAAAACTTTTGTGGCCCTTTAGAAGTTTTAATGGTGGTTCGTTCAACACCAATTTTTCCCATGGTGTGGTCCTCCTAAGATTTATATCTTCTTCATTTTCGTGTACATGCCCTAAAATGAACTAGCAAAATGGATGAATGGCCTGGATAAAACAAACTCATCATGGTGGGGCCCACATAACACCGTCTTGTAGGACTGGTGGGGGTGGTAGTGTCGGTCTGCGTACTTGTGCTAAAATCGGATTGCCTATTGCAATTATCACACCGAGTAAACTCCGTTGGGCCCACAGTCAATTATGTGGTTTATCCACTCCATCCATCCATTTTAAGCGCATTTTAGGGGTTGAGCCCAAAATTAAAGCATATCCAAAGTTAAAGTGGACCACACCACAGGAAATAGTGGGAGTTTAATTTTTCAATGGTAGAAGTGTAATGCGTACTGTTTCATGTGGTGTGGTCGACTTGAGTATTCGATATGATTCATTTTCAATCTCAAGCCCTAAAATTATGTGGTAAAATGGATAGATAGAATGGATAAAAAATATAAATCATGTGGGCCGCACAAGAGTTTACTCTGTACGTAATTTGCTTCCGCTTTGCCAAATCGACGCTGCCATTAGCCAGGTTGCTACTGGTTAGTGCCCTGTGGACCCTCCATGATGCATGTGTTTTATCCAGGCCTTCCACTTATTTTTCTAGATTATTTTATGGCTTGATGCAAAAAATGTGGCAGATCTAAATCTCAAGTGGCCCAAACAATCTCCAAGCAATTCTAAAATTGCCTTCTAATGCATAGAGTATAATTTACATGGTGTGTGTTACCATAAATTGGTATGTTTCATCATGCCAAAGGTATAATGTATTATTGAGCAGTTCTAAAATTCGTGGGCCCACTTTTGTGGCCCACCCAAGGCTTAGATTTATATAATTTTAAGCCAGAATATATATTTCATTGGGCTTGTGTCAATTATAATATCCAATGTAATATATGTATACTAATTTTGGGTGTTCAAAATTATTTACTTAATGAAATTTAAATTCTTGTGAATATAATACAAAATTTCATTGCATTTCATTTACTTCCATCCAAACAGAATATTTGGTTTTCAATGTAATTCATTTACTCCCATCCAAACACACCTTCAGTAAGTCATTTACTCCCAATTCATTTATAGCCAATTCTATTTTCCATTTACCTTCATTTACAAGCTCCCAAACGAGCATTAATGGGATTCACTAGCCTGAGGAATCAAGGATTTCAAGGGTTAGGGAATCTGAAACTTGAGGATTAGGTTTAGGATCAAAACCTCAAGTTGTAGGATTATAGAGAAAGGAGACATTAGGTTAGAAGGAAAAATGGGAGAAGAAGATTACCTTGAAGAATGTTGTAAGGGCAAAGGAAGAAGAAGACGATTGGAGAAGAAGAGATGAAATCCAGAGAGAGAGAGAGAGAGAGAGAGAGAGGAAGAGCCAACCAAAAGTTGTTTTTTTCATTCAATAATCAAGCTAGTTCGAAATTAGGGCTAAAATCCTCTTAAATAACATTAATAAAGAAAGAAAAAGACTAAAATACTCCTAAAATTAAGTAAAAATGAAAAAAAAATTCTCGTGCAGTGGTCGAGCGCCCGGTGACCAATCGGTCGGGCGCCTCATGAAGGCTAAAACAGTCTAGTGACTAAACTTGCCAATCAGATAAATTTCGGGCGCCTGGTGACCAGTGGTCGGTGCCCGGTGATCAGTTGTCGGGCGCCTGACCTTGCCAATGGCCTAGAAGCGTCGGGAAAGCCGTCAGGAATCTGGATTTTTTGCTTTTTTGCCGACGGCCCAGAAGCGTTGGGAATCTTTTGGAAAGCCGTCGGAAATCTGGCTGCAACATTTTTCTTTTTCCTATTACACGTCTTCTCATGGTGGGGCCTTCTCAAATGTCATAAACCACATGAGTAGGGTCTTCAATGCTCCTCATGTCATCACGAATGATCTGAGCCCTTCATCGGGCCAAAGAGATGCATGTGTCACTCGCCTCCTACGCTGATAAACCCTAAAGGGATTGATGTCCGCATCAACAAGGCTTTTGTCACACTTTTCAACGACATATTGTTATTGGAAGAAGACCTGACCTCTTGAGTCATCTGTATTAGCGACCCAACCCATACAAGTGTGGGCTTGACTTGAACAGACTTACGTTTTACTGGACTAGGAGCGTCTTGCGGTATTGGCTGGTCTTGAATTTCATTGAGCTTTTGCATTCTTTGAATCATATTGATATATTGTTGAACTGAAGTTAGCACACGTGTCCCACGAGGCATGTAAAAAAATAGGCATTCCTATTGACTACCCAAGGTGTCGAATACTCAACAATTTGATAACTAAGCCACATAGAGCTGCAAACACGTTTCAACATCTCTTCACATTCTTTGAATATAAAAAGACATGGGGGCAATGTTTACACCCGATCTGACACGGTCAGATCAAATGGCTCAGAAGATGCCACATGGTGAAACTATCACAAGTAAGACTTGGCTGTTAAAACGTAACAAAAACGGCAACAATCAGAAGCTTTCACAGTCATCTACGACCACCACAACCATCACGGTCTCAGGAAAGAATGATAGGCTAAGTCTAAGAAAGCAAACTCTTCATTAAAGCAAAAGGAGCAATAAATGCATTAAATGCAAGATTCTAAGAAAGCAAACTCTTCATTAAAGCATTAAATGCAAGAGTCCAACAAAGTATTAAATGCAGGAGTCCAACAACAGGAAGCTCTCCGGCAAAGTAATAGAGGCAACATTTTCATCTACATGTGGCAAGACTGGAATGGCCATAGTTAAAGTGATGGCCTAAGAAAATGTGCATAATCACATTACTTGTTGGTGAAGGCATTCTATAAAGCTTGAAATAGTATACACAATCACATTACTCGGTACAGAAGATATGATGCGGACATCAATCAATCCCTCTAGGGTTTATCGGCGTAGGAGGCGAGCGACGCATGCATCTCTTTGACCCAATGAAGGGCTTGGATCATTCATGATGACATGAGGAGCATTGAAGCATGGATCTGAAAATCGGTATCGTATCGGCCGATACGGGTGTATCGTATCCGTATCGGCTCGATACGATACGCGATACGGCCTCGTATCGGCCGTATCGGTATCTGTTGTACCGTATCGGGTTGAATCGGGTCGTATCGGGTCCAATATTTGGAATGCATATCGGTCAGGCCGATACGACCCGATCTAATCGTGATACGATTCCATAATTTAAATAAAAAAAATGGCAGCGCAAGATAGAAAATTGTAGCGCAACAGTGAAAAAAAAAAGTGAAAAGAAAAGAAAAACTAACTTAACATCTTCTTCTTCTTCGATACTGCGGCAGGGGTAGCATGGCCGCACCATCTTCATCTTCTCTCTCTCTCTCTCATTCTCTCTCTCATCTCAGCCGCACCATCTTCATCTTCTCTCTCTCTCATCTTTCCCTCTCGTCTTTTTCCTCTCCCTCTCTTTTTTTTTTCATTTTCCCTCTGTCTCTCTCTCTTCTCTTGAAAAGGGCATCGGATTGCGTGCGAAGTCACTCCACACGCTCTTATCGTGCGGAGTAAACTCAGTTGGGCCCACCTAGAATGTATGTGCTTTATCTGTTCCGTCCATATGTTTTTTCAGCTCATTTTAGTGGTTGAGCCCAAAATTTAAGCATATCCAAATCTCAAGTGGACCATGCCACGGGAAACAGTGGGAGTAATGATTTCCACCGTTGAAACTTTCCCAGGCTCTACAGTGATGTTTATTTGTCATCCAACCTGTTCATAAGATCACATGGATATGGATGAAGGGAAAACACAAATATCAGCTTGATTCAAAAATTCTGTGTCCTGCGAGAATTTTTCAATGGTAAACATTCAGTTCACACTTTTCTTGTGGTGTGGTCCACTTTAGATTTTGATATGCTTCATTTTTTGGCAATATACCTAAAATTTTCTGTTAAGATGGATGGACGGAGTGGATAAAATACATAAATCACTGTGGGCCCCACAGAGTTTACTCCGCACGCTAGCGTACGGGGTTACTTAGTACGCAATCCTCTTCCCTTGAAAAGAGGAACAGAGACAGCCACGTCTCACTCAAATTTTTTTTTTAATACTCTTGAGGGTATGATGATTGGTGCACTTGCACCTGTGGGGCCCACCTTGATGTATGTTTTGTATATCCACGTTGTCCATTAGTTTTTCCAACTCATTTTAGGGCATGGTCCCTAAAATGAAGGGAATCCAAATCCAAGTGGACCTACACTGTAGGGATTGAATTTCCACCGTTAAAAGCATACTGGGGCCACAACTTTGGATCAAGTTGTTATTTGTGACCATTTTTTATATGGTAGTGATCCATCCCTATACACATGGCATTCATATACTGCAATTTGTCCCACTAACCATTTCAATCTTAACCATCCATTTGATGGACACAAGTACAATGCATAACATTGCTAGATCAAGAGTGATTTTTTGGTACATGCTACATCCACGATGACCTCATGATTTGAACGGCATGGATGAATTCACATCGATTCCATTTGTCCAGTACACACGAATCACCATCATCTGAAAGATGGGCATGATCTGTCACGTACTTCCACCGCAACTTGTGGTACAGTGACATCTTTACCGCTAACATGCCACTTATTTAGGAAAATCAAGAGATGAAAATGATGGGCCATTCACGAGAATCACATTTATGAAAAAATCAGATTTAATTGCTCATCAGCCGAATTGATAGAACCAACGGTCGTTTGACTTAGATACAGGGTTGGCCCACCTGCTAAGTGGACCGGCTTGACTTTTGTGCTAAGTGATATTCATGGTGGCACCTACATTTTTATGGTACTGATGTCCTACAAAAATGGCATGCTGGCAGAAAGATACCATTGTACTACAAGCTGTGGAACAGTTTCTTGTAAGTGATGGGTACTCTAAGAAAAGGGATATTTGTAAACATCTCCCCTCTAGTCTGGATTATTGTTTTTAATGGCTAATAACCATTGTTTCTTGTGACATGGTCCACCTGAAATTTGTGTCATGTGGCATGGTCCACCTAAAATTTCAATAGTCCATAACTACTATTTCCTGTAGTTCATAACCATTGTTTTTAATGGTTCATAACTATTGTTTCCTGTGACATGGTCCACCTAAAATTTGTATCCTGTAACATGGTCCACCTGAAATTGTAATGGTCCATAACCATTGTTTCCTGTAACATGGCCACCTGAAATTTGTATCCTGTGACATGGTCTACCTTAAATTTTAATGATCCATAACCACTGTTTCCTGTGGCCCATAACCACTGTTTTTAATGGTCCACCTGAAATTTGTATCTTGTGCATATTGTAGAGTGACCATTATTGTATAAATGTATTTGTTGGGATGGTTGAAAAAGAAAATGTTATTTTAAATGTTTATATTATTCACATTTAAGGAAATTGGTAAGTACTAAGTATTTCTAGTTTTCTAGACTTACATTGTTATAAACTAGTGAGTACTGAGTAGTGATACTTCTTGGACATATTAGACTATTAGCAATATATGATATCAATTTATGACATATATCAACAGTTTATATAAAGAAAAAATCAACACTAGAACTTACAGAAAGTCAACCCGTCAGGACAACATTCTTGCCAAAGAATGGTCCGATACACCATTGAATACATGGTCAAAATACAAATAAATGATAGATTCGTGAATATCTCATTTTATCTTATTTTTCTAATATTTTTTCATAATTTTTTGCTTAAAAAAAAAAAATTCTGACCGATACGGTCCGATATAGGCCGATACAGGCCCGATTCCGATACGCGACGCCGTATCGTATCATTTTTCCGCGGGGCCGATACGCCGACCGATACCAACATTCAGAACCATGCATTGAAGACCTTACACATGTGGTTTGGGACATTTGAGAAGGTCCCACATGGGAGGACGTGTAAGAGGAACAAGAAAAATGTTATAGAAAAACAGAAATCCAGATTCCCGACGGCTTTCCCGACGCTTCTGGGCCGTCGGCAAGGTCGGGCGCCCGACCACAGGTCACTGGGCGCTTGAAATCCATCTAATTTGCAAGTTTAGTCACTGGACTGTTTTGGCCTTCATGGGACGCCCGACCGATTGGTCACCGGGCACCCGACCACCGCGTGAGATTTTTTTTTCCCCGTTTTTACTGAAGTTTAGGGGTATTTTAGACTTCTCTTTCTTTATTAATGTTATTTAAGAGAGTTTTAGCCATAATTTCGAACTATATTGATTATTGAATGAAAAGAATAACTTTTGGTTGCCTCTTCTTCTTCTTCTTCTCTCTCTCTCTCTCTCTCTCTCTCTCTCTTGTGGATTTCATCTTTTCTTTTATAATCTTCTTCTTCTTCCTTCTTCCTTTGCCCTTCCAACATTCTTCAAGGTAATCTTCTTATCCCCTTTTTCCTTTCAACCTAATTTCTCCTTTCTCTATAATCCTAACGAGACTCAACAACATCATTCACGACCGCCTCGCTTAATGAGACTCACCTGCTAGACGAATATTCGATCACTCTGCAATGATCATCTTGCCTTCGAAGTTGACAAAGATGAACCAGACATTTGTGTCCGACGACAGTTTTGCTTCCAGACGAGACGGTCTTTAGTTATTTTTTTCTTTCATTGTTTTACATTTATAAGCCAAGTACAGTGGCATGTATATATATCAGTGTTGTCATATGCGGTCGCATAAGCGATTATGCCATCACATATGCCATTTTGGACCAATGTACCGCATATGCCATGGTGGCATATGCAGTTATTGTGCTGTTGGAGCTTATGCCATTGCATTGAGAAAAATGCGACCATATAAGCCAATGCAATGACATAACCTCCTCCCAACTGTCCATTTTTTTACCATTGGGACCTTTTCCTGTTTTGCTTTATTTCACTTTTTGCCTATAAATAGGCACTCCCACCCCCCTATTTTCACATCTCTCTCTCTCTCTCTCTCTCTCTCTCTCTCTCCAATACTCCCATCTCTCTAGTCTCTCACTCGCTCGCTCTCACAGTTTATTACTCTCGTTCTCTCTTGAAATGACATCAATAAAAATTACTCAGTTTTTAAAACTATAAAAAAATAATTCCCTCGCTAGTCTAATAAATCAATGAAAAACAATTCCCCCTCACTTGTACTACTTTTACATAATTTTTCATTTTTCATTTTTTTATTCTTTTTAAAATAAAAAAAATGTTTGGGAGGCAATGTGATTGCATATGCGATTATGCCATTACATTAGCGCACAGCCCCCTTAGATTGCACAAGATTGCTTATGCCATTTATATCATTTTATCAGCTGCAGCCAAAGTAGATATTGATCTCTAGTACACAGTCACAATGCATAATTACTGTTAACTAAAATAAGACAAAACTCATTTTTAGGCGTTTACCAAGCAAAGTCTTGGGAATTCACTCTTCATGGATCAACTTGTTGGTTCCGAATTCGATTGCATGTGTTCTATACGTGTGCGTATGTGCCGAGAGTGGTAGAGTCAATATTGGCTCAACTTAAACCGAAAACCTTGTTACACCAGGCACCCAATAGACCAAAAAAGGTTCAGGTGAACCGGGTCGTTTATCCAGCCACTGATCGTGAAAAATCAGGCAATTTGCAAAGGGGGGGATTCGTCCTTCTAATGAGTTCCTTCTCTAATACTTGATTATTGTTAACTAAAATGAGGTGAATGCATTTTTAGGCATGACCCAAGTATTTTCTTTAAGCTTCTAGTTGAAAACCTTCACAGGAATTAAAGAATCCTTTTGGCCTTGTTTTGATGCATTCCTTCATAGCTTTACAGTCCTGTCATTTTGGTTTCTCCTTGTTGATTTCCCCAAACTTTATATTCATTTGTTTATCATCGTGTAGACATGTACTCTTTGGTTTTTACCTATCAGATAAAAGGGGAAAATAGGAATTTACTCTTTCAGGTTCTATCAAAATAAGAGAAAAAGCAAAGAATGGAGAAATGTGCTGTTTATAGTTTTGCAAGATGTGTTCATGTTTTGCAGTTCTCTTTTCCCTTTTTGACAACCATTTTTTTTCTTCAGCCGGGTCTGCGGAAATCCACATGGGTTGATCAGGAAGTATGGGCTTATGTGCTGCAGGCAGTGCTTCCGCAGCAATGCCAAGGAGATTGGCTTCATCAAGGTAACTCAGTGCTCAAGTTCTCACAGTTGATGAAAAGCTTTGAATTTGGCTGAAAAATTGGTTGGAAATCCATTCACTTTTGTTTAGTTTTTTTTTTTTTTTTTTATAATTTTTTATTATGGTCACTTTTCATTTTGTTATGGAGAACAACATTGATACTCTATCAGAGCGTCATGCATACTCACATCATGTGATCCCGATCAAACCATAAAAAACACAGCCCAACTTTAGATGGGGCATAATTTCTAGATCAGATTGGTTCTTTGAACCTTTGATTAGTTGAAATTGTTTCATTGATCTTGGTCCATTGGCTATTTGTTGTTACTGTTACCTTTCACAAGCCCCCATCAATTTTACAGCTGGGATCAGAGTAATGTTTTGGATTCTCCTCAAGGTTTCCCACATTTTGGATGGTTTGGGGTGCATTTTTGTGTGTCTATGATGACCATGTGCATATATGCATGGATCTTCACACACTGTCACTGAATGAAACAATTTGTATAAAATAGGGTATCATTTTTGCAGTGAGGGATGCTAATTCTAAATGCCACAATCTTCCAGGGCCAAAAATAAATAAGCCATATATGCCAACAAGGCACATATGTGAAGGATAAAGGTTTTCTTTTGGTGGTTCCCTGTGGTGTATGAATGTTCCTTAGCCCAACAATCCAGCCAGTCCATTTATCAGGCTGGCCACACCTATTTTTTATTTTTTTTGTTAACACCCATACCCACACCCCACAATGGGTACTCAAACCCATGACCTCTCTGTGTGAAACTCTTGTGAGTCTACCACTGAACAGGTGGACAGCCAGAAAGTTGACAACCATTGGTCTCCCATTCAAGTTACATATGTTGCTTGCCTGATGAGTGGGCTGGTCTGATTATCATGTTAGCATGCATGTACCAAGGGGACTGTATAATTGGGTGTTCCAGATGGTGCACCCCACCTTGGCTCATAGGATGCCATTTGTATCTGGTGCTTGAAGGCTGAGGCACGTAGATTTAAGCATATTCCACCCATATGCGATGCTACTTGAAAAATTAATATTGGCTGATAGAGATGTTGATTCAGTGTGGCTTTGTAATGGGAGGTAAATTGTGTCCTCGACTTTGTGCTCGGTTGGGTCTTCATGGATGAGATAAAACTGTCAATTCAGTTGGGCAAGTGTTGAACGGAGCATAGACCAATTATCACTGTTTGGACGATCCTAAACCCTTTAAGCTGCAGTGTAGTAATGGAAGCTAAAGGACTAAATCACCAACAGGTACACATCTAGTGACAAAAAAGGGTCATCCATGAGATGCTTGTGACAGTACACTAGAGTGATTTTGATTGGCGATCAGGTCAGTGGTGGAAACTTACAGATTCATGGATCATATACATATGCAGCATGTGTATGATACACATTAGGGAGGCATGATAATTCCGCACTTCTGAAAGCATAGGATCTCTTCGCTAAAAAAAAAAAAATCATCTCATACATGAGCTATTCACTCAGCAACCTCTTCATGCTAATTGTCTTGAAACCACGTCTCTTCCTCTTTTTGCTTCATTGTCATCTTGGATATTGCTCCAAAGGTGCCAATGCCATTTTTTGTCTACAAATGGGAAACTGTCCAGAGACTCTTTTAGCCTTCCCTCCCCCAATCCCCTTCACATTTTTGTTTTTTGTGTACTCAACTGTCTATGAAGAACCCAGATGCCCCTATGGGTTTTTACTGAATTTTCAGTCACTTAGGGCCCGTTTGGATACTACCAAATAAGTTACTTTTCGACTGAACTTAAGACGTTAAGTTACTTTTGGCACTTAAGTTCGTTTGGTAAGTATAATTGAAAAGTAACTTATCTCTTAAAAACTACTTATCTTAATAAGTATTTTTTTTTAGCTTTTTGACTTTTGACTTTTATACTTATCTCTCTCATGTCACGCTTTTGCTCCTTTTTTTTTTTTTTTTTTTTTAATGGGTTAGTACACACCCACACTGTTAGTCACCCTCCAATGTTAATTAACCACCCTCCAGTTTGGCTTTACTACTTATCTCTCTCAGGTCACTCACACTATATATCGAAGTTCTCTCTCATAGTTCACTCAATTACTGCTCTCTCATACCGTCCATATCAAAGGAGGCCCCACATGATGGACTGTACCAGCAAAGGTGGGGCTCACACAGTGGACAACCCACATCAAAGATGGGCCCTACATTAATTGGTGCAAGATCCAATACACCAATCAGGTTGATCTGATTTTCTACATCTTTCCCAAAAACTGGTTCTAGTCCACTCACCATGTGGACCAACTATTGGAAACAAGTGAATGGGTTAGAAAACTTCAGCCAAGTCTTCCAGAGCCGTACATTTGTTTTGCAGACTGCCACCCACCTGACCAGTGGATCATCCTGATTCTTGTGCCATGGCATCCATATAGTGGTCCCGTTTTGATGGATGGAATGTATCTCGGACCAATCGTGCTATGCTAGCACATGCGTGGCATGTTCATGAGCTTTATTGCATGCAAGTGGGATTAGAAAAGCTCATTCTGTTAGTAAAACTGCCTCAACGCTTAGCTTTTTCTTTTCATGTCAATATGTTGCTTATTATATGTAGATTTGAAAATTTCTTTTGAAAGGTTACTTATCAATGTGTTATTACCAAACATACTTATTTACTTATTGGCTAATAAGTATGTTGTTTACCAAACATACTTATCTGCTTAATAAGTAACTTATCTGATAAGTAGCTTATCTTAAGTAACTTACAATCCAAACGGGCTCTTACTGTGAACTATACATCTGTTATTTATTTTTGCTCCATATTGATGTGCCCATTTCCGAAATTGTATGCATCAGATGCTACGTAAAAACTATGTTGGTTGTTTAGGTGTTTGTTCAGTCTCAATACCAAAGAATTTACCAAACGTACTTATCTGCTTAATAAGTAACTTATCTGATAAGTAGCTTATCTTAAGTAACTTACAATCCAAACAAGGCCGTTACTGTGAACTATACATCTGTTATTTATTTTTGCTCCATATTGATGTGCCCATTTCCGAAATTGTATGCATCAGATGCTACGTAAAACTATGTTGGTTGTTTAGGTGTTTGTTCAGTCTCAATACCGAAGAATTTTCCAAACATCTTTTTTATTTTCAACTGATCTGCTTCATCTTTTTTCAGTATCGCTAAGTGAATCACTCGGGATGCAGCACACAATGGAGGAAGAGGAGCATTTGTTCTTATATTTTCCTTCTATGTTTGATTACAGATGTCTCTGAAATAGGTATAGATACATGCACTGGGTGTTTGCTTTCACTGATGTGCTACCAGTCTTAAACCAAATTTCTGGATGTTTTTTGAAGACATGTGATTAGCATGATTTCTCCACTTCTCTGAATGCTTATTGTCATACACAATGTTTTAAATATCGATGATATTACCCGATATATCACACTATATCTTGTATCCAACCTATGCGATGCAAAACGCATAGGTAGTGCCGATATATCCCATATATTTGATCCGGTGAGCATTTTCAATTTCTGATCCTTTTTTTTGTTGAAATTATGTTAAATCAGTGGCAAATGGTTACAAATTCATTGGGTTTTCATGTTTTGCATAAAAAAATCATGGAGTTGGAGCTTTGATTTTGATATCCATTGGTTCTTCATGTTCTCCTTTTTTTTTTTTTTTTTTCGAAATTTTCCTTCAACCAGCTGTCAATTGAGACTAATTTCGGAGTATGTAGGGGTATTTGATGAAATAATCATCACATACACACTAATTTCGAAATTTGAGTGTTAGGTGGTTCGATTTGGGAAAAATTTGGGAAAATTCAAAAATTTCTCAATTTCTCTCAACTTGCTTGCAATGTTGCACTCCAAACATGAAATCAAACATGAGGGTTGATCCTACTAATTTGTTAAGTCCTTGTTAATTTTCAAAAAATAAAAATTATTTTTTTAGAAATTTCCCTTCATCTACCTGTCAATTGAGGTCTAATTTCGAAGTATTTAGGAATGTTCAATGAAATGATCATCGCATATACTCTAAATGTTATGCATTCAATTTGAATATAGTTACATTAGAGTCAGACAATGCATAGCTTAAGACCCTATACAAACGAAATCTATTATTTGCACTTTTTTTTTTTTATTTGAGACGTTATGATTTAAAAGTGTGTATTAATGTCTTTTTTAACAATCCCTGAAGTTTCATTGAAAAATTCAACCATTTTCCCAATGTTTCTCAATGTTTTACAAAAATTGCGATAAATTTCCCCAATACAAATGATATATTTGGTGCGATAACCGATGCGTATCTGTATTCCAAGGGTGTGATACATAATGTGATACTGAAATTTCGAACACTGGTCGTACACCTTGGTCATCTACATTTCTTTGCTTAATGGGTTGATTTAAAGTGGAGAAAAACTTCTACCGATGTGGTGGATGATTTTCAGACACTTGGAAAGTACATAAAAATTGAACACATGGAATAGAATCAATTCAAATTATAAACTGTCCAAATAATGAGTCCCAGTATCATGAGCCAGAATTTAAAGGCCTGTTTGGTTTTCCAATTACAAATGTAAATGACTGCAAATGGGCCATGATTATTTATTCTTGTAAATGTGGTCACATCACATACATTTGACCATAATTATGGCTTTGTTACATTGTTTTTTTTACTCTGGAATTACCATGAAAATAGTGATTTTATAATAGAAAAATGTAATGATTACATTTTACTTTACCTCCATCATGTACAAGTGTATTTTACTCTCGGTTTACAAGCCATAATTCATGCATAAACGAGCACTTGCAAATGATAATAACAGCTCATTTAGCTCCATTTCATAGTAATTTGGAATACCAAACAGGCCCTAAGAGTATTTGATTATCTATGAGATTGGTGGGTGAACTTGTTGGAAAATGTACATAAATCAGAGGTTGGGATTTCTCAACCAGCGTTATTTTGTGACTAGGCAACAGTGGGTCCCACAATTTAGTCAGTTAATGTATGCTCTACTTGTACAAGCTTTTGAGCGTCTATGAAGCATTGCACACAACCAATGATGAAATAACTCCCTTTTAGTTGGTGCACAGCAGCCGCACCTGGCCCCTGTAGCGTTTGAAATGCCTGGGCGCACCCTCAGGAGATTCCATTTGTAATATAAATGGTATGAAATGTTAATTTTTAATTATTTATAGATATTTTTTAAAATAATCAAGGCCCATATCATTCAATTCCTCAGCCTACACCCCATATCCCTAAATTCTCCTACTTTTCTACTGATTCTTAATTTTCCCATTTTCTCCAAATCCCTCAAATTCACCAATCCAACACTACAGTTTTCTTCTTCTTTTTTATTTTTTTTAGATAATATCACAGTTTTGTCAAAACATCGAAGTTTTCAAGAAGTCCATCGTTCCTTAATCCTCTTAACCTAAAATTAATAGTTATCACAAATCCTAATTCACCTTAAATCTCTCTTGCATGGCACCAACAAATGCTTGAGTAGCTTTCAAGATGTCTGACGACCTAAAATCACTATTAGAAGAAAAAACAAATCAAGAATAAAAGAAATGAGAAAAGTCGGTCTCAAATTTTGAGAATAATACCTTAACCTTTAATCTTAAAAGAAATGAGAAAAAATGTTGAAAATTGGGCTTTATTTATTTTTTATTATTATTATTTTTATACACATGCACTCACTCCACAATGGCGATTTATCTGAAAATGGGTACTTGAAATCATGACCTCGTGTTGAAATTCTTGAGTCTACCACTGAGGCATGACTAAGGACCCAGAATTGGGCTTGAAAGCCCTTGCCTGTTTGTACCCTTATTGTTGTGTGGTAAAATACCGAAAGGAAAGAAAGAACGAAAGAAAAAGAAAGCTCCCCATGACCCAGTATGAGCCCAGCTTGGCTTTGGGCTGGGCTTGGACACGCTAGCCGTTGGGAGAAAGATCTTCTCCTTCACATGCACAACAATATCAGAATTAAAACAAAACGAAATAAGAGGTAAATCATAACATGGATTCATGTGGTTCTCTTTTGATGTCCATAGAGTCACACCAATCCACTATGCTCCAAGGTAAAAAACGAAGCATCTCTCTTTCTCTCTCTCACACTTATGACAGAATATATATTACTTCTCAAATGAGCTATGATTTACATAAAAAAAAAAACCCATGTGAGATTACTAAATTGCCCTGCGAAAGTGCTGCCTATATGAACAGTACATCTCTAATGATCAGACTCCATAGATCCTAACACTAGTTTGGTCTATGTGCTGTGATTTGGCCTTTGACATGAAGGGCTCATCAATTTCTGGCTCGGGCTGCAGCTCAGGCTCGGGCTCATCTACTATAAGCTGAATAACTCTGGGTTAGGCAACACATCTATCTTGAATGTTGAGTGCTGGTTTTATTCCTTTTAAAATGTCTATTTCTTTGTGCATGTTTGGCCTACCTGATCAATGGACGTATTAGCAATATCGAAGAGGGAAATTAGGAATTTTATTAATTTTCCATCAGTTCCAGGCCCAACTAATTTTTTGGGCCGGGTAGGCCAATGCCAAGCTTGGGCTTGGGATCTTTAGTGTTGGCCTGGCCCAAATCCAGTCCATGGCTACCCTTATGTATAAGGTAAGCAGCAAGCTCATAAATGCAAGGCCGCTGAGATCCAATCTGTCCACTAGAGGGATCTCACTATCTAGATGCCCTGGTCCAATATTCATGTTTGTCCACTTGTCAGGTGGGCCACATTTTACCAACCCAAGATACAGAGAAAAGAAAAAAAAAAAAAAAACTGCCTACTGGAGAGGTATAGAGTAGTGACAAAAACCTGTAATTTTCGTTACAGAAGTCATAGTATGTATATGCCATCCAATCCATTACCTTTTAGATTGTGTGAGGCGCTCGCCATATTATGTATATGCCATCCAATCCATTCAGAAGATGTTCCCCACTGGGATGAATGGTAAGGCCAAAGATTCAGCCAATCAAAAGTCAGAAGGGCCAAATTGTGATTTTAGAGGTTTTAGGCATGATTTTATTTATTTATTATTATTATTTTTTATTATGCAGCTAGCTAAGCGTTAGATTGGCCTGATTTTTTGGTTTCCCAGGGGACATGAGGGTGGGCACATGATGGACGGATTGGATGTCTTGCAAGCATCACGGTGGGCCCCAAATATCGCACTGTAGCATCTGGCCTCCAAGTGTGTTTCTACTTTGGATCCAATTGCATAAGTTATCACTTGTTTCTTGTTGTGTCTTTCTATGGGGTTGCTGATCTCCTTTTTATAAACTCCGAGCCTCCATCTTTAGAGTCGGTTCATCAACTCTCCTTAGGTAAAATGGCTCTCTAATTTGAGAAAAATCAATCCATTTTTAATCTCTACTTTTATAGCCCGTTTGGCACCATGGATTTGAGGAGAAGGGAGGAGAAACCACTTGCTTTATTCTGTTTGGCACCATGGATTTGAGGAGAAGGGGATTTAAGAGGTATCTAAGAGAAATAGAAAAAGTACTTTTAGCTCATTTTCAAATCCTCTAAAAAAGGTTGGATTTGAGGAGAAATCCTCCCCAATGTGGGACCCAACGTGATGTGTCCCTAACCGTGGGACCCAACGTGATGTATATTTTCCATCCGACTTGTTGATAAGGTCACAAAGACCTGGATGAAGGGACCACACAAGTTTAATCCAAAACTTTTGTGCATCATAAAAGGTCTCACTCTCCACTTTTTCTTGTTTTATGGTCCACTTAAGATGTGGATCTGCTTTATTTTTTGGATCCTGGCATAAAATGAGATATGAAAATGGATGGACGGCATGGATTTAAAAATCGAGGCTGATATGGTGGGATTAAAATCCCCACTATCCAATTCCCTCCTGTCTGATTTCTCTCCAAATCTTGGTTGCAAAACAGAAAATCTAGAATTGATAAGAATCAGGAATTGATGAGAATTCATATCATGGAATCCACTTCTCATCACTTCCTCTCAAATCAATGGTGCCAAACAAGCCCAGTGGTTCAAAAAAAGGGCTTTGCAGGATAAAGAGTGCATCATGGCCATTGATCCAAAAGTAAAATTAAACAAAAAAAGAAAAGAAAAAAAAAAGTGGGCTTTCTAAGAATTTCTTAGAAAAATTATGAGTGCATGCAAACCCAAGCCAAAATCTAGGTCCACAGTCAACTCAGATGTAGATGCAAGCCACATTAGGTAAAGCCCAGTCAATGTACATATCAGGTTCAGGCTCAGGACTGCCTTTAAGCCCACATTTTAATCAGGCCCACTTGTAGGACCATCTCTCATCCCCACACGCAATATCTTTGTCATCCGAGCTCCGATTTTCGATCGGTTAGAACCGAAGTGATTGTCTGATCGTAGTTCATGTCACAGGAGGGGATCAAGCAATCGAATAATATTAATGCGCTAATCGTCAAGAGATGTGGGCCTCACTAATGATAAAAGTGGCTTTTCAAAACACCAAGTGGTTAGTAAACAAATATATAAGAAGAGAAGTGTCTAGAAATTTCTAAAAATGACAAATCGAGTAGAAAGATACAAAATCAAATATTAGTGGGAGTGAAAATGAAAATAGTATGAGAAGCAATTATGTAGTCTATGTTCTATCGGACTGCTTATTTGCTAAACAAGATAAGAAGGGCTAGGGGTTCTTACTCATGCCTCAGTGGTAGACTCACAAGAGTTTCAACATGAGGCCATGGGTTCGATTACCCATTGTGGTGTTAGTGCATGAGCATGTGTGTGGGGGTGTGAGTGTGTGTATGTAAAAAAAAAAAAAAAAAAAAAAGGATTCGTGGGTTGACACAGGTGCTAATCAGGACGTCAGCTAACTAAAAATACTTATTTGAGACCCTTAGGGAATTCGAAGCCAAAGAAACGTTGATCTATAGGGAAAGTGACACCTACTCTGAAATATTGGGTGCAGGAAATTATAGATTAAAGTGTGAAAAATTGAATCTTATGCTACCAATGTATTCTATGTGCTCTGTGTATGGCTCAATGTTGTTTCGAACCCATTTCTAGTTAACTTAAGTCATTGATTTTTGCTCCAATTGTTGAAAAAATCCATCAGGAAGCATAGGTAGTATATTATCCTAGGCTAAGTGATGAGAAAAACTATTTTGTGTTTGATGTAATAGGTGCTTTGTATTAATTATTCCACTATTAAGTTAGATTTTTATTTTCTTATTGATACATGCACATGGAACCTGAGATTAAGACATTCAAAATGATAAAATAAAAAAAGGCTGATAAAAAGAGTTTGATACCTGATCTAAATAAAGTATAGCTTAACACATGTAAGCATTGTTTGTTGGTAAGATGACCAGAAAACCTTTTCTTATAATAAAAAAAAACAGCATTCGCGTTGTCAACTTCAGTATGTCTAGACATTTATCATCATTTAAATGCTAAAAATCGTGGAAAATAGAATATTTTGCCAACTTTACTAATGATTTTCTAGATGTAGTGTATCTAATTAGTAGAGGTGGTAGAGACTGTAGTGTGTGCCCGCTAGCTATCTAGGGTTCCATCCTAATTTTCTTACTTTGTAAACCTTACTAGTACCAACAAAAGTCTCTAATTACCAAGAAATCAAAAGACCTAAAAATCTTTAAAGAATATAAAAGGGAAGTAGAAAATCAGTCAAGAAGAATCATCAAAGTTCTTAAAATGATTAGGGAGGTTAGTTAACTTATAATGAATTCAATGGATTATGCAAAACTATGTTGTAGATGAGTGTTAAAAAAGTAGGTTATATCAGATGGTTTTATAGACAAATTGAGAGCTATAAACTAGTACCAAAGGGCTTCACCTAGAAAGAGTGTATAAATTATGTGGACACATATTCTCTTGTTGCAAAGTTTATATCCATTATAATCATCTTAGTTATAGTTGTCCACTTGACTTGCAAGTTCTTTTAATGGATGTTAAAATATTTTTTTAATGGGGAACTATATGTATGGGCAACTATATGTGCAAGAAATCTAAAGCATATGTATGAGCAGCTTGAGAGCTTCATTATAAATTAATGCGTTAAGAAGATAAAGTATATGAGTTGAAAAACCTAATATGATTTACCCTTCGATCCATAGCTCAAGTGGTAGACTGAGTGAAGATAACCTTATTTCAACACTGAGGTCATGGTATCGATTCCCAAGTGGGGGGTGGATAACATTGGGTGTGACTAACAGTGGAGGTGGGTGTACTAACAGTGGGGTGTGTACTAACCCAATAATAATAATAAAAAAAACCCTTATATGATTTAAAATAATTATCAAGTAAATGATATTTGACATTCCACCAAATAATCCTCAAATTAGGTTATACAAAGAGCAAACTAGATAATTATTTATACACTTTGAAAAATGGGAATGGATCTAATATTTATCTTTATATGTGAAGTGACTTAGAAATGATTAAAAAGTTATAAATAAGTTCCAAGTTTGAAATAAAAGATATAAGAGACAACACATTTTCTAAGTATTAAAATAACTAAAGATTGAAAATCTTGAATATTATGCTTGAGTTAAGAGAGATGTCTTGAAACAATACTAATGTTTTGAATGGAAAACTATAAACTGGTATCAACTTAGGTAGAGAAAAAGATTGATATTATATAGAAATGATTATTCAAAGTGAGGATGAACAAGTTTATATGTTCCAATTAGTGGGAAGATTTTTATTTTTATTTTCTTATTTATTTATTTATTATTATTTATTTTTTGGGTTAGTACACACACCCCACTGTTAGTACACCCACCCCCACTGTTAGTCACACCACGTGTTAGCCACCCCTCAATTGGGAATCAATACCAAGACCTTACTGTTGAAATGAGGTTATCTTCACTCAATCTACCACTTGAGCTATGGATCGGCGTGTAAGTAGTGGGCAGATTGATGTAAACTATGTTGCATATAAGCTTGGATCTCAAATATGCCGTGAACCTTGTTAGTAGGTACCAATGTAATACTGATCTAAAGAATTCGCAGACAGTAAAAAAGATACTAATATGTATAACATTTTAAGTTATGTTTTCAAATAGATAAGATTGAGGTTTCAGGTTCTTCAGATGCGAATTTTGTGGCAATGAGGATAATAGCAAGTCCACCTCAGGTCACGTTATCTTCTTTAAATGCAATAATGTTTCTTGGTGTAATAAGAAATATGGATCTCCTACCGGGTATACTTAGGAGGCTAAGTTAATTACTTGTAGTGTAGCTCTTATTTTTTCCATCTAAATAAAATACTTTTTTAAAGGATATGGAGCTAGATATAACAAACAAATCAATTCACACAATTTCTTTTTGTTTTAATGACCAAGCTGTTATTAAATTAATACAAAGTGGAGTTAAGAGCTAGAAAGGAAAATTGATTGAAGTATGATATCATTATATATAGGATATTGTTAAAAAGGGATAAATACTTGTTAGTGACTTGATATGCTTGTTGATATATTGACAGAAGTTATAAATACAAAATTATTAGCAACCCATGTAGATCTAATGGGATTTAAAAAGGCCTAAGTACGTGAAAATATGAAACTACTTGGAAAGGTGAAGTTATGAGCAATGTGGCAGCATGAATGTGAAGACCCTTATGACGAGAATGCCGATTTTAAATCTGCTAATAGTGAGAATAAAACCTTATGGCATACTTGAACCTACTAACCAAGTGGAAGATATTGAATCAATGTCTATGAGGCCTTCTTCATCCTAACCATTCATGGTGGAGATACCGGGTAATCCTCGTATTAACTTGTTAATCGAGCTTCTAATCATTTTTTTTTTTGTATTTTTATTTATATAATGCTATTTATTATCAAAGCCATTTTTTAACAGTTAAAAATAGAGATTGAGAAGGAGATTAATGTTACCCAAATGAGAAGGAGTTAATGATAGGATGGTAGAATGGAGTTTATATGAGGGTATTAGCAATCACATTGAAAGAGATAACAAGAAATAAAGAAGAACACAAAGAAATCACCTATGGTCATGAAGAGGATCACTCTCACATTGCAGTTTCCAGTCTCACAACAATCCCCTTTTCAACTGGAGCAACGGTCAGGATCTTGCAATTTTTCAGATCACATCACAAAGCCAAGAGCAAACATCCAGTGTCACAATCACATTAGGTTCCACTAGACGAGCTCTTGCATTAGATAAAAAGATGCCATCTCAACCGTTGGATTGGACTGACGGGACCTATCTCAATGCCTGTATGACAACATTCAACATCACTGGCAATGAAACTGATTGAAAAACCTTCCATTTGAAGGATTTCGCTACCAAAACAAAAGAAAAACAAAGCAATTACATTTCATTCTTGTTCTTAATGCGATCTACTATGCCCAAGAAATGGCGATCGGGCTCCCAACAACATGCTTCCCATCTGACCATTCCAGGCGTGCAAAGCTCGTGGCCGACGGCACGGATCGCACCGAAGAGAAGCTCACTGTGTAGACCTTCTTCTCATTCTCCTCACTGAAACTCAATTCTTCTGGTTCTACCACTATCTTAACAGACTCTGAAGGCGAAGCCACTGAAACCTTATACGTCCCCGGCGCACCGACATTCGTCAATGTCCGCCGGTACTTCAGTTTACTCACTCCGTTCGTAAACGGAATGGCGAAAGACGGGTAATTGAGATCGGCGACGAGGTAGTTCTCACCGTCGGTGCACGTGAAGTTATTTTTGGACAGCGTGCTAATTTGCGCCTGGCTGTAGTTCAAGGCGCAGAGGAAATTAAGGTAATCGTTAGTAGAGATGTCATAAATCAGGCCAGGATCAAGGGCCTTCAGTGGGTCCACGTGGCCTGCGCCGTGATCCAACGGTGTGGATGGTTTTCCAGTGGCCACATCCTGCAGCATTTGGCCATTTTTGTACACTGTGTAGGCAGTGGTCATGAGGGCTGACCGTATGGCCGCTGGGCTCCACCTTGGGTGCGCGCCCTTGATGAGAGCGGCCAGCCCGCTCACGTGCGGGCACGACATGGATGTCCCGGAAATGATGTTGAACGGCACACGCCTGCTGTCCACGGGCAGCCCGGTGGGGCCCACGTTCCCGGACCACCCGGCGAGGATGTTAACGCCGGGCGCGATCAGATCGGGCTTGAGGATCTGCGGCGTGATTGCGTTGGGCCCGCGGGAGGAGAATGCGGACACGATCGGCGACGGTTGTATCCCGACCTTGGTGCCCCCAAAGATGATCGTAGCCGTCGGATCGGAGTCGGTAACCACGTATTCCTTGATCGCGTCGCCGGTCCTCTGGCCCACCCCCGTGGCAGGTAGCAGGTGCGCGTCAGCGACCAGTTCTTCCCTGTTCGCCGCCGTATTGGCCAGGATCATCCCAAATCCACCGGCGTCCCTCACCGCGTAGCCCTTCTGGACCCTTGGATTGATCCCGCGATCACATAACACGATCTTTCCGGCCACTTTCTCCGGAATCAACGTCCCTACCATGCACAGATTCCCGCTCGTCACATTCGTCGCGTTACCTGCATAGATCAACGGCAGAGATTTTTCCGGTAAGGGCTTCCCGCTGTAAAGCGACGCGCCAGAGAAATTCTTCCCATTCCCCAGTCTAACGTACGCCGGGAAGTCGCGATCCAACGTCCCAGCACCGACGGTGGTGATCCAGGGAGCGACATTGGACAGAGTATACTGGCTGGGCCCCGCATTGCCTGCCGAGCAGGAGACGAAGATCCCCCTCTGCATCGCCGAGAACGCGCCGATCGCGACGCTGTCCCTATAATAATCGGCATTGCTCCCGCCGAGCGAGAGCGACAGGACATCAACTCCGTCGCCGATCGCCGTCTCCATCGCCGCCAGTATGTCGGAGCTGAAGCATCCGCCCATCCAACAGACCTTGTACGCCGCGACGCGGGCTCGAGCCGCCATCCCGCGAGCCGTGCCGACCGCGTAGCCGAATAGGCTGGCGTCGGACACGGCTGAGCCCGCCGCCGTTGTGGCGGTGTGCGTCCCATGTCCGTCATCGTCTCGTGGCGATCTCGACTCCTTGGATTCGTCTACTGGGCCGAAGTTCGCTTCGTATCCCCTCGCGAAGAACCTCGCGCCGATCAGCTTCCGGTTGCAGCTCGTAGCCGGCTTGAAGTTGTTGCCTCCCTCGCACTCGCCTTTCCAGCCGGACGGGACTGGCCCGAGCCCGGTGTCGTCGAAGCTCTTGCTCTCGGGCCAGACGCCCGTGTCCAGGACGCCAACCACGACATCGGCATCCGAGTCGGACTCCGGCTGGAACGCGGCCGAGTTATCTAGACCGAGGAACTCGGGCGTCCGAGTCGTGTGTAACTCGTATCTTAGCTCGGGAAGGACGGAGAGGATCCCTTCTTGGGTTTCAAGTGCTTGGGCTTCTTCTTCAGTGAGACGAGCCGAGAAGCCGTGGATGATGGTGTCGTAGGTGTAGATAATATGGGCCGACTCGGAGACTGAGTTCAAGGACGAGTCGTACCAGAGTTGGGGTTGAGTGAAACTCGGTGGCATTGAGGATTTGGAGGTGTGGACGATGTACGTCTTCTTCTCCAATGCATTTGCTGATTTGGATGTGAGAAAACAGCAGAGTAGGAAAAGCACTGAAACTCTCACTCTCTCCATTTTCTTCTTCCTCTGTTTCTTCTTTGAGGAGATGCAGTTTTGTACGAGGGGGGAAGTGTGTTAGGCCCAAACACGTGTGGGCCGCATGCAATTGCGCGTGGCACCTGTGTGGGCAAGTGGGGCATTCTGGTTATATCTTGAGAATATCTTAGACACTCTGGCAGCTGTGGCAGATGATACACAAGCGCTTAGAAATTGCACCCTGATTCAAATTGAACTGTCCAAAATTGGGTGGGTATGTCATGAACCGAAAATTACGGACGCGGAGAAGTTCCTTAGTCAGAAGCTGTGTGGGCCCCACAGATATGACTGTGACAAATCCATTCCGTGACAAAACTGATGGACGGAGTGACTTGTAACGGGCGTCTCTGTGGACCCCACACAGCTTCCGACTACAGGAGCTTCCTGTGCTCGCAGTCACATGCAATCCTCGTCCGAAAATTACGCCTATTTGATTATCCGACTGCCGAACTTGGATTGGGTGCTGATCTCTCCAGTACTGAGCTCGGTCCTGGTGGGTTCTCTGTGGGCCCCACTATGATTCATGTATTTTCATCCACGTTATCCATCCTCATTTCTAGCTCATTTTGGGTATGAGCCAAAAAATAAAAATAAAAATGATTAAACGTCCACTATTAAAATCTTCTTGAGGCCACAAAATGATGGTAAATAAACATTGCAGCAGGCCCTTGGAAGTTTTTTTTTTTTTATGGTGGGCGTTAAATCACCACTGTTTAATGTGGTGTGGTCCACCTGAGATTTGGTGCTGCCTCGTTTTTCAGCTAATACCCTAAAATAAGCTTCAAATGTGTATGGACGGTATGGATAAAACAAATACATCATGGTGGGGCCCACAGAGTTTATCCGGCACGGAGCTAGGTACTGGAGGGATCACTACCGAAATCGAGTCCCTGCCTGCCCGTATGGTGTAACGTCTATTTCAAGCTTAAAAATGGAAAAATATCCAACGGTCCTGTTTTAACAAGCGGCCTCAAATCAGTGGTGAGGATTGTTCAACCAATCCGATTTATGAATGCATGCTGTACATTTATTGGACGGTTGAAAATGGAAAGTATCCAATGGTCCTGCTTCAACACGCAAGGGCCCACCAATTGGTAGTTGGGATTGGTGAACTGAGTGCACCCAGATTAGCAATGGTAGGTAAGGTAAGTGCGACTCGAAGCATGGATCATTCTTTCTTGAGATGTCTTCTGGCCGAAACCTGACTTTGGGAAGTAGTGAAATGCTGAATAACCTCACCTTTGCAACCCCCATCTGAAATTTCAGGACTTGAATCCCTCTCAAACGGTCATATTTTTCAAATTAATTAGGAGAAATGCTTGAGTGTATGAGTTATGGGGCTCCTCGTTGCATGGAGACACTTGGTTCAACCCATTGATCTGGACTGTTCATTAGGTTGACCGCACATTTCATTGACCACCAGGGAAACAACATATTAATCCGGCCAACATTAGGGCGTGTTTTGCACATGGTATTAGAAGGGATGGAATGGTATTAGGTGGGATTAACATCATTTATTGCACAATGATTACACGTCTGGTAATCCCATGGTATTTACATATCCAATCCCATGTTTGGGATCAAAAACTTACCATGGGAAAACCATTGGATTAAGCAAAATCCCGTTTGGTGGACCATGGAATTGCAATCAACAGACCAAATTCACAACGGATGTCCGTCACTTGAACATGTATATAATCATAGTGTCATGTATAAAGGACTTATATGGATGGATGGCATGGATAAAACACAAGCATCAATGTGGGGCCCATGTGTGTGGGATTTTGAAATCCCACAGAAATCCCACATGGGATCAAGTGCAATTCCATCCCACCTAATCCAATCTAATACAATGCCCCAAACACCCCCCTTAACCATTTAATCAATTTGGTCCATCTATTTGTTAGGTCATCATGGATTTGTTACTGCCAATTTAATCAAACAAGGCCACATGTGTGAATGAGGACCTGTATTTGAATTTTTTGTGTGGGTATGATGTGTGGGCGTGCCAAAGTTTAGTTGACCCAATGTTTGATTAAACCGCTGGTGACCCCATGTCGAGTCAAATTAATTAGAGACCGAACATAGGATCTAACTATCATCTCAACCACCGATTGCACTCAACGTTGAGGTGATTTGTGAAAGGGTAGGGGTTAGCCCTTCCGAATGGATTCTTTTTGCCTTGTATCAGTAGGCTTGCTATCTATGGACCTAACGGCTTATTTTTTCACCAATACTTTAGCTTGATATTTCTCAAAGGCTATACAATGTTAATTTTATTAATATTCGAATGCATGGCCCATTACAATCAACAATGTATCAAACAACCGAAATAAATAAGCAAGCGAAAGATAGATACCTAATTCGTTTATTAGAACGGACGATCGAAGCAGATGGTTAGCAAGATGTGACCAAATGGGTATGATTACCTAAATTAAAACTCAGTTGTTGATGATCCAATAACTTAAGGTTGTAGATATTTAATCTACTCTTATGGTCCTCTATGCTGGGGTTGTCTTCAATCTTGGACACCAGGGGGTGTCAGGCGCCCAACAAGCTTGACTCTGGCATTCGAAATTACATCAGAACGGGCTTCTGGAATTTGGACTGCTGGATCTGTTTTTGGGGTTGTAGGAGGCCTGACGACAGAGCGCTCGACAATTTTGTAAGGGGCCTGATATTCCCCTGAATTTTTTGTTAGAACTCTCTAGACAAATTTTGGATCCGTCGGGCGTTCAGCGGGGTCTGGCCAAGAGCCCGATAGTGTGCACACTGTTAAGTCGGTGGCGCAATTTTGTGCAGGATTTGTTTTTAATTTTGATTTTTCCTATTTAAAGGGGTGTAATACGGGATTAGAGCTGCCACCAAAAGGGCCAAGGTATCCTAGAAGGATTGAGAGAGTTTTAAGACAAGAGAAAGAGCTAAGGAAAAGCTTGGAGTTCCTGTGGGATGAGATAAATGGTTGTGTTTGTCCTTCTCATGTGAGGATTAACTTTATTAGCTTGGGATTTCTCTTGTGGGCTATGATCCGGGTAAGGATTCTTCTGTAATCTCTTGTAACTTCTGATTCATAGTGGATTGTTCACTTTGTGCCGTGATTTTTTACCCGTGAGGGGTTTTTCTCTGTTAAAATTGAATTACCTTCTTGTGTATGTTGATTTGCTTAATTGTTGTCATTGTGGTCTATCTTGTTTGATTGTTCCTCTCGCTTCTGTTGTGAGGTCGATTGCTTATATCCTAACACTATAGTAGGAGCTACTAAGCAGTAGTGATCTATGCTAGAACTAGGCTAGACTAGGCTATGCTAGGATAAAAGAAAGGTAATGTAAATTGAAAAAGTAGATAGATGTGTTTGGCGTATGTTCGACAATCCCCAGTGTAAGACTACGATGTAGTAATAACTAGGTGAGACCGAGATCGTTCTACATGGATTATTAGGTAGCCAAGAGTACAATAAGATTAAACTACTTCTATACTTTAGAATCCAGCGAATAGCTTAAGGTGAAAACAATAATTAAAAGCAACTAAGGATCCGTGGATTCACTTATAGTAATCACAATGTATAGTTTATTGATTTATTTTTTATAACTCAATTGATTCTTCCCAATTGGAATATTAAACAGTTAAACCAATTACACACATCCAACAATATATGCATTTAATTGAACGATTTTTTCATGAAGTACTCAGACATCAATCGTAGAGAATTCGATAATTTATTGTGGCTAATGTCTATAATAGATCAATGAATTTTACAGATTAATTATCTCTCTAATCAACTAAGGAATTGTTAAATCAAAGCATCCGTTGTAACCATAATTCACCATGAATCTAGAAATAAACAAGTCAAAGGCTTTAAAGTAAATTCAAATATAATTCAATTAATAAATCATCATCAATCCCATTATATGAATCAAATAAACTAAAACATTGTAATTAACTAGAAGCTTCACCCCTTAGCATTAGCTAAGAGATTAGTTCATCATCATCATAATAAAACTAAATCTCAAACATAAAAACAAACTAAGAAAGCTTGGCATAGAACGACTCCACCCTTGATCTCCTTCCTTCCTTTACATCCTAGGATGATTTGGGACATGCAGGGAAATGCCTTTAAACAGGAAAAACTAAACTATTTACGTAACTCTGGAAAATTTGATCCAGGATTGATACATGCAACTAGGCTTAGCAACGGGTCGTGTTGAACCATGTTCGAGTCGTGTTGTGTTCGTGTCATGTCAAAAATTTGCTCACCCAAACCCGGTCGGTTAACTAACGAGTTGAAATCTAGAACCCAAACCCATTCATTAATTTAACGGGTTACCCGTAACCTGACTCGTTTAACCCGTTAGGCTAGTCTACTCATCAGATGGCCACATCGTTGATGAGGACAACTGACAGTCTGACCCAACATACAGCTGTGGTCCACCTAGTGCACCCATTCTATCACCGAAAATAATAGGTTTCACTAGTGAGACGAGGAGGAATCACCGGTACATTGCAATATTGCATATGATAGAGTGCCAAGGTTCATAGGTGGGCCATGGTTTGGTGATCTAGACCATTATGTTAACGGGTTAAACGGGTTCGCGGGTGAAACACTGACCCAAGCCATTATGTTAACGGGTTAACCCGTTAGTGACCCGACACGATAAGGCTAGACCCGAACACTGATTTTTTCGTGCGGGTTAACAAGTCCTGTGGAATTTTGCTAGACCTACATACAACTAGATGATGACTGAAGATCAATTGAAAAAATAATATAAACAATTAAAAACCACAAAGTATGCTAAAATAATCACACACATCAATTTTCAAAACGAAACACCATTAATCATTCAAGCCTTAAATCACAGGCACGCCCCACAAAACCATCAAATACCCCAAAGTTACGATCTAATGGACGTGAGAACATCCACATAGCATAGGAAGGGCCTGGATCAAAGGGAAGAGAGGTAGCACCAGTTAGGGTTTGAAAATTTTGAGTGTGGGCAAATCTAAAGTTCTGGGGAAATTGAGAAAATTGGGAATTTTATGATTAGGGTTAGGGTTAGGGAAGTAGGGGTTTTTAGGTAAGAGAAGAAAAATGGTCAAGGGATCAGGGTGGGCCAATTGGTCAGCCTGTGGGCCCACACATGTGGCCATACAATCACATGTGTGATGGATGTGGGCCTAGGGTGGGTCCTACGTGCGGGTGAAGTGATGTATGGGGCTTAGAAAGATGATGAAGAGGGTGTGGCTTGGTTGTAGGAAGAAGGTGTATAGAAAGAATCTCAACGTACCTTGATGATGAAGAGAAGATAAAAAGGAGAAACGAGAATCTCACACCTTCCTTATTGGGAGAAAGGCCTCACATCAATATCTCTTCCAAATTATATGCAAGTTTGTTTCAAGTCACATAAAGAAGTAAAGAAGAGAAGATTTTCTTTCTTTAAAAAAAAGTCTTTTATTTACACCATAAGGGTTACACGTCCAACCCTTTTCGTTTTATAGTTCCAAAAAGAGAAAATTACACTTAACCCCCCATTTCTTATAACTAATTATTAAACACCCCCTGTAGATACTAAAAACGTAAATAAACTCTCATAAACGACCATAAACACTCAACAAATCAAAATGCAAATATGAAACTAATCCTAAACCATCAAGTGGTCACAATGATGTCCATCGGGCCCACATGGGCCATGGTCACGATTCGATAATGATCCGACGGTCCGATGATGGCCCGCCAAAAATAAATTCAATCACAATCCAATGGTAAAAAATGTCAAAGCATGGTTTGATTTCATCCTCCGAGTACTCTCAAGACGATTCGGGCCTAGTGGGCCCCATATATGGCTCGTCCATCCACAATGATACAGGAGCTCACCTCTGCCTCTTCTTGTACACTTGAATAGTAGGTGATCGTGCATGAATGTCCTCATCAAAGTTCCACCAACTTTCGCAAAATCGCACATTCACCACCTTTGTTGATACGTCATTAGATAGGTCTTTGCTAGGATCAAAGAATGTGCAAAAGTGTCTAGCAAGCAAGCTTCAAAATTTTAAATTTCTCGATTGGACTCGATGATTGGATCGAACTCTTATCGAGTCCAATCGAAGGTTGTCAATAGGATTGAAGAAACAATCCAGTAAATGAATGTTGAAATCTTGAGTTTTTCTTAGATAGGAGTCTATTGATCCCATCAAAGCTCCCATTGAAGGTTGCTTGATCCCATTGAGAATTGCTTGATCCCATTGAAGATGGTGCAAAAACTGTCCAGCAACAATTTGTCAATATTTGCTATTTCTCCGATCCCATTAAAGGACCGTCGATTCCATCGAAACTCCCATCGAAGATTCTTGTTTTTTGCAACTTTGACATTGATCTTTAATGCTTCAAATCATCCATTCTTTTTCATCTTTGATTTTCTTCTTTTAAATGCTTTAATCACCATGAATTGCTCTAAAATATCTTCAAAATCCTAATATAACTTGTACATAGAAAAAACATCTAATTAGTCCAAGTTAACACACCTATGTATATAAAACTAATGCATAATTGAGGGTAAATATGTAATGTTTTAACACTCAATAGCATAGGGCCTTAAGTTCTTCTTCGTGTGCTCCTTTTATAACTTGTCGAGGCGGCAAAACCCTTGTTAGGTTTCCTTACTGATTATGGATCTTCCAAGTTTACGGTGCATGTTCTGAATAAGAAAATCTTTTGGATAAATTAGGAACTGGTGGCTTTTAGGATCCTTTCTTATAAATGATCACTTGTAGGGATGTTTGTGGCCCACTAATCGAATTTGGGCTAAGTCTGGGAACCTTAAGTGCTAATCCCAGACCTCAAATCGATCATGTCCAATCATCCGATCAGACTCTCTGTTTCTTCCACTCGAGGTGTTGGATGGTCCAGATCAAACCACCTCCTGCATTTAACCTCTCACCACGTAGTGGTTTGGAGTGTTGGAGAGGATTGATGGACGAAATCCACCTGATACCAATCTGTTATCAGAGATGGGCCCAACTGGATCTAGGTCTCCTATTCTGTTGACTGAACCACGACCACAAGATCAAGTCCTTGAGTTCTTCCATTCCTTTTATTTTGATCAATGAACGGCTTGGGACCCAGCCTAATTGATGTGTCTGTCTCTCTCGAATTGGGTCCAAACCATGGCTGAATTTGTTTGAATATTGGTCTGATCTTTCGATATTCAAAACCTTTTTGAATGCTACAAACTCTTCAAACGTCTCTATGAATATCTCTAATTTTGGAAGAACTGTAAGAGATGACTTCACCAAGTTTATCATAACTAGATATGTGATAAGATACGTTCTCTCGACGGGTATTTTATAGACGTGTCAGGTACGCTGCCTTATTAATTAATGCAGTAAATGTGGCCATGTGGCACCTGTCGATTTGATCTTCTAAAGGCACACGTAAGGGTCTGTGCCTCTACATTAATACTAAAATGTGTAACGCTGAAGGAAGATCAATCGAAGATACTCCTAGGTGTGAGTAGGATTACTGATAGTACTTGCCTCGTAATGTTGACACGTGGCAACCTTTCATTGGTCCATATCAGGGCACTGAAAATGAGTGTAAACAAGATTGTTTACGATTAAAAAGAACCACTTTTGTTAGGCAATGATAGCTATGGCTTGAAAAAATGACGTGGATTTCCAGTAAAAGCCTATGGTAGGAAGTTCTTGTGCTGAGAAATTAGGTGGGGCCCACTGTGATGTTTGTAAGAAATTCACCTCGTCTGTCCATTTTTCAAGCTCATTTTACAACATGCGAGTAAAAATGAGCCAGATCTAAGACTCAAGTCGGCCATATGAGAGGAAATAGTGGGGGATTAAATGACCATAGTTGAAACATTTGAATGACCATAAAAGTTTTGTATCAAGCCTATTTTTTGTGTTTTTGGTTCATCCCAGTGGTAATGACCCTATAAATAGTTTGGATGGCATATAAACATCAAGGTGGAGCCTAGGAAGGTTTCAATGGTAGGCATTTCTTTCCTTTGTTTTCCCTCTCATGTGGCCCACTTAAGTCTTGGATCTGGCTCATTTTTTGTCGACCGTCTTAAAATGAGCTCACAAAATAGATGGATGGGGTGGATTTCTCACAAACGTCATGGTAGGCCCCACCTAGCTTCCCAGCACATGAACTTCATACTAAAGCTTTCATTGGAAATCCGCATCCTTGAAAAAGAGGTTTGTATTATCTCATCAGTTTGATTTTTGCATAATAGTTTATGAAATGAGTTATAGATTTAATTGATAGTTCAAACAATTGATTAGATCGCCTAAGTGAACTTATGTAACTAAGATCATATAACTTATAATGATCTTAGAGAAGAGGCGACCCCTTTCTTAAAAAGAGCATCACATGCGTTCTTTATATTTATAAAATTTAGGTTGCCAAACACTATTTCTGAATTCCACAGATAATTCAAGTTGACAAACACACTTGAAAAAATAAATCTCTAAGGACGAAAATCTTAATTTTGGATTAGATTCTTGAAGTAAAATCCAAATTAAAAGCTAAATTATTTAATGATCATTTCAATAAGAACTATTGAAGCATACATACTAATTTTGAGTTCTTATTTGAATAGCAAGTGAAAATTTCATATTTCTCTCACAAAATTTACCTAATTTATCATGTCACATTCAAATTGTGAAAAAGTGGGATGATTGCTAAAATCCACCTTTTTCTTTGTCATCCAAACAACATAAATTGTAACATCAGAAGAAAACCCTTTTTATTTTTTATTGTTTGACGTGGAATATATGGTTTCCAAACATGGCATTATATCTTTTGGTTCAAACATTAATGGGATGATACAACAAAGATTGAAGACACTAACATGTAGGGCCATTTCTTGGAAGCAAATGTGGTAGGTAGTGCATCCATCTTATCCATTCATCTAGTTACCCTACTATAAAATACACATTGATAGGATGATTTTCTTGAAAAATCGGATCTTAAAGTAATTGTAAGAATGAAAAAGGTAAATGGTTAAATATTCAATTGTAAATTTCAAGAAAAGTGGCAAATATGTTTGTCTTACATGTGTAATGTCTTGCGACACAAGCTGCTGATATAGGGCCCAATGGATGGATTGCTGTGTGTTGCCAAGAGATGTCTTTGCCATATTTCAGTGCTTCGAACTTTATTGTATTGATCTTCCTCTAGCACATGATCATTTTAATTTTTGGAGCCGAATCAAGTACAAAGCTTCATATATGTAAATGGCATAAGGATGTCCCACCCCAAAAAGTTAAAATGTACTCTTGTAATAACACTTACATATAATAATTTATGGAAAATATTTATACTAAAAAATAACACTGAACAATATACATGAACTAAAAAATTATACATAGCTTATATGAATAAATAAACTAACCTCAACACACTTTTTAGGACTTTGATGGACTTCAACACATTTCGACAGACTTTGACGGACGTCAATGGACTTTGGTAAACTTTGGTGGACTTGGATGAAGTTTGAAGTGCAAAATTCATTTATATCAGTTAAAATATGTTGCCATCTATCAAAGTTCGTCAAAGTTCATTAATACCTAAGAACGTCAATGTTAGTGAAGTTTGTCGACTTCAATGGACTAATACTTTGATACTCTATGATAGACTTTGAGCACTCTCACAATCACAAACTTAGATAGATTTCTATAGATTTCAAGAAACTCTGATGCACTTCAATAAAATTTAAAATCTGCGGATTACTTCCAAGTTTGTCGAAATGCATTGAAATATGTTAAAGCCCACCAATTTTATATGTAAAATCCACGCCATCAATTGGGTTTTATCCTCGATTTCAGACCTCTGGATATAAATTAGCCACATCTACAACTGGGGTGGGCAACATCAAAGGGAACAATGGGGATGTTGAAGCCCACCAGTTTTATATGTAAAATCCACTCCATAAATTAAGTTTTATCCTCGATTCCAGGCCCTCTGCATGATATAAATCAGCCACACCTAAAACTTAGGTGCGTGACAAGAAGGGGAATAACCGTGACACCTACACAATTAGTCACACGATGCACCCACCCACTGGTGGGGTTAGTGTGTCTCCTTAGTACTCGAACCGGAGACCTGCTGTTGAAACGCCTAGGCGTCTTCTAGCTGGGCTAGCAGGCGACTTACAGGAAGTTCCTATGCATGAAAGCTATGTGGGGCCTATCACAATTTCTACTTCCATCAATTTCTCCTGCTACATGAGTCTAAAAAGATGCATATGTAAAACTTAAGTGGGGCATTCCACATGAAATAATGATTATAGATATTAATTATAGAGAGATGCCCCCAATGCTCTGGAAGCACTATAAGTTAAGAGTCCTCCTAATTGAGGGTCATTTAGATGACCAGTCGATTGATCTAGACTGTCCATTAGCTCCAGCTTGCGTTGCATGTGCTACCATGCAAGTATCACACTGATAAGATGATCTTTAACTATCTGATCAATGTCTTCAAATATGGACGGCCGAGATCATTTGTTCAAAAAAAGTCTAACCAACATTTAAATCCGTCTATTTAATAGCTCCCATCATGGATAGTGATTCTAAATATTCACTCCTATTATGCAATCCTGACCATCTCATCCATGGTTGGAAAATGATGGCTACAAAAAAAAAAAAAAAAAAAGGCATCTAGGATGGATTTGGCCATCAGATCAGTCTCACTTGTGCATCATATCCCTTGAAATGTGTTCCAGACATAATGGACGGTTTAGATCAATCTACATGGACTGTCAACTTTACCCAATGCAAATGCCAGTTATTCTCAAATGTTCTGTTATTTGGAGGGATTGGTAAAAGAGGTTGTATTATACTCAGGCTGCCTATGAAGCTGATATGTAGCACTCAGATATTGTACACTTAGCATATGTTTACTAGTTAAACTGACTATATCGTGAATCACAGTGGCACAAGTCACAGTCCCAAGATCAGATTGGTTGAACAACCGTAAACTTTGATTCATGGATACACATTTGTACGGTTGATTTTTTTTTTTTTTCATTTTAACCGTCCAATAAATGTCATATATATAATATAATTAGTTATTTTTTTTTATACGTGTACAGTGGGTACCATAATTTGGACAGTTTAAGTTGACTATTTTTATGCCACGTGTAAATTTCTAATTAATATCTAAATGCTTGTGCATCATCCATCACACTCTGCCGGAGTATCAAAGTTATTCTCTAAGTAAAATATAGATGCAGTCGAGAGCCGCCAACAACTGAATGTCCTGTGGGCCCCACAATGATTTAAGTATAAAATCCTCTCCGTTCATCATTTGTGCGAACTAATTTTAGCAATTGAGACAAAAAAAATCAGGCACATCCAAAGCTTAACTAAGCCACACAACAGGGAACAGTGTCGGTGGGGGTGAACAACATTGAAACGTTCCTGAAATTATGTCATCCAAACCATTCATAAGGTTAGTCCCACTAAGATGAAGGAAAAAGCCAAATAACAGCCTTCTCCAAAACTTCAGTGGTCCCAAAAACATTTCAATTGGAGGCATCCCATCTACACTTTTCCATGTGATATGACGAACGTTAGGTTTCAATGGACCACAACAGCTAAGACGATCTAGCGGAAATGATGGAGGGAATATAATTTACATAAACATAAATCATGGTGGGCCATATAGAGCTTTTTCCTTCACTAACTCCCTTTCTAGATTTTCGGCGTGAGTTATTTCTAGATGTTCGGCGTGGGTTACTGACAGACGGCACCAACAATATATAATACTGAAAATGCCTCTATTAAACATGTAGGAGCCGCCATGCACACGTGTATAATAATAGTAGAAGAATGCTCACCTCTAGTTCTTATCAGAGTTTCGTAAGCACTTTTTTGAGAACTCATCACACATTATATGAGCCTAAAATGTTAGCTATTCACGTGATAGTGATGCAGTGCTTAAGAAATCTATAGGCTTAACTTTCAACCTGATCCAAAACTTTGGTGGGTCGTGACAAAGAGAGAAGAAAATCAAGTGGGGAAATTGTTTTCTTTTTTCATAGCCCATTAAAATTCTAGATTAGGATAAAAGCTAGGACCTTGGGTTTTTTGGGGTGTTGTATCACACAGACGAATCAAATTTTGAGCTTACTTAGGTGTGATAAGTTCTCAAAAAGTGCTCATAAGCTCTGGTGAGAATAATGAGCAGGTGAACATTCCTCTATCTCTCTCTATATATAGAGAGAGGAACGCTCACCTACACACTTGCACTTTTGTCGTGAGAACTCGTGAGTACTTTTCATGACTCATCGCATATGACGTGAGCCCAAAATCTAAGCAGTCCACGTGATGTAGCACCCGAAAAAAACCTCATGGCCCATCTTTCAACTTGTTCCAGAACTTTGATGGGCAATGAAAGAAGGAAACAATTTCCTCCCTTGATTTGCCTCTTGCTTTCTGCTACAACCCACCAAAGTTCTTGATCAAGTTGAAAGATGGGCTTTAGAGATTTTTTGGAGTGTTGCATCACATGGATGGTTTAGATTTTGGGCTCATATCATGTGCGATGAGCCATGAAAAAGTGCTCATGAGTTTCCCACGCAGGTGAGCATTCCTCTCTCTCTCTCTCTCTCTCTCTACACACACACACACACACACACACACACACACGAGGCACTATCAAGTCCAACTTAGATAGGAGTTAATATGTAATTAATGTTGATAATTACAACAGCAGAGAGATGGAGAGCTAGGTGGGGGCCATCGTGATGTTTGTGAGAAATCTACTTCGACCATTTGTTTTGTCAGATCATGTTAAGACATGGGTCAAACAATGCGGCAAATCCAAAACTTAAGTAGGCTGCACAATAAGGAAAAAGTGGGTAGGAAAATTCCAACCATTGAAATTTCCCTAAGGTCCACCGTGATGTTTATATGCCATCGAATATAGTTCATGTGTTCATTCCTACTGGGATGAACTGAAGACACAAAAATATTAACCTAATCCAAAACTTGTGCCCCACAAATGTTTCAATGGTCGATATTCAATTCTCACTAATTCCTATCATGCAACTAACTTGAGTTTTGGATCTGTCTCATTTTTTTTTGGATAATGTCCTAACATGATTTGAAAAAACAAATGGACGTGGTAGATTTCTCACAAATATCTTAATGCGCCCCACCTACTACCCCAAGAAATGCAGTCCAAGTTGGCCGACGTACAATTTTTTAAGGAGAGATTTAAGTCCAACACACTGGACAAACCACCAGCCAGCCATAACTTGTATCATTAGACGTAACTACCAAATCCAACTCATCTAATAGATTTACCCCAATATAGGCATCATCTTTTAGCCGTCCAATAAATGTCCACCAATAAACGGTGGAGGATTTGACTCCCCACCTTTGATTTTTTATTTTTATAAGACACAGGCACGTACAGTTGCACACCTGGTATGCATTAATTCAAATTAAACTGTATAAACGGTTCATAAACCAAAATCAGATTGTTTGAACAATTCTAACCGTTAATATCTTAAAGTGGGACAATAGGATATTCTTCACTTTTAGCCGTCCAATAAATGTCCACCAATCTCATTGTTGGGTGATGAAATAAACCTAGATTACACACAAAAAAAAAAAAAGAATTATAATTTTGATCAGTTTAATTATATGCCACGTATGCAATTTTAAATAATTTATAAGTATCCATCACTCTCTGCTAAACGGACCAGATGAAATAAATTTTTTTTTTCTGACCATCCATTTATTTTACACAATGGGTCCCACAACCAGTCCGGCCCACCTGATGACAAGCTCGGTTCTCGCACACGATCACGTGCGAATGGACAGGGATTTTATGATCCTCGGTTCGATCACATGTCTAGCGAGGAATCATACGATATCAACCTGAGGCCTTTACGGAATATACTAGACCTTATGTTGGTAGCAAGTGGGCCATTGTTTTGGTAATCTGGACCGTTGGTTCGTGTTTTTATGCTATGGGTGGACTATATCTAAGGCCGTAGGCACTAATGTTGGAAATTTCAGCTATGTGGTAATCTGGACCGTCTATGTGTATGCCACAGAATTGGAAAGCAAGGATTATCCCACAGAGAGACTTTTGAAGAATCATCCATGCATAGTGATCTACGAAATATTTACATGTCTTGATTACAGAAAAGCGGGCCCCACTTATTAGAATTGGACGCGGTCTGTCGGTGACCCCAGCAACCGCCAGCTAGCTGGTGTCAGAGATCTGTGGCCCACCATCATGTATTTGTTTTATCCACACCGTCCATCTATTTTGTCAGCTTATTTTAGGGCATGAGCCAAGAAAAGAAGCAGATCAAAAGCTAAAGTGGACTACCCCACAAGAAAAAGGGGATTGAAAAAGGGGATTGAACGCCTGCCGTTGAAAACTTCTCGAGAAGTTTTAGATCAAGCCGATATCTGTGCTTTCCCTTCCTCTCGGGTTACGTGACTTTATATAAAGCAGTACAGGTTGCAATGCAGATAAACATTGCATTCAATCCCCTACCATTGGATGTTATCCTTACCGTGGGGTCTATCTTAATAATGAGTTGTATATCTACGCCGTCCATCCGTTTTTCCAGCTCAGATTAGTACGTGTTTCAAAAATTTAAGCAGATCGAAATCTCAAGTGGACCACACCACAGGAAACGGTGATGAATGAATGCTTACCATTAAAACTTCCTAGGGCCCACGTTAATTCCCATCGTAGTGTTTCATTTTAATCCAACCCATTGATAAGGTAAAAAATACATCGATAAAGGTAAGATATAAATATAAGCTTGATCCAAAACTTTTGTTGCCCATAAAAAGCTTTTAATTATCATTCACCACTATTTCCAGTAGTGTGGTCTATCTGAGATTTATATCTGTTTAATTTTTGGGATTACGTCCAAAAATGATATGTACAAATGTATGGACGGCATGGATATACAAAAAAGATCACCAAAGTGGGCACCACATGGTAAGGATAACGCCCACTAAGGTGTTACCCGGAAAACACCGAATCCACTCCCTTTAAAAAGGTCGTGATGGGCAGGGTTGGTGGGAAATCACGACAAGGGAGTGACTGACTGAGGGAGCCGTTGTCTGGTGCCTAGAATGATTGATATGGGGGAGTTTAGTAGTCCAAGCAATCACAATAAATAGTAGTCCTCAAATTGTTAATTAATCGCCTCCATCAGACTCGGACCACAGCGGACGCGGATTGTAGACTGACCTGCCATGCTACGTAGGCTCAGCCATGATGTGTTTTATCCAGGCTGTCCATCCATTTTGACAGCTCATTTTTAGTAGGGCTGTCAACGGGCGAGCCTGGGGTAGGTCTCGGGCCGAATTTTGAACTGTTTTGGTCCCGCTAGGCTTCTTCAAAATTCTGATTTTTAAGGCCCGTGCCTAGCCCATTGGCACTCCTAATTTTTAGGGCATGAGCCCAAAAATGAGGTAGATCCAGATCTCTGATGGACCAGGCTAGAGGAAAATAGTCGTGGTTGAACGCCTACAGTTGAGAACCTCTCAGGGGCCTGTAATGTTTATTTGCCCCCCAACGTGTTGATTAGGTCATATGGACATGGATGAAAAGAAAAACATAAATACCAGCTGGATCCAAAAGTTTTGTAGCTCCCAAGAATTATTTAATAGTGGGCCGTCCAACCAACATTGTTTCATGGAACGTGGTCAACCTGTTATTTGGATCTGCTGGCAAAATGGATGGATAGCGTGGATAGCACGCATCATCATGATGGGGCTACAAAGCACCAGTATGTTATTGTTCAATTCCGATGCGTGGCCAAATGTATTATAAACTACCTAAATTTGGTTAAATGTGTGTGATTGTGAATAGTGCCTGGTGTGCTCTAATCAATTGACTGCTTGTAACAGCAGGTATTGAATTAGGTAGATTAGGATCAAATCTATGAAGATTGATCTGATTTTTTAGCCACTGGTTATTATTACCATCAGGCAATTTAAAAAGGAGAGTTAATGTTAAAATTGCAAATCGAATCACAAGGGCACAATTTGAAATTTTCGTGGGTGTTTATTTAATTTACATTTCATATTCTTTTGCGTGTGAATTGAGAAAATTTATAAGCATTCACAAACAACATAAACAAGTACACAAGAGACAAGTTGCAAAGAAAAATATTTTATTCCAGAGATTCTAGAATTCTTTACATTTCAGGCCATAATCCAATACGATCCCTTAATTACATCGAATGGTCAATGACCCTTGATTAAAAGGTAGAGACTATGTCAGCAGGGACTATGTCTTTTGTAATGTGGGGCCGCTGAGGGCCAATGTCAAGCTTAATATGGACATGACTATCCGTTTGGTAAATCAAATGCCTATGTCCCATGTCATTTTGAGTTTGAGCTGAGAGACAACCGAGCTTTAGTCGAGTGGTGCAACATTGGGCCTACTCCCATCGTAGAGACAAGGACCGTAGGAAGACCAGACTACGACCATAGACTCGGACATCTCAGTCAGCAAATACTGATTCTAATGGGTACTACATTAACCAGTGTAGGAAAGTTATCCTTAACGTTGACTTTGTGTTGATGTTTTGAGTGTAGATCTCTATGGTTTCTAGTAATAGATCATAGTCCCTTTCGATATAGCAATGCCTTAGATCAGGGGCCGTTATATAATTGTATAACAATGATTGTATATTTTGATCGGCAGATGATCCTTTTACGAGCTTATAATCTTGGATGGCGGACGGATGGATCGTGCAATGGAGATCATTGGACCGCACGCGGAGTGAACTTGACGCTAATCTGACAAAAGGCCAAAGAGGCAACACACGCTAGACCCAAGGCATCCAACGCATCCACTTGGCATTAGCACGGATGGTGCACTAGGTGCGAGGGCTCAACAATGGACGTGCCGGCTAGCACACTGGATGCGTCGGCTAGCACGGCACCTGCGCTGGACCCTTTGGTCCTTCACTTAAATTTGGGTCGTTGGCGGGATGCGTTGGACCCTTCATACTTGGCTTCTGTGTCTGGTCCTTAGCCGAGTGCATTGGAGAGCATGGCAAATGCGCTAGGCCACTTGGATCATTTGTCAGATAGGTGCCTCCGGCCTGACGCGCTAGAAGACACGTAACACGTGACGTGCGTTGGGCCCCTTGGTGGATGCGCTGGACATTTCATCTCCTTGTACTTCTTCATTTGTGTGCATGCTGGATGCGAGGTGCTTTTCATACATGCGGGTGTCAGAAGAGATTTCGGAGAGTTTCAGTGAAGGATTCTGGAGAGTTTTGATGAGGGATTTGGAGAATTTCGATGAGTAGCGAAATACTCAACGGTCGCAAGGGTGCTCTCTTTCATACTCTCCAGATGTCTTATCAATGACATAACAATGATGTTTATAGCCATAAATTACAGAGGGACTATCAATCCCCACTTGACACATGGTGCGCATCCACCGGAGGAGCTCAGCGCATCCACTTTAGGCATTGAGATCGGCTCTAGCACATCTAATGTTGAATGACTGAGTGGGGAGGTTGGCGCATGCACTGAGCTTCGACGCATATGCCAGAGCATCCACCAGTGCACTCCTTTGTATTCATTTTTTGAACTTAGCAGCGCAACTGCCTTAGAGTACCAGCATATCCACCAACGCCGGCCATAACGGTGGGCCCTTCTACATTTTGGGGAGTTGTGGACCCCACTAGCTGATGTGGCCACGTGCGTCAAGCTTCTAGGCCTGAGCGCAAGTCCACTTGGCTGGTCCCTCCTGACTTCATTATTTTTTATTAAGTGGACCCCACATTTGTACTGGGTGGGCCCCGGCGCATCCACTTGTACAGGTATCAATCTGCCTCATTTTTCATGCATTTGGTTTGTCTTTTCATGCAATGACTCATCTCCTCCTGGGTGGTTTCATCTTCCAACCCATCCGCTATTTTGAACCCCAACAGTTAGTCCTTCAAAATTGATTCTTTTTTCCTTAATCCAAAGACCTTTTTTCAACGGTGATAACATATTAGATTTCTCGAATAATCGATAATGGATAGACAAGATTAAAAATAATGTTATATTGCTGATTTTATTGATTTGAATGTAAGAGCGGTATAATCAGTGAAAAGGAAAATAAACTAAGTAGAGAAAAAATAAATACCTATGGCTACTTGTGTTAGCAAAACAGTCGTAGAAAATACTAGACGACCATGGTGTGAAGTCAACGGGGTGTAACTACTGATCTAGCAAGTAAAGACTCAGTGATCGAGGATCTAATGACGGTAGTCATAGATATTTACCTACTCCTAGGGCGTATTGTAGCAATGGCGTCAGATAATGGCCAATCTAAACTAAGGATTCTAGACTTGCTACAGCTTGACTAGATAGAAGTGAAATATCTAAGTTAAAAAGCTAAAGTAAGAATAAACAACATTGCGATGTAGAGAGATTGATTGTGTGTGGTGAGAATCTGGAGCTCTTCATCAATACTTCTTTTATAGGATTTTGAGAGGCGGTAGCCATGCTGTAGTTTACTTGTGAATCTTAAATTGGGCATCGGTTGTGTCCTAGTGAGATCTGAAATCCTTGTTGTATGGTGCCATCGTGTACGATTTGTTTCTATTTTTGGATGAACCCTCCATTAATCGCTCATATTTTCGTTTTTGTAGATTTATTTTAATTTAGGATAGTCATATCATACATGAACTAGATTGTGAGGAATCTACCATCAGCAAGTCTTTATAAACATCCTCCACATGCTATAGTTACCGGTGTCGTATGTGTGTCTGTCACGTGCCTTTAAATGATATCCATATTTCCTATCACATAATTGCATACCCTCTAAGCAGGTTACTTTTGGCAAGCTACGTATTGTTGATCGTTAAACCCTTGAGGCTTCTCTTTGGCACAAGTTAAATTTTCTCCCATCGTTCGTACTTAAGTGTCGGCACATAATGACTTCTCACTGGGTAACGTGGACTATGATAGGCCAGGTGTAAATACAATCAATAATGATATCAATACTAGTAGGGTTAACATGCAATCTGCATCTTACCACAGTAGGCTCATTAGAGTTGTTTAATTGAAGACACCCTTAATTCAAATTCGAGCTCAACCTTCAACATGTTAGAATGTATGTCCTTTTAGTTGATGAATTATATTTTTTTAATTAATGATTTTTTTAAATGATCATGCATACATAAAATGAATGTGACTGGGACAATTTGATTAGGAGACTTTCAGGTCTTTATATCCTTGAAGAATGAAGTAGGAAAAGTTCGAAGTTAATTGTGAGTCCTAACTTATTAATTCTTCATAAATCTAGAATATTGTCATTACTAGCTGACAAGTTGAGATAACTTATCTACAGATGTTATGAAGTGTTCTTGTTGTATGTATGATGAGTTTTTACAATTGAAGATTATCACTACACATGTGTAGATACGTGCATGTATGCACATTGGCTAGATCTAAGCAGTAAATTTGGATTTTATTATCTTGTATTAGCTTATACTTTATATACTTATTATGCTTATCTACAGACTTGAGAAGACCTAGGATTCTAGTGAAGACTTGACTTATTGCTCTAATTCACCATTATATGAAAATTTTAAGTGGATCACGATAAGTTAAACGATCATCACATACCTCCAAAGACTAAGACTCTCAATAAAGAAACTATGGGCCTTGTTATCGCACAAATCTAGACAACCAATGAGGTCGGTTGAGACTAGCCTCATAGCCTTTCCCTCTCTCATCCTCTCTGGATGGAGGACACTTAAGACCTTCTTGAATTCACTAAACCTGCAAGAGACAGACAAAGTAGGCAAGGGGGAGGTGCCGTTGAGTGGCTGGGAATTCTCTAATGCCTAAGTCAGGCACGCAAGACTAATAAAGTGAGGGGTTTAAGGCTCAGATATGTCATGCCTTAGGATTGGAGACTCAAGCCCTATTTATAGGACTTGGGAAAGTTTTTAGAGAGTTGAGTTCTTCCAGGATAGGTCAGTAGAGCCCCAGTTTAGTAAGATTCATCCTTCTAACTTGTAGGAGAGGTCTCCGTTGGGAATACAAGTATATCCCGGGATATACGAATCTTCCTAGATATCTCGAACCGTCTCTCTAGGGTGGTCATTAAAACTTGCTCAAGGAGCTCAATGCCCGAGCTCCTCCACTGGTTCATTTCGGACTTTATACCTCAAGCGAACAATCTGAGCTTTCAGCGATCTCGAGATCGTTTGCTTCTGTTCCTAGGCTCGGGGAGGGCGAAACATTGTAGATGAGTTCTCGGTCCTCAGCCTTAACTGAGAACCAGGGGTGTAATCTTATTCCATCCTCATGGATGTCGAGCTCAGTCGTTGTCGTTGTCTCCTCAGCTCTGGGGTGAGCCGAGGACCCTTACTTTGGGCCCTTGGCCCTTGGGCCCATGAGAATCCGAACTGGTCACACAAACAAGAGAGAAGGCCCATAGGCCTAAGAAAATACAAGATGGAAAAGTTTAGGACCAAAAGAACGAAATTATCAAAATATAACACAGTTTGATCAACTGACCAGGAGGGTTCGATCAATCAAGGACCCTCAAGCAATGTAGATTGCTCGACCAAAGTGCTCAAATTTTGGAGAATTGTGGCCTGAACTCACTGGACATATTTTGTCATGTTCAATCAATCGAAGTCCAAGAGTCGATCGATCCAAACTCAACTGATTTTTAAAGTTTAATCGCTAAACATTTTTTGATGTGTTCGATCGATCGAGGTCGAGAGTTTGACTTATCAAGGGAATGCTTGATGCCTGTCGATCGATCAATGATTCTGTGAATTTTTGCGCAATTTTACGAAAGTGTAGTGTTTATTTTCAAATCCGCTTAGGACTTTCCTAAGTCGGTGCAAGGTTAGTTCTAAGGGCCATTAAAGAGACTCTATGCTCTTTTTTACAGATCATCAAACAAGGAGAGAGAGAGAGAGAGAGAGAGAGAGAGAGAGAAGAACAAGAGTGGAGTGATATCTACACCGAGTTTCTAGCTTTTCTAATTTGTTTTATGTTTTTATGTTTTAAGTTTAGTTCAATCATGTCTATGGTTGGTTAATTTCTTAGCTAGGGCTAAGAGGTGAATCTTACAATTAGTCTATGATGTTTTAAGATTATTGATTCGAGTACAATGGTTTAAAGGGTGAATTTTTAGTTGGTTGGTTTGAATAAATGTAATGGTTTTGAATTGATTTAATGATCCATTGTTAATTTTGGATACATTGGATGTTTTTTATTTTCTGAGATTGATTCCTCGGGTTTAATGAGAGTATTAATCTGTAGAAACCTTAGATTCATCATGATTTTCAGTTACAGTGAATGCTTTGTGCTTTCTACAAATAAAGTACTTTGTTCTTCAATATAGAACCTATCAATTGAAGTTCATATTTCTGTTGGTTTTTTAATTATGGTTTAATTGAATTATCTTTCAGTTGGGAGGAATCTTTATCCTATCTCAATTGAGTTGTCGAGATTGAATCGATAATCTAAACGTTATGGATTAATTATAAGTGGACCCTTTGCTCTCTAATTTTTTTGCTATTAATTTCTACTTTTTTCAATTCATCCATCTTAATTAAACCTTAGTTAGTTGTGTTTGGAATTGTTATTTATTTAATCCCCATGGACGATCTCGATCTTACCAAATTATTACTACATTGCAGCCCTACACTTCGAGTTATCAACCTCTGGGTTTGATCAAGTTCTAGGGTGTGAATTGAGTTTTATACATACTTACATCCACATTAACATTTACTATACATCCAAACCATATTATAATTAAATCATCCAAACCATGATAATTCAAATTTAAACTTTAAAACTTAAATTCATAAAACTAAATATTACTATTCACTACGACAATTTCTCATTTCAGTTTTTCACTAAAAGTTTATTATACTGCTTTTGAAAATTTTTAAAAAAAATGTCTATTAACTAATTTCTAAATAAAATAGTCGTCTAAATATTCTTCCTCCTCCAGCCCTCTTCATCTGAGAAACCTGCATGTATTGTTAATTTGGTGAGCTGGAAGGCCACTGAAATCATATGAACTACGAGTATGATACAGACTCAAGAATGAAAATGAAAGCATGACTTAACATATAATAAGATAAAATTTTGAGATAGAATATACAGAATGAAGGCACAAATCAAAATAAAGTTTAAGGATGACATAAATTGAAAATGGATACGATAAAGACAAGTGGAACATATAACGAGATGTAATGCCATGATACAAGATTTACAGTATAAGTACAATGACATGATGCATGAAATATCCAATACATGCAGTGCAAGTCATCTTAGGTATGATCTCCTAGGAGTCCCATGTTCAAATATCCCACAATACTAATAAATCATCCTTGCCATATAGGTCAAGGGAACCCCTTCTCGAATATCCCACCACGATCAATCATCCTTGTCATTTATGTCAAGGGAACTCCCTTATTGAATATCCCACATTAATCAATCATCATTGCCATATAGGTCAAGGGAACCCCCCTCTCGAATATCCCACTGCAATCATATAAAAGTAATTTAAGCTTAATGCGTTCTATGATAAGAAAGGCAATGCAATTATCAAGCACTCTATGTTGCAATGTAAGTCCAGCAAATCCAAGCATACAAGTTCAAGCACTCACAATCATGTGCATGCAGACATAAAATTTCAACATGCAACGTAAGATATACGTATTAGAATACATTCATAGTTCAAGAATTTCATGAGGTAAAAATACAAGATAAATTCAAGAAAATATAAATTATGCAAATCATATTCAAAAGAGATAATGATAGGCCTTTCATCAACAACTTCGTGTTAGAATACATGATGCATGTAGACACAAAAATTCAACATGCAACGTAAGGTATACATGTTCGAATAGAATTAATAAAATACATTAACGCTCAAGAATTCAAAGATGTGAAGTCGAGAGGAAAGCTTTAGAGTCAAAAGGAAGAAAATAATTATTCTAGGGGTGATACGAGTGAATCCAAAGTAAATATGGCTAGAACCAAAGAAAGAGGTTTAGACCCAAATCAATAAAAAAAAAAACTATTAAAACACACACAAATGCAAAATTTAAAAGTAGTAAAGATCCCACACCAAGGAACTTGAAACACACAATAAGGAGAGACTTCAACAAAGAATGAAGAGGTGTGTAAGAAAATTGAATCGAAAGAAGGAAATCAAACAAATAGAGGATCACTCACCTGTGCTATATCGATGTATTAATCCAATTTGCGCAAAACTTAACTCGACTTGGCACGACTTGGGTGAATTTAGTATGACTTGATTATAATTCAACATGATTCAATGCTAAATTCAATGCATGCCCCTCCAACCGTGCTCTCCACTCTCTCTTTAGGGATTCTAAACATCGCTAGACCTAACAAAATCCATATTCGACCCAAGTTGGCCCGAACTCGAATTAACTCAGCGAGTTGACTCAACTGAGTTGAGTCAGTTCGAATTTGGTTGTTTCTCTTCTTCTTGTTCTTCTTTCTCTTTCTTTCTTTCTTTTTTCTTTTTTTCTTCTTTCTTTCTAGACCAAACTTCGTTCAACAAGTCTAGACTTGACTCAGTAAGTTGACCCAGGGCTGAACACACACACACACACACACACACACACACACACACACACACTCTCTCTCTCTCTCTCTCTCTCTCTCTCTCTCTCTCACTTTATTCTAATCATGGTGTTATAATTGATTTTCCTTATTGGGAGAGATTTTATAGGACTCCCAAAATGTTCCAAACACAATGAGAATGAGAGCTTGCACTTGGACAGTTTTATGCGGAAACTTATATTAACAAATTATGGTGCTGGTATCACAGTTTCATTGTGATCCTTAGGTTGCACTAATCTCAGCCTTATTATAGATAATCATAAGATGATTTAATAGCCCACGTGATGTGCAACTTAGATCCTGGATCCTAGGTTCTATAAGATCTAACGGTGATGGGTTTTTTACAGGGAATAATAGCCTTGACAATGGCGAATTTTCATTTCAACGTGTATTCATTCATGTTGATTCTTTTAAATGGTCTAAATGGGCATGATGGGTCTTGTGGGCCCAAAAAATAAGTACTTCAAAGGCGTTTTCCTTATGCGTATCCGGTTTGAACATTTTTAGTCGCAACATCTCAATTCCAACAAATCAAAGAAAAAGACACTGGAATTGAGTCTTTTGATCTAGTTTCACTGCATTAGAGAATAATAGTAGTCCCATAGCATTAATGGTCTAGATTACACAATCTCGAAGTTTCTATTTACCACCATTTTCTTACGACCGAAGATATCGAAGAAGAAGAAAGGAGGGATTGTTGTTTTGTGGTGATCTGCATAACCTGCATCAGACGGTTGAGATGTCATGCTTTAACAGTTTAGATTCTCTGAAGATTTATCACCTGGATTGTGGGGATGTCAGTTTCCAAGCAAACAATATCAGGAGGAATTTCAAATGAGATTCTCATATGTGGAAGGAAACAATCTATTTCCTGTTTGTGTACACATGTGTGATGGTGGCCATTATTTGCACATGAACATGGCCATAGGGTTGGGTCGTTGACTGTCCATCTATAGTGCCCCTTATTGACCCACTAATAATCCATCTTAATTTGTTAAAATCTATTTTTAAACATTTATCCTTAATCAGATGTCTATATGCAATTTTGTTTAAAATCAATCGTCGGATATGAAATTCAACAATCAGGCCGCTCATAAATTCGTAGGTTGCAAGTCTATGGGGTTCCCAATGGGGCCTAGGTGCGAATGCACAGTCGATGTCTCAAATCAATGGTCAAATCGAGCTCATTTTGGGTGTTGGTGTATAGTGTAAGTTGTACACGTGACTAATTTATCTTTTCTGATTTTAAAGAGTATAGGATGCGTGTGATTCTTTAAGATGGCGTAAGATCTTCGAAAATATGTCTAGACATGTTCTAATGTGTGATGTAGACTGGTAAATTTGTCGAAGATCATCCGTGGATCATAAAGATGGTCGTTGTGTTATTTTTATGTGAGTCATTTAGCGGATATGATGTAAAATTAGATGGACTTTGGGTCTTGTGAGTTAAGTCCTGAAATTGATAATATGAGGCTCAATTGGGCTAACTAAGCATTGTTTAAAATTTTATTACAATCGAGTTTTTAAAAATAAGTTTTTTTTTTAGGTTTAATCTCGAGTATGCATATATGTAATTTGATTTTAATGATGCAAAACACTCTAAATATATCGGGATCATGATGTAAAATTTAGATTCATTGATGATTGGGTATAAATGACTTAAATCGCGTCCATTGTCTATTTAGTGACGATGTAAGGATTCAAATTAAAATCAAATGGTTAGATAACTTAATCAACTTATAAGGAGTTATCTCAATAGTTTAGATTGATTGTTAATTGAGTATATAATGATACATAGGCTCGAGATATGTGGAAGGATGTACGTACAAGGGTAGGGTCCTTAGATATGATTTTGACGGTAGTTTAAGCACATATAAGAGTAATGAGTAAGATGAATGGATCGAATTTTAAGATAAATGTATATATGAGTGGATATGAAAAGTTCACAGTTGATTCACCATGATCGAGTGGTCCAAAATCGAAATGGATAATCGAATATCTTTATCTAGCGATGATTTATGTTTTCAACAATTGGTTTAATGAATGATCAAGTATATGATAATAATGAGAGTTCACAACTCATTATGAGGTGTATGGGAGTCTAAGGGTATATAGATGCGGATTCATCTGCATAATTCTACTTAAAAATATAAGTGTTAAATTACATATGCTGACATATGTGGAAAAACATTTATGTATTTACTTGTGTATGAAATTTTTTGAGTTATTACATTTTACCCCCTTAGGAAAAAATTTATCATTGAAATTTAACACACCTATGGCTATGCCCAATCACAATATTCATTCCTTAGGAAGATCTAGATCGTTAATCCATTAGGTCCACCTTATAGAACTCTTACATATGCATCCATATGTAAGGTGGAAACATCTGAATGCATCGTACATGATTAGCAAATATATTGCGGTTTTTAGTTACTGATGAAGGACCATAAAAAATATTATATAGGAGAGAGAGAGAGAGAGAGAGAGAGAGAAGGAAAGAGAAGGAACATGTATTTTTTTTTTTTTGTGAGCGCACATGCATGTGTGTCTTAGCACTTTTAGGTATAATGCTCCTAGTTTCATTGGTTCATTTAAGATGTTCAATTGATTGATGTGAACTGCCCATTAAATCCACAACACATTTCATGCGCTACCATGAAAAAATCAGAAAATTCATTCCATCGTTAATTTTGTCTTATTTTCTATAGCCATCCATTTTTCATGCCATAGATAGGATAGTTATTATTGCCTAAAATTTTACTTATTTAGAATTATGAACAATCTATGATGATTTTTAACAAATACAAGGATCAAATTGTTGAATGATCTTTTTTAAACGATCTTAATAATTCATATTTGTCTGTTTAGTGTGATGTTTGAGCGGTTGGCCATGAAATGTGCATTGGACCTAATGAAAAATCTAGATTAATGGATTAAGAGCACAATAACTTATAGTGCTCTTAGAGCATTGGAGCATTTTTCATGTTCGTGTAGTTTCACACTTCGAAAGAGTTTCCTTAGTACATAAAGTAGAAACTTTAAGTGTGCTAATTGCAGAGATAGCACAAGAATGAGAAAAAGCGTTAATCTATTTAGAAAATGATCATTAAAAGGTTAATTTTATTTAAGTTCAAAACATGCATGTTTAAAAGTAGATCTTATTTTATCTTATTTGCTTTTGACTTTATTTCAGGACATTGTTCAAAAGTGAGGCTTGATTTAATGTTCAAATGGCTTTTCCTCACAGACTCGTACTATTATTTATTTGACTCAACTTGATATCTAATATTATTTTAATAACATGTAATCAATATTTTGAGTTATTTCCTAGATAATATATGAAAAGAATTTTTACAAAATATTACCTCATTAATATGGTATTCACACCCTAATACCTTTTTCTAATTTAGTTTTCATTAAGCTACCTCATTAATTAAGTTATTGTCAATTAGGTACCTTCCGTTAGTTTTATCTAACATCGGTAATGATTTTTTTCTAAAATGACAAAAATATACATAGAGCCTTAATATGAATGTTGATTGTGTATGGTGCACTATTGACCCCACTATGATGGTATGTGTTTAATCTATGCCATCCATCTAATTTTCCAAATTATTTTAGATCGTGAGCTAAAAAATAAGGCAGATCCAAATCTCAAGTGGACCACACCGCAAGAAACCATGGTGATGAACGCCAACCATTAAACACTTCTTGTAAGCTACAAAAGTTTTAGATCAAGTTGATATTAGCTTTTTCCCTTCATCCTAGTCTATGTTTTCTTTTCAACAGGTTGGATGGAAAACAAACATTATGGTGGCCATTACGTTAGGCCTTAGGAAGTTTTTAATGGTGAAAGGTTGATCAACACCATTTCCTATGGTATGGTTGAGTTGAGATTTGGATGTGTTTGATTTTTAGGTTCATGGCCTAAAAGAAGCCTGTAAAATGAATGGATGACATGGATATACAATACATACGTTAAGGTATGCCCCATGGTTAGGCCACACCAAGTTGGGTGAAGCCACTGCACTTATACTCAAACCTTTAACCGGTGGCAAAGGCGAATGCACATTGCTCCAATGACTTCTTATAATTGGAAGCTATGTAAAGCCCACAGAGATTTTCATAATAAATCCACTCCGTTCATCAGTTTTGAAAGACACTCAAGGATACGAATATAAAAATTAGAAAGATCTAAAACTCACATGGGCTACACCACCCGAAACAATAGGGATTGGATGCCTACCAATCGAAACTTTCTGGGGACAAGTTTAGTATGAGAATTATATTTGTGCCTATAGTTTATTTGGGTGGTAATAACCCTCCGAGCGGTTTGGATAGGCTATAAACATCATGGTTTGCTCCAAGAAGGTTTCAATGGTGGACGTTTGCATTCCCACTATTTAATGTGGTGTGGCTCACGTTAGTTTTTTATATGTCTGATTTTTAGAATCTTGTCCTATCGTGGTCTTACAAAAGTAATGGACAGAGTGGATTTGTGATGGGAATCCACGATCATTTCCGACTACATGAACTTCTAGCGACATGGACAAGCAATTTGAGTTGGGTTAAAGGCACCAAAGTGGTGCCTTTAACCTAGATTGCATACGGTGCTGTGGGCCCCCCCATGATGCATGTGTTTAATCTACACTGTCTATCCATTTTTGCATATCATTTCACAGCATAAGCCCAAAGCTGAGGCATATCCAAGTCTAAGGTGGACCATTTCGCATGAAACGGTGGTGATGAATGCCCACTGTTAAAAAATCCTGGTGAGCTACAAGAGTTTTGGATCAAGCTGGAATTTGCATTTTTCCTTTCATCCAAGTCTATGTGACCTAATCAACCAGTTGAATGGAAAATAAACATTATGATGTGCATTAAGGTGAGCCCTAGGAAGTTTTTAATGGTGGTCATTCATTCACCATTGTTTCCTATTAGGTGGTCCATCTTAGATTTGTATCTACTTCATTTTTGGGCTCATCTCATAAAATGATATGGAAAGTGGATGGATTGCATGGATGCATCATGGTAGGTGTGGACCCTCGCCGATTTTTCCGCGCTCCCACACGACGTTCTTCTCCCTTCCCCTTTCCTTTCGGAAAAGAAGGAGATGAGGATGCGTGAGTGCGAAATCGCCGTTTGTGCCACTGGCTTGCCTCGTTCTCGAGGGCTTCGTTTGGTTGTCATGTTAAGCTGGATATGTTTAAATGAGTTTATATAAGACCAGAGTCGCCACTAGCCAGTTACTTCGAATCTACAGTCGGCTAGACCCCGTAGAAACGTTAGAGAAGGGAATCCGAAGATTCCTTCCTCTAAAATGACTCATGTTGATCTGCGGCCAAAGATTCAAGGTAAGGGATCACGGTTACAGGGTGGGAAGAGGTTAAGCACCCCACACACTGCCCGTACCGAAGTACGGTCTCTACTTCACAGAATCGATCGGATACTTGAAAGTCTAGTTTAATCCTCGTATATTCTCATGAATGACATGATGCATGAATGCGGGTCTGAACAGTAAGAGTTTCTGATGGGCAGGTTCCAACAACGGGTAAGCCCAGAGCATACGCTCGAACTGACAGGTGCTTTATGCGAGATGATGCATGCTTGTGTGCTTGAATATTCAAAGTGCTTATAGTGATATGTACGTGAATGCAGGTCTGAACAGTAAGAGTTTCTGATGGGCAGGTTCCAACAACGGGCAAGCCCAGAGCATACGCTCAAACTGACAGGTGTTTAATATAAAGACATATGCAGTGTGCTTGAATAATCAAGGTGCTTGTAGTGAAGCAGGGGGGTTGGAAGAAAAGTAAATATTGCACTTATGCTAGATGCAAATGAGATGATGCTGGAAAAGAGTAGCTGGGTGGACAGAGGTGTCGCAAGGATTGGCTTCGAGTGGCTGGATCAAGATTTGGATGGCTTGGGAGGCTTGGACCAGTGGTCAGGCTGGGCTGGACCAGGGCTAGACTCTCCTCACTCGGGCTCTCCTTGGTGGAAAAATGGACTAAAGGGGTGGATGAGGACTCGGACCGCACCCGGACTGGCTGGACTTGAAGGGATGTTGAAATGAGAAGGGGAGGGGGGTATTTATAGCAGCGAGGAGTGGCAGTTTGCGTAATTTTGTCCGGGCGGCCTGCTATGGGCCGCCCGTACGGCCGCTCCTCGGTTTCCAGCGAGTACAGTCGCTCCCTCGGGGCTGCTGTTGGACTCGCTGGTCGATTCAGTGAGTTGACTCAGCGGGTCGACTCGGTGGTTTGACTCGACGGGTTGACTCGACGGGTTGACTCGGTGTTTTGACTCGACGGGTTGACTCAGCGGGTTAACTCAGTGAGTTTGACTTTTTTAGGATTTTTTGACTGGCCTTTTTTTATGGGGGGTTTTTCAGGGTGGTGTTTAGGACTGGGTTGACTGGGTTCAGGCTTGGACTGGGCTATGGAATGGGGCTTACAAGGGAGAGTTTGGCTGAGTTTGGACCTGGGATTTGGGGGTATGGTCCTCCATTCATTCAGCTATCTCTACCAACAGTGTAGCCGAAGGTGGGGTGTCTACAGATGCCCCTCTTTGGCAGAGGTTGCGTGCAACCGAATGCCAAAGCGAGTGGACACTCCACTTCTGACCCGGTCATTCATGGATCATGTTCTGAAATCTTTGCTTGCCTTTGCATCTATGCCAGTTGATCGTTTGGAAATTGATAACTCGCACATACCGCGAGAGTTTGGAGAAAACGTTGCGATTGTCCCTGCAGTTTGCTGCAACCTGGGTACCCAGTCGCAACCCTTCCATTCCTGATCGGTACTAACATCGGAAAGTTACAGCAGAGCCTCTGCGTCCGTAGTCTTACGAGGTTGCTGACCCTGAGACTGATTGTGTGATGTTTGATGTTTTCCCAGATCACTCCAGGAGTACTTGTTTCGCTTGACTGTCAAAGTGGTTAGACGCCCTGCGTCAGATAGTCTTACGGGATTCTACTACGCCGACTTGGACTCAGTCAAGGTACTTCAGGCATCCACGCCTGGGTATGTGCGGGTGGACTTTTTCCACCCGATCTGCTGATTTTGATACTTGGGTTACAATTCATCGTTTCCACCTGTTCAAATGGTTTCTGTGACCGAACCTTTTGGCTTTTCATCTTTTTGTATCTTGGCATGTGGTACAACCGCACTGACACTGGAGTTTAGTTCGACCGTACTTTGAGTGCATTGGATCCGATGATCTCTGGGGAAACCGCGAGACATCGGATCTTATTTGATTTTTTACGTCGGCTCCTACCCAGAGATATGGAAGATCTCCCAGCGTATTGGAGGCAGAACGCTCTACTAGAAAAATATTTTTGGATTTTTGAAAAGATACCCACTCTGGGGAGTGATACTCCGTGGGGTTTTTATTTGCGAATAGAAATATTTTTTTGTCTTTTTGAAATGAAAATCTGGTTTGCATGTGCCTCCACTAGGGATGCCTGTGGGGTCTTTAGCTAACCGACTTTTATTTTGAAAGCAGGTAAACATGATGATTGATGCGATGGATGCTGATGCATGGAGATGCATGATGAATGCATGGCTTGGTTCATTCTCTTTTCGTTTGATGATTTTGCTTTTGCTGGAGATGCAGAGAATTTTGAGCTTATTGCTTGCAGGGTTGTACTCCCTTGGGGATTTTTCTTTTTGATACGGAGGTTTGGACAGCGGGTTGGTCAAGATCCTGACCCGTGGTCGATCAGGTCCATCGTCCCAAGATGTTGTTTCTTTGCTAATGAGAATGTACGAGGATATCATTCGACTTCAAGATGTTCTTCTAGGCATACATGTGATTGAGATGGTGTTTGGTTGCCCGTTTTGGTCAAGATTCCAATTTGCGGGCGATTGGATCCGTCATCCCATACTGTGAAGTGAGCGGAGTTCAAGACTCCTGAATTGTAGTGCTGGGGATGCTAATTTTTGTGATTTTTTGTAAATATGTGGTCCGAGTTTCAACTGAGTGGTCAGGATAGAGATAGGTTTATTGAAAACGCAGGAAATATTTTTTGTGATTTTCAAAATATTTTTGATGAAAGCAAGAGAAATATTTTTGTGATTTTTTGACAATATTTCGATTGAAAGCAAGGGAAATATTTTTGTGATTTTTTGACAATATCTTGATTGAAAGCAAGGGAGATATTTTTGTGATTTTTTGCAAATTTTTTATTTGAAAGCAAGGGAAATATTTTTTTTGTGATTTTTTACAATACTTTAGTTTGAAAGCAAAGGAAATATTTTTTTTGTGATTTTTGCCAATATTTAATTTGAAAGCAAGGGACATATTTTTTTGTGATTTTTGAAGAGGTGATTTTGCAATGTTTTTGTATTTTGTGATTTTTCTGAAATGCAGGGAAAAGTGTGGAATTTTCATCCACTTCCAGCTTCTACTGCTGGTAAGGCACCCGATCCATTTTACGTCAGCGAGCAAGACGAGTCTCACACAGTTAAGTGCCGTAGTTTTACATCTTCGGATGAGGAGATTTTGAGGGTTTTCAGTCAACACACCCACAAAGTTGCCTATTCCTCATGTGCAATGCACATAGACCACGTATCGTCCGACGGACTCCTTCGGCCACAAGATGAGCCACATCCTCACATTTCCCTTAGTCAATCCAGTTTGGGGTCTTACGTTGCTCACAATTCCGTGAGAGTGAGCTTCACCTCCCAACAGCCTTAATCCCCTTCATGAGTTTTAGGAACAGGGAACATCCGTCAGATTCAACAGCGACTTCCAAATCAAGGTTGTCTATCACGGTGCATTCAACACGAACAGGATTGCGGAGTTCTGCCCGCCTCAGCCTTTACCTGTTTAGGAGATTCCAGACACCCGTACGATCAAGTGTCAGCCATGTCTGGAATAGGTTAGGAAAGAAAGCCCCCGAGAAGTTAATCCCAGTGTAGTTTTAGGTCTTCGGACCGCTGGAGATGAACTTGTGCAATTTGAAATTCTTAATGAATCAATTTTTTTATTTTTTATTTTTTTTTGAAAAGGTTCCAGATTTCAACTCGGGTGATCGAGATTGATGCTGGTTTTTGTGGAAAGCTTTAAAATATTTTTGGTGTTTTTGAAATGATCCGGGTTATCGAACCTTGATCAAGGCTGATGCCGGTTTTTATTGAAAATCTCTCGGGATGTTGATCCCGACGTAGTTTAAGGTCTTCGGACTCTGAAACTGTAAAAGAGGGGCAAACATTTTTGTGTTTTTCGAAATGATCCAGATCATCAGACCTTGGCCTGAAAGGCTGGGATCGATGCTGGTTTTTATTAAAAATCTCTCGGGACGTTGATCCCAACGTAGTTTAAGGTCTTCGGACCAGAAACTGTACAAAAGGGGGCAAACATATTTTTTTTGTTCTTTTTCTTTTGGAAAATATCCGGTATCAGCGGATCTTGATTCGAGCAGTCACGGCCGATCCCGACTTTTATTGAAAATCTCTCGGGATGTTAATCCCGACGTAGTTTAAGGTCTTCGGACCAAAAACTGTATAAGAGAGTGCTGGTAATGCATATATATATATATATATATATATATATATATATATATATATATATATATATATATATTTGTTTTTTAGAAAATGTCCGGAGCCACCAGATCTTGAAGAAGACCGATGCCGGTTTTATTGACAATCCCTCGGGATCTTGATCCCGACGTAGTTTAAGGTCTTCGGACCCAAAACATGTACAAGAGGGGGCAAACACATTTTTGTTTTTCGAAATGATCCAGATCATCAGATCTTGGCCTGAAAGGCTGGGATCGATGCTGGTTTTTATTGAAAATCTCTCGGGATGTTGATCCCGACGTAGTTTAAGGTCTTCGGACCAAAACTTTGTACAAGGGGGGCAAACATATTTTTTTATTTATTTTCGAAATGATCCAGATCATCAGATCTTGGCCTGAACGGTTGGGATCGATGCTGGTTTTTATTAAAAATCTCTCGGGACGTTGATCCCGACGTAGTTTAAGGTCTTCGGACCCTAAAACTGTACAAAACAGGAAAAACATTTTTTTTTGTTTTTAGAAAATGTCCGGTGTCAGCGGATCTTGATTCAATCCAGACTGATGCCGATTTTTATTAAAAGTCCCTCGGGATCTTGATCCCGACGTAGTTTAAGGTCTTCGGACCAAAATCTATACAAGTAAACAGTAATCAAGGGTGGAGATTCTTGGGATTCTTCTTGGAATGGTTTGGATCATCTGGTCATGCCTTTGGATGGTTGAGATCATTGTTTGACCAAGTCAAATTCTTCTTTCTTTTCTTTGAAAATTCCATGAAACTTTTCCACATCATCAACGCAATTTCTCACCTCATTTCTCATGAGATGAGATTTTGGTGAGATTTCTTCCCTTTTTTCTCACCATTCTCTTCCATCACTTCATTCTTACATGAAGGTACAAGATTCACTTGCAACCACCCTTCCCAAGGAGGAGTTCTTCCCAAGGAGAGGAGGAGGGAGGTCGTTTCATGTAGGTAGGGGCTAGGACGACCTCCCATGGGCCGCCCGACCGGTCTCTGCCTCCTGGTCTCTTCAGTATGCTGGGTAAAAGGGTGCCCTCCCCTTTTCTATATAACATGGGGCACCCTTGCCCCCTCAAACGTGCAATCTCTCTCTTCTCTCTCTCATACTCTCTCTTTTTCAAGTTCTCTCTCTCTTCTTTGATAGTTGTTTGCTCCTTTCAAGTGGTGGGCCTTAGAGAAGTTTTGGGACAGCAAGGTGGTCCCTCTTTGGTGAGTAGTAAAGGTATGGACTACTTCCTTTTCTTTTCTTGTCTTTTTCCTTCTTCATTATCTCTTCTCATTGCTCTTTTCTTTTCTTCATGTAGCTATTCCAAGAGGTGTGAAGGTGGGCCCAAGTATTCTTGACCTTTTTCTAGATCTCAAGTCTCTTTCAAAGGTGGTGTATGGAGAAGGACATTGCAAGCTCTCCACTTCATCATTTTTTTCTTTCTTCTTTTCACACTCCCCTTATGTATATGTAAATGGTGATTTTGCCATGTCACCAAGTGTTCATGGCAAAATACTCTATCTTTTTCATGGGAGTTGGGCCTCTTTTCATATGTATCAAATGGGCTCAAAGTGAAGTCATGGCCCTTGGTGTATTTGATGGGCCCAATGCTTCATTTTGGGCTCCCTCATGCTTTCTTGCCCTTGTCATTTTTCCTTTGGAGCTTTCTTTTTCTTTTCCATCTTCTTTCCAAGATTTGGGCCCATGGGCATGGTAGGGCCCATCTCAAGTTTTGGGCTCATGGGGCCCATCTTTCTTCACATGTGTATGGACCAAGGAGGCTAGCCCAATCTTCATTTTGGATCTCAAGTGGGCTAGTTTTCCTAGTTGGGCCTTTATGGACAAGTGGCCCAATTCTTCCATCATTTCTTTGATTATGATGTACATCTTTGCACAAAGTGTGGTGGGCTCCTTGGAGTTTTTCATGTGGATGGGCTTTTGGGCCTTCATTGAAACTTGGGCACTTCTTTGAACCATGTGTGCCCCACTACACTTTGTTCATGTAGGATTTTTCTTTTCATGCTTTTTCTTTGATGGATGGAGGACTTGAGCTACTTGACCATCTACAAGTCCCATGAGTGAGTTGTTCCCACAATCTCACTAAGTTCAAATGGTTTTCTTTGTGGTAGGAATGTGGTTCTCAAGAGTTTCCCTCTAATGTTATCAATCTCGAATGGATGATCCTCAAGTGAGCTATCCATACAACCATAGCTCCTTGATCCTTTCTTTGGGGCTTGGTGGGTCATTCCACCATCATTTTAAATATGAGTGGTTTTTCTTTGAATTTGTGGGAAAGAATGATACCCATAAGTTGCCCATTCTTGTCCCATGCTTTGGGACATTTTGGATTTTGATCTTCAAGTGGGCTAAGTATACCATTCTTATCCATTTTCATGATGGTTGGGTGACTCATCAAGCCATGCTCTTTTGTGCTTACATAGTCTCCCTTTTTTGGTAAAGAAATTAGTGCACATAAGTTGCCCAAACTTGCCTTTACATGGGCGTTTCCAATTTTGACTCCTCATGTGGGCTATGTGCATCAAAATTTTTACCATTGGCCTCTTCGATTCCATATGTTTGTGGGTGGACCGCCATGTTGCATTTTCATGGTCAAAATTTTCATCAAGATGAGGCACATAAAGTTGCCCATGGTTAACCCATGAATGGGTCCTCATATTCTTCAAAGTGGGCTATGTGCTCTCTCCAATCCATTGAGATGAGGCATTTGGGTTGCTCTTGGGGGCCCACTTCCTTTCTATTCCCCACTTGTTCATGCATGTGTGTAAAAAGATGGGAACATCTTAAGTGAGGTACATGGCCTTGGTATAAAAATGGATCAATCCTTGGCCACATATGGACTTTGAAGAGGGGCTTCATGTGAATTAAAATCCTTTGATGATCTCATGGCACTTGAGTGCATGTGTTGTCCAAAATGTGTCCTTGGATGATAGACCTTTCTTGCCTAAGGCATGCCATGCCACCTTCTTTAAGGTGGGCCTTACTTTTTCCAATGGGCCCAACACATATCCTAAGTGACACATGGAGTTGGACTTTAGATTTTGCATTTGAATGTGAGTTCAATCCCATGGGTTTCTTGGATGAGAATTTGGATTTTAATGGGTAAAGGGATAGGGACTTACCTTGTCGAGCTTGTAGGATTCAATAGCGGATGGTACCAGAGGTCACCGAGTAATTGACGAAGATGATCCCGCCTTCATCGTCCGCCGAGGGGACCACATGTGTTCCTTAGCTATGGAGCATCAACCTCTTCCCGCTATCAAGGGTCGAGGTACCAGGGATCGCTGGGATGACTGGATGAAGGATCCACAGCCCTTGCTTGAACGAGTACTGGATGGTACTCCTTTTGCTGGCCTCCTCACCCTACGTTTCCACAATAATGATGCCAACCGCATGATGCTCGCGGCCCTTTGCGAGCGGTGGCGGGATGAGACCCACACCTTTCAGCTCCCTTGTGGAGAATGGGGGATAACCCCCTTGGACATTTATATGCAGATAGGCTTCCCGTTTCATGGGACAATTGTTCCTCAAGTTAGCTCCCTAGCTCCTCTCACTTCCACCGACTGGCTACGACTTGTTGGTGATGTCCCACCCGAGGGTGAATTCCAAGGCCATCAAGTGAAGATGCGATGGTTCTACAACAGTTTTGCCTCCGTCATCCCCACCACTGAGCGAGAGGCCCTCCACAAAGCGCGGGCCATGATCACCTATGCTTTTGGATCCTTTCTTTTCTGCCATGCGAATGAGAGAGTTGATCCTAAATTTCTTCGTTTAGTCGAGGATCTTCATCACCCCTATAACTGGAATGGGGCTATCTTGACCCGTATTTTTCAAGGTCTGGACAAGACCTGTCGACATAGCCGGGCTTCTGGCCTGTTGTTGAGGTACCTTTTCTTTCGTCTTCCTTGAAGTCATTTGCCTTCTTTCTCTCTCTGATCATTAGATGTGCTTTTGTCCAGACCTGCTTTTATGACCATTTTCCCCATCTCGCGCCGAGGATGAGGGATGATATTGAGCCCTCTCAGTATCGCCACATGTACTAGCACCAACAAAACCGTCAGCGGAACTCCCGAGTTCCTGGGGACAATTGGCATGCTGACATAGACGGGCTGACTGTCGAGGATGTAAGTATCTTGCTTGTCTTTGCCCTCGTGCCGTACTGTAACTGATCATGGTGACTTCATTTGCTGCAGCTCGCTCGGATGCCGTATGCCAGTTTCCCTCTCTATTACACCCCTCAGCGTGTGGAGGCATACGATGCTTCATGTCTCCGTATCATGCTTTCCGACGCTGAATCTTTTCAGTGATACCTGGGGGAGAGGTTGCTTCGGCAAGTTACTGGGGTGGCTCGGGTCCCTTGTTCTGCACCTCTTCCAGCTGCTTGGATGCCGGTTGATGAGAGAGTTGAGGCTCTCGTGGGCCAGCCTGGATTTCGCTTCACAATACCGGATCGTGATTATGATGAGTGGTATCTACTGTTCGGCCAGGGGCCTCTGCTTCCTTCGCTTTATGTTCCAGGTGGCCGTCGCAGGTATGCTGGAGGTTCGGTGACTGCTCCTTTGATGGATCTTTATCGTCGGGAGCGGGACACGAGGAGAGACAATGATGATTATGTTGGCGATTTGTAGCCTGCTCGGGTGCTCTGCTTTGTATGGCCTTGTATTTTTGCTTTTATCTTCTTTTGTATCAAGCTCTTTTGAATGAATATATAATCTTCGACTTATCTTAAATTCTTTGATGATGTTTGGACGCTTTGACTTTTGACTTGTTCCTTCATGATTTGAGACTTCTTAGCTGCATGGATGATGACTTGAACGGTCCAGATTGCTTGTTTAGGCCTTGTGGGCCCACTTGATGATTAGATCTTGGATTCTGGCACTTCTTTTGATGATCGAACCTTTGATCTTGCTGCTCCATGACTTGAGTAAGCTTTCCAACGGTTGGATCCTGATGATCTAGTCATTGAATGGTTCAGATTGATAGATTCGGCCCTGTGGGCCCACTTGAGACCTTAGCTTTACTTTGGGGCACCTCTTTTGATGATTTGTGAGGCTAAGAAGGCTTCTCATGGTGTAGATGATGGCTTGAACGTCTCAGATCGCTTGGCTCGGCTTTGTGGGCCCACTTGATGATTAGATCTTGGATTCTGCCCCTTCTTTTGATGATCAGACCTTTGATCTTGTTATTTGATGGCTCATGTAGGTCCTTCAATGGTTTAGATTATGATGATCTGGTCTTTGAACGGCTTGGATTGCTTGTGGCCCCCACTTGATCACCTTTCCTTCTCTTTGGCTTGATCAGCCCTGTTCTGGCCGCATTGCTTCATGATTGGACCGGTGGGGCACCTTTTGTATGATCTTGATCAACTTCAGTTGAAATCTGGAGTGGATCGGAGCTTTGGGCGGCCCATGGAGCGCCATCTGCTAACGTGGACTGTCAGCCTCACCTACCAAGAATCCTAGGAGCCAATCCCACGGAGAGAGGGGAACCGCGTCCGTACGGGCGTCCCAGGGCAGGCCGCCCAGAGCTCGTCTCTTGAGCGGCCTGGGCTGGCTCGTGCTCGGACATTCCCTGCTGTCCTTTTCTCTTGTCCCCTCTCCCTCTGCACTGGATCCTTCGATTCCAGCCATGAATCTACATTTTGTCCCTTCCTTCCTTCTCTTTTTGTCTTGCTCTTTGTTGATCCTTTCTTGGGCAGCCATTGATGATGGCTTGTGGGCCATTGTGGGAGAGGTCAGTGGGTCCCACACTTCAGCACTTGATGAAGGCTTTAAAGATGATGAAGTGCCTTTGATTGATGGTGGAGATGGAGCATTAAATGGGGGCATTAATGAAGATTTAAGCTTGGTGGTTGGTGGAGCTTTGAATGGCCCCATTAATGGTGGGATGGCTGAAATTTCTGATTTGAATGGGCCTTTGATTGTGGGAGAAATGGATGGTATGGATAGGATGATGAGGTGGGACATGGGTGAAGCTATGCATCCCTTGAGTGTGGGCCCCATGGATGATGTGATGGATGGTGATGATGGGACCATGAGGGACATAGATGGGCTGATCTCATGCTTGGATGGGATGGATGGTTCAGATGGTACCTTTGACGGTTTGGATGCTCTGGATGAGGGCCAGGATGTGCGGTATACTTCTTTGGGTGGACTTGATGTGATCATTGATGATGTCCCCCTGATGATGGACGGTGTGGATGCCTCGATGATCCCTTTGATCGGCCAGGATGATGATTGGATTCATGATTTCCTGTTGGAGGGGGCCGCAGGTTCAGATCTGACCGTTGATTCTTCGATCGGGGCTGCCGGGACCCTTTTTGATGGTTCAGATGTATTCTTTGACGGTCAGATTAGCCAGGATGTCACGATGTGCGGTGTGATCTTTACTAGTAGCCCTTTTGATGGGGAGTATCGTCTTTCTCCTGATCGTCGGTCTTTTGCGCACTCTGTTCATGAGGTGGGCGAGTCTTCCCATGCGGCTGAGGTTATGACAGTTTCAGATAGTGATGCGACTATATCAGACATAGCCGTTACTAAGGGCAGGTCAGGGGCTGTCGAGTCTGCAGAGGTTCCAGCTTTTCCTTCTCCTTCGCCCGTTGACCTTCCGATCCTTGATGAGTCATCATTGATTTCTGGGCCTTTTGTGCTGGAGGGGGTACCAGTGAGGACTTGTCAGCTGCTTCCTCGTTCTTCTTGCTCGCCTCGACTGCTTGCTTAGCTTGACAGCTTGTCAGTTTATGAGATTCGAGATTTGGAGTCTTATGGCTTCGGTGGTCTGATCCATATGGCCAGAGTTGATATTGATTGGAGGATGCTCGGAGCTGCCTTGATTGACTGGGTCCCTTCGTTGAACTTGTTTGCGTTCAACGATATGGAGACGGGGCCTTCTTTGGAGGAGCTTGCACGCTTGACAGGCCTACCCTGGGATTATGCTCAATATTTTTCGCCGAAGACGTCGCCGAAGACTGCTACACCGCAGAACTGGTTCGGGATCCCTTATCTTGTTCGGCCTGCAGCTGGTGGCCAGGATGCTGTAGTGTTCTCTTTGGACCTGCTGTATGATCTTTTTTCGGGTCCTCAGAGTACGGCCAGTTCTACCTTTGCTCGGAACGCACTGATGTTCTGCTTGATAGCTGAAGTGCTATTTTCGGGATGGCGCAGGTCCCAGACTCCTTTGCTTTTTGAGGTGATGAGTCGAGCTATCCGACGGCAGGGGATCATTTCTCTCATTTTGGCCGAGCTATTCGATGGGCTGACCGACTGCGCCCTGGGCCGCACTTGTGTCCTTCGTGGCTGTTGTGCATTTCTTCAGGTATCTTTTCTGCATCTTTTTTTTCTTTTGCCTTGTTGGGGATTGCTTTGCTTTAGCTGAACTTCTTTTCCTTTTTGTGATCAGGTCTGGCTATGGGAGCGTCTTTCTTTGACTGTTCCTGTACCTCTTCCTGACACTCGTTGCCCAGACCTTATGTGACACATCATAGAGTTTCTTCCTCATACAGCTAGGATGAGTGAGCCCTTGTATCGCAGGATGTTCGCTGAACTTCGTGACTGGAACGTTCGTTGGGAGTCATCTTGGCTTTCACTTCCTCCAGTGCTTTGCGATGCACACCGCCATCCTCTGATGTTGGTAAGTTTTCGATCCTACTTTTCTTATCATCCCATCCAGTTCCTGCGGCAGTTTGGATATGAGCAGGATGTTCCTCTTTTCGCTTTCACGGGTATCGGGCGTCGAGCACTTCCATCCAGATCTTCTGACTTTAGGATCCGGATTGATTGTTCTTGGGCGAGTTTCTTGACTGCTGATTTGCTGGGTTTTGAGCTGCGGACTTTTCCGATGGCGACCGCCCCATATCAGTACTGGGTTGCTGAGCAGTCTTTGTATCGACGTATCCCTTGTTGGCACCGGACTGTTGATGAGGATGAGCAGGATATCCTCGGAGATGCTGGCTCTTCATCTGGTTCATATGAACCTTTTGAGGAGCGCCCTTTTATCGATCCTGGCTTCCTTTTGGCCACTCATGGCCATCTGCTGTCTGAGATCTCCGCACTTCGGTATCATTGTGAGATGATGTCGAGGAGATTGGCTGCCGATCGGAGGTTGTCTGATGAGGAGACAGCGATCCGTACCCTTGAGCGCGATGAGGTGCATTACCCGTGTATGGAGGTGAGCAGGTTGAGAGCGAGATTACTTCATTATGAGTCAGGGGACTCACCTGATGTGGCCGAGGAGGAGGGTAGAGATTAATTGTGTTGGCCACCTGCACATTCCTTTTTTGCATATATGATTGATGATGATGCATTTTTTTGTATTTTTTTTTGAAAAAGATGATATGACATGTATAAAAGAAATATGATACTTTTAATGAAAAAGAAGAAAACTTTTTTGGGAATCTATTGTGCCATGAGTTGTCTTGTGAGTGTGTCTGGACTTTGTGTCGGGATGTAGGAATCAGAACTGGGGCTCGGTCAATAATTTGACCGATGTCTCGAGATTTGACTTGCTTGATCCTTTGGTTCCCTAGAGATGTAGGCAATGGAAACTCTTGCTTCATGAGATTGTCAGAGTTTGTAGAGTTCTTCGCTCCTGACTGTACTTCCTCTTGTTCTTGCACTTTCACTGCTTGAACCGTTCTGGACTGTCTGATTTCTTGGTACCTGCACTTTTATTTTTTCTTTTTTTCATTTGAGCCATTTTTGCCTGCAGTGCTCTTTCGAGTTTTCACCACAGCCGGCTTTTTCCTGTCATTTTTGCCCGTGGCGCCCTTTCGGGTTTTCACCACGTCCCGGGTATTTGGTCTTGCCTGCCCCTTGGCAGCTATGCTGTTTTTACCCTTGGCGCCCTTTCAGATTTTCACCAAGTCCGCTGTATGCCCACTGTTTTTACTCGGAGCGCCCTTTCGGGTTTTCACTTCGCCCTCTTTGTTTAGGCACACATTTTCTTTTTTTTTTCTTTTTTTGTTTTTCTTTTCTTTTCTTTCTGGATCTCTGGATAATTGCGGCGGCTAGAGGTCGGGAATCCGTCGTTGCCGGCCGATGGCAGTCTTTCAGCCCTTATCCTGAGCTACGATAATAGAGATGTCGGTCTTTGCTAAAGACCCCTCTGAGATGAATGGATGGATGACTGTGTTTCTTGGATTGATTTTTTTTCTTGAGTGCCTTTCTTTGGCTTCCCTTTTTCTTTCTCTTTTTTCTCTTTTTTTTTATATTCTTTTTCTCTCCCCCCCCCCCCCCCCCCCCCCCCCCTTTTTTTTCCTTTTGAATCCCTCTTTTTTTTTTGTATGTTTCTCTTTTTGAATCCCCTTATTTGAAACACTTGTTGGTGGACGGAAATGATTTCTCAGAGATCTTAGCTTTGACCCCTTGACTTCAGCTCTATTAAAGTAACCTTTGATAAGGTCAGAATAACTTACCCGTGAAAGATCTTCACGTTGTCGGCGTTGGTTGGCTCAGGAAGATCCACCCCTCTCATGCTGGTGAGTCTGAGGGCGCCTCCGGGAAGTACTTCTCTGACGATCAGTGGCCCGTCCCACGAGGGTTTGAACTTTCCTCTGGGATCTGGAAGGTGCGACGGTAGAATCTTCTTCATGACCATGTCGCCTACCTTGAAACTTCTTTTTCGGACTCTCTTGTTGTAAGCCCGAGCGATCCTTTTCTGATAACACTGAGAATGACTTAGTGCACGCATGCGCTTTTCATCTGCTAGTTACAACTGATCGAATCTGGCCCGTTGCCATTCTCCTTCTTCAATTCCGCTTTCTAATAACACCCGAAGTGATGGTATTTCCACTTCGACTGGTAGAACTGCTTCCATTCCATAAGTAAGCTCGAAAGGAGTAACGCCTGTAGCAGACCGTACAGACGTTCGATAGGCCCAAAGTGCATATGGGAGCATATCTGACCAATCTCGATAGGTCACGACCATCTTCTCGAGTATCCTGACGATTGTCTTGTTTGCGGCTTCTAACCCACCATTCATCTGGGGACGGTAGGGGCTTGATCGATGACGTTGGATCTTGAACTTGCTGAGGAAGTCATCCATCTTCTTGTTGACGAACGGGGTCCCATTATCTGTGATGATAGCATTAGGGATTCCATACCGGCATATGATGTTGTTCTTCATGAATTTGATCACTTGAGATGCTGCAATCGTGGTGTAGGAGGCTGCCTCTACCACTTGGTGAAGTAGTCGACTGCCACAAGTATGTACTCGTGACCATTTGATGCTTTGGGACTGATTTTGCCGATGATGTCGAGTCCCCACATGGAGAAGGGCCAGGGGGTGGTCAGGTTGTATAACTCTGATGATGGGGCATGGATTTGATTTGCATGCTCCTGACACTTGAAGCATTTTCTGACGTGCTGGCAACAGTCTGTCTCCATGGTGAGCTAATAGTAGCCGAGTCAGTAGAATCTTCTTTGCCATCATGTGTCCATTCATGTGAGGGCCACAGATTCCTTCGTGTATTTCTTTCATGATCTTTGCAGCTTCTGTTTCATCGACGCATCGGAGGAGGATGTGATTATAGGATCGCTTGTAGAGAACTTCGCCACTGATGGTGAACTGGACGGCCAAACGTTGGATGGTTCGGCAATCTGTTGCTGTTGCTGATTCTGGATACTCCTGGGTTTCGAGATATTGCTTGATGTCGGCATACCAGGGTTTGTTAGGGACAGCTTCGGCTTCTTCTATTTGCAGGCAAAAAGCAGGTTCTTCTTGAATTTCGACTGTGAGCTCCCATTCTGAAGCTCCTTTTGGGATCTCGAGCATTGATGCGAGCGTGGCGAGAGCATTTGCAAACTGGTTCTTGGCTCTGGGCATGTATGAGAAAGTGATTTCCTTGAATTCTTCGATCAGATTGTCAAGATACACATGATATGGTATCAACTTCTCGTCTTTGGTCTTCCATTCACCATTGGCCTGATTGATGATAAGCTGTGAGTCTCCAAATACTCGTAGCTTCTTGATGCCCAAGATTATGGCTTCTCTTAAGCCAGCGATGCATGCTTCGTACTCTGCCATGTTGTTGGTGCACTCGAATGCGATGCGCCTCGAGATAGGAATAGGGACATCATCTGGAGAGTAGAGGATTGCTCCAATACCACTCCCTTTAGAATTTGCTACGCCGTCGAAGAATAATGTCCATTCATCTTTCTTTTTCTTTTCATCCTCTTCAATGAGCAAGAGATCTTCATCAGGAAAGAACGTCTTGAGCGGCTGATAGTCCAGGAGAGAGTGAGCCGCAAGATGATCGGCGAGGGCCCGCCCCTTGATTGCCTTTTGAGTGACATAGGTGATGTCAAACTCAGACAAGAGTAGCTGCCATTTAGCTATCCTTCCAGTGAGTGCCGATTTCTCGAACAGGTACTTGAGCGGATCCATGTGAGCGAGGAGGAGAATAGGGAATGCGATCATGTATTGACGGAGTCGCTGAGTTGCCCAGACTAGGGCGAGGCAAGTCTTCTCTATCGGGGAATACCTGGTCTCGTAGTCGGTGAACTTTCAGCTCAAATAATATATTGCTTGTTCCTTCTTCCCGGTCTCGTCGTGTTGGCCGAGGACACAGCCAATGGCTTCTGCTGCTACTGAGATGTATAGCAATAGTGGTCGTCCAGGAGTGGGTGGCACTAGGACTGGAGGATTCATGAGATATTTCTTGATGCGGTCGAAAGTGACTTGGCAATCATCATTCCATTCTTTTAGGACGTTCTTCCGAAGGAGCTTGAATATGGGCTCACAGATAGGTGTGAGTTGTGCGATGAAGCGACTGATGTATTGAATTCTGCCGAGGAAGCCACGAATTTCTTTCTCTGTTCTAGGAGGGAGCATCTCGATGATTGCTCTGGTTTTGGTCTCGTCGACCCTGATGCCATCCTCGCTCACCATAAAGCCGAGGAGCTTACCTCCCATTGCACCGAAGACACATTTCTGAGGGTTGAGGCGGAGCTTGTACTTTTCTAATCTGTTGAATAACTTCTTCAGATCTTCAAAGTGTCCTTCAATTGTGCGAGATTTGACAATCATGTCGTCCACATATACTTCAAGTTCTTTGTTCATCATGTCGTGCAATAATGCTGTCATTGCTCGCTGATATGTTGCTCCTGCGTTCTTCAGACCGAACGGCATTACCCTGTAACAGAAGGTTCCCCAGGGAGTGATAAATGCTGTCTTTTCATGATCTTCGACGGCCATCTTAATCTAATTGTAACCTGAGAACCCGTCCATGAATGAGAAGATTTTGTATCCAGCGGTGTTGTCTACCAGAGTGTCGATATGTGGCAAAGGGAAGTCATCTTTAGGACTGGCTTTGTTGAGATCTCGGAAGTCGATGCACATTCGAACCTTGCCGTCCTTCTTTGGTACTGGTACGATGTTGGCGAGCCATTCAGGGTAGTTGGAGACTACCAAGAATCCCGCGTTGTATTGTTTGATGACTTCATCTTGAACTTTCAGAGCCCATTCTGGCTTCATTCTTCGGAGTTTCTGCTTCACTGGCTTCATATCTGCCTTGGTTGGCAGATGGTGTACAACGAGCTCTTCATCGAGCCCCGGCATATCTTCATATGAGAACGCGAAGTTGGACAATCTTGGAGCTAGGAACTCTATCATTTTCTGTTTCATCTCAGGTGGCAATGATTTTCCAATGCGTACTTCCCTAGGGATCTCAGGCGTCCCTAAGTTTACTATCTCGAAATCATCGGCTACAACATTGGCTTTAGATTCGAACTTTTTGAGGAGATCCTCTAGTTCGGGAGCCGGATCATCATCTTCCTCGTCCCGAGCTTCGTCCAGACCCATGAGTTCGAAGTCTAATTCGATGTCGAAATCATATGATTCGACTTCAAACTCATGCGACTCATTAGACGAACTTGGCACACTATTGAATGCAAGAAAAGAAATATTTTTGGGTTTTTGAGATTTTTCTGAAATGGAAATACTAGATGTTTTTGGCTTTTGAAAGTTTTTGATTTTTTTGGATTTTCGAAATTCACGGGACTTTGAACAAGCGGGCATTGCAGACCATGATTGATCCCAACTTGTTCCAAAGTTCCGGTCGCTGCTTAAACAGGCATTTTTTTTTTGAAGCCAGAGCCCTCAGATGGCTCTTTGGCTGATTCAAAAGTGAGGGGAACAGATGACCATTCAGGACCCCACACTTCCTCCCCTGAAGAGGTGGGGCTTGATGATTTGGGCGAAGAATCATGGTCTGGCCCAATGACCATGACTTCTCGCTGGTCGGGTTCGAGATCTAAGTCGCACTCAGTCCCTCCCGGATCACTTACCTAGCATTGCAGTTCGTCTGGTTTCACAGTGAGACACAAGTTTGGAACCTGGACATCAGACCAATCTAGGGCTGGCCACTTCCCTTTCTTGGTCCAATGGATGGGCTGCTTCTGCCCCTGGCTGATGATTGATGATGTTGACTTTGCAGAGATGGGCAAGTCGTGCCCCTTGCTAATTGGTGCTGAGATGGGCGAGTTGTGCCCCTTGCTGATTGAAGTGGGCAGGTTGTGCCCCTGGCTGATTGAAGTGGGCAGGTTGTGCCCCTGGTTGGGAGCAGGTGTCAGAGTAACCTGGTCCTGAAGCTGCTGTATTTGTCTTCCTTCTTCGTCTTCATCATTTCCTTCTTCTTCCGGAGGCTTAGATGGTTCGAGAATCTGATCCCATCGAATGGGGGGCCACGTGGCCCAAACTAGGCTCATCGGGAGGCCTTTGTGTAGTGCAGTCGGTTGATTCCCTCCTGGATCTTTGTAAGGTTCTCCTGGCTTGACGAATCGGATGGGCGAGCATCGAAATTTCTTCCTCCTTTTGTCCATGAAGGTTGCCCTATATTCGAGTCCCCACTTGCGTTGGTTATATACCAGCGGTACCTTTCTGGATTTGAAGTGATTCTTCATTCGGTATTTGAGGCTCAGACGCTCTGCCGGTGAAAAGACACGTTCCACCCTTATCGGTTCTGGATTGGCGATAGAGTTCACAGTCTCGAATTCGAAACTATGAAACGGGATGTCTTCTTCAGAGTGCTGGATATCGATGACCGGGATGTCTAGTTCAGTGGCAGCAGCATTGGAAGGAATGATGAGCTCCTTCTCTGCATGGATAGAGATCACTTGATTTCCACAGATATACTTCACTCGTTGATGCAGGGTTGATGGCACAGCTCCAACCTTGTGCAGCCACGGTCGTCCGGGCAACATGTTGAAAGAGGCTGATATATCCAGGACTTGGAATGTGATGGTGGAGACTTCCGGACCTATCTGTACCTCTATGTCGACCTCCCCTTCCACTGATCGGCGGGTGTTGTCGAATGCTCTGACGCATATGGTGCTGGGTCGGAATGAAGAAGGACTGATTCCCAGACGTTCTGCAGTCTTGAGTGGGCAGACATTTAAGCTTGAGCCATTATCGATAAGGACCAGCGAAACACAGAGGTCTTTGTATCGTAAGGCTATGTTGACGGATCGCCCATGATCACGTCCCTCTGGTGGCAACTCATTATCTGTGAAGGTGATGGCGCGCGGAGCCAGGAGTTGTCCAATCATCAAAGCTATCATTTCTGGTGCCGTATCGGAGGAGACATGAGCATCGTTCAAGGTTTTGGCAAACATTTCTCGGTGTATGTGAGATGTGCAGAGTAGCTCCCATACTGAGATTTGTGCAGGGATTGACTTGAGCTGAGTCGCCACATCGTATGCAGCTTCATTTTTGTTGCCGAGGCCTGAGAGAGCGCCTTTGGTATCTCCTCTGTTCTGATTATCTCTTCGGATGCAACGCCCATTAGGATTCATGTTCCCCACTTCCGCACATTCTGGATAGTGCCATGGAACCTCTTTGTAGTTTTCCTCCCTTTTGCCTTCTAGGACCACCGGTTCTTGCAACGGTGCTGTTGTGGGTACCAGATCTTCCTCGTATGGAGCTTTTGCCTTGAGAACTACATTGTTGCCTGTGCTGAAGGGGTAGTATCGAGGCTTGTCTTCATAGACCACATAAGGTCGTGATCCTGGCTTGACTGTTCCTGGGGCAGGAGGCTCCCATGGAATGAATACTGGTCCTCTTGATATGGCAGGAGGTTTCTCTGTTCGTCCGAGTTGCCGTAGCGTGATTGATACGCCTCCGGGACTTGCCCCTTGCAATATGACAGGCTTGACTGGAAGAGCTCCTTCCAAGACAACGGGCTCTTGCTGCTGATGAGTGTAATCCTTCCATTGCGGATTGGATTGTTCTGGAGTTGCCCCTTGCAAGATGACAGGTTCGTATGTGGGCTCAATGTATGATTGTGCTCCTTCCAGGACGACTGGTTCCCAGCTTGAATGGTTGTAAGGTGCCCCTTGAACAACTGGTATATCATATGGAGGTGCTCCTTCAAGCACTACTGGCTCGGAGATTGAAGGAAGAAAGGGACTTGCCCCTTGCAAGACTGGAGGAGGATTTGTTGGCTCATAAGTGTAGGCGTGAATGGATTGGATGGGGGAGAAGAAGCGATCGAGATGATCCCCTTCTTCTATACTATTGACTGCAGGGCCACGAGACGAACTGGGGTCCGTCGGATGTTGAGGCAGAGGATTCTGAAGGATGTTGGTGGAAGCTGCTGGAGAAGTTCCAGGGACCGAGATGACGATCTTGCGGTCATCAATTAGGTCTTGTATAGCATTTTTCAAAGTATAGCATCGATCAGTGGCGTGGCCACGTCCTTGATGGTAGGCACAGTACTCATTTTCTCGGTAGTTTGGAGGCAAGGATGAGGCGGAGGCCTAGGTGTCATCAGAGTGAGTAACTGCTTTTGTACCAGCGTAGTCATGATTTGACTAAGTGGTTGACTGAGTGGAGTGAACTTCCTGAACTCCCTGTAATTCTGCCTGTTCTGGTATGAGTATTGGCCATTTCCCCTGAACTGCTGCTGTTGTCGAGGTGGTTGTGGCTGAGGATTCGGTTGTGCCTGATACCGCTGAGGCTGATGCTGAACTTGATTCTGCTGATACTGTTGACGTCCCTGTGGGGGAGCATGTTGATTTCCTTGAGCAGTGGTGTTGATGTTGTTTACCTCTGTTGGGCGGGGAGGAGAACCACTGCGGTTTCCATTCCCGTACCCGATAGGTCTTCCTTCCACTCTGTTCCTCTTGACTGGAGTGGCTTGATGAGGCCATGGGGAAATCGTCCCGGCACGGATTCCTGCTTCGACTTGCTCTCCAGCACGGATCAATTGTGAAAAATTCGCATATGGATGCGAGATGAGATACCCGGATATGCCTGGATATGTTGAATGAACAATCATGGAGATTTGTTCTTCGTCGTCGATAGGCGTTCGCATTCGAGCTGCCATAGCTCGCTAGCGACCCACATAAGCTGATAGTGTTTCATCACTCCTTTGCTTGAGAGCTGCGAGGTCGGCTCTTCTGGGTGCCATGTTGAGATTGTACGTGAATCTGTCGACGAAAGCCTGGGAAAGCTGTTCCCATGTCCTGATGCGGTGGCAGTCCAATGAAGTGTACCAATCTAGGGCATGGCCCTTCAGAGACTTTTGGAACAAACGTATGAGGGCCCCTTCATTTCCTGCAATTGCACTCAGCTCTCCACAGAAAGCCTTGAGATGTGCTGTGGGACAACCGCTGCCGTCGTATCTTTTGAACTTTGGAACCTCAAAGTTTTGAGGTACTTGAGCATCTGGGAAAGGATACAATTCTCTGAACTTGGTCGAAGGTAAGTCGATTCCTTGCTGTCGCTGAAGCTGATTTTGCAAGATCTGGAACTGCTCCCGCAACTCGTCCAGTCCTGAATGTTCTGCTCGAGCGACTGGTGCCTCCTGGAGTAAGGCACGTTCTTCTTCGGCATAGTGGTCGATGTCTTCGACCCTATGTGCTTGCTGACAAGCAACCGCGGGTTGCTGAAGTTGATTTGATGATTGGACTGGATTCTGATGAACTTGTGCTTGAAATGATGGTAACTGAACTGGAGACTGTACTGAAGGTTGAACTGGAACTTGCTGGAAATTAACTGGAAATTGCTGAACTGAAGATTGCTGAAAATTAACTGGATTTTGCTGAATTGAAGACTGCTGGAAATTAACTGGAATCCCATTGGCGGGGATGTGCTGGAATTGAAAAGTGCTCCTGTTTGCAGGAGGCTGAGATGCTGGGAAGTGACCCCCTTGTTGGGTATTCGCCATTGTCCGCTGATTGACGTGGGCTTGACACTGACCCCCATTGTGGGCATTCGCCAATGCTGTCCCTGTTGCTGGAAATTGAATTGAAATCCCATCGGCGGGAATGTGCTGGAATTGAAAAGGTGTCCCATCGGCGGGGACATGCTGAGATCTACTGAGATTGTTGTTTGCAAAATTGACTGGAAGCTGACTGGATGTTCCTGCAACGGAAGTGCTCTGAGATGGCCTTGTCGTCGTAGGAAGATATTGAGAAGGATGCCCCATAGCGAAGGGCTGAGGAGGCTGCTGTCGGTAGTCTTGGGCAGACTCCGATGGTTGTGGTTGATTTGAACTGGAGGCCGGAGGGATCCGGCATGGTTGTTGAGATTGCTGAACTGGGCCAACCTGATTGTTGGCTGCTGCGGTGGTTTGTGCTTGCATGAATTGCAAGAGCATTTCTTGCATTGCTCTCATTCCTTGTGCCAATTCTTGTATGATTGGCGTATTGTCAACGAGCTGTTGCGCTGGAGGTTGCGCTTCGGTCATTTCAAGAGCAGGGAAGTGATGAGTTTCTTCTTCATGGTCGGACATGGCTTGCTGAGCCCGAGTGCGGATTATGCTGAGGAAGGGAAGTTGTCTCCGCGTACGTTGAGCCCGAGGAGGCGCAATGGTGAGGACTGTACTCTACTCTTTTTGGGTTTTGGGATTTTCTATTTTTTTTGTTTTTGGTTTTGGGTAGAATGCTATGCAGATGAGATTGTATGAGGATTAGTGACTTTCAAGTACGGGAAGGATTCTGTTTTTCAAGTCGGATCACGACTAGTGGGACTAGCTTCTCCCCAGTGGAGTCGTCTATTCTGTGGACCCTCGCCGATTTTTCCGCGCTCCCACACGACGTTCTTCTCCCTTCCCCTTTCCTTTCGGAAAAGAAGGAGATGAGGATGCGTGAGTGCGAAATCGCCGTTTGTGCCACTGGCTTGCCTCGTTCTCGAGGGCTTCGTTTGGTTGTCGTGTTAAGCTGGATATGTTTAAATGAGTTTATATAAGACCAGAGTCGCCACTAGCCAGTTACTTCGAATCTACAGTCGGCTAGACCCCGTAGAAACGTTAGAGAAGGGAATCCGAAGATTCCTTCCTCTAAAATGACTCCTGTTGATCTGCGGCCAAAGATTCAAGGTAAGGGATCACGGTTACAGGGTGGGAAGAGGTTAAGCACCCCACACACTGCCCGTACCGAAGTACGGTTTCTACTTCACAGAATCGATCGGATACTTGAAAGTCTAATTTAATCCTCGTATATTCTCATGAATGACATGATGCATGAATGCGGGTCTGAACAGTAAGAGTTTCTGATGGGCAGGTTCCAACAACGGGCAAGCCCAGAGCATACGCTCGAACTGACAGGTGCTTTATGCGAGATGATGCATGCTGTGTGCTTGAATATTCAAAGTGCTTATAGTGATATGTACGTAAATGCAGGTCTGAACAGTAAGAGTTTCTGATGGGCAGGTTCCAACAACGGGCAAGCCCAGAGCATACGCTCGAACTGACAGGTGCTTAATATAAAGACAAATGCAGTGTGCTTGAATAATCAAGGTGCTTGTAGTGAAGCAGGGGGGTTGGAAGAAAAGTAAATGTTGCACTTATGCTAGATGCAAATGAGATGATGCTGGAAAAGAGTAGCTGGGTGGACGGAGGTGTCGCAAGGATTGGCTTCGAGTGGCTGGATCAAGATTTGGATGGCTTGGGAGGCTTGGACCAGTGGTCAGGCTGGGCTGGACCAGGGCTAGACTCTCCTCACTCGGGCTCTCCTTGGTGGAAAAATAGACTAAAGGGGTGGATGAGGACTCGGACCGCACCCGGACTGGCTGGACTTGAAGGGATGTTGAAATGAGAAGGGGAGGGGGGTATTTATAGCAGCGAGGAGTGGCAGTTTGCGTAATTTTGTCCGGGCGGCCTGCTATGGGCCGCCCGTATGGCCGCTCCCTCGGGGCTGCTGTTGGACTCGCTGGTCGACTCAGTGAGTTGACTCAGCGGGTCGACTCGGTGGTTTGACTCGACGGGTTGACTCGACGGGTTGACTCGGTGTTTTGACTCGACGGGTTGACTCAGCGGGTTGACTCAGCGGGTTGACTCAGTGAGTTTGACTTTTTTAGGATTTTTTTACTGGCCTTTTTTATGGGGGGTTTTTCAGGGTGGTGTTTAGGACTAGGTTGACTGGGTTCAGGCTTGGACTGGGCTATGGAATGGGGCTTACAAGGGAGAGTTTGGCTGAGTTTGGACCTGGGATTTGGGGGTATGGTCCTCCATTCATCCAGCTATCTCTACCAACAGTGTAGCCGAAGGTGGGGTGTCTACAGTAGGTCCCACAAAACATGGGCAAGTAATCATGTCAATGTTACCATGCAATGGCATTTACATTTAGCGTGGACATTTTGGTCATTTTAGAAAAAATCACTCTTTAAGCCAACAGACATTAGAGAAGACTAATAAAAGGTATCCATTAACAACAACTTGATTAATGAGGCAACTTAATGAAAATCTAATTTAAAAAGGTATTGGGATGTAAATACTGTATTACTGGGGTACTATTTTGTAAAAATTTCTATATAAAATACTTACAGAAACGTGACGCATTGTAATGATTTAGCTTGAAATTTTATTGAGTTAAGTTGATTTAGGTGAGTTTAGAGTCGAGTCACCGAGTTGTAGAACTATGGTTCATAATATAGCTAAAACGATAATTAATTGTATGACACACATGTAATTTTATCAATTTCTAAGTTTCAACGAATATCAAGATTTCCTCCTTTCTTATGACCTTATTTCAAGGCCGAACCTAACCATGGATCTGATATGTGTAGCCCAAACTTGACCATAAGTGAGTAAGGCATGTTGACCTATGGTCTAACTTGATCCACCACGAGCCATATCTTTCAGATTTTGGCTATCGTTTGCTATTAAACTGTTAACCTTGTGTTATCCACCATAAGTTACTATGGTGAAGATATCGCAAAGATTAAATAATATGGCGGTGACCAATCATGGCATGTGAATGGATGGTAAAGAGCGAAGAGGCTAAAAAATACATACATTATCATCTAGGCCTTATCTTAAGTAATTAAGGGCCATAACTTTAGTTAGACAGAAATGAATCATATTCTTAGGTCTGTAACTGGATGGATGATGGGGAAACTGATAAATTTGTTGGAGTTAATGCCTTAGAAAACCATCCATGCCCTTATCCACTTGACACTTGGATGTGATTGGGTGGATCTCAGTTGTTAATCATGTTGACCATGAGTCTTAGATTGGACATATGATATGCCTTACAGAGATTTAGTATTGCTTCTCATTCATTGGGCTTGTTAAGGAGTGATTCCTCTAGTAGTCCTTAATAACTTGAGATTGGACAGGACAATCATTGATCTGGGAAAGTCATGATCCATGGATCTCAGTACCTTGTTAGACCATGACTGTCATAGGTGTGTGTGATATTAATTTATGAGATGAGCGGTCATCTTATGTAAGGGGATTAAGTTGGGTCATGATGAACAGTCTTCACCATCAGAGTCGACTTGGTGTCGGTTTATGCCTTGCCCTTACCTTGCACAAGAGTGTGAGTGTGCCATGTACAAAGGATTTGGGTTCAAACCTTTGGTCACTCACATTGGTGGATCGAGATCAATTCAACCATCTGGTGCCCATTAGCTTGGATTATGATTGTGAGATCAGGACTTGATGATGTATAAAAAATGATTTGATCCTTAGACCTGAGGACATGTAAGGGTTACAATCTTGACTAGTCAGATTTGGCTCTTCCTATATGGTTCATGCAAGGGCTAATAAAGTGGACGTAACTAGGTACTTTCATTAAGAGTTGTTGATTTATGCACGGGCAAAAAGAGATACATTGGTGTTTGCTTAGGAACTGCTTTATGGCTTTGATTTAGATAGTTCAGGGGCTCATCAAGTGATTTTTCTGTTGGGTCTAACACTCTGAATGTATTAATTAAATTTTAAAAAAAAATTAACCGCTAAACTGCTTTGATAACACTTGATGATAGCCTAATAGCCCAGATCTGATGGTCCACTTCTAATTGGCATGAGATATGATCATTAGTGGATACTTCATGGTAATGATGGGATTGAATCATAAGTATATGCATGAATGAGGCAGATTAATGGGCTTACTTCATAATAGGTTACATTAAAGTCCGTAAAGTGACGGAGCACCATACCAGGTGCGCTCTAAAACCCTAACCCCTCCTTATTTATATGATCATATCCCAGAGGAGAGAAAGAGCTAGACTTAGATGTTCCCACCCCATGAGATGTGTGAGTGTGAGGAAAAAGAGAGTGTATGAGAAAGTGGAGATCCACTTCATCCTCTTTTATTGTCCTCACATGTGGTCTATTTGTGTGGATGGTATACTTCTTCCTTAACACCTACTAGAAGATTATCTCGATTCTATGGTACCGGGATAGATCAGGGAGAGACTACTTAGTTTAAGAGATCGGCATCAACAGATCAACATCATAGACATCTCTTTCCTGCATATCTCATGCAGGTATGATCTCTACTGTTTATATATATATATATATATATATATATATATATATATATATATATATATATATATATATATATATATATAATTTTATTGTTATATATATAATTGTATTGTACTATATTTCACTGCATTTGTACGCTAAGGACCTAATAGGATCTCCATTAAACAAAAACATAATCCATAACAACCATAGGGCTTATTGTGGATAGAATGCAAGTTGAAAAAGTTTCAATTTGTATTTACAAGAGACTTGCACATGTTTGGGTAGCAACAACAAAGTGTGTTCATTTGCTTTCTCCTTCTTCAATAAGAGAGTACAATATTTTTTTTTAAAAACTCAAGCAGAGTAAAAACAATATCTCTGATATGACTTTTTAAATGATAATTTTGGAGGGAAAAATTTTTCCCTTTGTGGGATTGCAATCCAAACTATTACAAGTGCAAAGGAAAAGATTTTTATAAGACTTTTCTTTAGAAAAATAAATATATGCAAACGGTTTTCTTTCTCTAGCATTGATGTTAGTTTACCTCCCACTTATGTCATCTTTTTTCTTTCCCTTACAATCCCATAATTACCTTCAATATAAATAAGCCTTAAGTGCCTGTTTGGATACACCGTCAAAATAGTTATTCTTAGAAATGAGAGCTCTTGTGAAAGTTAATCGTTCGAAAATCATTTGAAGTGCGGGATTTTTAATGCTTATTTCGATGAGTTTAGAATTAAGGCTCGTTTGTTTCACTAATTGCCATGGTAATAAAGGAAAAATGCAATGACTATGAATTCTTTTACCTATCTCCTAACAACATTTGTATTTAATGGCCAATTTTATTGTTTGGTTTATCAACAGTAAAATCATAATAATAGCATTTTGCCCTACTTTGATAAAGTAATGTCAAATTATCACATCCTTCGACAATGAGGTTAGGGTTTGGATTATGATTCTCATGTTTGCTCCATCAACAAGGAAAATCATAATGATGTCATTATTCCATTACTTTAACGGTCTATTTGGCTTGGAGTAAAAACAGGCACACTATGGTAAAATCATAATAACAAGACAGAGCAATGTATGTGTTATATCGATTTTCAAGCAAAATTCAAATTCGTAAAAGCAAACTCTTTAGCCCCACATGATGTATGTGTAATATCTATATCGTCCATTCATTTTCTTAGATCAATTTATGGCATGAGCTAAAAAATGAGGCAATACAGAGCTCAAGTAGACCACACCACAAAAAAACAATGGATGTCATTATTCCACTACTTCCTTTAGTGTGGTCTACTTGAGCTTTGGGTCTACCCTATTTTTTGGCTCATGTACTAAAATGATATAGCAAAATGAATGGATAATGCGGATAAACACATACATAAAGTGGAAACCACTTAGTTTCACCACAAAGACATGACACCTACATTGCATAAATCAAGTAACCACTTGAGATGTAGGTACTTGTCAAATCTCATCAAAAGAAATAGTGAAGTAAATAATTATTACTTATTACCTTAAATTATTTGTAATTACATTAAATCAAACCAGCCCCAAGTGATCACATCAATATTATGATGACCTTATCTGGATTGAAAATTTTCATCATAAATGCTAATTAGAAAGTGTAATAGTCCTAAAATGGTAGATCTTCCCACAGACGTTTGGAGAGCCAGCAATGCTCATTCCGAAGATCGGACCGATGCCCAAGCGAACCCGGCCTTGGTTCAAACCTAAGTCGGGAGAGACGGACACATTGGCTTGATCAGGTCGCTCTCCGTCCATTGATTGGAATAAAAGAATGGGAGGGATCAAAGATCTTGGTGAAGAAAAGTGATTTGATTGAGATAAAGACTTTGGGAAATTAGGATGTAATGGATCCTATCCATCTGTCCCTTCAAGCACTCCAAACCAACCTGCAGTGAATGGTGAAAATGTAAGAGGTAGTTTGATCTGGACTGTCCAACACTTTAAAGTTAACGAGGTGGGTCATCAGAGGAGACATCAAGTGGTTGTGATTGATCCAGGTCAAGCCCTTAGCCTGATTATCTTCATTAGAGGAATCTTGAGATTTTCAAGCCTAATTTTTAATGGGCCACGAATATCTCCACGAAGAATCAACTACGAAAAAAGATTTGAGAAGTTAACAAGTCTACATCTAGCTGGAGTCCTTTCTTTCCAATGTAAGCCGCCAGTTTCAGATCAATCAAGGGAATTCCTATATCCAGAACTGCGATGTGAGCGCAAAGGATCCAAAAGCAATAAAGAAGCCTAACGAGGGTTTCAATGCCTCAACAATCTATAAAAGGAGCATCCAAAAAAGAGCTCAAGGCTATACATTAAACACATCAATCTACCTTTAGATTATCTTTCAATTTATATTTCTTAGCATTGCCTGGCTTAACCTAGTTTATGTCGCTACTGCCTAGCTACTCCCGCTATAATACATTAGAAGTATAAGTAATTTTCTACAACCTTAAGTTGTAGGATCGTGATTGACTAAGTTCTGATTTAGCTGATCAACCCATTTGGTCACACCTCACTGACCACCCACCTTGATCGTAGGTTTCGAAAGATGTATTAAGTTTTTTTTTTCTTTTTGGTTTATTTATTTAATTATCTCATAACTTGTTGATTGTAATGAGCACTATTTTCAGGTATTAATAAAATTATCAACGGTTCACCTTCTTTAATTTACCTGTGCATTCTTATCCCTTTGAGAAATACTGAACTGAGAGTAACGAGTCTTTAAGTCTACAAACTCACGTCTATTGTCACAAGGCAAAAAGAATCCATTTGGAAGAGCTAACCCCTACCATTTCACAAATCGCCTAAACGAAAATGCAAATATTAGTAGTTGAGATGACCTTGGAACCTTTTTCCCAGTCTCCATCTGTCCTACGCGTGGGAACACTTGCGATTTAGTCAAACTTTGAGTCGAGTAAACTTTGGCATGCCCGTGCATCTTACCCACACACGAAAACTGAATATAAGCCCTGGATCACATGAGTGGCTTAATTTGATTGAATTGGCAGTAACAACTCTTATGCTAGAGTTTATGTAATATTTAAAAATGACATCAACTATCCTTAAAAAGCTCTTATTTAAATATTTTTTCCAAAAATGCTTATTTCAAATAAAGCTTTTTTCAGTTTTGAAAAAATAATATTACTAGAATGAGCTTATTTAAAACGGGAGCCAAAATAAAAGGATCTTAAGGCTTGTTTGGTTGCAGAATCTAGATTCTAGAGAAAATCCAAATTCCAGTGTTGGAATTCAAAATTGTGGAAACTGAATTGGAAACCCATATTCCATCTGGAGCCTCTTGTTTGGTTGAAAACTGTGTAATCCAGATTTTGTTTAGTTGAAAACTTTGTAATCTAACCGTTGCTTACTGCATGGCCCATTTGGGCTTCGGATTCGCTTGAGAACTTGACCCCTAGCCTATAATAGCCTCGCAAGACAGATGGTCACGTTGGATGGCAAACAAACATTATGGTGGGCCCTAGGAAGTTTTTAATGGTGGACATTCAATCAACACTGTTTTTCCTGTGGTGTGGTCCACTTGAGATTTAGATCTACCTCATTTTTTGTTTAATGCCCTTAATTGAGCTCTCAAAATGGATGGACCACATAAATATAAAAGGCATACATCATAGATGTACAACACATACATTGAGGTGGGCACTACCCTAGGGGTATTATTGTCAATATTGAATGACGCTCACTTCGGCCTCTTTTCCCTTATGCAAAAATGGCCTCCGCACCTTTTCCACTAATCCCAATTCCAGCCAATTTAATTTTCCACATGAAATTTTGTTTCATTGAAATTTGCCGCCAAACACACCAGTTATAATTGGATTTCGCTGAAATTCAGATTTTAAGCCGAAAACAAGTTTTCAGATGCCAACGAAACAGGCCTTTACTAGAATAGCTCTTATTTAATTAGAGTAGAGATGTCCAACTAGCCTTACGTCTACTTGTCTTGACAGAAATCCTCCCGCTTAAATCGGACACCATCGTCCAACCAACATCTTGAATTCCAATCCGGATCTTCTGCTTGAGCCGAGCATAGAAACCCTGCTTTGCGTCTCTCTGATTGGTCCGCATTAACATGATGATGTTGTTGGAATTGGACGCCTCAAATCTTCTGTAACGGAGGCCATCGATCGGTCGTGGATGGCGACCGACCGGTCGAAAAATCGAAGCCAAGACAGCAAGCTCCCTGGACAGTTTTTGAGCATTGTCAATCGGTTGACCGACCAGTCGATAGGGGTCCTCGACTGGTCGATGGTGTTGTTCGACCGATCGACATGTTTCCTTGTTTGAGTTAGTTTCTTGCGTGGTTTTGCACAAGGAGTTTATAACCTTGATTTCCTCCTATTTAAGAAGTGTAATACGGGATTAATGGTATTCTAGATTGGAAAGGGGATTAAGAGAATTTTTAAGTGAGACAAAGAACTTGAAAAGAGAGTTTTTTGTCTTGAGAAAGTTTGAGATTTCTCTGGTGGGTCTGTGATATGGGAGTATTGGGTTCTATCTCTTGTAACTTCTGATATCATAGTGGATTGGTGTCACTTTGTGCAATGATTTTTTTTATACCCGTAAGGGGTTTTTCCACATAAAATTGGATTGTTTCTGGATGGTTTATTGTATGCGTGTGTGATTGCATTGTGTTATTCATTTAATTTTATTTGTTGCTGTGTTCAGCTTTACTTCCGATATCAGTCTTTTCCCCGTGACTAATAGGTTAGTTTCTAGAGTGTGACACAACAAGTACTAACATTGCTGTGCGTTGACACCGTCACACTAACGTTGACCACTCGGGTCGGCAGCAGCCGGGGTTCTCCGCTCGAATCAAGCATAGGATCCGGACTCCTTGAATGCAGGGACGGTTATCATTTACGGTCCCACCCCGCAGGTGGGTCATGTCAACGAGGGCAGGCCTCTTTAAAGCATGGAAAAGCTCATGGACTACGGTAATTCATGGTAATGCAAATTACAAAACCTTTCTTCCTCTGTGACGACCGAGAAGGAAAACAAAAGTGAGACAGGCTCGCTTATGGTCACATGCGTTTGAGCTTTTAGCTCGAAATCTTTGGAGCCTCGAGATGCTCCATCTGTCTCCACTTTTGTCCTTTTTGCTTTGCAGTAAGCACTAACCTCCGCACTCTGTCCACCTCAAACGTACTGCGACTCGCGCGAGTAAATTCAACAGGTAAATCGCAGTGGATATGCCAACATGGCACACGTGCAAAGAGTTAAGGTTATTTATATTAGGCGTGCGGAATCAAGAACCCCCTTAGGAAATCCATTTTTCATGTGAGCCAATGGATTGAACGGTCGTGAGAGAATGAAGATCAATTAGTGGGCCACCTGATTAGTCAAGAGGCCTATATTTTTAGGTGGGGCATGTTCTGCAGCTTCTTTGAACCGCAGGTGGTATGTAGCACATGTCTTTCATACGTGTGCAAAGTTAGCATGCGTGCGGCGTTTCGACTCCTGAATTTATCGTCGCGCGAATCCTCTGGGCATATTCGTTTCTTCATCGGTGGGTGTGAATATGCACACGGCAGACGCGGAAATTGCATGGAATTCAAACCTATCGCATCAGTCACGGGATGATTGCTTTCGTCGGAAGGTTAGTCAGGATGAACTGGTTTCCATTCGTCACTGCTGACAACCATACACGTGGCCGAACATCAAGGGACGCGGATTAAGTAACAGTGCCCGCACGGGTGGTGCGGTGATGACGCGAGATGTGATTGATGGGGCCACTATTAGAATTTAGACATGATCGTGTACATTGTGTATGCCTTTTCAGGGGCTCCCTAAGGCCTCCGTGATGTATTCGTTTTATCTAGCGTTCAACCATATTTCGAGGGATTGAGGCTGAAGTGGATCGCGAAAGTTTTGGATCAAGTTGATATTTGTTTTTTATTTCATCAGTCTAAAGCTGAAGTGTACCCACAAAAGTTTTGGATCAAAGTAGATATTTGTTTTTTCCTTTCATCAGTTGAAGTTTTCACTAGTTTTCAATAGTGAGTGAACAATGTGGTGCACACACCCACACCTTTGGGACAGTGGTAGATTGAGTGAAGATAACATCATTTCAACAGTGAAGTCCTGGTAATTCCCAATGTGGGGGGCGGCTAACTTTCAACGTGACTAACAGTGTGGGTGTGTACTAATAGTGGGATGTGTGTACCAACTCAAAAAAAAATGTGGTGCACCTGAAATTTATACCTCCATTAGTTTTTGGACCCTGTATTAAAATAAGTTGGAGGTGGATTGTGGATTGCTTGGTGTATCACACACTATGAATTTGGTTGGTGTATTGACCTCAACAAGTTCTATGGGCCCTAATCAAGAGGCATGTGTTATATCCAAACCAAGACTTTATAATAAAAATGAGATGGATCCAAAGTTCAAGAGGACCATGTTGTAGAAAGAAGTGGAGAGTGAACATCTACCATTGAAACCTTCTTGGGGCCACGGGAGTTTTGTATCAATCTGATATTTGTTTCTACCCTTCATCATGGTCCGTATGACCTTATGAACAGTTTGGATGGAAAATAAACATCCTGGTCGGCCCTAGGGATGTTTTAACGGTGAGAGTCATTGTCTCCACTGCCTTTTGTGGTGTGGACCACTTGAACTATGGATATGACTCATTTTGGGTATCATGCCTAGGGCTGTAAATGGGTCAGCGGACCCGATGGGGTACCCGAACCCAACCCATTTAGATCCGACCCATTTGTTAAATGGTACGGGTCTGGGTCCAAGAATAGACCCAAGTTGCTAAACAAGTCTGGGTCTGGTTTCCTTTATATTAGGCCCGACCCGAACCGAACCCATTTAGTAAGTGGGGGGGTTTGGTCTATGTTTCAAGGGACCCGTCCAGTCCAGACCCGTTCAGACCCAGTTTTAAGCTTTGTAAAATGCTTGCATACTTGATCCAGACCCGGACCCATTACACCCGACCCATTTATAAATGGGTCTGGGTGGATCTCCCTCTACCAGTCCCGGACCCATTTATAAATGGGTCTGATGGGTTGACTCAGACCTGACTCGGACCCGCCCATTTAGTAAAAGGGTCTGGGTCTAAAATTTGGACCCAGACCCGTTTAGTAAATAGGCGGGTCTAGTTTTGGCTAAACCCACCCCGAACCCGACCATTTACAGCCCTAATCATGCCCTAAAATGATCTCGCCAAATGGATGGACAGTGTGGATATACTAAATACATCATTGTGAGGTCCGCAAAACCTTAATCCTTTTTTAGCCTGTTTGTACTGTGCTCGAGGACTGATGCACTCGCCATGTACCCACACCAACAACCAATCGGCTTCCAAATAAGTTGGAAAAACATACGAACGGCATCATTAAATAATGCATGCATGTATCAAGGAGGGCTTTATTGTTAGGTCTCACTCACATGGCTGGGCAGTCAAGTCCCCGCTCACTACCGGAGTGGAAATTAAATTGCACCATTAAAACTTTTTCCAAACCTTCTAGGATCTCACCCAAAGGGATTCATGCTCTTTGTCTTGGGATTATTCGCACTAATGAACATTCCAAGTTCAATTCGGGGAAGAACATGGGTTCTTACATTCTCTAGAGATTAGACTTAAATTAATAGGTAAACTCTTTGTCTAAACCTATTCTAGAGATGCTCATCTAGTTGAAGCCCTAGTTAGAACAAACTATCCATTAGTTGTAGGAATTCAACCACCACCCTCTCTTTACTTTGGTCACCTCATTGGAGCATCATAAGTAAGACAAACTGATCCTTTGAATTCGAAGCAGATTGACATCAAAGTTCGGGGGAGTAATTGAGTAGTTGATTCAAGCACGAGAGAGTATGAAGACGCAACTCAACAAGGCACATCAACGAGGCACAATCTAATAAATAAGATTGTTAATTTAGAGTCCATAAACTTTTTCCTTGTGTAGGATTGAGTGTAAGAGTTTGTAACTCAAACTCGATACGTTCTTGTGTAAGACCTTAATAGTTGTGTAAGGTCTACATCAAAGTCTCCAATGGGAGCCATCAGATACGGGTGTATTCATGTTAGTTAGTGGTTGTTGGTTAGCTAATAGAAAACCAACTTAGTATTCATGGGAGCCACCGACACAGGTGAGTACGTGGTCCACCAACACGGGTGCATATGTATTGATTCTTGTGTAAGATCCGATCCTTGTATATGATTATAAAGGTTGGGAGGAACCTAGTTAAAACTCCTAGGTTAGGAGGAACCTATCGAGACTCCTATAGTGAAATCCAGTGCACTTGAGGGAAGAGTATGGAAGTCAGGAGTTGAATAGAAAAATTGAACCACTATACATGCTTATGTTTGGATTGTGATTTGCGTACATATTTTATTCATGCTTATGCGTTTGATTAGTTGAATCATATGAATGTTTAATTTAAATTGTATGCTAAACACTTAAATCATAACACACAAAAGTTATATTTTCACTTAACCTATAGATTAATTGCTTAATACTTGAATCTTTTGTAGTTTATGTGATTGGACCCACTTAGCTTGGAAGCCTAAGTGTTAATTGCTTAAATACGTTTAAACATTTAATTGGTAAATTAGTTTTAATTAGGCATGAATTTTTAAATGGTCTTATTCACACACCCCCCCCCCCCCCCCCCCCAAAAAAAAAAAAAAATCTAGGACTTAGCCATTGTTCATAGAAGCTCTGCCAAGCTTTCGCATGCAAAGCATCATAAGTGTGAGACAAATAGGTGCAATTTCAAATACGGGTTGTTCGTTAAGACATGTGGTCTCATGTCTGATTAAATTGCAATAGAATTATAGAATTTTTTATGAAGCGAATCTTTGTGTTTTCATTTCATCCAAGTCCATGTGACCTTATGAACAATTTAGATAGCAAATAAAATCATAGTGAGCCTTATGAAGGTTTAAGAAGTGTGGGTGTCATTATCATCGTTGCGTCTTGTGGTGTGGTCCACGTGAGCCTTAGATTTGCATAATTTTTTTTGCTCATGCCCTAAAATGATATTGCAACATGTATGGACGGCATGGATAAAACCTACACATCACACACATCACACTGGGCTCAAAGTTTTTTCTTCCAAGTAGGCAAACTTGTCACATGCGACATCGAGCTCGGTGAGGCCCTGGTGTTTGTGAGAAATCCAACTTGTTCATCTGTTTTTCAAGATCATGTTAGGACATGGGCCCAAAAATGAGGCAGAACCAAAATTCAAGCAGGCCCTGACAAGGAAAAGGTGGGTAAGGAAATGCTTACCATTGAAACCTACCTAGACTGGCATGAACTGAAACCAAAAAAATATTAGCCTGATCCAAAACTAGGGTGACCCCATAAATGTTTCAACAGTGGACATTCAGCCCTCATTGTTCCTATCATGTGACCCAGTTGTATTTTGGATATGTCTCATTTTTTGCCCATGTCATAACATGATCTGACAAATCGGATGAACGGGGTGGATTTCTCACAAACATCATAGTGGGCCCCGCCTAGCTTCCTATGGCAGGAAGTTACCCCAAACAAGACCTTCGACCCCAACCCACTACGATCAAAGCTAGGTGGGCCCACCGTGATGTTTGTGAAAAATCCATCATGTCCATCTGTTTTTCCTGGCTCATGGCAAGACGTAAACAAAAAAATGAAGTAAATCCAAAACTCAAGTGGACCACATGATAGGAAAAGGTGGCGATTGAACGCCCACCATTGAAATATCATTAGTCCATAGAATTTTTGGATCGGGATAATATTTTTGTGTTTACAGTTCATCCCAATGGGAATGGCCTTATGAACGATTTGGATGTCATATAAACATCACCATGGATCCTCCATCACGGAGGTTTCGATAAGCATTTCCTTCCCCACTTGTTCCTATCATCTGACTCACTCAAGTTTTATATCTGCCTCATTCCAAGGCTCATGTATAGCATGAGCAAGCAAAATAGATGGACGGGGTGGATTTCTCACAAACATCATGGTGGGCCTTATTTAGTTCATGGCCTTTGTTTTGCCCACTCCATATAACAATAGTAGAAGGTAATTGGCATACTCGATTTATGGCCTAATAAGGGGATGAGCAATGAGCAATCAAAATCCCCAACATCTCTTGAGGGCACCCTTTGGGCACATGCGTGCAACATGTATGTTGATCATCTTGTGAGATGCACATGACCACGTTCAAACCCGAAATTTTGGTTAGTCCACTAGTCAGTCGGGACACACCATGATTGGTGGTCCGTGTTCAACTTACGTGTGTGGATCGAATGACAATGATTGGTAAATGGTAATTAAGATGGCCTTGAAGCGAAGATAAATGATTCTATTGTTCGAAGATGAACCGCTCATCATGTTTTGTTGGCACCATCCATTTTAAAGGCTACCAATTGTAACATTTTAGTAGTATATGTTTACATCCATTTTCTACGTCCCCACGTGTAACGTTTTAGTAGTATATGTTTACATCCATTTTTTACACCCTAATGCGAAATAGTGAGAAGCTACCACATGTCAACACCACGGGCACAATACTGGCAAAAATCCTACTCACACCTAAAGATATCTTCGGTTGATTTTCCTTTGACGCTACACATTTTGTTATTAGCATGCAAAAACCCATATGCATGACTTTAGAAGAATGAATCAATTGATGCCACGTCGCCACGATTAACGAGCTAATTAATGAGGCAGCGTGCTCAACACATCTATAAATACCCATCGAGAGATAGAATCCTATCACGAATATGGTTATGATACACTCAGTAAGGTCGTCTTTCACAGTCCTTCTAAAATAGAAAATCTTCCCATAGGCGTTTGGAGAGTTTATGAAGATCCCAAATATCTGAAAATTGGACCGACTTTAGAGCAAATCTGGTTATGAATCGAACCCAAATCAGGAGAGGATGAACACCAAGTAGATCGGGTTCCTGTTCGTACACCATCAAAATTAAGGGAACGAGAGAGCTCGATGAAAGATCCATGAATATAGGATTAGGATCTAGTGGATCCAACCCGCCAACCCCCTGCAAGACCATAATCAGAAGGGAGAGAAAATTCAAGATAAATGAAGAAGGTGGTTTGATTGGTCGTTCAGATGCATTACTGTGATTGATTTGAGGTCCGAGATCAGTAGTAGAGGTTCCCCTGATTGATCTCAAATCTAGATGCAATTGTTTACTAAAGGAGATTAACTGCGAGAAGATTATCCGAAAAGTAAGCAATTTCAAATCTATTTGAAATCCTTTCCATTCGAAATGCATATATATAGTAATAGCAAGGAAACCTAGCTATGATTAGCTGCCTCAACAACCAATAAAATGAGCACGTGATGAAGAACTCAAGGCTAGACGCATACCAAACACAAATCTAGCTTCTTTACATTACATGTTATCTTTTTACTTATCCTACCATAACATAGCTTGGTCTTAGCATAGATCGCTGCTGTCCAGCACCACCACTATAATATTGTAGAATTGACTAAATATCCACAACTATAAGCTGTTAGATCACAGGTAAAAGAAAAGTATTAAAATGGTAAGATAAAAAGAATTCATCAGACACGATTAATTAACCTCTACCCTTGTACAAATCTTGCTGACAATATCTGGTGGCTAATTCCATAGCTGGATTTTCGAATCCAGTCCTGCATATTCATTTTAATACCAGCATTCAACCAAACGTTGAGTTGGACACCCGCACGTGATAATGCATACAAAATTTAAATACCGGCTGGGCTCACATGCATGGCATCATGTTTGATTGAATTTGCGCAAACAGCATGAACTCCGTATGCTTCTTCTGAGTTGGGCCATCTGCAATGCTTGTCGTCTGATGGATAGGGTAGACGAGCTACTTTTCAGCCACGTGTACAGCGGACCGAAATCACCCATCAGCTTCAGTTAGATTCTGTGCTCCATATGATTCTGAACACATAGCAAACATGAATCAGATCAAAACCGTCCATTTCATGCTTCCAACAGTGATTAGGCCATGGTCCAAAAATTACAGCTTTTAGACAATTCTAAACCTTTACTTGGTGGCATACAAATGAACACTAAAAAACATTAAGTGAGAAAAGGCCCATTTACAACATGGCCAATGGATAAACCCACAAGATGTTTGGTTCAGATCATCATACAAATGTGCCACGTGTGTGTTACAAAATCTCGATGCATGAAAATTACGTGCCCCCATACGCACAGATAATCTATTATCTGAAAAATCTTAACCTTTTTCTAAGATTTTTTTTGTAGGAAACGTAACCACCGTCGTGATTATTATTTTTTAAGGAGAAATGATCAGATACAGCGGCTGTACCAGAAATCATGATCCAGCCATCTATCTCCATGAATTTCTCGTATCTGTAGAATATCTGATCTGTCTACAAGGTGGACTACACTACGATTAGAAAACTTACATGAAATTGAAATTGATCCGTTCCTTGAGTAAAACACGATGGAAAAATCAATGGATAGTCGCAATATGACTCATGTACTGGTGTGGCCCATCCAAAGAGTGGATCTGTCTGATTTTCATATTAAGTCGTCATCATGGCGTGGAAAGCTCGTGTAAAGGATGGATATTCTACAGACGTGAAATTTTGGCGGAAAAAGAATGGCAGTACCTGAACTTGTAATACAGCTGTTGTATGTTATGGTTTTATTTACTTTGAAAAAGGTTCACAAAAAGAGAGAGCATCATGGAATCGGATTACAGCTGTTGTATGTTATGGCTTTATTTACTTTGAAAAAGGTTCACAAAAAGAGAGAGCATCATGGAATTGGATTGCAGCTGTTGTATGCTATCGTTTTATTTACTCTGAAAAAGGTTCACAAAAAGAGAGAGCATCACGGAATCGGCGTCCCATCTCATGCTCAGATTTTTTCCAACATGACTAGTGGGGGCATGGAGGGGGATACTTACTGCAATAGCCCTGAGTTGTAGCTATTTTTACTAAAAGTCCTAATTTCTAGTCTGGCTCATCATTTTTAGCCTTTTGATGAGAAATTGAAAAAAAAATTCAGTTGAAAATGCCCCTCTAACCACCATGTGCTTGGGGTGATCCACCGTGCCCCACGGGAAATCGGTCGGAGGAGCATTTTCAACCATAAATTTTTAATTTCCAGTCAAAAGGTCAAAAAAGATTAACTAGACGAAAAATTGAACTTTAGTAAAAATAGTCACACCGCAGGGCTATTGCAGTTAAAACCCCCATCGATGACCATAATATAACGGACCGGAATAATCTCCGACATTCGTGGCAGGGAGCACGTGCAACGAAAAGCTCTGTGGGGCCCACTGTTATGTGTATTGGACATCCACTCCGTCCATTTGGGCAATATCACGGTAAGATGTGATCCAAAAATTCACGATGATCCAAAACTCAAGTGGGCCACCACGATAGGGAAAGTTGGGGATGAGGACAGTCGTCGTTAATATCTTTGTGGGGCCTACCGAAGTTCTGGTTCTGGATTGATATTTGGTTTTCCTTTCTTCTGGATGCAACTCAGCTTATGAAGGGGTTTGATTGCATTGAAACATCACGGTGGGCCCGGTAAGGTTTCAGTGGTGGGGTCGCCAAGGGCTGCATGGATGAGAACCCGGCCTCACCCTTACCCGTGGGGCCCACCTTGATGTATATATTATGTATTCATGCCGTCCATTTGTTTTTACAGATCATTTTATGACATTATAAGAACAATGAAACATATCTAATTATCAGGTGGACCATATCATAGGAAACAGTTTTGATTGACCATTAATGGGCCACAAAAGTTTTGGATCAAGCTTATATTTGATTTTTCCCTACATCTAAGCTTATGTAACCTTATCAACGGATTGGATGGTAAATAAACACCACGGAAACATTAATGCGCTCCCTAAGAAGTTTTTAATGGTAAAACGGTTAATCACCACTGTTTCTTATGGTATGGTCCACATGATAATTGGATTTGCTTCATTTTTTTTATAATGATATAAAATGATATGTAAAAAAGGATGAACAGTGCAAACACATAATACATACATCAAGGTGGGCCCCGCAGCAACCCCACGATAAGGGCAGCCTCGTCTTGGGTGAGGCCGGGGTCTCACCTATTACGCTCTCGGGCTGCCTAAAGCGTTTGTGCTGTAATGTCCTAACTGAAATTGCGGTTTTAACCGCTTGTAGAGATACTCGGAGATATGTCTATGGACTAAGGGGGGGTGATATGGACCTTTTTCAAATTCTTTTCGCCTACTTATGCAATTTAATAAAATAAGCTTTGTAAGCAAGAACACCTCGGCTACCAAGCCTTGGTGGGTCCAATCAAAAGACTAGCAAGAGTAAAGCAATAAGCAATCCTAGTCAAGCATGCATAGGTACATAAAAGAATCAAATAATCAAGCTCCTAACCTATGTAACTTGTGTAGACTTATGAGAGTGGATCAATGAGCTCAAGTCTACACAAGTAGTGAAGGTACATCTTGTGTGAGGATGCCTAGAAAGTGCCTAGCATGCATTCCTATCAATCATTCATAATTAAGCAATTTAAACTAACAATGCAAAGATAGAATGTGCTCAAGAACACTCACAAACACAAGGATGTATAGTGGTTCGACTACGTGTCTACTCCACTCCCGGTTCAAGTACTCAACCCCTTTGAGCACACCGGCATTCACTATCGGAGGTTTTAAATGAGGTTCACCTCTCAACCTTTACACGGAGGTTTTATCGGTTCACCTCTCAACCGTATCCAGAGTTTTAGACATAGGCTAACTCTCAACCTTATCGCACGTTTACTCCCGTGTCGGAGGCTCCCCCTTAGAGACTTAGTTTAGGCCCGACTGACGGGCCAAGGAACGGCTAACGTCCCTAAGGCGAGTTGACAAACAAACTTTAAAATGGACTCTCAAATAAGACAACCTACTTGTCGGATGAGCCCCTTGTTTAGCGCCGGATTGGGTTGCTTGATTTCCGCTCTCTCGTGCTTCAATCAGCTTCCCTTTGCTCCCTCGATCGTGCCGCCGTTGCGTCGCCAATGCCTCAGCCACATTCGATCAAACACCTTGCATGCGATGCCTTGAAATGCCCAAGGTGCTAGGAGGATGGGTTTGAGAACTCTACAACTTAGTGGGAATGGGTTTCTTAGAGTCTCTTACCTACAACGATCTCATCTTCGAGTTTAGGACATGGATTTGCCAATCAAGAAGCTTCCTAACTCTAGAGATCAAGAGGGGATGAAGGTCATCTTCTTCATGAGCTTGGAATGCTCTAATCTTGTGTTAAAGCACAAGGAAGATGCCTTGCATAGGTCAAGGATTAAGCCTCAAATGATCTCCTTCAATGGTGGCTTTTCTCCATCAAAAATCCCTCATCTAATGCCCAAAACCTGGAGCACTATATGTAGCAAAACATAGCCCCAACGGTCATAAAACGGACAAATAACGGTCATAAAGCGACCTGTCCCGACCGGTCATGACCGGTCGGAGCCCCCTGCTGGAGAACTTCAAGTGCATAGGCCACAAACTTGGGCCGACCGGTCATGACCGGTCGGACCCCTTCACTGGATAGCCAAAACACCTTAGGCCGACTGGTTATGACCGGTCGGCGTCCCTTGCTGGACATGTGGACATGCCAGGCCGACCGGTCATGACCGGTCGGCCACACCTGCTGGACGGCTGAACAATGCATGAAGCCCAGAGCTGGCCGACCGGTCATGACCGGTCGGCAGGCCTTGCTGATTTCTTGGCATAATAACAGGCCGACCGGTCATGACCGGTCGGCAGCTTGTAGAAACAGCAGTAGATCTGCTAGCCGACCGGTCTTGACCGGTCGGACCAGCCTGGGTCCCTTCTGCAATGAGCTGAGTCCTTCTTTCTCCAGCATGATCATTGTGTCCAAGGTTGGGATGATCAAATGGGACACCAAGGGCTTATCTATGATGCCTAAAGGGTTCTAAATATGGTCAAGGACATCAAGGATACAAAGGGGATGGGTTTTAGGTCGAGGTTAAGGCACCAAGGCATCTCATATACCTGAATCTTCATTCTTGATGCAGCTGGACGTCTTGAGTCTTCATTCTTCGTCTTCATTTGGCTCAACCGACACTAGACTCACAGCCGTAAGTGATTGACAAACAAGGTGCACTAGTATGCCACGGACAAGTGCACTAACACTAACAAGAGCTTGCGCAACTCATGGAATGGATGCCGCACACCTACCATGTGGGCTGCACATATGAGAACCCGGCCTCACCGTTATCCGTAGGGCCCACCTTGATGTATATATTATGTATCCATGCCGTTCATTTGTTTTTACATATCATTTTATGACATTATAAGAACAATGAAACATATCTAATTATCAGGTGGACTATATCATAGGAAACAGTTTTGATTGACCATTAATGGGCCACAAAAGTTTTGGATCAAGCTTATATTTGATTTTTCCCTACATCTAAGCTTATGTAGCCTTATCAACGGATTGGATAGGTAAATAAACACCACGGAAACATTAATGCGCTCCCTAAGAAGTTTTTAATGGTAGGATTGTTAATCACCACTGTTTCTTATGGTATGGTCCACATGATAATTGGATTTGCTTCATTTTTTGTATACTGATATAAAATGATATGTAAAAACGGATGAACGGTGTGGATGCATAATACATACATCAAGGTGGGCCGCACGGCAACCCCACAATAAGGGCAGCAGGTCTTGGGTGAGGCCTGGGCCTCACCTATTCTGCTCTCGGGCTGCCTAGAGCGTTTGTGCTGTAATGTCCTAACAAGAACTTGGCGCAACTCATGGAATGGATGCCGCACACCTACCATGTGGGCTGCACATATGAGAACCCGGCCTCACCGTTATACGTGGGGCCCACCTTGATGTATATATTATGTATCCATGCCGTCCATTTGTTTTTACAGATCATTTTATGACATTATAAGAACAATGAAACATATCTAATTATCAGGTGGACCATATCATAGGAAACAGTTTTGATTGACCATTAATGGGCCACAAAAGTTTTAGATCAAGCTTATATTTGATTTTTCCCTACATCTAAGCTTATGTAACCTTATCAACGGATTGGATGGTAAATAAACACCACGGAAACATTAATGCGCTCCCTAAGAAGTTTTTAATGGTAAGACGGTTAATCACCACTGTTTCTTATGGTATGGTCCACATGATAATTGGATTTGCTTCATTTTTTTTATAATGATATAAAATGATATGTAAAAACGGATGAACAGTGCGGATACATAATACATACATCAAGGTGGGCCCCGCAGCAACCCCACGATAAGGGCAGCCTCGTCTTGGGTGAGGCCGGGGTCTCACCTATTACGCTCTCGGGCTGCCTACAGCGTTTGTGCTGTAATGTCCTAACAAGAGCCGGCACAACTCATGGAATGGATGCCGCACACCTACCATGTGGGCTGGACATATGAGAACCCGGCCTCACCTGTTATCCGTGGGGCCCACCTTGATGTATATATTATGTATCCATGCCGTTCATTTATTTTTACATATCATTTTATGACATTATAAAAACAATGAAACATATCTAATTATCAGGTGGACCATATCATAGGAAAAAGTTTTGATTGACCATTAATGGGCCACAAAAGTTTTGGATCAAGCTTATATTTGATTTTTCCCTACATCTAAGCTTATGTAACCTTATCAACGGATTGGATAGTAAATAAACACCACGGAAACATTAATGCGCTCCCTGAGAAGTTTTTAATGGTAAGACGGTTAATCACCACTGTTTCTTATGGTATGGTCCACATGATAATTGGATTTGCTTCATTTTTTGTATACTGATATAAAATGATATGTAAAAACGGATGAACGGTGTGGATGCATAATACACTACATCAAGGTGGGCCGCACGGCAACCCCACAATAAGGGACAGCAGGTCTTGGGTGAGGCCTGGGCCTCACCTATTCCGCTCTAGGGCTCCCTAGAGCGTTTTTGCTGCAACCGGCACCCTGTTCATCTTGGGTTGCATCTTTTCCCTGATGGACGGACTCGGTTGGAGCAAGGGTCCTGTGGCCGTAAACTCCGTGGGTCCACCGTGATTTATGTATTTTATCCACTCAGTTCATCCATTTTACAAGATAATTTTAGGGCTTGAGGCCAGAAATAAAGCATATCCAAAGCTAAAGTGGACCACACTACATGAAAGAGTATGAATTGAATGTTTCCCATTGAAAAATTCTTGGGGGCCACAAAAGTTTTGGATCAAGCTAATATTTGTGTTTTCCCTTCATCCATATTTATATGATCTTATGAACAGGTTGGATGACAAATAAACATCACTGTGGGCCCTAGGAAGGTTTCAATGATGGAAATCATTATTCTCAGTGTTTCCAGGCAGTGTGGTCTACTTGATCAACCCTAAAATGAGCTGGAAAAATGGATGGATAGCATGGATAAACCACATACATTCACAGTGGGCCAAACAAAGTTTATATGATTAAAGTATACTGAGTTACTATGCAGTTCAATTCCTGGCAGGGCGCGCACCTATAGCTTTTGTGAGGTGAGCTATTTTCATGTGCATTAGATGGACCCAAATCCAACAGGTTGGCCACCTAATGCTTGGTTTTGACTCTGGAGCATCACACCAATCCAAAGCCTAAGCGCACATCACCAAACAGCATAAAATCATGCCTAAAATCTTAAGTTCCAGATGCCTAATACTTTAAATTTAGATGAATTTTCTAAACTTTTATTACTAATATCAATTACTCCACACGGCTCATATCCTGTCAAATGATGATCCTTCTTTGTTTTAATTATTATTAACTATGGATTCGAATATAACTTCATACGATCCTGATAGTATTTGAAAAGTTATCAAATTTCATACAAATGTAATTATAATAATTAAAAAAAAATCCCTGATTGATGTCACTTTAGCGGCAAGTACAATCAATTTTAACCTTTAAATTCCAGACTCAAGGATAGCTATATGATCTTGCCCTTAACCAGCCATCATAAAGGAATCTTGTTTAGCCCAAAATACGGTTGATGTTAACCATTGATAAGTTGAAAGTATCTCACTGAAACTAATAATTATTAATTTTTCATCTCTAATTTGTAAAAATGTACAAACAATGTCAACTCCGGAAATATGGATAATGACCTTGTTTAGGGTTTAATTAAGATTTGATTTTATAACCTATAACCATAACATTCAGGCCATGTATTAGGTGAGATCCACTGTCAACTCCGGAAATATGGATAATGACCTTGTTTAGGGTTTAATTAAGATTTGATTTTATAACCTATAACCATAACATTCAGGCCATGTATTAGGTGAGATCCACTGTGAATTATATGGGCGCGGTTTGGGTGGATCTCTGTGGGGCCCACTGTGATGTATACGCCTTGCTTCGACACTGTCCATTCATTTTGAAAGCTCATTTTAGGGCATGATGCCAAAAATGAAGCAGATCCAAATCTTAGGTGAATGGTAACACAAGAAACAATAGTGATTAAATCCCCAACATTAAAAACTTCATGGGAGACGCCAGAATGTTTATTTGCCTTCCAACCTGTTGATGAGTTCACAAAGACCTGAATGAAGAAGACACACAAAATATCAGCTTGATGCAAAACTTTTGTGACCCATGAGAAGTTTTTAATGATTGATTACTGTTTTTTCATGTATTATGGTCCACCTATAGATCTGCTTCATTTTTTAGATCATTCCTAAAATGAGTTTTTCAAAACAGATGAACGGGCTGGATATAAGACATACATCAAAGTGGCCCCATGGTTAGGGATCCCACCCACCTCGGGATCCACTGAAGCCGCGCTTGAATTATAAGTTATTTTAACTCTAGTGAATGCCATCAATGCACACAAGAAGATGAATTATTAACACCTGGATCCATAGCTCAAGTGGTAGACGAGAGTGACGATAGCTTCCTTTCAACACTAAGGTCATGGTGTCGATTCCAAAAGTGGGGGTGCGTGGGTGTATTAACACTGGAGACCTGAGGTATGTGTACTAACCCAAATAATAATTAAAAATAAAAATAAAAAATAAATTATGGGCCGGTATTGTCCTGGGCCTGGACCGACCCAGAACCCAACCTGACCCTTTGTGGGCAGCCTATGGGCCAAGCGCCCAAAGCCAGATCGGACTCATTGGGTCGGGCAGGCTACCCACCTGGTCCATTTCCAGCGACCAAGGTCAGACCCAGAGCTGAGTTCCCAACAACTCAGCTTGAAATCTCACCGGGTTGAGTTGACTCAGCTGAGTTTCAAGTCGACCCAGTAAATTTTAGAACTAAGATGTGGACCACAATTGGACAGCACATATCATTTACATGTGTACCAAGTGAAGCAGATCAGGTGAATACACGGCGTTTGTTGTCTTGTGTACTGCGCTAGGTATACTGAGCCCACACAGTCACACATAAATGGGCTTCTTGTCGGGCTTGAGTCAGGCCTCAATAGAAATAGAACCTACGTTAGGCATGGATTGCTGTCTCGTTGAATCCAATCTGATCAGGTTGAACTGGGTTCAAGTCATCCGAGTCGCCACATGGGCCTCAAGTCACCAGAACCTACAACGCACATCGGGGGGCTTACTTAAACTCAGCAGCAATGTAGGTAGATGTCAGAAACCAGCTCTGAGGCCACTTATGCTGAATGGACTGTGAGATCCAAGCCATTCATTGGGTGGGCCCAACTGCAAAGAGTCCCTCAGCAAAAGGCCAGGATGGACAGCTACTCTGGCATACTATAAATGGGGCACGCCAGACCATTACCAAGGATTCTGAACTCTATCGTATGAGAGAGTTCAGGCCCAGCATAGCCATGAGCCAAAGAAACGAGTTAGGGGTGGCCCACCAAAGGAATACTCAACCCAACAACGTTGAACATGTCAGATCAGCCCTACTTGTTGGGCCCTTTCCCATATGCAATCTGAGGTCCCACCCAACTGACAGGCCTCAAGTATCAGCTGGTCTAACCAGCCCAGCCCAGCCCAGCCCAGCCCAGCCCATTTCCCACCCCTAAGCATGAACAAGGGAAGGTTGCTCGTGCACACTACACCTTTTGTACCCTCACGCCAATGGCCTTTCCTACCAACCCATCTCCCTATCATGTGCACCCTTTGCATGCATCCACACACACAACCCAAGTGCTCTATTGCCTACAAAAATCACTCTTTTCTCTACTGACCTTCACCTCTCTCTCTCTCTCTCTCTCTCTCTCTCTCTCTCTCTCTCAATTGCATGAAGAGTTACGTAGGCGTGAACACTACTTAGCCATCTTCTCTTCATAAGCTCGAGCACGAATAGGAGTTTTGGCTATTTGGGTGCAACCATACCTACCTGAGAGAAGCATGGGAGGGTGCAACATTTTCCCTTGGTTTCTCATTTTCACATGTTTTGTGGGGTTCTTGAGTCATGTTGTTGTGGAAGCCAGGCTGGGGAGGTTGTTGAGCTATAATGGTTATGGCATTGGGCATGAGTACCAACCTGACCATACTAAAGGGTCTGGGAATGGAGAATTCGCTATGAGTGGTTCCGGCGGTGGGTCTGGTGGGGGTGTTGGGTCCGGTTATGGCAATCGGAATGGGGGTCTGGGTGGTGGATATGGGGCCGGTTTGGGTGGCGGATCTGGATATGGTTCTGGGGTTGGTGGAGGAGGAGGACAGAGAGGTGGCTATGGAAGTGGTGGCGGCGGTGGCTATGGGTACGGGAGTGGTTTTGGCGGTGGCTATGGAAGTGATGGTCGTGGTCGTGGTCGTGGTTGTGGTCGTGGTTGTGGTGGGTCTAATTATGGTTCAGGTAGCGCTGGAGCTTATGACCAAGGCGGTCACTATGGTTCGGGTCTTGTCTCTGGGTCTGGTTAATGGCATGGCGGACTTTAATGTTACAAATGACTATTATTAGAAGATCATGATTTAGAATAAGATTGATTTAGTAGAATATATAATAGTTTTCCATGTGATTGGTTGTACTAAATATGGTGAAATTTCATAGTATTTCATGATTTTAGTGCAAAATTTCAACACATTTTGGTTGTTTAGAGAAGAAATGATATTTAAAGTAATAGTCTTCCTAGTTGGATTGGATATTTAAAGCAATGTGCATTCTAATTTTTGAATTTTTGTCCATTCTAATTACAAGCTAACAAACACAACTGACAAATCGGAGTCACTTTGATTCTAATATATTTCTAATTATGAGTCAAATACAATCTCCTAAATGAGCCAATGTTGTTTTATTATGGACACTGAACCATTTTGATTTTAGGCCAAAGTACAAAGTGTAAGTAATTCACTGTTTGGATTCCTATTCATTTCAATGAATTCCAAATATAAGCTCCCAAACGACCTCATGTAATTTATTGTGAAATTAGCTTATCATACATGGGGAAAACTATGGTGTGTACGCCATCCAACCTCTCCTCTAATATAACCCTATCATATTGCCTCCAAAATCAATCATATTCCCTCATGTGTAACCCCATCATACTGTTCACCAACTTCATCACATTTCGTGATGTAACTCCATCACACTGTTTACGAACCCAACCCCATTCACTAGTGTATAATTACATCACACTCTCCACCAACCCCATCATATCCTCTAATTTAACGCCATCTTGTTATCCATGACCTATCACATTCTCTCATGTAGTCCCATCACATTGTCCACAAAGCCAATCACGTTCCCCAATGCATAACTCCATTATATGTCCACAAAACCAATGACATTTTCTCATGTATAACCCCAATACACTCTCCACCAAACCCATCACATCCTCTGATTTAGCCCATCACGCTATTTACCAACCCCATCATATTCTAATATGTATCCCATCATACAGTTTACCAAGTCCATCACATGCCCTAATATAATCCCATCACACTGCAGACCAACCCCCATCACAGTCCATCATGTAACCTCATAACACCCCCCACCCCCCATGTAACCCCACACGATCCGCCATATCTATTATATTCCTTCATGTAAGCCCATCACATTTTCCACTATACTCATCTACATCCAAACTCATCAAAGACACAAAATTGCTCCATAAAAACCGAATGTTCAAAATAAAAACTAGAGTTTAAGGAAAGATCACTTGTATTTTTAAGGATTCGAAAGAAGATGGTTGGAAAAGGAGCAAGGTAGGGGTTTTTCCCCAACTTGTATATCAACCGCAGAGATGAAGAAACAAAATTGTAAGATTTCAATGCCGATCACTTAGGGCCTGTTTGATTTTTTGCCTCAACTGTAATTACCTTGTAAATGGGTAATGATTATTTACTTAGGTAATTACTGCATCTTTCCCCATGAAGACAGTAACATTACTTTTCTTAACACTAAAATCAAGAAATTTGTACAATAAATGCGGGGCCCATTGTGATGTATGTGGCTTATCCACACCGCCCATTCGTTATGCCAGTTGAATTTAGGACGTGGACCAAAAAACGAGGCAGATCCAAAGCTCAAGTGGACCACACCAAAGGAAACAGTGGGAATCGAGTGCGTACCATTAAAAACTTCTTGGGGGCCCTAAAAGATTTGTATCAAGCTGAAATTTATGTTTTCCCTTTATCCATGTTTGTGTGACCATATGAACCGGTTAGATGATGAATAAACCTCAATGCGGGCCCAATGAAAGAAATAATTTTCAACGGTGGACGAATTAAGACCACTGTTTCCTTTCGTACGGGCCATTGGAGTGTTAGATTTGCTTCTTTCTTTTGCTCATGCCCCAAAATGTACTAATAAAACATATGAACAGTGCTGATATATCATATACATTATGGTGGGGCCCACGGGTTTGAGTCAACACTTTTGGACCGATTTTCGAGGTCAAATTACTCACCCATTTCCAAACAAGGTGAAAAAGAAATAATTACCCATTTACCACATATTTACTTGTATCATGGAAAATCAAACAGGCCCTTAGTGTCAAAGATAATACCTCATACAAAGAAAATGAAAAGCAAACGGAAAAATAGACTCATAAGAAAGAAGAGGCATGGGGAGAGATAAATGGAACAAAACTGATTTTGAGTTTTTTTTCTTAACAGATGCCCTGCTTCTTTTTTTTTATTTTATTTTTCCTTTTTTAGTTTAAGATGTTTATATTACCACCGTAATTAGGTAATTATTACTATCTGACGGTATTTTTGCCATGAAAATCAGTTCAAAAGCACCGACATAAAATTATGGGCCCCACCATGATATATGAAACATATCCATGCTGTCAATTTGTTTTACCATATCATTTTGGAATGTGAGAAAGAATGAGACAAATCCGAGGCTCAAGTGGCCCATGCCAAAGGAAACAATGGCCTTAAAACATTCACCGTCAAAAGTTGTTTCTTTACTAGACTTACATTATTTGTCATCCAACTCGTTTAGAAGTTCACAAAGACATAGATGAAGGGAAAACACAATTATTATGTTGATCCAAAACTTTTATCGAGCCAAAAGGCTTCTAATGGTAGGCAAGGTTTCTAATGGTAGGCATTCAATTCCCACTTTTTCCTATGGTGTAGTCTACTTGAGCGTTGGATCTGCCTTAGTTTTAGGACTCATGCCCTAAAATCAGTCTAAATAGTGGATGGATGGTGTGGACATACATCACATTAAGCCCCATATTTATTTTACACATCTTTGATTTTAGTGTTAAAAAAGCAGCTTTAACACTGCCATTGAGAATGGTGCAATAATTTAAGTAATTATTACCTATTTACAATGTCAGTATAGAATATTTAGAAAAATCATACAGCAAACAAACAATCCTAACTCTGCCTCCGTGATCTCCAACCCAATAGACATTACTGCATGATCCATGGGCTCCACATGCGGTTAGTCCAGTAAAATCAAGGGTCATGGTACTGATTCTCACAATGGGGGTGGCTAACACTGTGACGTGACTACCAGGGGTGTGTGGGTGTAGTTCACACCCAATAAATAAAAAATTAAAAAAAATAAAAAGAGGTCACGCTCGCCAAACCATGTTCCAGTTGTACATCTTCAAACCAGCTATGTGGGTCAGACCCTGAACAGATGGCCTACCTAATGTTTATTGACCTAGCGTCCACCATAATGTTTATTGACCATCCAACCTATCCATAAGGTCATGCAGATATAGGTGAAAGCAAAAAATAAATATCTGCTTGATCTAAAACTTTTGTGGCCCATGAAAGGTTTTCAATGGTCATTAACTACTGTTTCCTGTGTTGTGGTCCACCTGAAATTTGTATCCACTTCATTGTTTGTATCATAGCGTAAAATAAGCTCGGAAAACAGATGAACAGCTTGGATATACAATGTATACATCAAGGTGGGCCCTACGGTTAGAGTCTCACCCACATTGCTGGTTCGAGGTCCCACCGGAGTTGCGCTCCATACCAGAGGTTTACTCGCCCAAGACACTCCCTAGTCGACTCATCAAACAGGCCAAAATGTGAGAGAAAAAACGGTGGGCGATCCAAAAGCACAATCCAACGTTCCAAATTCAATGTGCATGTGACCCGTCTACAGCAGCCACAATTCCTCGGAAAGCGGATGGCGTCCTACCCGAGCTTTGAGTGGCCACTTTAATGTATGGGTTTTATCCACACCGTTCATCCATTTTTTCGTATCATTTCAGGAAATAAGACAAAAACTGAGGCAAATCCAAGATACAGGTGGACCACACACTGGAGATTAAACTCTTACCGTTGAAAACTTTTTGGGGGCACAGAAGTTTTGGATCCAGCTGATATATTTTTTTTTCTTTTAATCCAGATATATTTAACTTTATGTATACGTTGGATGGAAAACAAACATGACAGTAAGCCCTAGAAAAGTTTCAACGGTGAAAGTCATCATCACCACTGCTTCCTGTAGTGTGGCCCACTGGAGCAGTTGATCTGCCTAAATTTTGATCTTAACCCATAAAATTCCACAGAAAAATAGATGGACGGTGTGGATAAAACCTATACATCACGGTGACCACTCAAAGCTCCTACCCGTCCCAGCTGGAGACGAGCGGGGAAAGGACCCAATCCCACGTTCAGCAATATTGTCTAGATCCTTCCTTCCGTGTTGGGTTTGATGAAAGAACAAAAAGAGTTCACATACAATGTTCTATGCGAACTTTAATGTAGGACGTTTTTAGCTTCATTTCAATAAAAAATCGGATCCGTAAGATTTATGTCCCAGATCACGAAGAACATCTGGTATGAAAATTGGAATAATCCACTCATCAAATGGGCCACACATATACATCAAGTTCGACCGTCGTCTGTATACTGATTTCAACAGTGTAGTCCGACTGATAAATGGACAATCCTGATTTTCACCTCATATGATATTATTTGCGTTCCACCATTTGGACCGCTCAGATTTTATAAACAAGTGAAACTCTGGCAGGAAAGAAGACGCTGTATGTTGAAGTTTACACACCACGTTGTACGGAATATTTCTCTTCGTAGAAAAGAGAACCCCACTCAAGACCTGCCGCATGTTCTCTCTTTCTTTTCTTTCTCAACTTCCTCTCTTCTTCTCCCATAATCCCTGCGTTCTCCTCAGGACTAGGGTTTTTAACACAGTCCTTTCGTGCTCCTCAGGACTAGGGATTTCTGTGTTCTCGATTCCTTGGAGGGAGAGAGATGGGAGGAGGCAACGGTCAGAAAGCGAAGATGGCTCGCGAGAGAAACTCGGAGAAGCAGAAAGCTGCCAAGGGTATTTTCGAATTCCGTCTATATATATGTATCTCAAATTCAAATTCCTTCTCTTCTTCTCCGTATAGATCTCTATTTCTGTTTCTAATTTTCGATTCTTTCCATCGGCTTCGACGGCATATGCAGGAAGCCAGCTGGAATCCAACAAGAAAGCAATGAGCATCCAGGTAAATTCCTCCTTCAAAATCTCATCAATCTTTCCTATTCCTTTCTCCGAAAGAAAGGATTTCTTTTGCCTTTTCTCTTTTCTTTTTTCGTTTTTCCTTCTTCTTTTGTCCTCCAAATCAAAGAGTCTGCAGTCTATGAATTGGGTTAGAGGCTATTTGATTTTGCTTTTAATGAATCTATGTTTGTCTTTTGTAAGTTAATTTCCTACCTGTTTTGATGTTGAAAGGCAGTTATTTCCATTTAAGGATGTCTATGTTTATCTTTTGTAAGTTAATTGGGAGAGTGATTCGTTGTTTTTTAGATCGTTGTTGTTAATGTCCTTTTGGGTGGAAGAGGCTCATCAGCTTATTGTGAAGTTTGTACAAAATTCTGGCAAAGATTCTAGTGGGTAGGTTGAGGAAGGTGTTGGGGCAGGTAATTCGAATCTTGAAAGGTATTCCTCTTCAGGAGGTAGATTATTGACAGGGCTTTGGTAGCACATGAATGCATGGATGCAAAATTCCGTGAACATAGGAAATGTGTGTAAACTTGATGTGGAAAGGCGTACACCCATGTTTGTTGGGATTTCCTTCTATATTTAATTTAGAGGTTGGGATTTGGGGAGAATTGGGTATGGTGGATAAGGAACTGTATTTATTGGCTCATTATTTTATATTGGTGAACAATACCCCCAATGGTTCTTTCAAAGTTCCGAGAGGTATCAGGAAAGGGTATATGCATACCCCCTTCCTTTTCTGTGATAGTGGCGAAGCACTAAGTAAAATGATTGCTGAAGTTGAGAAGAGGTAGGTTTAGTGAAAGGTTTCCATATTGGAAGGGAGGCATGTTTCATCTCTCGCCTCCAATATGTTGATGACACACTTCTTTTTTGTGAGGCAAACAAGGAGAAGTGGGCAAATTTCATGTGATCATTTAGATGGTTCAAGTTGGTTTCAGGGCCAGAAGATCAACTATCAGAAAAGTGAGGTGTTGGCACCTTAGTGAGGAGGAGTTAAAGGACTTGATTGAGTCCTTTGGATCAAGACAGTAAAGCTTCCTTCTACTGATGTTGGTTTACCTCTACGTATAGGTAAGCCAACTAAAAGATTATGAGATTCATTGATAGTGTTTTTTTTTTTTTTTTTTTTTCCAAAGATTATGGGATTTGTTGATAGTGTTGTTGGTGTGGAAGTCCAAATACCTTCCCTTGGGAGGAAGAATTACACTTATAAAGGTTGCTCCCTCCAATTTGCCAGTTTACTTCATTGTTCATGTGCCCAAGGAGTGTGATTCAATGCATCGAGAAACTTATACAGGATTTCCTTTGGAAAGGAATGGATGAAAAGAAAAAAAAAATCCATCTAGTGAATTGGGAAGAAGTATGCCTTTGGTGGGAAGATGGAGGTGTGAGGATTAGGGATCTAGTAGGTTTTCTTTGACAAGTGGCTATGGAGTCTTGGAAACAAAGAAAACACATTGTGGATACAAGTGCTCATTGAGAAGTGTGGATTGCAAGATGGAGGCTGGTTTACTAAGGATTCCTCATTATATATAGGGCATTAGGTCTATGGAAGGCAATAATGGAAGGGAAACAAGACTTCTGCAATAAACTAGGGGATAGTGAAAGAGAAAGGTTATGGGAAGATTTTCGGTGTGGGGACTGCCCATCTGCAATTTGCTACATTAACTTATACAATGTTGTTTTGGATAGCGGGTCTTTCATTTCCTAGTGTTTCGTTTCAAAGGGGGACTCATATATGGAAGTACCTCTAATTTCAAAGTAACTTGTAGGATTTGGACAAGCTCCAAAACACTTGTCTTGTGCCAGGTCAAAAAGATCGTTTGAAGTGGGGATTGGCAACTAATGGGGTTTTCTTTGTTATGACAGTTTTGCAAGCAGGGGGGCTAAGAGCATAAAAGCGGTGGCATGTATAGTGATGGTTTTAGGGGCCACCAAGAGTGGTGGCATTTGGTTGGCTAGATGCATAAAGGAAAAATTCTTATAATCAATCAAATCCATAGAAGGACTATACCCTTAATGAATGGTTCCCCCATGTCTATGTGCGGAGAGATGACAAAGCACACCTCATCCAATGCGAGTTTTCATCATCTATATGGTGGAGAGTCATGGAACTATTCAGGCTGCTTTGGGTACTGCTAGAATTGGTGTTAGGGTTGTTTTATGCGTGAATGGAAGAAAGGCCGTCTTTGGCATCTTTCGGTTCTCACAACACTGTGGGTGATTTGCAAAGAGCATATAATAGAGTTTCAACAATAAAGATGTGTCAGAAGCCATACTTTTTCAAGGAGTGAAAGGGAACGTACTGTGATGGGCATTCGGATCTCCCGTATTCAAGTTGTGTAAAATGGAGGAAATGGAAAATATACTTATGGATAGTGGTAAATTTGACCAGGTTCTGTTGGTCTCTTGGGCTGATTGCACGTCGCCTTGATCTTTTGTATTATTGTATTTGGCCTTGATCTTTTGTATTATTGTATTTGGCCTTGATCTTTTGTATTATTGTATTTGTAGTTGTTTTTTAATAAATTCGTCACTATTAGATAAATATATAAACCATTATATTATAACATCAACTATTTACAAACCTTTATCTTGAACAACATTGAATTGGTAAGACCAACTAACCTATAAATGGACAATGATGATGGAGCTATGATTTTTATAGAGGAGCACAAGATGCCCCTAGTTAACAGTGGACTTGTACTTCATATCCCCTTGATCCTTTCCAGTGATAATATTTTAAACAACTTGGCCAAAGTAAAGAAAATGATTTTGGATTGGGTGGTGGCATACAAGTTTCTAAGCTATTTAATGACCCAAGTGTTGAAGTGTCACTATATTTTGAGGCAACCATGGAATGTTACGCAGAAGCATAATTGTCAGGTGAGGAAGTGGGTATGAAAAACAATGTGTCACTTGGTATCATTTTCTCTAGCATGAAATGAATCAGAATCTGTAAATGTTTGCATCGGATAGTAAGAATGAGTTGAAGATTCTTGCAACCTTTTTTGAAAGGTGATTGAGATTTTATTAAAAAGAAGGCGCCGAGATGGTGCACCAGCTACAGTCCAAGAAAAGAGAAGCCAAAATCCTTCAAAACATCTATACAAGAAGCTCGCTCTACAACATATAACTTAGCCTTCCTAGGAACCCTCTCCAACATGCTACTCTCATTTCAAAAGCATCTCCCATTCCTCTCTCCCCATAATGCCCAAAGAACAACCAACAGACACAACCTCCAAGCCGCCATAGATTGCTTCCCTAGGTCCACATCGTGCCAGGCCATAAAGAGGTCCCCAATTAAAGCCAACATAGACCAACACACATTGAAGCACCTTAGGATGTCTTCCCACACCTGCTGCGTGAACGAACGGTATACAAAGAGCTGATCGATTAATTTCGCACCCCTCATACACAATAGGCAGTTACAGTGTTCGCATTGTCGGCATCGCTACAAGTTTCACTGGCCGGAGATAAAGATATAATATCATTATCGTTGATAATATCGCCGATAACCGAAAATGTGGGGAAATGTGGGGAAAAAGGGGGAAACATGAGAAAAACTGTGGAACTTTTCAGTGAAACTTCAGGAAATGCCCAAATACACATATTTGCATATTCAGGAATAAAAAAAAATTGCAAAAAGAATGCATTAAATAATAATTTTTCATTCAATGGGGCTCAAAAAACATGCGTTGCCGTAAGAAATCACTCCAATAGCAACCAAAATGAGTTTATATAATACAAACGTAGCTAGCATATAATAATTAACATCAGATCCACTCCGTCCATCAGGTGGGCCATCACGGTTTCACTATATATCATTGAATTATATCAAATAAAACACTTAATTAGGCCAAATAAAGGTGTAAAATTATCTTAAAACTCTAAATTCAAGTGTTGTAGCCCACTATGCATATCTAAATCTCAAATGGACCACACCACAAGAAACAGTAGTGATTGAGTGCCTCACCATTAAAAATTCCAAAGGGCCCATCGTAAAGTTTCGTAATGTTTATTTGCAATCCAACCTCTTGATAATGTTAAGAAGATATGAATGACGGGCAAGTAGAAAGATCAGATTGATCCAAAAATATTGTGGCCTACAGAAAGGTTTTAATAGTTATTCATCACTTCTTGTGATTAGGGATCTCATCCTAAAATGAGATGTAAAAATAGATGGACGGCGTGGATATACAGAAAATACATCAAAGTGGGCCCCACACGGTTTGGAACTTAGGATAACACCCACTAAGTTGTTACCTGGGTAATAGCTAATCCGCTCCCATCCATGATCCGACAGGAAATCAGATTGCGTACTGAATTACACAGTATGCTTTTATCGTACTGAGTAAACTCTGTTTGGCCCACCGTGAATGTATGTAGTTTATCCATGCCATCCATCCGTTTTTCCATCTCATTTTAGGAGTTGAGCCCAAAATTAAAGCATATTTAAAGCTTAAGTGGACCACACTATAGGAAACCGTGGGAATAATGATTTCCACCATTGAAACCTTCCTAAGGCCCACAATGAAGTTTATTTGTCATCCAACCTGTTCATAAGATCACACGGACATACATGAAAAGAAAACATAAATATCAGGCTGATACAAAACTTATGTGGCCCCCAAGAATTTTTCAATGATAAATGTTCAATTCACACATTTTCCTGTGGTGTGATCCACTTAAGCTTTGGATATCTTTTATTTTTGGGATCGTGCCCTAAAATTATCTAATAAAATGGATGGACAGAGTGGATCAAATACATAAATCACGTTAGGCCCCACAAAGTTTACTCAATACTCAGTACGCAATCCACTTCCGTCCGGGCACAATTTGGGTGGATCCACTGAGGTTGGTGGATCCCTAACTGTGGGGCCCACTATGAAGTATGTGCCTTACACTCACACCGTTCATCAGATATGAAGGCTCATTTTAGGGCATGATCCGAAAAATAAACCAGATCCAAATCTTAATGTACCATACCACAGGAAACGTTCGTGATTGAATCCCCACCATCAAAAACTTCATGGGGGCCACAGTCCACCTGATATTTGGATCTGCTTATTTTCTATAACATGCCCTAAAATGAGTTTTCAAAACAGATGGACGGAGTGGATATAAGTCACATACATCACAGTGGGCCCCAGGGTCAGGAGCCCACAAAATGTTCTTAATGGTCATCCACCATTGTTTCCAGTGGTATGGTCCACCTGAGATTTGGATCTAATTAATGTTTTGTATTACTTCATAAAATGATCTTTAAAAATTGACAAATGGTATGGATATACAAAAAACACATCAAGGTGGGCCCCAAACGGTAAGGGCAATCCCCATTAAAGTGTTGCCTGCGCAACAACTAATCCACTTCATTTTAAGACTGTGTGCCCAACGCACGCAATAGCGTACTGAGTAAATTCTATGGGGCCCACCGTGATTTGTATGTCTTATCCAAACCATCCATACTTTCTAGAAGGATATTATATGAAATAAGACCAAGATTTAAGTATATCAGAATCTTAGGTGGACCACACCACAGGAAAGAGTGTGAATTGAACGTATACCATTAAAAGCTTCTCAGGGGCCACAGAAATTTTGAATCAAGCTGATATTTGTTTTATCCCTTCATCCATTACTTTATATCCTAATGAAAAGGTTTGATGACAAAAAAAATCACTGTGGGCCCTAGGAAGGTTTCAACGGTGAAAATCATTATTCTCACTGTTTCTTGTGGTGTGGTCCACTGGAGCGTTGAATATACTTTAATTTTGGTATTAACCCCTAAAATGATCTGGAAAAACGAATGGATAAAACACGTACATTCACGGTGGGCCCAGAGAGTTTACTCATTACAATAAAGCGTACCACATAGTTCGCTTCCAGATTTCCGAAGCTTGAAAAAGGGACTTTCTCTACAAAGAAGGGTTTTCGCCGAAGAAAAGGGGATTTTCCATTCGGACTTCAAAACCCTAAATCTAACAAAAACCGGAAAGAAATCTCCCAAAATCCTCGATTTTTCGCTGATATCATGTATTTGCGACATCGCTCTTCCAATCGAAAGAAGAAAAGGGTAATTTTGAGGTTTTTCTTACCTTTATCGAAGACAGGAGCCATCGATCGATGCCCACGAGAGTTCCGATCAACTAGGTATTTTTGAAATCAAATTCTTCTTTTTTCTTTTTCTTTTTTTTTTTCTTTTTTTTTTTTTCGATTTTCATGTATCAAGCTGTTATTTTCTGATTTTTTTTCCATGGTTGGTGGTATTCTCGGCGAGAATCCAAAATTATCGACAATATCGCCGATATTTCGCCGATAATCCGAAGAGAAACGAAAAACTGGGGTTTCGGTGTCGCTAGTCTAGCGACATCGATATTATCGACATTTCGTCGACAATTCGAACACTGTGCAGTTATTAAGAATGATCATAGCCCGCTTTTGGAGGTTGTTAATCGTCAAGACTCTTCCGACCTACTATCTACCCTAATGGTGCAACCTTTTGTAGGAAAACCATAATGCCACACATCTTGTCCAACTCTCCTCATCATTCCTTTGTGCATTGCGAATCAAATGATAAAAGGATTGGACAAAGAATCTTCCCGACTTATCTATCCGCCACACCATCGTATCTGGATTCCCTCCCTTGAACAATATACTTTCATAAGGGAAACAATAACATGCTCCACCTCATTATAGAGAAGGACCCTACAACAGGGGGGTGACCACCCTACAACACCGACACAAAAGGAGAAATAATCTGCGATGAGAATATCATGATCCGATGATAAACAACATATTCTCAGAAATACCAACTTCAAAGATCCTCTCTGAGCCACACATCATCCTAGAATTTGATATTCTACCCGTTACCTGAGGAGAAGCTTACAACCCGACACCCTTTGCAAACTTTTGCTTTATAAAAAGACCCCTTTCCATAGTGTCGATGCCCTATAAGCAGACCACCCTCCATCTTGGCGCCCATACTTGTTGGCTATAACTTCTCTCCACAAGGCCCCATCCTCCAACTCAAACCTCCAAAGTCACTTCCTCAATAGAGCATGGTTCATTGCCACCATGTCCTTAATACCTGCTCCTCCCTCATAGGATTGTAAACCTCAACCCACCCGACTAGATGGAATTTCTTCTCATCTTTCGACCCCTCCCACAAGTGTTTAGCCAACTTCACAATACAAAGGGGCAATCCAAGGTATGTGGAGGGGAAGGAACCTACCACACAACTAAAGATCCCCGTCAACTACTCAATGTCACTAAAAAATAAATGGATTCCTAACATCTCGATCTTTTGCTATATTGACTTTCAACCCCAACACGACTTCAAAGGACCTAATAATCATTCTCACCTTATCCACCAAACCCGTGTTTGCTTCATAGAAGAGGATCATGTCGTTAACGAGTTGGAGATGGGAGATCGGGGGAGATGACCCTCCAACCCTAAAACTGGCAAAAGAGCCCCACCTCTTGCCCTCTTTTTACATTCTTCCCAGCGCCTCTGCCATGACCACAAAAAGAGAGGGGAAGAGTGGGTCACCGTCTTAAGTCTCTTGAGCTTTTGAAAAGGCCTTTGAGAGAATCATTAATTAAAATTGAAAACCACACTAAGCTTATACATTGCCTTATTAACCATTCCACTTGCTTCCACATCTTATCCAGTCCAGCAGATAGTCCATAAATCTTCAATCAATATGGTTGTAGGCCTTTTCGATGTTGAGTTTCTAAACGACTCCTTTAGTGACACCCCACCTCCCTTGTATCTAGAATCGATGCACTCATGGGCTATGATATGAGCGCGTTGTTTAGGATTTGATGCCCCACCACAAATGCACTCTGATTCTTGGAAAATAACGTTTCCTAAGACTGCATGGAACCTGGAGGCAAGGACTTTGGCGAGAATCTTGTACGACCCTCCTAACAAACTGATTGGTCTAAAGTCACTAGAGCTTTTCGCACCCATGAACTTCGGAAAGATAGCAATGAAAGAAGCCCGATCTCAACCGATAGATGCCCTCTCTCGAAGAATTCCGGCATGAACCTCATCATGGCACCCTTAGTGACTTCCCAAAATACTTTGAAGAACGCCATGGAAACCAATCTAGACCTAGGGCTTTATCATTTCTCGAAGAGTTTACGGTAGCCTTCACTTCCTCCTCAAAGAAGGGCTTCTCAAGCGAGTTTGCCTCCTCCCTTGAAAAGCTATTAAACTCTAGATTATCCAGCTATGGTCTTCTCCACCCCTCCCCTAAAGGCAGAGCTCCTTACGAAATTGAACCACGACCCCACACACTTGGTCTTTCTCCTCAAACTACCTGCCTTTCACAATAATGCTATTGATCATATTGATTCTAGTGCATGCGCTAGCAATGTTATAAAATAACTTTGTGTTTTTGTCACCCATCTTGAGTCATCTAGCGCTGAAACGTTGTCTCCACGTTATCTCCTCCTTAATATGGCTCAAGTACTCTTGATAAAGCTTCACCTGGCGGGCCTTTTCCCCCCTTAGACGACTCAGACTCTTCAGCTTTCTCATTTAGATCCTGAATTTTAGAAAGAATATTGTCAGTTTCAGACTCGTTGTTGCTAAGGACCTCCCTTTTCCATGACTAGATTTTTTCTTTCAACAACTTCAATTTTTGGCTTAACTTAAACCTGAAATAGCCCTCAACATCGAAGGAATTTCACCAATCTTTTACTAGCTTAGAGAATCCCTCCACTTCTAGATACGACAATTGATGGCAATTCACATCTGAAAGGTTTCAGACCCAAATTGTCTTCCTCACCTCTAGTAAAATAAGGTAAAGTTCAGAGACAGGTTTCGACAACCCATGCCGAGACACAAATGAGAACTGCTCCACCCAATTGGTCGAGATTAAGAATCTGTCTAGCCTTGACATAACTACTCGATCTCAACCATTGGACCGCGTGTATTTTCTACCTCCAAGCAGGAGATCAATCAGCTCATTTAAGTCCACCCATTTTGAGAAAGCTCTCATGTTGCAAGTGATTTTTCCACCACTCGACTTCTCAAATGAGAATTTTCACCACCAATGCACCTCGGGCAGTTGACCCTTTCTCGCACTAAGGTAAGCTTAGTCCAAAATTTATCTCTCCTAGTTGCCAAGTTCAGCCCATATGCTGCAATGAAGAGCCAATGTAGCCCATATGCACCCCCCCCCCCCCCCCCCCCCCCCCCCCCCAACACACACACACACACACACACAAAGAAAAAAGAAAAGAAAAATAAATAAATCCCCTAACACAAGGTAGAGTCCCATGCGACAACAATTCCCCTCCATGTGGCCCATTGTATTAGCAACAACCCACTCCAATGTAGAAACATCCCATAGAGACAACTTCCTATCAACAGCTTTCACCTTGCTTTCTTGGAATGAAACCACTAGAGCCCTAGATCTACTACAAACATCCTTGATTTGCCTCCTCTTCTAATTGCATCCCACCCCCTCAATTTTCTAGCCTAGAATCCTCATTTTGACACCAACCTTCCCCTGCACCCCTTCTTTATACTCCCTTACCACTCTCCAAATTCATAGTTAATTTCTTAGGCTATACTTACCTGCTCTCTTCTACCTTAGGGCGATCGATCGTTTAGTCCTCTGTAGCAGAGGCCGTTACTTCCAGATTCCTCAAGCTCCCACGAACTAAATCTAGTTGTAGTAATCTTCATCACAATCCCTGAAAGACACTGCTATCAGCCTTCCCACGTAACTTGGAAGTCCATTGTTTTAAATAGCTACACTATGTAGCGTGTAGTTTACGCTACGTAGCGTAGCTTAGCCTTAACACTACGTAGTTCATGAAAATATCTTAAGTCATGTGTAGCCTACGCTACATGATAATTTGCATACGCTACACGCTACATAAACTAGGCTACACGTGCCTCACATTACAAGTTATTTTTCATTACAACATTAAAATCAAATAATATTTTCGATGATTTCGTTACATTTTTTTATTTTCAATATTTAATGCTTTTAGTAAAAATGATACAAGTAAGAGTATTAAATTAGTTTTGTTGCTCCTTTTTCCTTTATACTTAATGATTACCCTTTTCTATTACTTTTAAGTCGTGTTTGGTTGCACCAAATATGATGAAAATTTGTTAAATTTCATTATTAATCAGTCTAATTTGGTGAATATCATGGAATTAGTGCAACCAAGAACAACCTTAATTAAAAATCTAGAAGTAACGTGTAGCTTATGCTACATGCTATGTGGCTTACGCCTCACGCTTCAGAGGGGTGAATGCTACGCTACACGCTATTCGCTATTTAAAACACTACTTGAAACTTCCTTGATCCATCATTACCCCCGAACCACCATAACCTGGTTCGCCCTTCTAGTATCCACGTCCCCTATTGGTTGCATAGGCACGACGGTGACTAAGCTCGGGTCTTCCTTAGTATCAACTTTCATGTGCAGCGACATGAAGTCAAGGATCTCCCTCCGCCCTTCCTCATCCTACCCTTGCAACCTGATCTTCCACCTCCGGAGAAATGCCTCCATACTTTCTTGATCCAACACCACCATTGCAAGCTCCAACGCATCCTCCATTTTGCCACTCCAAAGACCCTCCTTCTGCTTCGTTTCAAGCCAAACAAAAGGTAAGAGAAGGAAGAGGACCAGTTGCTTGAAGTTTGGGGAAAAAAAACTCTCTCTCTCAAAGTTTGGGAAAAAATCATTGTTTCCTCCGTACATGCGAGAGCAATAAGTGAATGGCACATGTACTGTGATGGGGGAAAGATCCACACACTTTGAGAAGAGCACACACCTCCCTCCTGAACTAAATTGCACTGAGACACGTGTCAGCATTCATTCTCATGCCACACGTTAGTGTCACAAGCAAAGGTTCATCCGAGCTTGCCACCTTGAGGACGACTGGATGAGACTGCACTTTGAATTACCACACATCACCCCAATCTCATCTTCCGACCTCGAGCCTCAAGCCTCATCTGTCGAAGCATGTTGCTTGTACCATAACCATTGCCACTTGTCGCCTTGCACTCGACGGAGTCATCCCCTTCTGACTGAGGCACAATTGAGTCATCACTACTACCATACGCCGCCATTTGAACGTCAATTGGTTGTAGCTCCCTGATGGGTTCCACGCATTCGACCCTAGTGTCGGTTTTCTGTCGGAGCACAATTTTAGTATTCCTACGTCTCCTCGATGAAGTGAGACCCCCTCTTTCCACCCTTTCCAAATCCTTTGGCAACCTTCTCCGTTTTCCCCCACTCTCCAGGCCCATCCTTCCTCACTTTCACCTCCACTTGGATCTCCCTCGACCGCGAGAAAAACCCTCTGCCTGTCAACTTTCATTTAATATAGACCCAATCCACTCAAACCTCTACACATGTTTCCATCATTGGATCCCATCTGAATGCCAACTGGTTCCTTGTAGCTCCCTGATGGGTTCCACACATCCGGCCCTAGTGTTGGTTTTCTGTCGGAGCAGTCTAGGGCTCTCAACGGAGCGGGTCAGATCCGAGATCCGATTCGCCCTGAATCCATATAATGTGGATTTGGATCTTAAAGTAGGTCCGATTAGTTAAATGGGCCGGATTTGGATCTTAAAATAGGTCGGATTACTTAAATGGACCGGATATGGATTCACTGGAACATATCCGAGTTCAATCCGAATCCCATTAAGATCCAACTTATTATCACCTTACTGTCTATGTTATACTCATGCTGGCCATCCGTTTTACAAATTATTTTAGGCCATGTTTACCATACCATAGTAAATAGTGGGAGTTACATCATTTTTCTACTAAATTAAATATATTATATTATATTTTTTAAGATTTGTAATAGGGGTGGATTCGGACCTATAGATCCGACCCGAATCTGATGGTTATATGGATTTTGGATCGGAAATGGATCTAACAATTTATAAATGGATCGGATATGGATATCACCTTTTGGATCCGAGTTGGATCCGAATCCGATCCAAATCCGTCTACAAATATACGGACTTGGAGCCAGATCCAACTGGATCCGATCTAGATCCAACCCATTGAGAGCCCTGCGGAGCACAATTTCAGTATTCCTACATCTCCTCGACGAAGAGAGACCCCCCTCTTTCACCCTTTCCAGATCCTTTGGCAACCTTCTCCGTTTTCCCCCACTCTCCAGGCTCTTCCTTCTTCACTTTCACCTCTACTTGGATCTCCCCCAACTGCGAGAAAGACCCTCTGCCCGCCAACTTTCATTTAATATAGACCCAAGCCACTCAAACCTCTGCACATGTTTCCATCATTGGATCGATCACAATTACCTCACCAATACATGAATCCTCAATTACAAAGGTCTTTGAGAACCAGAAATCCAACGACAACCCCCCTAACAGATACCACGTCCCCTCCCAACCGCATGGCGATCTCTCAACCCAATTGTGAAGCTTCTCCACCAACCCATCCTTGTATGGAGCACCCACAATAAGGAGCCTCTCTACCTCCACCTGCGAACACAGAGACCCACACCTCGTCCTGAAAGAGAGGTTTGAGAGGTCTTCTTCCTTCCACACCATTGCTCTCTGCCAGCCACCTCTTCAAATCTTTGATAACAACCCCTTGCTTCATTCACGGCACCAGACTCCACCAAAGCACCTCCCATGCATTTTCCACCATTTTTGCATGGAACCTTACCATCGGCACAACAACCACATCCTCCTTCCACAGCCATCTCTCCTCCCCCTTGCACAAATGGCCCCTCCTCCCCCCCATCTCTGTCTCAGCATCATCCTTCTCCTTCCTCACCACATCCTTGTACGAAATGCCTTTCCTAGCAGTTTTCTCTGCACCCCTCCCAACCCCTGAGTTCCCTTCCCCTCATGCCCCTCCCTTCCCCCGCTCCCCGTCTCCTCCTTTGCCACTTGATAGTCAACCCTATCCGGCCCGTAAATTCTTTCAACTATGACCTAGATAGCAGGAACTTGTGTTTTTAAAATCCAGACCAGATTGGGACAGTCAGACTGGAACTGGCCACTAAAGACAGGCCAGGTCACTGTAAACGATAGTCAATTAGTTTAACTGTTTTGTTAAGAAAAAAATCAAGAAACTAGTCAAAGCTCAAACAATGACCTCTACAAATGTCACAACTGCTGTGCTAGATGCAGATTTCTTGTTACGTCCATTCATTTTTTTTTTTGTGTGTGTGTGTGTGTGTGTGTGTGGGGGGGGGGGGGGGGGGGGGGGGGGGGGTGTTTTCAAGTAGATTTTTTAGCCCAAATGTTTATGAATGGACCTGATCAGTTGGACTGAATCACTCACAAAAACAGGTTAGGGTAGTCATGGTTTTAGAACTCATTGTGGTGTTGAAACTTTACATCTACAGCCAACCACCTAGGTTTCCACTAGTGAGTTGAAGTGACTGAAAGACTTGAAAGGAGAGACGCTTTTCTACAACATTGTGATATGAATAATTCCTAGCCATGAAGCAAAATCAGTGATTGATGAAACAATGATTAAAAACTTATCATCATCAGTGCTTGGGTTTCTGTGAGGAAAATTCGGCAGAACCTCGTACAAGGGCAACCATTGTGATATGAATAATTCCTAGCCATGAAGCAAAATCAGTGATTGATGAAACAATGATTAAAAACTTATCATCATCAGTGCTTGGGTTTCTGTGAGGAAAATTCGGCAGAACCTCGTACAAGGGCAACCACAAAAGCCCCAAAACACGCTGCAGTAGCAGAAAAGTCAAAACCTCCAATCAGATAAAGAACAATTTTCATTCATTAAATCATGAACTGTCTTTCTTCTTCTCTTTACATTTTTTTTTAATCAAAGCTTTTAAAACACTAGCTTCAGGTCTCAATCTTTAATTTTATCAAATTTACTAATTTTTATTCAAACCACTAACTATTTAAAAATACAAAAAATTTGCTTAAAATTCTAGAAATTAATAACAATGCTTGCATGGGTGTCCACATGTGACGACATGGGTACAAGACCCAAACTGGCCATTAGTTGAGTCTGACAGTGGAGATGATCTGTACCAAAAGTAAGGCCTTGCCAGTCCAATCACTGGATTGACCACAATCTTATAAATAGCCACGTGGCTCAGGAAAACTCGGCCAAGCTTTTTTTAGTGGTCACTTGTATAGTAGGCTGTGGCCCACTGTAGAAGGGAATGTGGGAACTATCTAATGGACATCTCTGATCTTGAACCCGTGTTCCATACTGGACATATTCTTTGCATGGTTTGGCCCTTTGGAGATCATGCTTTGGCTCTAAATCTGGTACGCGTTCTAGAATTGATTTCTTCCATTTTGGGCTTGAAGTTGCATTTCAATGTTCACGCTGTGTTAAAAAGTACAAACGTTCAGGCAATCCCGAATCACAACATAATTACATTCAACACCACCACTAATGAGACTTAACCCTTTCCTAACTAGTTTAAAAAAAATATCACTTGAATTTTATTTATTTTTGAATGGTATACATTCTTTCTTGATTAGTTGAAAATAAAATGAGGTGGAAACATGAGTGGTGCAGTTTAGGACTTCTCGATGATATGGCGGGAAGTCCTTTGGTGGTCACATGAGAGCCTTGGAACTTAACACATTCTTTTTTTCACGTTGTTGCAAATCATGATACTTGCCTGAACTGCCGATATTGTCACCAACTTGAACCCTTGAACCTAGAAGGATGTGAATCCAATTACATGGACCCATTAGCTTGAGAGGGGTTGACCAAAGTGTATCTCAGAATTTAACTCTTCTGATGGGGTATGCGCGGTTTGATTGCCTTTTCTCCTTCTCTAGTTTCTTTGCATTAAAAAAGTTTTGGAAATAAAATGCTCCATATATGTTCAAGAAATAACTCAAATGACATCAGAGGCCATAGATACTTTCATAGGATTGGGATATCTAAAGTGAAAGAAGCTTTGAGAAAGAAGGAAACAGGAAAGACCTTGAACTAGATGGTATACGAATAGAGGTTTGGAAGTGTATGGGAGATGCAATGTTATTTTGGTTGACCAAGTACTTGTTCAGCAAGATTGTAAGATAGAAGAAATGCAAGACAAATGGAGGAAAAGTACTATGATACCTATTTATAAGAACAAAGGAGGCATAGAGCGCTGCACTAACTATCGTGGGATTGAACTTATGAGCCATGCTATGAAACTTTGAGAGGGAGTGATTGAGCAAAGACTAAAGCATAAGATGGATGCATTAGAAATCCAATTTGGATTCATGCCTGGGAAGTCTACTGCTAAAGTTAGATAGATGCTCCCACTTAGACAATTGATGGAGAAACATAGGGAGAGGAGGATCTCCACTTGGTCTTTCTTGACCTAGAGAAAGCATACAATAGGGTCCCTAGAGAGTTAATCTCATGGGTGTTAGGACAAAAGGAGTTTCAAGATGATATTTTGACGTGATTAAGGATATGTATGAGGGAGTGGTGATAAATGTGAGGACCACTGGTGGAGTGACAAGTGAATTCCCAATTATTGTAGACTTGCACCAGAGGTCGGCACTAAGCCCATGCCTCTTTGCATTGTTTATGGATGAGTTAACGAGGCATTTGCAGGAAGAGATCCCATGGTGTATGTTGTTTGTAGATGACATAGTTTTGATTGACAAGATGAGGTTGGGTGTAAACACAAAGCTAGATTTATGGATGGATGCTTTAGAATATAAAAGGATTTAAAATCACGTGTCATTTGATAAACTGAAGAAAAAAAAAAAAAAAAAAAAAAAAAAAAAGCCCTGAAAATTAAGTGTTACATTGTAATTTTGAAATAATTTTAGGGATAATTTAGTAAAAAATGAAAAGAAATTTTAATGCATCACCACTTTCTGCATTCAGCCTTTAGCATTAAGTGAAGAGAGGGATGCTGAAAAAAAGACCCAGATTTTTAGTGAAAATTAATTTAAGCACTTAATAATCTAGATTTGCCAAACTATCTGAATTGTATGAGTGCTGAAAGTAATTGATAAGTGCTGAAATTAAGTTTTATCAAACGGCACCTTAGTTGGACTAAACAGAGTATATGGAGTGCACTAATTCATGTGAGTGGAGAGATTGAGAAGGATGTTTCCCATAGAATTCAAGCTGGTTGGAAGAAATATCTCTAGAGCTTTATGTGATCGTCGTGTACCACTCAAATTGGAAGGGAAATTTTATAGGATAGTTATGAGACCAGCCATGCTTTATGAGATAGAATATTGGACAGTGAACAACATGTTCATAGGATGAGTGTTGCTGAAATGAGGACGTTGAGATGGATGAGTGGCAAGACGAGGAAGGATCGCATTAGAAATGAATGCATTTCAGGGAACTTAGGAGTAGCACCAATAGGTAATAAGATGAGGGAAATTATACAGAGATGATTTGGTCATGTGCAACAGAGACCAAGAACTGCGCTGGTTAGGAGTAAGTTGGTTCAACTTGAAGGCTCAAGGGGAAGGCCCAAAGGACGTGGATTGAGGCAGTAAGAAATGACTTGATGAGTTGGTTCAACTTGAAGGCTCTAAAAGGGCAAGGGGAAGGCCCAAAAGGACATGGATTGAAGGTCAGCCCCTTGATAGAGTGCAATGGCGGAACAGGATTCATGTAGCTCCAACCCCAATTAATTGGGATAATAAGGCTTAGATGATGATGATGATGATGATGATGATGATGATGATATATGTTCAGGAAGTAAACTCTTTTTCTATAATGTTCAGGTTGTCCATGTTTTGCAAAAAATTGAATCACCATTTAAAAAATCTTCAGATACAATACCAATCACTGCTACATTAATCTCAATAATCTAAACACCTCTAGGGACATTGGATTTGATAGAAAAATCTTACAACATATAGTATGGTTATTTCAACAGGCAATTTGGTATGAATGATAGAAAAATCTTACAACAACCTAAATATAACTTAAGAGTCTGCTATCTCTTCACATGGACCCCATTGCACTGCCCTCTTATCTTTCTTTCTTTTTTTTTCCTCTTCTTTTTACTTATTCTTTTTTCCTCCACATTGTACTAAAGGTCTTCTAAATCTGTCCTAAAACAAAGACTAATATAACAAGTTCCAATTTCGTTGTCCAAGAATCATATTAACTTTAAAAGCAAATTAAATAAACTCTTAACAACTTTAAAAACTTGGAACTTTTCAAGACTTGAGAAGCTATAGATTAGTATCTTGATGAACCTACCTCACGTGAGACCCACTAAGGTGACGGCATCACCCTACCTCTTAGCCTCCTACAATGTGATACCCTAGCTATGGTTTGGTCATAGATGTTCTTCTGGACTTTGTGATTCATCTGTACACATTCACGTCTATATGACATATCCCAGCAAAACAGTGGAATGCATTGTTGAGGAATTGAAAAACGAAAAATCCTCAAATTGCCTGATTACATAATAGTACCAGAAAACAAAAGATAAATTACAACTATGCCTCAAGGGAGGACACTGACAAATGAACAATTTCTTACTATCAGTATAGTTGATCTAAACCAAGTACTTGTTGATCCAGTGACGTAAACGTGCATGCAATTTGGACTAGGAGAGAATGAAATGGCAATTGCAATACCCTGTGCAATGCGGCATGTAATGACCCCTATCTGATGAGTGAGCTGATCTTGCACGCATGTGCCATGAATTGCCTCTTCAATCTCTCCTTGCATGAATCCTTCAGCATATCTCATTTACCCCATGCGTTTGTTCCTTATGCACGTAATTTTCAAAGAGAATCCAAAGTCTCGCCTCTTTCTTTGATCTCCACAACTGGAGTTGTTGTTGTTGGTTTTTTATTTTTTTCCTTTTTTGTTTAAGATATGAGAGGAAGAGCCATGCAATAGTTTTCACCCTTTGATCTCCGTAATTGGAGAACTTTGTAAGATATTGGATTCTATTACAAGTCTTGTCTTCTTCTTTTTTTTTTTGCTTGGTCCATTTCTTTCCCTTACGCGCATTTTCCCCATCTCTGGCGGTGAGTGCAGTGCAAGGTGTGCATGCAGACATTCATATGCACTACGTCAGAAGTAAAGTGCAGGGAGCATGCAGAGGCTAAGCATCCAAAAACCGATGTGTACCAGTGCTTCTCCCATCTCAAGAAGTAGGCTTCTTGTAAGAATGGGAAGTCGTAAACAGCTGCGAACATCACCGCCGACCTTATTATAAATATATATCCTTCTAATTTGATTTTGCTAGGAATCCAGCATAGACGCTCCCAAAGTTGCTGGCCCATTGAAAACGTTCGTGGGATTATGATGTTTGAACCACCTTGTTCTACTTCCATTTCAGGTATGTCTGTTGGATCATTGGGGATGTGAACATAGTTTCATTTATCAATTGGTGCTTTTGTCCTCTTCTCGCAGAGGATTATCGTTGTTTGAAGAACTTGACTGAGGCTGCACTCACCGTCTGATAATCTGGCCCAACTTATCTTGTGGGCCAAAACTGTCTATGTGCCATTGCTCGAAAGTCAGGCCACTTTGGTCATTAGGTGACACGGCCATGGGTTTGCGTTGGATGTGGATCGGTGGTCATTCATTTATTGCTGTTGACTTTTTTTGCATGTGGTCCACCTTATGACTGGGGTTGCCCTCCTAATTTGCAGGCAACGGCATATGCACCATGGGGCCGGCCCACCTGATGAACGGCCCTGCCTATCGGGGACACATGCCTAGCCTGGATTTCTCTATAGTATCTGTTAGGGCATGGATTCGATGTTTTTATAACAAGCTAAAGGGAGTTGGATTTTTGCCCTATGCCCTTTGAAGACGATCCAGAGCAGTCCCATTTGATGGTCCATCAGGTGAGTATGGAGCACATCTGAACCTTGCATGGGGTGCTTCCTGTGCTGCGGTGAAGATGTCACAAGGTCCAGGCCAGTGTATTTGTTGGGCAGACAACATGTGTGCATTGGATGTGCGCTGTTGCCATGTTTTTACACCATCCAAACCCTTCATGCAGGGCTGGCATACCTGATGAATGGACTAGCCTGAGTTTATATGTTTTGTATGGTCATCTTCACAGTAGGGACCTCATGCACTGCCCAGATGTGCCATAATGAAATGATGATCCCAGCTGCTACTGAAACAGAGCAGCGAAAGAATTTGAGGGGCCCACAATACAGCGGTGTTCCTGGTGCTGTTACATTCCATGCATGCAAGGCAATCCTGACCTTCCAAATTGTCAGCCCCCATTGTTGATTAAGCATAGCTGGAAATCCCACATCTGGATCCTGATCGTCAGGAGATGGACTGATTGTCGATAGAGCATCTCTGAAGATTGCTCTGATCTGATGGTCGTGTTCGGTTTCGGTAATCATTCCGACCTGGTGGCTTGGATCAACTTGTTCAGTCATGAGTTGAGTCGGGACGGGGGTGAGTTGGGGTGTGGGGGATAGGTGGGTGACTGGGCGCACCGGATTGAGTCAGGCTCAACTGAGTCTGAGTTGACTCGAACGAGTTGCATCAGACTCAGAAAAGTTTTTTTGCTTGCAAGCAGACAGAAGAGGCCAGCAAGGGTGGAAGATTTCCTGATTTGGGTGCATCCAAACGCACCCCTAGAGAGGCTTTACCCCAATATGTTCTTGTCGAACCAAAAGTGCTTCAACCCCATAATGGAGTAGGAGAGTAGATCCATTACAAAGCTTCGTAGGTTCAGCCTAACCTACAGAGTCGTGTGTGGGGCCCATCATGATGTGTGTGTGACATCCGGAACAGTTGGGATAGACGCCCACCATCAATTACCTCCCACGGTGTCTGGGCCTACTGTGTTCTGTGTAAGTCAATCCCATTCCATTCAGGTGTGAGTGCGTGTGTGAAAAAAAAAAAAAAAAAACCATTCCATTCAGAAAATGCTGCCCCACCAGGATGAATGGACACCACAAAATCAGGTGAGCCACACCACACGACTTAAGAGGCTTTAGTCATGATTTTACATGGTGTGGCCCAGCTGAGTTATTTGTCGGCCTGATTTTTGGATGGCATGGAGAGCATGAGGGGACCCCACATGATGGATGAATTCGATGGCATTCACACATCACGGTGGTCCCCACGTCGTAAGTTAAGCTTAATCTACAAATCTTAGGATTAAGATGATCAAGATTAGCAAGCATGATAACTTATAACATAGTTATGTTAGTGCGTCACGGATTGCATGCTGACACTGCCTGCAGCAAGCTAGCTACTTGACGGTGCTATGTGGGCTCTACCACAATGTATGCGTTTTATACACGCTGTCCATCCATTTTGTAGCATGGTTCTTCAATGTATGTAGATGACTGCTTTTCTAGTTTATTTTTTTCCAGATGACATCACTGCATATGTATTTCAGGATGTTATTCGTGGAATCGTATCCGTCAATTAAATTCCATAAAAAGCTAATATATGGTATCAAAGCATTTGTATATAGAAAAATCATGATCAATTGAGAGCCAAATATATATTTCAATTTTTATCCATTCGATGCCAATCATATCACGGTTTGGGTTGCTATTTTGGAGTGATTGCAATGGTGGGCCACATACATCATGATACCTGCCATTCAGAGTTTCACTAGGAATGGGAATCCTCATGTCACATGACTTGTAAGGTAAGATCCGGGACGTTCATCTAAGGTGTCCTAAGGGTCATGCTTGGCCCATTTGTTCATCGACCGAAGGACCCATTCTCATCAGATTAAGGTGACCCATATGACTTCCATTCGAACTTGGCCTGTCCATATTGTGGACGAGTCCATTCGATCTGGGCTGTCCATCGTACAACTAGGGCAGTAAATGGTCGGGTTTAGCTTTGACCAGACCGGCCATTTACTAAATGGGTCTGCGTCCAAATTTTAGATCCAAACCCTTTTATTAAATGGGCAGGTCCGGGTGAACTCCATCAAACCCATTTATAAATGGGTCTGAGTGTGGTAGGGGGAGATCCACCCAGGTCATGTCTAGTGGGTTTGGATCTGAATTTGGTATCCAAGCATTTTTCCTAGGTTTAAAACTAGGTTTGGACGGGTCGAGGGCCAAATGGGTCCCTTGCAGCATAGACCAAACCCACCCATTTACTAAATGGGTTCAGGTCGGGTTGGGCCGGGCCTAATATAAAGCAAACCAGATCCAGATCCATTTAGCAACTGAGTTTGTTCTTAGACCCAAACGGGCACCATTTAACAAACGGGTCAGGTCTAAATAGGTTGGGTCTGGGTACCCCGTCGGGTCCACTGACCCATTTACAGCCCTACGTAAATGGGTCATCTATCATATGGACGACTGAAAATCAGATCTCGTCCATCTCATGGACAGTGCATATTATATCTGGCTCGTCCATCCCATGGACAACCATACTATCCTATGGACACCTTGCATAAATTTTGGACTTTCCATTCATGGAAACTAACCGTGAGATTTGAATTTTCCATGCACCGTGCAATTAACTTTTAGTTTTGACCCCAGCCGTTCACCTCCAGGGTTGAGAAATCACACTAATAGATACTGACTACCTCATCCGCACTCTTTGGCCGTCAGATCTGTGATGTCCAATCCGCATCGTTCGTTTGGATGTAGTAGCTTTTAGAGCTGGATTGTCTGTTTTAAGGATGCTGCAACATTAGATATAAATCATCCGTACCTTGGATAATTGATAATTCACAGGGAAGTTTCAAACCGTCCACTATAACAAGATGCGATTAATCTGATCTGAGCCATCTGAGACCATCCAAATTTGGTATGTATTGACATGATCCATGTGTAAGGTTTTCCTACTCCTAGTGTCCTTATGGACTACATGATTGAGATGATTTAAGGAACGATCCATGCTACTAGCCCGTTACCGTTAGATGTGCCATGTGGCGTAATTTTGCAAGATTTAAGATGGTCGTTCGGTGGCCACCCTGAGCTCCAGTGGAATGTTCAAGCTGGCCTATTCATCCATTGGGCCACAGGTTCAAAATTTTAACGGTTAAAATAGATTGACCAGCAGTCCACTTTCAATGTGGGTGGCCCACCAAATGAGCCATACTGTTCTAATTTTCTGTTCAGGGCCTCATGAGCGTCCTGGATCCCATAAACGTATGCATGGTTGGCATGTGAGAGCTATCAGTAACTCGTAGGGCTGTAAATGGGTCAGCAGACCCAATGGAGTATCTAGACCTGACCCATTTAGACCCGGCCTAGACTCAACCTGTTTGTTAAATGCTAGGGATCTGGGTCCAAGACTAGACCCAATTGCTAAATGGGTTTGGATTTGGTTTCTTTATATTAGGGCTAATCCGAACCATTTAGTCAATGGATGGGTTTGGTCTATGTTGCAAGGGATCCATTTAGGCTTGGACCTGTCTAACCCAATTTGAAACCAAGTAAAAATGCTTGCATACAAAATCTAGACCCAGAGACCCAACTCATTTATAAACGGGCTTTGGTGGATATCCCTTTACTGGACCAAAGCACATTTATATAAATGGGTCTAACGGGGTTGATTCAAACCTGACCCAGACCTAAAAGGGCCTGGGTTTAAAATTTGGACCCAAACCAATTTAGTAAATTGCCGGGTTTAGGTTTAGTCAAACCCGCTCCAAACCCAACCATTTACAGCCCCAGTGACAAAAATGCCAACTAGTGCAAGTGCATTTCACATTTCTGTTGCGGCGTGTCAGTGTGCTCCTGCTGTGAGATTCAGGCCATCCATCAGGTGGGCCTCAATTCATGTCCCATGGCATTGAAAGCAAGCTAGTTTGTTCATCAAATCGGCCACATGGACATGAAAAAAGATGGACTTGGAAAGGAATCTACCAATATGGCCCACCTGATAAACGATATTTCATAGTAAATACACGGTGCAATATTTGCGAGGGTAATCTCCCACCAAACATTTGAACGGTTCAGATCATCAGAAGGTGACCCGACGTGTACGTTTGTTGGGCTCCGCTAATTGCTCCAAGTCAACAACGGTCCCCGTCGCCTACGAGCCAAACGACAAACACGAAGTACGCGTTTTTTCAGAGAAGTTTGATACTCTGACCTCTTGTGACGATGATACTCGGTCACTGAGAAACTTTACACGTGGCATTCAAGTAATTCTAATTAAACTGTCCGAATTATAAATCTCAATTTAGATGCATCATAAACCAAAAGCAAAATCATTTGATTATCTAACCACCCGATTGGTGGACATTTATTGGACGGTTGAGATGAAAATTTTCGTAAGGGTCCCATTTCAGCAAAAAAGGTGTCCTCGAATCAGAGGCTACGACTTCTCTCAACCAATTAGACTTTTTGACTGTGACTAGTAACAGTAATTTCCATAATTTAGGCGGCTTGATTTGAGTCAGCATCTGCCACGTGTACAATTCTGAGTGCTGCGTATCAAGCATCATTTGCTGCCAGAGTACCATACTCCTAAGTGGTCCCTCAAAGACACGGCAAAACCATGACCGAAACCGTGTCTTCTCAACACTGCCCTCTTTTTCTTCCGTTTTATAATATCCTTGACCGGCACATGCACCAGTAGTATCTGGCCCTTAATCTGTCCTTGTTGGAATCATGAAGAGATCCTATCCGTTGTAATCATGGACCCCACATTGGATGGACATGATGACCCAAAAATCTCCCAGATGTAAATATTTTACATAGACAATCTACCGACCCTTAGCCAGTTTAATATAGACCATTGATTATTTGGATCAAAATTTCTTCATCGATGAAATATTTGGTACGTTGATCAAACTGGGCCTGTTGATATAAACGGTTCAGATCACTGAATCATTTCCCCCACTTATACAAACTACAAACCCCAGGATATAATGAAAATTCTTTGCTCGAGGATCTTTTAATTTCTTTTAGTGAAGAGAAACACTTCTAGACTATGTTCATTGAAATGCATGCACTCAAAAATCGTACACGTGTCATGTATAAATAAAAATAACCGTCCATTTAGTGTCCCTCCACTTTAGATTGGTCATAAAATAAAATAAATATACTGAAATGATATCCTAACCAGACATGTAATAGAATCTTAAAATGAAAAGAAATTCAACGGTCCGATTGCAATCAGAAGTTAGTATATTCTGGTTACTATAATTTATTGTCATAAAATTTATGCACCCAACAATATGGACGGTTAGATTGAGTTATATTTATTTCGATCCTAGAAATTTTAAGATGTGCATGCGTATGAACTATCCTCTACAAGAGTATCAAATACCCTCTTTGACTGACTCACTTCTGCTGACCGTTGACTCCAGCATATTTTAAAACCGAGTCGTTTTACCTCCGTTGCGACTGAGAATACAGCGTATGTCGTCGACTACTGGGGACCACATGCTGAGTGAGCCAGTGATCTGTGGACCGTCTATGGTGTGTAATATGTGCTATTAGGACGACCAGATGATCTCGACCATCACTATGTGTAAATGAATCTAGAACAGTGAAAAGAAACGTTTCGATGGCTCTAATTCATCTGTAAAAATCAAAGATCAAGATCATCAAAGAAGCTTGATTTTGTGAGAATAAGTTATTTTTACGGTATTAAATAGAATATGGACGGTTTGAGTGAACTGAAAATCTTATCATGTGGGCCCCAGTGCACGACGACACACGCTGTCTGTTAGTCGCGACAGAGCAAAAACGGAGTCTTTAAAACCACTCCCCCTCTCTTTCCCATCTCGTCTCTCTCTCTTCCTCTCTCTCTCATGGCTGCTCTCAAAACCCTTCCTCTCCTTCTCTCTATCCTCCTAATCTTCGCTCCGGCAGCTTTCTCCACCAATTCAGAAGGTAAGATCTCACATCCAAACGCCTCCAAATCGCAATCCAGATCTCTCATGATGTTTTTTAATTGCAATTCTCTCAAATTTCGTTTTCTTTTTCTCCATGTAAGGAAACGCTCTTCATACCCTAAGAACAAGACTCTCAGATCCGACGAACATTCTTCAGAGCTGGGATCCGACCCTCGTCAACCCTTGCACATGGTTCCACGTCACCTGCGATTCCCAAAACCACGTCATCCGCCTGTGAGCTTATGTCATCCGTCCATCCAGACCTCCTTTGATTCTTCTCTCGATCTTTCTTTTTTCTTATTTTTATTTTTGTGTGGGTGCAGCGATTTGGGGAATTCTAATGTGAGCGGTCGTTTGGGGCCAGAGCTTGGCGAACTCAAGCATCTCCAATACTTGTAAATTCCTTAACTTTCCTTGGCTATTTCTGTTGAATTTTCTTGAATTTTGTCAAAATTGTTTTTTTTTTTTTCTTTTTTCAATGATGAGGCTGTTATATGGAAGGGAATAGCATCAAATTTCTGAATTTTTCTTTAGATTTTTAATTAATTTATGAATTTTCTTTTACGGTTTTTAATTGATGCATTCCGTGTATAGAAAATCATCATGGTCTGGAAATCCTGACCGTACGTCAGGATGTTTCCTGCTGTAGATGGCTACCGTCTCCAAATCGTGGAGACAATTCTTAGCCATCTGAATGTTGGAACTTTTCCCGTACAGTGCTGGCCGATGCTAGTTTTGGCGACCCACTGATCAAATGGTTAAGATTGCCTGATCAGTGGAATTTCCTTCAGTGGCCCATTCACTGTGGGTCCTCCTGATGAATGGTTTGGGTCAAGGGATCATTTTGGCACATGTCTGAAGTTTGCACCGTGTACAGGATAATTAAATCAGTGTGTTGCATGCAGGTAAAGTTTCCCATTTCTCTCTGTTATTTGTGACGGTCTTTTCTGTGCACTGCAGGGAGCTTTACAGGAACAATATTGATGGGAAAATACCCAAGGAGTTGGGTAATTTGAAGAACCTTGTTAGTTTGGATTTATATGGGAATAGATTTGAAGGAAGCATTCCGAAATCATTCGCAAAGTTGAAATCCCTTCGGTTTTTGTAAGTCATTTTTAAGTGATATGAAATTTATTAAAAGCACCCAAATTTTTTATATTGAGGCGTCAATATTAATATCGAGGCTTGCTTTGGTGTATAGGCGCATGAACAACAATAGGCTTACAGGATCCATTCCCAGAGAGCTCACAGCCCTTTCAAACCTCAAAGTCTTGTAAGGAAGAAACACGTAATTTGCTCTTCTATTTTTGTTTCCAATTTTATGCTTGTTTGTTCATGGTTTTTCTTCTTCTTCTTCTTTTTCTTTTTTTTTCTTGTTGCAGTGATGTTTCTAATAATGATCTTTGTGGAACCATTCCAATCGATGGCCCGTTCACCAGCTTCCCCATGAAGAGGTAAATGATTCCTAGTCTTGCTTTTGATTTTAGATGATGTTTGTTGGTACAAGGTTGTCCTGTATTTCTAAGACTAGGTATAGTCTCTTTAGTGTTGGCGCCAATCGTGCCCCACTAGCTGAATGCTCTTGAGTTTCTTCAACAGAATAAATAAGTAGGAACAAAAGTAGCTCATGGGCAGTGTTTTAAATAGCTACGCTATGTAGCGTGTAGCTTACGCTACGTAGCGTGGCTAAGCCTTAACACTATGTAGCTCATGAAAATAGCTTAAGTTGCATGTAGCCTATGCTACATGATAATTTGCATACACTACATGCTACATAGACCACGCTACACACTATGTAGCTCACATTACAAGTTTTTTTTTTCAATGATTTGTTACATTTTTCTATTTTCAATAAAAATTAGTTAATCTTTTCAATGCTTTTAGTAAAAATAATGTAAGTAACAGTATTAAATCGGTATTGTTACTCTTTCTTTACCCTTATACTTAATTATTACCTTTTCCTAATAATTTTAGGTTGGGTTTGGTTGCAACAAATATAATGAAATTTTATTAAATTTCATTATTAATGAGTCTAATTTGGTAAATATCATGAAATTGGAGCAACCAAGCACAACCTTGATGAAAAATCTAGAAGTTGAGTGTAGCTCACGCCTCACGCTTCAGAAGTGTGAACGCTATGCCACGTGCTATTCACTATTTAAAACACTACTCATGGGTAAACAGCCAAGGACTTCTATTATACTAGAATAGTGGAACACGATTCATGTAGCCAACCCCAATTAATTGGGATAAGGCCTAGAAGATGACAGTGACGACTTCTATTTATGTAAGGACGACAATTTAACATTAATTTATTACAATCATCCTTCAATGATGGTTTTGGGTACCTTGTCATTAGTTTCTCTGTTCTTTCTTCTTTATTCTTAATTCTTATTATAAACCATGCAATTATATAAAGCACGCATGTTGAAGTTGAAGTTTAATTCAGGCAGGTGTCCGAAATCTATATTGAATCTAGGCAACATATCTTTCAGAGCGTCATATTTATAAAAAAGTAGTGACACATATTTATATGATTATAAATCCACTATGCTTCATATGTTCAATTATTTTCGCAATGTGCTTCTTGAAATATTTTCATAATAATGAAGCTTTATTTGCTATCCGTAGTCCCAGTTGGATTATTGAAGCCCTATGAGTGAGAAGATGTTGGTACAATAACTGATCTCACATTTGGAGAATAATTTCTGTAGTAGGCTAAATAGGTGGGGGTAGGTGAGTGCATAGTGATAAATTTTGTTCTTATCAATTTCTGGGTGCGGGAATTTCTTGGGAGATTTTCAGATCTTGACATTTTTCTTGTGATATTTTCTAGAAAATCTCGCTGACAATAAAATATTTATTGAAACTACTAAAGGATTTTTAAAAATTGAATATCAAAGCATTAACTAAAGCTTCTAACAGGAGGATCAGGGGGCGATTCTCTCTGTATGGGAACTAATTTCTTCTGTCCTCCCTGACGAGTCGATCTATGTCAATTTTCCCCCTCAAGACCATGCTCAAGGGGGAAATAGAGGATTTGATGCGGGCTCATTGAGCTCCAGACATGTCCCTCAGGGGGGAAATAGATCTCAATGTCCCACCATGGGAGGGAATTATTTCTAAATAGATTTTCCGTTAAAAGTGCAATAATTTCATGATGAAATCATGAAAAATTAAAACTGCCGAGATTTCGAGAATCTCATGATATTATCATCGAATCAAAATTCCACAATAATATCGCGATATTTTCAAAATCTTGGTGATATTTGTCACAATGAGGTAGGGGGTATGATTCTGAAGGTTTCTTAAGCAACATGAGTTTAAATGACTTCATCTCAAACTTGTTGATCTTGAAATCATGGTTATGATGTGCTATGATTTGTTGTCTCGCATTGTGATATTGTTTAATTATGATAGTAGGCTCCTAGCTATAACAGTGGGGCTGTGTAGGTTTCCATTGGAACTCACTTATCCGTTGAGTTCCTCAGTTCACACAGACCCTATTGATGGTGTTAGTTCAGTTCAGTCGGTTCCTCTATTTTATTTTTCCCCATCTATCACCATGTTAGGAGTGGTTGCATCCGTATGTGCAGCAGAATCAGATGAAGTTTGTTTTGTTCATACTGGATTATTGCCAACAAGAAACCCATAGGATTTTGTTGGCACACTAAGGGATGAAACCGCCATTTCTTGAGATTGAAGTTGAAGCTACATATGTTAACTGGGTTGAACTGCAGAGGTGATTGAAGGTGAAGCGACACATGTTAACTGGGTCGAGCTCCAGAGGTGATTGAAATTGAAGCTGCACATGTTAACTGGGTTGAGCTGCAGAGGTGATTGAAGTTGAAGCTACACATGTGGATTGAGCTGCAGAGTGATTGAAGTTGGAGCTAAGCTGAGATTATAGAATACTATGGCATGAAACCATCATGTCTTGAGATCGAAGTTGAATCTGCACATGTTAAACTGTGATTGTAGATTACTGAGGAATGAAACCATCATTTCTTGATATTGAAGTTGAAGCTACACAAACTGGGTTGAGATGCAACTGTGGCACTAAAAATGATGGGGCCCAAAGAGAGAAAACCTAGTTTCTTGAGTACTGAAATTGACGGAGATAATTGAGCAGAGAATAGATATAGAATAACAAAGCATATATGCGGTTTGGGCTTAGGAGATTATGATAGCTGACTTCAAGGATGGACTGCCAAGGGAGAGCAAAGGAGCATGATAACATGAGAATGAGGCTTTTATGTGTTTCCAAGAGGGTGGTTTTACAGGCTACAGTGATGTGAATAAGCATCATTCCCCAACATATGATGGATCATTGTTACTCCTTTCTTTAAAAAGTACAATGAACTGAAGAAGAGTTAATAGATAGATGGTGAAAGAATGAGAAAAGATGCATTGATATGAGTGAGAAATGCTCTTTGATATAGTTGTGTGGTAAATCTTTAGAAATGAATAGATGATCCAGATAAGTGAACCAAGTGATTGAAAACGAACTAAACCTTCCTAATGAAATCAACACCTTATTCAATGAACTAAACCTTAACAACAAAATACAATCATTTCCCAAGTATGAAATCAAACACAAATGGAGCTAGCCCAGCTGGAAGACACCTAGGCGTTTCAACAGCAGGTCTCAGGTTCAAAATGCTAAGGAGACGCCAAATGCACCCTAAAATTTGAATTAGCATTTGTAATCTCTCTCTTTTTCATTCTATCTGTTAAGTACGTGAAGTACATACACCCACACCTTTGGGACAGTGGTAGACTGAGTGAAGATAACCTCGTACTCAACACTGAGGTCAAGGTATCGAATCCCAACGTGGGGTGTGGCATATTGGCATCTTGTGGGGTTTTCTCTGGTGAATTTCTGCCTCAAGCAGCAATGCATTTTGTTAAGCATTCGCACAACCCATTTACACACAGGTCTCTTTGTTTCTAGAAGGAAAAAGTCTGTGTGTGCGCTGCTAAACTGCTGTTATATTGAGATGGGAAACTGGGGTCTTGAAGGAACTCAAAGAAATGCTCTAAGCTGGGGTCTCCTCTTCGGAGCTAATGCTAATTTTGTGTGCAGATCAGAGCTCTTGCTTCTCATTTAGATGTTATTGCGTCCTATTTATACAGGGAGGCAAATGGGATTGCTGATACCCTCATGAAATAGGGAGTAACGAGAGGCCTTTAAAAAATAAATAATAAATAAATAAAAAAGAAAAGAAAATGGGAGTAAAGAGATGGTCACTGTTGTCAGATCCTCACTTTTCTTTGCATGAATTGCAGCTACATTTGTAGCTTTGTTGGTTTCTTCTTATTAAGCTTCAGTTATCATTCAAAAGATACATATTTTGAGATTTATAACTGAACCATATTTGCATTTTTCCTTCTTGAATTTCAGCTTTGACAACAACAGCCGACTCAATGGACCAGAGCTGAGAGGACTCGTATCATATGATTTTGGATGTTGAAGAAGTGTTCAACAATCTCATTGGAGTCATATTCTGTGATCCTTCCAATCCGTTCACAATATCAACTGCAGGTGCCTTACGATGCAAGCTATATATGATAGTTTTTTAAATTAAGAAAGGTATGTCCCTATAAGATGTATAAAACGAAGATATAGTTGTTAAGACATGAAGAATCCTTGAACAAGCAAATAAGTTTTTGACGCATACTCAGCTTCTCTGGAGCTCCTCTCTATGGAGCTTTTATGAAATGAAAGCTTTCTGTCAGTGAACATTAGCTTCTTGTAACAAGATATTTCTCCCAAAAAAAAAAAGGTGATAGATTGAGGTTGTGTTTGGTTGTCCCAAGGCAGACAGGATGCATGTGTCCAAAAATAGGAAAAATGCAAGCCCACATAATGCAGCAGCCTTTTTCTCTGTCCAAAAAATAGTGTGCAGGATCATCGATCCAAATTTTCATTCAACGGTGTATGATTGACCCATGCGTGCAAATTTACGAAGATTGTCGGTGCAGGTTTTTCTTATAAGTGGAGATACTTTCAATCTGAAAACACTTGCAGTGGTGGGTAAATGTGTTTATTTATACATTTATGATGCAAAAAGGGGTGTTACAAAATCACCATCACCACTATCATTTTAGGCCCTTTCTTTCAGTAATCTGGGGTTAGCTTTTAAACACTGGATCAGTTAAAGTTTTACAATCGGCTACATAAGACTTCACCCTAGATAGCTTAGGGGTCGTTTGGATTGGAGCAAATGGAGGTAAATGGTATTTAGGTGTGTTTGGATGGAAGTTATTGCATGCAACTGAAATGAAACAAGAGTCAATGTGCATGTAAATGAAATCCTCCCTAGGAGAGAGGATTTGGAAGTAAAGGGGGTGGCAATTGAGCAAGGTCATTCCCAAGCCGGCCGCTGCACGAAATAGCCAGCCCGCCCATACTAACATGATTTACAATTTTACATGCCAACATGGATAGCCCCACACTGCACCTTTGTACAATTACTGAGCACTATTCATGGAATTTGTGAGCCGTCGATGTCTGGAGCATTCACCCAGATGACCACACAAACGCCTCCGAAAAAATTATTATAAAAAAAAAAAAAAAAATGACCCCACAAAATAGCAGGTCCGTTAAACAAGAACCCCTATGTCAAAGGTCACGTTCAAGTAGGCGGCTGCAAAAGATAGCCGACATTGTTGAAAATAGGGCTATAAAGACCAGCATCATAACCCCTGCTGAGGCTCATGCTCCCATAGAAGTTCTTGATTTGACCACGTTGCTATCTAGAGCTTAAAATGAGCTTTTAAAGCTCGTTATTCCCTTCAATCTCAACCGTTAGTTTCAGTGCCAAGGTTAACAGTTAGCAAACCATAAGATCCTAAAACGATGTTTTCCGTCAACGAAGTTACAATAGAGCTCCAAGATCAAGCAATTTTTTCTTTGAAGGACCAATCATAACAAACTCTCTCCAACTGCAAGGTTGATGTCTTCTTTTGTTCTCTTAAAATGATTAACCAGAATTTCATTCAAATATAGCATGAAAATACTAAGACCCGGTTCGGTAGACAGCCAAAAAATGATTTCATCTCATTTTAGTTAGTAGTAATATGCTTTAGATATATCTAGATCTCTAATGTGTAATCATTGTTAACATGAATTCATTATTTTTTATTTTTTTTAGCGATTAGAACAAATTTTATTGCAAAAAAGGCCAAAGCCAAAATATACAAAAAACAAAAACTATACATCAACCCAAAGGGCCATTGAAGCTCCGATCTACGAACTTCGCAGCAACAGCTCGCCCTATTACATGAAATTTAGTTTTGGAAAACACTTCCTCAACTCAACCCGACCGATTCCTAAAAGTTCTATTGTTTTTTCCAACCATAAGAACCGTAGCCTTGTAAACAAAGCAAGGTGCCATACTTTCCACCCCACATGCCCATGCATGCTTTCATGCCACATGAGGAGAAATTGCCCAATGCAGCTTGGCGTGACCCACAAAACTCCGAAGAGTTTGAAAAACATCTGCCTCACAAAACCACAATGAGATCAAGATCTCTAATACATTAATGAGAAGAACTCATTTTTTAGGCGTGGGTTCCAAGCCATGGCTCAGTGGTAGACTGTGTTTCATCATTGAGGTCATGTGTTTGAGTGGCCATGTGGGGTGTGTGCTTGTGAAAGAGTTTGTGTTAAAAATAAATAAAAACTCATTTTTAGGCATCTACCAAACAGAGCCTAAAAGTTTTCTCAAAAAATGGCTTCGCTCTCATTCTTGCAGGTCAATTACACCTGATGTAAAAACCACCCGTACACAAGCACATCCTGGAAGCAGAGGAGAAACCGACAGCCTTTCAGCATTTCCTCTACAAAATTCTATTTGCCAAATACAAAAAAGCAGTCGCATATAAATTCAAAGGCCAGATTGTGGAGGATCCAATTAGCTGTCTTTGAAAGCAAAGCATATGGAAACCTGAACAGAGGAAAGTAAAGAGCACTAAGGGATTTCATGGTTGCCCTAATGGTAGGAACGTCAATATGAAGGGATCATTTGGGTGCCTGTAAAAATCCTTAGTTGTAAAGGGATTACAGGTAAAAACTTTATAGGCAGGTGTTTGGATAGAAAAATTTGTATGTAAAATACTTACAAGTTGTAAACACTTTACAAGTAGCGCCCTTTTTTTTCTAGGCAAAAAGTAATGTTTCAAATTAAAGGTAAAACACAATGGTTGATACACATTCATGATGTGTGGGGCCCAGCCTGATGTGTACAGTATATCTAGTCTGTCCTTCATGAGCGTCCCTTGATGATTTCCTATGAACTCAAAAAGTAGATGGGCCATATGAGAGGGAACATTTGGGATGGGATGCCCATCATTTCCAGATTGTGTGGGGCCCACTGTAATGGGTTCAGGACATCCAATCCATCCAGCGTGGTTTGTACTTAAATACTCTATTAGGGCCCCAAAAAAATTCAAGCCCTTTTATGTGATTTGCAAATTTTAGTGGGATTTACCACCCCAAGCTCTCTATTGTGTTTACCTACTTTATATATCATCCACACTTTACACGTTAGCCAAACACAATTTGTTTGCCTGTAAAAGGCTTACCACTTTTTTTTATTATTATTAGTCATGCAACACACCCACAAGGTTAGTCACACAATGCACCCACCCACCGGTGGGGTTAGTGTCTCTTAGCAGCTCGAACCTGAGACCTGCTGTTGAAACACCTAGGTATCTTCCTGCTGTAAAAGGCTTACCATTTAAAGGCCAAACAAAATAGCATGTAAACAGTTCATGCCTAAAACTTTCAGGTAGTAAAGCGTCTACAAAACTTTACAGACATCCAAACCTCTTTTTAAGTGTTGAAAACATACAGTAGAATGTGACTCATGATCCTTTAGATACAGGGATTTTGCAAGCAGGAATGGTTCAGTTTGGAGAAAGCACCAAACATTATATGCATGTTATGTATGAACCTCTTTATATTTGTACCTTTGCAGCTCCTCATAATAAACAAACTACATTAAATATCAACCGTATCTATCTATTTTTCCACATAGGACCCAACCTCAAAGGCAGCTTCAGTACTACTGCGTGCGCATCCGGCTGTTCTCCGCAGCCCTTACTTGAAAGAAATACGGGTGCGCCTGCACAAATGGAAGAATATTGAATTAGTGGTAATAGGATAGAATCTAGCAGTAGCGATGGGCTGGCTAAGCCCCACGGGTACCTAAGCCTGGCACCCCATGGGCCAGGTATGGGTGCAGGTTTGGGTATTAACTTGAGTCCGATTAATACTTGGGAGGAGTGAGGGTATACACATGCCCATACTCTTTTTTCACACACACACACACCACATGGGCACTCGAACCCATTACCTCAGCGAGTTAAAACGCACATTGTCTATCACTGAGTTATGGGTTGGGCTTCCAGCCCTTGCCCATACTCGAACCTGAGTATAGTGCGTGCGTGCATGTTACATGTGGGTGCGCACGCACGCTAGATATGTGTTACACGCACACGCACACGAGCGCACACACATGCGTGCGTGCATATGCCAAATACTCCAATTGATTTACATTCAATTATTACTGATTAGTAATCATAATTAGCATTAATTTAAATCCACAAAACAATTTAAAAAAAAAAAAAAAAAAAGAGGCTGGTTGCACTCCAATGTTAAGGATAAGCTTATCCTACTAACATTTTGTATGTTGGCTATCATGGTGTGTGCAATATGCATGCCATCAAACCATCTAACAAGGTCACCCCTACCATGAAAGTGAGGATGCCCAAAGTTTAGGCCGATAAAACCATCAATGTGGGCCACCAAATGAATTTGGAGGTTTTACGGAGGCCGTTGATTGTTTTCTATGGTGTAGGCCAACTGATGACTGGATGGTACTTATTTTTGGGGCATTCGATCACAGGGTGTGGGTTGGATGGCATACACGCAAAAAGGTGTGCCTGACATGTAAAGTGTTTCAAAAGGGGGGGTTTTTTTTTCTCTCCTTTTCCTCTTCTTTTTTTAATGATGATGTCATTAAGACATAATAATCGGCAATACAAGAGGATAGCTCTGGAAGGTGACCTGATTATCACTCCACAGCATGACATTTTAGATCACACACACACACACACACACACACAAACATCAAAAGCAGCAAAAGAAATCCAGGCCCTTTCTCCACACCGTTTGTCTTGACCCTGAAAAAAGTAATTGGAAAGTGGAAGGGAAAGAATTTGGATGGACCGATGGTTGATGCGCAGCACTAATAGTGATGGTGGTACATGTGGATATGGGTATGGGTGCTCAACATAATTCCTTTTTTTTTCAAATATCAGATTATAAATGCGTTCCCGATGCCCTAGTGGGCATGGATATGGGTGCCCATTTTTTAGGCCCGAAATGGGTATGGGCTATTAACATGAGTATCATTGCATTATTAATTAATGGGTATGGGTATAGGTACCTCCATACCTGACCTGAAGTGGGACCATTGCAACCCCTAATAGAACCACCCGTGGCCACATTATATTAAGGAAACTTCCACATTCCATATCCAAAACTTAGTAATCTAAAATTAGACATTTGGAGGTTGGTAAGTAGTTGCCTTCGAAGAAAAAGACATTTGGAGCATGTTGAGCCCAAAATGATGTTGCATGGTTATCGTTGTCAAAATCGTACGATTTAGAGTCTAATCTTAAGCAAAACAATTTGAATCCCACCTTGAATCCGTTTTATATGAATAGTACGATTCTATAAATTAAATCCTACGAGTTACAATTCAAATTTCAAATTATACTATTCTCTTCTATTTTAAGCTTCACTTGGCTTTCATTTTATGTTTTTAAATTGGTGGGGGTATTAAGAATTGTTTAGAAAAGATAAATTATTTATTTTGTTCTTTATAAGAGATTAACACTACATTCTCTTCGACATTAAATTATTAAACTTTATTTAATGATTTCTTACTTCTTAACTGGTCGAAGCACCAAGTTGATGTACGACTTATCTAGGAATGTTTTTATGAATGGTTATGATCATGTTGACCTATATGCATTGTTCGAAGTATTATCGAAATATCCCCGATATTATCCTCATCTCCAGCTCGGCGATACTGATAACACTAGTAATGATACCGATAACACTAGCAGTCTCAGAAATTCTAGGTATCGGTGATGTATCGCTAAGTATTGCCAATGTATCACCAATATTTTCGGCCATGTAAATTCCTAGGTGTCACTTGTATTGCCAATGTATCGATATCACCAATATTTTCAACCATGTAAATTCCAGGTGTCACTTGTATTGCCAGTGGATCAACGATATTTTGATAATATCGCCAATGTATCGATATTGCCAAAAATCTATTTATGAAACAACTTTCCATTTCAAAAAAAATTTTATGGGCGCATGGTTATATGCAGTGTTCAAATTGTCTATGACAATACTGATCACATCGCAATATTATTGTTATCCCAACATGACAATATCGAGACCATAGTTTTTCATTTCCTTTCCAATCATTGATGATTTCTCAGCAAAATATTGTGTGTTGTCTATATTCTGAAATATTGATAGATGTTTGGATGAAAGGTTGGATGGATAGATGGGATGGATGGGATGGTTGGACTGGTTTCTTACGACAACACATGCTTTTAGGCCCCATTAAATGGAAACTTTTTTTTTTTACAATTTTTTTAATTCCTAAATATGCAAAGATGTATATTTTAGCATCTCCTTAATTTCACTGAAAAAATTCACCATTTTCCCCATGTTTCTCCGCATTTCCAGTTATCAACGATATTATTGGTGATATCAATATTGTTTCTGTATCCCCAGCTAGCGGAACTGTAGCAATACTGATACTTCGAACACTTGCCTATATGTATTCTGGAATGATGGTTTGAAATAAAAATATCTTTTCTTGTCGGTCCACAATCAAATACCGCTTTTCCAACGTGATTTTTCATTCGAGAAAAGGTAAAAAGAACATAAATTATTAAAGGATCCTTGTATTTTTTTTAAGCGAAATTTCTTCAGGGGCAATAAAAAAGGAAAGATAAGAATCCTTTAACACTCATTATATGGTGTTACTAGGTGCATATTGATGGAAAAAAGATGATTGATGAGTTTTAAATTTTTTCCGATTTATTTATATTTTTAGATTTTTTTTTTTCAATTTTTTAAGAAAATCATAAAAAAAAAAAAAAAACTGATGATTTACAAAAAAGTGACTCCTCAAGTCAAGAAAGTATGACGAAGTATGTTTGGCGCTACCAACCTCCGCCTAAGATTTTTGCGTTCAGATGGCTGGAGGGTAACAAAAAAGTACTAACATTTGACAACTTGCGAATAGGGGCATGATAATTCCTAACATTTGTTTATGTTGCATGGCCACAATGAGGAGTCGGTGGATCATCCTTTCGTCCATTGCAGTTTTCTTGGTCGGATTTGGGCAGATATCCTGTCTCGCTTTCAAGTGGCTTGGTCTTTTCCCTCCTCCGTGGGTGATTTTCTGAGGGCTTGGCACGGAGTGAAGGTGGATAAGCAGAAGTCTATTATTTGGAGAATTGAGTATTCTGGCAGTTTGGTGGGCTGTTTGGGAGGAGAGGAACGGAAGATGCTTCCGAGGTGAAAGTAAAGGGGTAGAAGTGTTCCCATCGAGCAAGGATGCTGATCTTAGAATGGACTACCATTTGTGATAAGCTCAAGGATTATAATTTTTTGTTTCTCACTTTGTAGCCAGGACGCTATCTCAGCGGTTTTTTCTTTCATTTTGTTGAAGCCTTTTGACCGTTTCCTTATAATATAACCAGTTGTCTTTCAGAATATATATATATATATATATATATATATATAAACTGATGATTTATGATACGATTTGCGATTTGATATGATTCAACCCCAGTTACGATTTGCGATACAATAACGATTTGACAACATTGTTGATAGTTCTAAAACTCGGTGACCCAACTAGGAACTCAACTCAACAAGAAATCAAGCAAGGTCACTGTGAAACTCACTGACGAACACAACTCAGTTCAGAATCAGGATGACTCATCAAGTTGACTCACCTACTTGGTCGACTCAACATGACTCAGCCTAACTCGAACCAAACCACTCGCTGAGCTAAGTCGTTTTTATAAATAAAAAGATTCAAATAGTTGGGAGTTCAAACTCACAACCTCAAGTAACCAGACAATGGCGTCTACCAGCAGGCCACACGCTGGCTTTTCTATTTAGTTGGCACATTATATACTCATAATGTTCCAAATATCCATTATCAGTGTAATGTCATCCCTATTGAATTATTAAATATATTGGTGAGTTCTCAAAAAATTGAACTATTAAATATCAAGGCAAGTGGAAGACTCGACCTGACCCAGCTGGATATTGAGTTGAGTGGAATTGAGTTTTCGATTTTTTAAACTGTGGTGTCAGAGACGAACAAGGTATTTGAATGACATGTGTTTGTCACCCCAGAAATTAAGTTTATAGATGGAGAACTAGTATGATCCTTGATAAAAGGATAAGTGCAGAATATTCGCAGTTGACCACGACGGTTTGTTTAGGAACCGCCTTTGATGGATCATGACCCAAAAATTTCCATGATTAACAGATTCTAGCCGCCAACCATTTGCCTTTCTCATATGGAAATGGACTGTTGCTTTATCTCTTTCTAACCGTCAATTGTAAGTGGATTATCCTATTTAGAAGATTTTCAAGGCATGGTCCAGCATATTAACAGTATCAAACACCAAGCAACAGGGACCCACTTGCATAAACTGAAACCAGGTAAGTGCATATCCTCAGGTCAAGGCTCCATAATTCCTCTACGTGAGGTCAAACAATGCCAACAACATCAAGCAATCGCTAAGCTTTTTAAGGATAAGTGAGGTTTCAGAGAAATATAAACTAGTTGGTCACTGAAGATCAAACACTGTCATTGGAGAAGCAAAAGATGGAAAATAAAAGAAGTAAAAGAACTGGGTAATCACTACAAGATGCTAGAAATAGGATTACCATTGCTTCTCGTGCTGTAAGCCTTTCTTGATGATCATACCGAAGAAGCTTATCGAGGAAATCAATGGCCTGTATAACACATCAAGTCAAATAACCATTAGAGAGCCAGTCAAATAGTAATAGAACTTTGAAGTAGATTTGATCAGAGATTAAACCGAAGCAATGTTCTGAAAATATATGAAGTGAATAACCTCTGGAGATACTAGATGCTGATTATCTGCATTAATAAATTTGGACCAGGGCTTCCTGCTGTGCCTGCATATGTATTAACTGAACATTGTCAATCACTGAGGCGCAAGGTAATACTTGTTTCTTCCTGCAAAAGCTATGGTGGGTGCTTTCAGGATGCAAGTGGCGCATCTGGAGGAATTATAGGATACCAAGCCTCGGGAAATGTTAGTTTGCTGCCTGAGGTACAGAGTTGTGCACGTTGGGCCCATGGTTTGGTGATCCAGACCATTGATCTGAAGGGCCTTTACCAAAGCCTCCCAAAACAGAAGATCCACACCCTTTGCCAAGTGGCCGACAAATAGATGTAAGAATTACAGCGACTTTCACATTCAGCAGAAAATAGCCCAAAACCAACATGGAGATTTTTGGGGAATCCATAGTACATGAAGGCTCATCAGATCAAGGCTATATGGATCACCATACAATGGGCCTCTCATGTATGAAATCCTGCAATCAGCAAAATGTACCTTTGCTGAGGCTCAGTGCATATAATTAGAGCTGGACACGAACCAAGTTTGATCGTTCGGATTGACTCGGATTGACTCGGTAAAACTCTTTTCAAACAGAGTCTTCGTGTTCGAACGTCTGTTCGAAAAAAAAAATAGAGTCGGTTTCAATCACAGCCTTGTTCGACTCGACTCGAATATTGACGGACTCGACTCAACTCGACTCGTTCGACTCAGTTATATATATATATATATATATATATATATATATATATATATATATATATATATATATATATATATATATATATATATAGAGAGAGAGAGAGAGAGAGAGAGAGAGAGAGAGAGCAAGCTGGATGACAAATAAACATGACTGTGGGTCCTAGGAAGGTTTCAATGGTGGACATCATTCTCCTCACTGTTTCTTTTGGTGTGGTCCACTTGAGCTTTGTATCTACCTCATTTTTTGGTTAATGCCTCAAAATGAGCTATACAAATGGATGGACGGAGTGGATAAAACAAATACATCATGGTGGGACCCACAAAGCTTTGACACTAGCTTGCTAGCTGGTGTTCGCAGTCACCAGCCAACTCACATTCGCGGATTGGGTACCACCAGTCTACCCCCACCAGGACCTATCTAGAGACGAACGGTCCTGTCAGTGCTCTGTGGGGCCCATAGTGATATATTTGCTTATCCAAGCCAGTCCATCCATTTTTTAAAGATCATTTATGGCATTATCCAAAAAATGTAGTGGATCGAAGGCTCGAGTCGGACCACACAACAAGAAATAGTGGGGACGTTAACTATCCATGTTCTGGTTTTTCATTTAGTTAGTTAAAAACTTTAAACTTTGTGATTTGTTATTTGTGATGTGTAATTTGTGAACAAATCGGTATTCGCTATTCAGTAGTAGAAAAAAATATTTTCAAGCAAAAAAAGCGAAATTGTTCGAACTCGTAAAAATTGTCCGAAATCCATACATTCAAACATGTTCGAACATGGCTGGGTCAGACCAAACCGAGTTTGAACATAGCCACCCTGTTTAAATGTTTGTTCGAACATTGTTCGAACACACCCACTCAAGCAGCTGAACGATCCGATCTGGTCCATGTTAAACTCAGATCGGATTGTTACCCACCTCTACATATAATTCATCCTAGGATGCATGCATGTCAAACAAACACGGCCTGACAAAAAGGTCTTCATGCCCTTAATAGCATCTACCATTAGAAAAGTATGACTACCTGCCTTTGCCTAAGATGATCAAAGTTCAATCCAAACGTACCTCCCAACAAGAGCATCGAGTTGAGGATCAAGCTCCAAGCGGTATTTGTTTAGATAAGCATTCAATTCATCTGTCCCAAGAACCTGGAAAAAATTTACATCAGTTACCAATGTTAAAGTCATGTGAACGTTATATGGAATAGCCAATTGTTCTGGATTCACTAACTATAGCTGGAGGGATTTGACATTCTCTATCTAGCTACGAATGTTTTGCTTCTGCTATGAAGTAAACTACAAGACAGTGGCTAGAGAAAAAGCATAAATTTCAAAAGCTTCAAGTTTGAAATTAAAACACATGGATAAATAAGAAGCCTAACATACTATTGTGTTTCGCCAGTTTGCTACACGGTTAAAAGACTTGATGACTTGAACCAACTCATTCAGCCTTGAGTCGACTCAGATGAATTGGGTCCAACGTGTACAAGTCAAGCCCAATGGCCCCTACCAAAATCTCTATGAGGCCACCAAGATGTCTATGTTACATCCACTCCACCCATCAGTTGTGTCAGCTAATGTTAGGATGTCAGCTCAAAAATCAGGGCCACACCACAAAGAACAGTGGGATTGAATGCCCACCATTGAAAATTTCTTAGGGCCCATGAAAGTTTTGGATCGGGTTGATATTTGTGTCCAACCTTCATCCTGGCAGGAATGACCTTATGAACAGCTTAGATGGCATATAAGCACCACAGTGGGCCCCAAGAAGGTTTCAATGGTGGGCATTTCCATCCCCATTGTTTCCTATGGTGTGGCCCCCTTTGAGTTTTGGATCTGCCCCATTTTTGGGCTTGCGAAACTTATGAACAGATTGGATGTCACATTGACATCAGAGTGGTCCCCATAAAGGTTGTGTATGGATGGCTTCTCTTTTCTAGGCAGTTAATGGCAGAGAGTCATTTCCTTTTTTATAGGCATGGTGTGGTCCCTCTGAGTTTTGGATCTGCCCCATTTTTGGGCTTGCGAAACTTACGGACAGATTGGATATCACACTGACATTGGAGTGGACCCCATAAAGCTTGTGTCTGGATGGCTTCTCTTTTTTAGGCAGTTACTGGCAGAGAGTCGTTTCCTCTTTTCTAGGTACTTAATAGCAGAGAGAGAGAGAGAGGAGTCAAACTGGGTCGACTCGGCCGTATCACCCAAGCCTCACCCAGTTTGACAGATTGGATGTCACACTGACATTGGAGTGGGCCCCATAAAGCTTGTGTCTAGATGGCTTCTCTTTTTTAGGCGGTTAATGGCAAAGAGTCGTTTCCTCTTTTCTAGGTGCCTGATAGCAGAGAGAGAGAGAGAGAGAGAGAGAGAGATGAGTCAAACTGGGTCAACTCGGCCGTATCGACCGAGCCTCACCCAACTCGAAACAAAAAGAATTGTTTGAGTGCATGGATAGAATGACCGCTGCTAGGAAAGATCTTCTAAAAGATCGTGTTAATGTTGACATGCAATTGGATGAAGATTAGTGTAAAAGAGGGGGTTTTGACTCCCAATTGGCAATGAATACTGTGATGAAGCATTCCCTGGGCGATTTTAAAGAAGCTTGAGTTTTTGTGGTGTGTGTTGTTTGTAGATGACATAGTTTAGATTGACAACACAAGGCAGTAAACACAAAGCTAGATTTATGGAGGGATGTCTTAGAATCTAAAGGATTAAAACAAGTCAAACTAAAACAAGGTATATGTAGCGCAATTTTAGTAACAATAGGAGTCAAAACGAGGAATTAGTTAGATTGTTGACCAAGAACTTATCCATAATCACCACTTTTGATACCTTGGGTCTAATTCATGATAGTAGAAAGAAGAATGTTGCCCATAGAGTTCAAGCTAGGTGGAAAAAATGGAGATGTGCCTCTGGAGTTTTATGTGATCACCGTAGTAGCACTCAAAATGAAAGGGAAATTTTATAGGATGGTTATAAGACCAAAATCTTTATGGGGCAGAATGTTGGCAGTTACAAAACAATATGTTCATAGGATGAGTGCAGCTGAAATGATGATGTTGAGATGGATTAGTAGCAAAACAAGGAAGGATAGAGTTAGAAATGAATGCATTCAAGCAGCTTAGGAGTAGCGCCAATAGGTAATAACATGAGGAAAAGTAGCCTTGATGGTTTCGTCATTTGCAACGGAGACCAAGAACCACACCGGTTAGGATTGAATTGGTACAAGTTGAAGGCTCTAAAAGAGCAAGGGCAAGGCCCAAAAGGATGTGGATGGAAGTAGTAAGAAAAGACTTGATGACTAGTGGCCAAATTGAATGTATGGCCCTTGATAGAGTGGAATAGCGGGAACATGATTCATTTAGCTGACCCCAATTAATTAGGATAAGGCTTAGATGATGATGATGATGATTTTTAAGAATATTATAATTGTGTAATTGGAGAAAGCATTTGATTAGGTAATATTGAATTTGTGTAGCCAATTCAAGGAAACACTTAAGAGAGAGAACACCATTACTTGTGAGGTCTACGATTCTAGTATTAAGCCTCACATGCAACGCTTTGGGCTATGAGAGAAATTGGAGTACCTTTGAGCCGAAATTATTTTTCCCTTTGGTAATATTTGTTATTGAGTATATTAGCAAGTGTTTAACATAATCATTATATGGTATAGGTCAGTCCAAATGTAGAGAAGAAAGCGACTGAGGCAATAATAGTTAAATTTCTAGTTTATGTCATGTACAACATGAAATTAGGGAAGAGAAGTATGAAAGGGAAAAGTGGATACTATACTGGTCGACTAAGGGCCTGTTTGGATTTGTGGAAACCAAAAAGTAGATGTGGAGAGAAAAATAGTCAAACGGGAAAAGGTTTCCTTTTCTTGATGTCCAAGAATGGAAAAGGAAATAGCCCTTTAGAGGAAATATGATGAAAAGGAAATTGATTACCTCAATCCTCTTATCTTTCACAAATGAGAGAAACTGTCCCATCTAAGGAAATCAATCTCAATTCCTCAGCTATTTATTTTCACCAATCCCTAAGTTGCTATTGATGAATAGTGGATGGTGAGGAAAAGGATGATGTTCTCCTTAGTGATGCATCTCGGCTTGAAGATCAAAAAATGGTATTTGATATTAGTGCTATTACAACTATTCCAGAGTTTGGTATCCTTCAAAAAATAAAAAATAAATAAAACTACTCCAGAGTCCGGTAGTCCTCAGCTACTTTTTTTATTTTCACCAATCCAAACGACCCCTAAGTTGCCACCGATGAATAGTGGATGGTGAGGAAAAGGATGATGTTCTCCTTAGTGATGCATTTTGGCTCGAAGATCAAAACATGGTATTTGATATTAGTGCTATTACAACTATTCCAGAGTTAGGTATCCTTGAAAAAATAAAAATAAATAAAAAAACCTATTCTAGAGTCTGGTGATGCAATAAGTACCAATGTAACACCAGCTAGTGTTTCTAATCCTACCCCTCCCACTGATCCTCCTCCTCATCATAAAAGAAGTACACAACTCTTCCTAAGTGAATACTTCTAGCTTCCAAGATGTAGTTTTACATGAATGTTTAAAAACATTTCAAGTACTCTTTCTTTGATTTGTAAGTGGTCTTGCTCCTGCAGTAGGGGAGGGGGGGTATGACTGTCTCACTAGTTGTACATGGAGTGAATGACACAAAAACAGTATTTTATGCTGACAACAGAAACCAACTCTTCCCTGAAGCTCTGTTTTGCCATCCACAACTAACGAGTGAGGACCCCACAAAAACAACCACAATCTCTTTCCCCACCTACCCAACCCCCCACACCGACAGTCCAATAAGTGGTAACTAAGAATATGGTGCACCAACAATGCAAATATTCTCAGCATCCAAGCATAAGGTTGCACCTTAAAAGGGTTTCAAATCAATCTTTGAAAGACTGTATGCATGTCATGGTCTTCCTATAATCATAGATATATAACTAGTCAAAAACACTTCCAAGGAATTTCTACAAGAAACATAAATGTGTCACCTCTCTAGGTATCTGATGATAGCTAATTTCCATGGAGCAGGTGTTTATCCGTGCATCATTTAATATAAACACTAAAGCCCTAGCAATTGCATTGCAAGATCTCACCACCATCACCATCACCATCAGAGGTCCACATACCCATCTAGTGGAAATCACCACACCAGCTTTAATAGTCTACAACTCCATTCTATTTGAATTTGAAAGTGTTCATATCATTATGAAGTCCAAGCGAACACATGAATGCATACAAGTTTCCTACGAGGGCATGCAAAGACAACAAACCAAAAGCAATGGCTACCTTTGCGATTTTAACAAGCTGGTCGTGATTATCGTGGCCATAAAAGAAAGGCTCCTTGCGGAATATCTGCAAAAGAATAATAAAGAGCATGCAGTCCCAGCATGTTAAATAGAGTAGACATTGCAAACGAGCAAAAGAAAAAATGGCACATCAAGTAAACCAAACCCTTCATAATTGATCTTCTTTCAATAAAGAAACACTCACCATTCCCGCAAACATGCAACCAAGGCTCCATAAGTCCAAAGAATAGTCATAATCTTGCAAATCAACCAGGAGTTCAGGCCCCTTAAAATATCTGGTTAGCAAGAGATGCCATTGTTAGGTATCTCCAAGCAAGAGACAAACATGTGTTTGTTCCACATGCAACAACAATAGCTTGCATAAGGCATCAAAAAAGTACGGAACGTTATTACTTGGATCACGAGGTATCATAAAATCTCATATTTCACCATGTGTTTTCAAGCATAAAGCTTCAAGCAATTTTGGATACTTTATCACTAAGCCCACAAGGGATCATACATGTCCCCATTTCAACATGTAACTGGTTTAAACGTGAACATCTGAAATCTAGATCCTCAATACAGATTACAGTAGCATGACACATGTGCCCATCAACCACGCTGTTTTGTTCTCAGTTCCATCACTAGACGGATCTCAAGAGTGGTCAAGGTCGTGCAACTTCACTTTCCAAGGAAAAGAAGGGAAGAAGCAAAAAGAAAAGAACAAATAGTAGTAAGCTACCCAAAAGAAGAAACAAGTGGCCAAAAGATAGCTAGAGCCTAGAAGTTTAAAAAACACACACAATGAGCCTACCTAAATGAAAGGCAAAGGGAGAATAAAAAAGAAGAGAACTAGGATGTGTGAAAGAGAAAGAAAGGGGAAAAAATCACAAGGTGTCCTACTAAGATAAAGGCAAAAAAATAAAAAAAAATAAAAAAGATGATGAAACTAGAGAAAGCATGATGCGGTACATCAGTGGTGCACCCTTTAGAGTGTACCGGAGGAGGCAACGTCGCAGATCAAGTGTTGGAGCAAATAAGCTAATGTGGATGGACACCGGGCCCCTCAGGCCGCTACATTGATGGACCACGAAGCCCCCGCACGCATACACACACATGGAGACTCATTTCGTCGGATATGTGTGCAGGTTGCTGATTTGGAACGTTTCGACCATAGATCCAAGATTGGATGGCGATCAGACCATCTAACCGTTGGATCGACTCGGGCCGGCTTTCGTGGCTCGTTCCCAGTTTTCTTAGTTTTTTTCTATTTTAGTTATGTTTTTTGACCCTATAGACGGGTCAGATGTTATTTTATGATTGTGGTTTAGTCTTAGGCATTTTTCTATTCTTTTTTTTATTTTTAGGCACTTTAGTGCACTTTGTCTTTTCGTAGCCTATATATACTGAAAAAAACCCTATTTTGATTATTATTGAATGAATAGAAATTTCGGATGGTTTTCTTCCTCTTTGCCAAGAGATTAGGGTCTCAAGATTGGCCCTCGGGTGTTGAGGATTTCACCCCGGTTTTCAATTTTCCTCGTTTCTAGTTCTTCGAGGTGCAGGAAAGGTAAGAATCTTCCGTTTTCATAATCCGTGCTTTCTTTCAACCCATTGTTTCTCTATCTCCTTCGTCCTTTTTCTGAATCTTCCCCTTTTAGTACGAACGGAAAATAAGGATGACTAGCCATGAGAACCGGATCCAAACTTGACTGTGGACTGATCTATGCTAGATCTGGGATATCCTCATATTCCTAGATCCTCTCTGTTTTACGGTTTTACGTGATTCTTATGCTAAGGGGCATGATCCAGACGGACGGATCTTATCTCTATGTTGAGATTTATTAATCCCACTAATTGAAACAGTTGGCTGCTTAATTTTGTTATTTGAATATCTTCCATCTGAATATACATGCATCTAGGGTTAGGTCATCACATGTCCCTGCATCAAAGCAATGACATGAGAGAGAGAAATGGCCAACCTGGTTCCTAGGAGACAACTTGAGAGGATAAGACGGGTTAACAGGCGAGACAAGAAAGGAGAGAGCATGGCTTTTGAGTCAAGGTGTGCTGAATCCGTTATATAACGGCCGTAACGATATTGGTGGACCTTGATACACGTACTGGGGTCATAACGGTGTGACGTTGGAAAAGTGAACTATAACAGTCGAATGACACCCGTAATGGTCGAAAATCAACATTTCTTTTTATAAAAAAAAAAAAAAAACACCCTTATAAATCTTCTTTTTTACACTTTCCTTCTTACTTCAATTTCAACCCACCTAGTGCACAAACACAAGATTAAAACTCCTCATTTAAGGTATGTGAACAAATCAAAACTCTGGGGACCATTTCTGGGAAAATTCAAAAATAGAGGCAAGTGGTGTTTTTTTTTTTTTTCCTGCTGGAAACTATTTGTATGATCATGAGAAGACCAAACCGCATCTTGCTAGATTTGTGGTCGATTTAGTTTTTTTGTAGCCCTATTTACTTGATTTTAATATATGGTTGTTTTTATCTAGAAAATAGCAAAAATATTTTTTTTTTAAATCCAATATTCATTTTGGAATAGTCTAACACGTGTAGGATGATTAGGCATACAAAACCATGCCTCACATTATTCTTAATATGCTAATCTACTCTCTTTTTTTAATTATTTTCTAGCCATTTTCCCATGAACAGTAACTATGAGCAAAAACTCCAAAAAAAATTGTCCAATATTCATTTTGAAATATTCTAACATGTATGGGATGGTTAGGTGTACAAAATCATGCGTTAGATTGTTCTTGATATGCTAATTTACTTTTTTTAACCTTTTTATTTTCTGGCTACTCTCGGATGAACAATAACTATGAGCAAAAACCCCCAAAAAAATTATTTTTTTTTCCAATATTCATTTTGGAATACTCTCACATGTTTAGGATGACTAGGTGCACAAAATCACGCCTTAGATTATTCTTGATATGCTAATTTACTATTTTCAAAAAATATATATATTTTTTGGCTATTTTTTCATGAACAGTAACCATGAACAAAAACCCCCAAAATTATATTTTATTGTCTAATATCATTGTGGAATACTCTAACATGTGTAAGATGATTAGGTATACAAAACCATGCCTTAGATTATTCTTGATAACCTAATTTAGTATTTTTCTTCAATTTTCTAATTTCTGCCGAATAATTGATAAGTGAGTGGGAATAAATATGAGGAAAATTTATTCATTTTCTTTTAAACTTCCTCGTATTATTATTTGTTTATATTTTGCACTCATTCCAAGGCTATCAGGTTATAAAATCAGCAGACAGCATTCCTACCAAAGGTTATAAAATCAGCAGGCAGCGTGTGCACGGAAATATGGAATCCTCACATTTTTTTTCCAGATAGATGGAATCCTCACAATTTTTCCAGATTTTGGGATTTTATTTTTTTTTCTTGGATTTCTTTAAAAAAAAAAGTTACGGGGGTTGCAACGGCATCTATGGGCACTGTTACACCCACCAATACCATTTCAGCATACCTTGTTTTGAGTTGACTTCGTCAAAAACTCAATTTTAATTTGGTTTTGGTCGGGACACAATTGATTTGCAGGGTCAAGTCGACAGATTCAGTTGGAATCTTTTGCTTTTTTCCAAGGATAAATTTAAACATATACTAATGGGAAAAACTTAATATTCCATAAAAAATTTAAGGCATTTTCAGCCATTTCAAGTTTTTTATCGGTTATCCACTTCAAATTTCTTTTACATGACAATTTCTTTTTTATTTGTAAATATTAAACAATGTCTTGGTAATCGACAATCAATCAAGACCAAGGTTTAAAATATCATCTGATGCTGTTACACAGACCCGTACGTATCAGGCTACATACTGATCTCATCCATGAACGATACAGCTGATACCCGAAACAGCATGATACAGGGCAATACAACCCTGTATCGGTGGTGAACAATACGATACACCAAAACCGATTTTTAAACCTCAACTGAGCCTTCGACTTGACTCAACTCGACCAAACTAACATTCAAGTTGAGTTCACTTTTTGTGCATTTTGAACCATGGGAGACGGAGAACCATAGGAGAAACATTAAAGAACTTGATTTCTTCTTGAACTTCACAGCTTAAAATGTCTTTTCATAATTTGGACATGTAAAGTGGAAAGGGCAAATAAAGGGAAGACATGTTATAGTTCAACACCATATATGTTTCCTACAAGGCAGGAAATGTGTCTTGTGTCAGTTCAGGAATGCATTCAAATTTCACAACTGGTTTCCTGGAAACTGTGATATTAACCTTTTGACTGGAAAACCCCAGAGCACGTCAACACTAAATTTAGTGCCTGATCAAAAGAAGCCAAAAATAAAGAAGAGGAACCAAAAAACTACTCTTTCCACCCTGGAAGATTGGTGAGCCCACACAACAACCCTATCCATCATATACATTCTACTATGTATTTCCATCTATAAGTAAATTAGTGTATAAAATTTTCAAAACAGAGTGCTTAGATGCCGCGCATTAACATGCTATGGTAGTACCACAGTACACAGACAATACATTAACATGTTATGGTAGTATACGGCGTAGGGGTGGCACCCAGTCCCCTAATTCCTGGCCCTAGCCCTAGTCGGGCTAAAAAAGCCTTGGCCCTGGCCCTGGCCCTGGCCCTACATGGCCAGCCCTGTAATGGAAAGAGTGAAATGAGAAGGGTTTAAAATACTCCAATCAATAAGTTTTCTTTAGGAGTCTCAATCCATCCACAGCGAGTCACATCATATAGTTGGTTTTGATAATTGAAACATAACCCTGATCAAACGGTGCCTTTAATCTACACATGTACACAGAATCGGAACCGGTCACAAGTGTCTTTGAACCATCCATTTGTTTTGTATAATGGTGGTATTCTTGATGATTAGACTTGGCCAACAGGCCATGCCGGGCCATTATCATTAGCCAAAGCCTGGACCGGCCCAGGCACCAGGCCTAAATTTGAAGCCCAGGCCGGCCCTCGGGCCAAGTTTAGGGCCCCAAGCCCTGACCCATAGGACCGGGCTCATGGGCCGGACCACTCTGCCCATTGCCACCTCTAATATTTTTATTTTCATTTTTATTTTTTCGAAAGGTGATGATGTTTATTAGAAAACTCGCAAGAGCGAGGAAAGAATACAAAGGAAACAGAAAAAACAACAAGAAAAAGCCGAACAGAAAGACATCCCACAAAGACAGCCTCAGCCATCTTAACCACTAAGGCCCAATCCCCTGAAAGAGTTTCAGCCCTAAAGATCACATCCTTCGCCTCAAAGCTCCGGTTTTCAAAACATCGTAGGTTCCTAGCTCCCCAAATGGCCCAAAGCACAGCCATAAGAGTTAGCCTCAACCCGATCTTTCCCACTTTTCCAGTTCCGCCACCATGCCAGGCCCAAAGTAGATCCTCGATACAATTCGGCATGACCCAAGCCGTGTTGAAGGCAGCCAAGAAGTAAGACCACACCTTGGTTGCGAAGGGACTGGATGAAAAAGTGATCAATATATTCCCCATCCTCCATACACATGAGACAAATGTTCGGGAGAATACAGGCCCTCCTCTGCAAGTTACCAATAGTGAGGATTCTTTTCCTTCCCACCAGCCACGCAAATGCTGAGACTCGGGGGGGGGGGGCTCCATATGACCATTGATGAAAAGTGGGCAACAGGGATCCGAGGTTGGAATATTGCCACCTCTAATATTGAAATTCACAAATAGTAAGTTAATATGTTAAGGTAACATATGACAGATCGTACACATTACATTAACAGGTTGTGGTAGTAAGGTGCTCACGCACGCAGCCACTCACCCCCACACCCATGAACATATCATGTGTGTGTATGTGCACTAATTTACCACAAGCTTAACTAGAAGTCATTTCCGTAGGAAGGGACAAAGGCATGAAGAGGGGAGGCAAGGTAACAACCACATCTGAGTTGCCTAACTACTCATGATGACCACAAAATCTTACCTTGAAGCTACACGAACGTTGTATTCCTTGCCTGGATGGTAGAATTCAGCAAGTCCCCAGTCAATCAAGCGAAGTTTTCGCAGCTCATGATCTATCATAACATTGTGAGGTTTGACATCTCGATGCATAATTCCTTGTGAATGGCAGTAATCCAGTGCCTGTAATTATAAAAGGAGTGTTACAAATAAGTTCTTTTTTTCCTGAAGCAAAAGTGTTACAAATAAGTTGCAACCACTTCTAATGAAATCATATACACTTACTAGGCATCTCTATGATGCAGCAATCCGCAGACCATTGTTTGGAGGATCCTCAACATATCAATAATATCCCCAATATTATCCGGATCTCCAGCTCGGCGATACTGATAACACTGGTAGCTTCAGAAATTCCAAGTATTGGTGATATATCACAAAGTATCGCCAATGTTTGATATCGCCAATGTATCACCAATATTGTCAACTATGTAAATTCTAGGCGTCACTTGTATCGCCAATGTATTGGCAATATTTTCAACTGTGTAAATTCTAGATGTCACTTGTATCGCCAATGCATCGGCGATATTTCGATAATATCGCCAATGTATTGAAATCGCCAAAAAACTGTTTATTAAAAAAAAAATCAGAAAATCATTCTAATTTTTTTTATGGGAGTGTGGTTGTATGATGAAATGCATGTTTGTATGTGTGTAAATGTATGCATGTGTGGATGGAATGGATCATGGATGTATGGATGGATGGTTGGATGGATGGATGTGTGTGTGTGTGTGTGTCAGTGTTTGTATGTATGTGTGTATGGATGCACACATGGATGTATGGATGGATCATGAATGTTTGTTTGTATGTATCTATATGCAAACATGGATGGATCCACCACTTTCCCCATGTTTCCCTGAGTCAACGATACATGCTTTTAGGCCCCGTTAAAGAGAAACTCGTTATTTAATTCCTAAATCTGCAAATATGCGTCTTTTTCGTTATTATTTTATTCTTAAATATGAAAAAATGTGTATTTTAGCATCTATTGAAGTATCATTGAAAATTTTCATTCCACCATTTTCCCCATGTTTCTCTAAGGGCCTGTTTGGTTTTCCAATAACAACAATGGTTGTAGATGTGTAAATGATTATTTACTCTTGTAATTGTGTGGTGACATCACTTAAATTTGACTGCAATGATGATTTTGCTACATTGTTTGGTTCACCCAGAAATCATTGTAATAATGGTAGTGTTATAATGTGAAAATGTAATTATTACAATTTACCTTATCTACTTCCTTTGCAAGTGCATTTGACTCTCGATTTTCAAGTCATAATTACTATTTAAACAAATGCCTAGAAATGATAATGATGGGTCATTTAACTTGCATTTCATAGGAAATTGGAAAACCAAACAGGCCATAATGTTTCCCTGAGTCAACATTACATGCTTCTAGACCCCCATTGAAGAGAAACTTATTATTTATGCATCTTTTTTGCAATTATTTGATTCCTAAATATGCAAATGTGCATTTTAGAATCTCCTGAAATTTCATTGAGAAATTCCACCATGTCCTCATGTTTCCCCAATGTTTCCCTAAGCCAGGGATACATTTCTGGTATCATCGATAATATTGGCAATATTGACACATGTTTCCATATCCCCAACCAGTGATACATGTAACGATACCGATGCTACAAACACTACCACAGACTCACCACTTCATGAAACTAAGCTAAAACAAGTGTTCAAGATAAGCTTTCCAAAACCACCAATCAGAATGGTTTTTGCCAAGTCAGCATTTTAGCCCTTGTTTGGTGAGCAGGAGACATCCGAGCGCACAATATCAACTGTCATTTGGATCAAAACAGCATTTAGGCCTCAAATGCCCCCATGATTCCTTCCAACTCTTTTCTATAAACCCAATTACATATTCATGAAGGTTGCTTCCCTCTCCTTCCTACAACTGAACACACAAACCTTGCAGTCTATTTAACCCATTAAAATCTTTAAGGGAAAAGAAAAGCTCTCTAACAAGTCAAACTCACCACTCTTTACACATCTAGAAAGTTATGGTCCTAATACAGATCACAAGATTGTTAGTTGCTATATGCACTTCCTATACCCTCTAAAGAGTCTCAGCCAAAGCTACTGCTCCCCTACAGAGTTTGGGAGAATTTGCCTCTTTACTTGTCAAGAAAATTGTAGATTGAAAGAATTTGTGAATGATATCTGTTAGCGTAATGATAGGAAGCATATTGAATGGTCCCAAGCATTTCCACACAAATTTAATTCCCGAAGTCTTCTGTTGTGCACCAAGAAGCAAATGCATTGGCAGAAAAATTGGAATATTATTGTCTGACCTGCCTTGTTCCCAAAATGAAATATATTCCATTTCCTCTTCACTGTTAATGCTGTGAGCTTCTTATTCTCACTTCTTCTTTTTTTCATTTTTTTGTTCCTTGTATTGTACTGGTAATTTCCTATTGTTTTCCTGTCATGATTATCTACTCACTACACGTCAAACAAAATGGCATGTATAGTATGCATAATTTTCAGATGGATCATAATTCTCAAAATAGGGGGACAAAATTTAATTGCAATAAGGTCAAGGAAAGACCTTGAGAAGCTCATAAATGTAGTAGCGTATGTCATAATCTGTCAGTGTCGGGTACAAAACTTTGAAATCTGTGCTGTTCACATATTCAAAAATCAGGCTAGGAGTTTTTGAGTGCTGATCTCTGACAATATCAAGCAGCTTCACAATATTTGGGCCTCCACAAAGGTTCTGAAGAATTTTTATCTCCCTTTTTATCTGCACAATAGCCAACACATATGTTATGGTTCTGTGCGATAGAGGGTGAAATGTTATTTAGTAAAACAAAGAACGATTTATGGAAGGGTTCTCCAGAATCTGAAGGATTTAAAATTTGTCAGACTAAAATACAGTATATAGAGTGCAATTTTAGTAACAATAGGAGTGAAAGCGAGGAATTAGTTAAGATTGCTGACCGAGAAGTTCCCCAAATGATCATACCTGAGATCACTAATTTATGAGTGGAGAGATTGAGAAGGATGTTGCCCATAGAATTCAAGCTGAATGGAAGAAATTGGATATGTGCGTCCGGAGTTTTATGTGATCTTCATATACCACTCAAACTGAAAGGGAAATTTTATAGGGTAGCTATAAGACCAATCATGCTTTATGAGACAGAATGTTAGGCAGGGAACAGCATGTTCATAGGATGAATGTAACTGAAATGAGGATATTGAGATGGATGAGTGGCAAGACGAGGAAGGATAGAGTTAGAAATGAATGAATTTGAGGGAACTTGGGAGTAGCATCAATAGGTAATAAGATGAGGGGCAGTAGACTTCGATGGTTCAGTCTTTTTTTATTATGAAATCAGGGTTTCCATTCCCCACCCCATTTTGATGCGAGACAAATCCCTGTGGATGCACGCAATCACCCACAACCACGTGCATCTGGTAATGGCAGGGAGGGGAACCGATGGATCGGTCATGTGCAACGGAGACCAAGAAACAGCCAGTTAGGAGTGAGTTGGTACAAGTTGAAGGCTCTAAAGGGGCAAGGGGAAGGCCCAAAAGGAAGTGGATGGAGGTAGTAAGAAAAGACTGGATGACCTATGGTCTAACTGAAGGTATGGCACTTGATAGAGTGGAATGGCAGAACACTATTCATGTAGCTGGCCTTCAGTAATTGGGATAAGGTAATCAACAAGTTGCTCTTGAAGGTCGAGAGAAGGATATACAATCAACAAGCTGATCAGCAGAAAATGAGAGAAAAAGAAAAGCAGAAGAAATATAAGAGCTCTCAGGATTGTGTTTTGAAGGCTTCTTCTTGGTCAGCTTTGTAAATTAGCAAGGCTTTTGCCTCTTTTCTTTAATAAAATTTTATTACTGCTTAAAAAAAAAAGCAGAAGAAAAAAAGCAATCAATATTCAACTATATTTCAAGCATACAACAAGTGAAATAGAAATAGACATCAAAAGATCAATTAAGAAGCATCACTGTCATGCAAGCCAAGTGATGACAGCTACTTAAATATGATATTTCTTTTTTTTCCTTTAAGATCAGCTCATCAAGTAGTTTGCTACCAATTCGGTCACTTACATGTGACTAATGCCTCAAATAGTTTATGCAATTAGATGGCTATACACGCTGTCCGACCAAAGCTCAAGCCCATCCAAGCATCCTGATTATCCAACCATCCAAATTGAACATATGGATTATGGACCACTTGACAGTTTAATTGATATGATGGAGGATAATCTGTTCAAATGTCCATTCTAGACGAGATCAACAGACAGTTAGTTATTGGAGTTGGGATTACTTGAACCAGTTTCCCCTTAGTTTCATCATTTTTTGGTAGACAACTTTTCGGGCATCAAATGATATTGGAACGACTTGAAATCGGTCCCTTTTGAAAGTTTATTGAATTAGCTTTTGCAATTTTGAAAAGGTTTGACTGAGTTATGGCCAACCTACACAACAAACATATATGGTTGAGACAGCATTCAGGGGCATTTTGGTCATTGTCTATAGCATTAGGGTTTTCTTTAGTTATTAAGCCTAAAAAGGCAATTTGGATGCATAATTCTTTTCCTAATGTAATGTTTATTTAATAAGAGAGTGGTTCTCTTTGAGGGCTTAGCATGTGCTATCCTGCTTGCCAATCTGGCATGTGTTGCTAATCGGTAGAAGATGAGGGGGTGTGCAATCACTACGTGTGGGCTCGTGGACTGTTGGGAATCATTCCCACTGTCTTTGATTTTTTTATTTTATTTTTTTGTCAGTGATTTTTCTATGGCCATTACAGGTCAATAGGAGGTCGCTTAACTTGATCAAAGCAGCTTTCTCAAATATGCCCCTCTATTTCATGTCCTTGTTTAGATGTCCCCAATCGCTGTTGGCTAAGCTGGAAAAGCTCATGCATGATTTCCTTTGGAGTGGTGCAGAGTCAAGGGGAAAAAATCGCTTTATGAGGTGGGAGGAGGTGTGCAAGCCTTTTTCAGAAGGGAGGCCAATGTTGACGAATCTAGACTACATGAATCAGGCATTATTGGAAAACTAGATGTGGCATTTCACCACAGAGAAAGTCAGTCTATGGAAGGATGCAATGGCTAGAAAGTATGAGACCAGTCCTTGCCGGGGGGGGGGGGTTATAGAGCTGGTCAATTGACTATTCCATTGGTCAATTGACATGCCTAAAAGTTCTAGAATGATATTGTGAACCCGTGCAGGAACTTATGCTCCATACTCCATACAGAAATGCTTAAATCAATGTACTTCAAGATAACTTACATTTATAAACCAGGTATGAAGATCTTAAGGTTAACTATAGATCAAAAGGATATTTTACAATATGTAAATTATGTGACAGAACAGAGTTCAGAAACAAGGTGTCTAAACAATCAACTGGTTGGAACTTTTTAAAGTAATAAAAGAAATGTCCAAGATTCATCAAGAAAGGTAAATGACACTCAGTTTAGCCAGCAAACTTCTTATTTCAGTTAATTACTAAAGCAAGGGCTTCATTTTGAATAGAGTTGCAAGTAAATCAAAGCCAAAAAAAGACTGCCATGAACAGGAACTCATAAATTAGTTCTAGAAATGGGCATCCATAGAGATCAAATGTGCAAAGATCACCTTCTTTTTCTTCACAGGCTTGAGGATCTTGATGACGCACCGCTCGGAATTCGACGTGTTTATGCCTTCAAAGACCTCACTGTATTTTCCCCTGCCAACTTTGCGAACAACTTCATAATCATCCTGATCACTGAGTGAAGGAGGCAAGTGGTTGGAAATATGAAGCTGAAAAGTTTCCACAATTACGTTCTTTAATTTTCGAATAGAAAATCTATCACAAGAGTCTTGCTTAAAAATCAAATCGTATTAATTAGGTGAGCCTGATTTATTCTGGCAATCATCATCACCGTCATCTAAGCCTTATCCTAACTAATTGGGTTTTTCTGCATGAACCTCTCTTCCGCCATTCCACTCTTATTTTGACAATGAGCCCTAATTTATTAAAGATCAACCAGTTTCTTAGGAGACTTCTGTTGAAAATACATATGAACGGCACTGCTGAAAGAAAAGAACCTATGTCTTGCATCCTTGCTGAATAAATTATGAGTTTTGCCCGATTGCATTAGATGTGCCAATATCATACATTGCCAGCAAAGCATGAAGGCGATGCAATCATCATTTCAAGGGTTCAGACTCTAGAAATAATACAGCGTGCCTTAAAGTATAGAGTAACCATGGGCGTGAAAAACACAGCAAAAACAAGTCGGACACCTGGACCTCATACCCATTGAGATTTAGCATGATCATGCCGACAGGTTGGGGGGAGCATAAAGAAGCTCAAGGCACACCTATGATGAATTGTGATGAAAGCACTGAAGCCATATCTTTGAAGCAAGTCGAAGCAAACCTACACCCCCTTGTGAAACTCTTTTTTTCTCTTTGGAAAAGTTCAACCTTCTTTGCCTCTAGATATCTAAAAAACCCACCTACGCCATCTCCCCGCTTAAAATTATGGTATTTCTTTCTTATTTATCATTGATGCTAATTTGCCACAAAGAAGCCATAGGGAACTCGATCAGTAGCTCTCCTAACCTAGCTACAAGATGACCACAAGTCTCCTAATTACAGTGGACTAGCATATCCAACTATATATGAGAGAAAGGTGTGTGAGCTGTGACAACAATTCTTGAACATGTTGGATTGTGACCTGCAAGAGAGAACTACAGTAAAAGCTCGTTCTCCCTGTGAAATGCTTTAAAAGGTGGAAGAATGGAAGAATGGTGGAAGTATAAACATTTACTAAAAAACAAAAAACAAAAAATTTTGGACCATGACCAAGGGCCAAGTTCATCCATGTCGCTAATCAGATTGACCAAGGAGTTTTGCACTGTCTGAAAAGGCAGTGGAGTCTCAAATCAATTATGCGCCTACCAGGCCCAATATCCAGTCTCTCATAGAAGAGGTTAAGACAGCATGGTGAGGATTTTTCCACCAAATAGCAGTCGTAGGGGGCAATGTTTTTCCAACTCCCTTTGAAAGAAGAGAGGCAAAAAAGCTATGAGATTAATGTAGCAATGATTGGGATCGTATCTGAAGATTTTGGAGATCTTTTAAATGACAATTCATATTTTGCAAAAACATGGACAGCCTCGTCTTTGGGTGGACCCACATGTTTATTAAGATAAACATATGTTTTACCAATTGCTTTCCAGGATAAGTTCATAAAGGTGATGCAATCACCCCACATCCCACACGTGCACACTCCGCACGTGTGTACAAGAAAGGGCCCACTTTCCCTTTTTAGGCCATCCCTACTTTCTTTTAAATCTCTACGTTAGGAGTATCTTTACTTTCCTTTTCTTTCAAACTCTACATTAGGAAATTTCCTTTGATTTCTTTATATTAGACAAGAAGTAAATCTTAGATTTTTCTTATTTAGTACTTTCTTATTTAAGTAATTTCCTATTTTTCGGATCTTTGCTAGCTAAGAATTATATTTTAGATTCCATAGATTTTATTGCAGATTGTAAGGACTAATTATAAATAAGGCTTAGGCCTATGGAATAAGATAGTTGAATGATATTCTCTGTTTTATGAAATGTCTTTTTTTTCTCTCTACAGTAGTAGTTAAAGGGGGGGAAAGTGATCTCTAGTTCAAGACTATACAATTGATGAGCTTGCTCATAGTCTTACATTCTTTTCTCTTTATGGTTTGAACTTCAATCTGCTACGTTCATTCTCATTGCAATTAGCTTCTTCCTTGATCTCATTGCATTAATTTGGTATTAGAGCAAGTTTTGCTCATGGGATTTTCTCTTTCACATTTCTCTTTTCTTTCCCATTTGCTTCTTTACTCAATTTTTGTCCCCATATTCATCCCAAACCTACCATCAATACCCTAAATCAGCCTATCAATTCAGCCCTTCCACAACAAACCATATATATTTTACATCTCACCTAAATCATCACCCTTTCTCTACCCCAAATTCCACTACTAAACAGCCCATACCCTATCCTACTCCCAACCTTCTGAAAACCTTTCCCATTTGCTACATAAGAGGGAAAAAAAAAAAGAACCATCCGCATGCTTTGCAAAAGCCTATTGTCTTATGAGTACTAGAAGAAGGACGACTTACAATCCTGGGATGGCTACACAACCTCAAGATGGAATTATATCAACCTTGAAACAAGTGGCCGATTTGATCATGAAACGGTTGGATGGTTTTTTATATTTTTTGACGCACGCACTCACACCACAGTGAAATTTCACCACAATGGGTACTCAAACTCATAACCTCGTGTTGAAACTCTTGTGAGTCTACCGCTGAGGCATGGGTGAGGACCCTTGTTGAAACAGTTGGATGATTTGAAGTCCCATTTCACGATCAGAATGAATAATCTGGAAGGACGTGTTACTATTCTCAAAGACGCAAACAAGGGAATCAATCAAGACCACCAAACCTCTATAGATGGCCTTGAAGGAGATTTGGAGTCTATAAATGTTGATTCAAGGCATCCTGACCGGAATGGTGATCTCCAAGAAGAAGAATATGAGCTTGGCTACAAGATCCAACAACATCGCTACACGCAACTGGGAGCCAGAGGGATGAACAACCTCCAACAGGATTTATCCAAATTATCCCGAATGAGGAAAATTGTTCGCACTTTGGATCCCGTTAAGCATGTCAAGATTAAGATTCCAGATTATGATGGTAATTTGGATCCCAAGGTGTTCAATGATTGCCTAAGTCAATGAGGCGATATTTTCGTTGGTACAAAATGGAAGAAGCCATCAAGTTACGTTTTGCTGCCTTAAAACTTAAGGGCGCAGCTCAAGACTAGTGGTACACTCTTGAAGAAGATTTGCAACGATGTGGCCTTCCTCCCATAAGCAATTGGGAGGAAATGAAGGTGAGATTGAAGCAAAGGCTTGTGCTACTGGATTATGAGACGACTTCTTTCCAAGAGCTCCTCACGCTTCAGTAGGACAATCTGACTGTGAAAGAATACACACAACATTATTATGAGTCTATGACTTAGTTATACGTGTCGCCTAACAAAAATTGGAAGACAAGAAGTGGCGCGTTATTGTAATGGACTACAGTTCGATATTCAAAGAGAACTAGTGACCTTTTGGCTTAATAGTGTAGAAGAAGCGTATCATATGGTCCGAAAAGTGCAGGAGAAAAAGTTGGTGATAAGGCACTATAGCTCTCAAGGCAGGGGCTATGCATCCACCCACCCCACTGCCAGTGGCTCCACAGTACATCTGGAATCATTCGTGCCCTGTAGTAAGTTGCCTCAGGATTACAAAATTAGTCAAAATTATGCCTCCAATCCTCTTTCTCGAAACAGTGATACAAAGGTAAAGTCTGTTGCAACAAAGCAGGGGAGGTTGACCAACACTTGCTTCAAGTGTGATGGTCGTGGACATTATGTGACAGTGTCCCTCTCGCAATCTTCAATTCTACGAGGTAAAAAACTTCATTAGAAACCTAATGGAAGATGAACACGAAAATGATCCAAAAGATGATGAGCAAGAACCTGAGGAAGGCCTAGATGGCCTTAACGAAAACAAGTTATCATTAATGGTTAGAAGGATTTTGACAGCACCAAAAGAGGAGGCCCAAGAAGACTAGTTGAGAACCAATATCTTCCATTCACGAGTATCGTGTGGTGGAAAGGCTATCGATGTCATTATCGACGAAAGCAACAACATGGATGTGGGCATCACAAAGCATGGTGGACAAGTTGAAACTGAAACCTCAAAAGCATCTTAAGCCATAAAAGATTACGTGGGTGAATGACACGTTCATCCCAGTGACTAAGAGGTGCTTAGTGAACTTCTCTCTAAGTCGTTACGAATAATCACTTTGGTGTGACATCATTCCAATGAAGGTAAGACGTATATTACTGAGGCAACCATGGATATACAACAGGGATGTAACTTGTAAAGGTCACATACTCACAAAAATACATACAGCTTTATGTACAAAGGAAAGACCATTATTCTTATCCCTATGAAAGATGACGAAACCGAAAAGGCGAAGCCGGCTTCCACGTTGTTGAGTATGGCCCAATTCACGGAGGAGAGCTATGAATGGGGGGAATCATGTATGCTCTAGTAAGATGCAAGACCAATCTAGCTGGTGATGTCGTTGTTCAACCACACTTGAGATTCGGGACATTCTGTCCCAATTTCAGGATTTGATCCCTAATGAACTACCAGATGAGCTTCCATCCATGCGCGACACTCAGCATGCAATTAATTTGGTACTTGGAGCACCATTACCAAATCTTCCCACATATCGAATGAACCTAATAGAGCATGCAAAGCTTCGTCGACATGTGGAGGAATTGCTAACAAAGGATTTCATTCATGATAGCCTCGGCCCGTATGTCGTGGCGGCATTGTTGACACCAAAGAAGGATGGCAATTGGCAGATGTGTGTTGGCAGTCACACCATCAACAAGATAACAGTAAAGTACTGTTTTCCCATCCCACGCTTAGATGACATGCGAGACATCATGGCAATGATACAATCTTTTCGAAGATTGACTTGCGGAGCGGGTACTACCAAATAAGAATACTGATGTGGACATCAGGCCCTTTAGGGTTTATTAGCGTTGGAGGCGAGTGACACATATATCTTTATGACTCGATGATAACAGGCCTGGATCATACGTGACGACTTGAAAAACATCGAAGACCTTACACATGTAGTCCGAGACATTTGAGAAGACCCCACCTTGGGAAGACATGTAAGTTGCTTGGAGGAGACAATTGGACCGTTCGATCATGATGATGATGTGATCAGACCATTAGTTCGTCGTGACCTACTTTCATCGTGCATCATCGGAGGCCATCGGGCATCTTAGATTTGCGTTTATTATATGCACTTTTACTTATTTGAGTTTTGGGTCAGTGTGTGCACGTTTTTTCGTGCGAATGTCTTTTTTTTAATTTTGTTAATAAGGGTATTTTGGTAATTATGCTAATTCCGAATTTTATAAGAGTGTTGCCCTAAACCTTTTTCATTAGTTATTGATTATTAATTAAGAAAAGCTTGGTGGCTCATCTTCCTCCTCTCTCTCTCTTGGAACTTCATCTTCTTCTCCTTACTTCTTATGCCCATCCAACATTCCTCTAAGGTAAGTTCTTCTTCCTTCTTTATCCATCTCCATTATCCTCAATCCTTGAATCCTAAATTTGAGAATCGAATCAAAATCTCAATTTCTCAGATTTTCAAATCCCTAATCCGAGAAAATCATTGATCTCTCGGACTAGTGATTCACATTGGATATTTGGGTATGACCATGCAAGATCGGGAGGTTCCATCCCTCGCCGGATCCAACCTATGCATTATTTGAATTTCTTACTTCGTGGTTGTGATGATGGCCCGCTCCATTGCATGTCTCTTTGTGGTTTTCTTAGTTTATGATAGTTGATGTTGAAATTTTAGATTATTATTGTCTTTTATTTCCACTGGATTATATATGTTCATGAGCATGCATCAAAATTAGGGCGTCCTGCATCAAATTTGGTATCAAAGAATAGGTTTTGCATGATTATGTTTAGATCGAGTTACCAAATTAGGGTTTTGATTTTTAGGTCTGTTTTAGGAAATTTTCAAATTTAGAAAGTTTCCAAAAATAGAAACTTTCCATTTTTAGAAAGTTTCCATATTTGGAAAATTCCAGATTTGGGTCGTAGTGTCCAGATTTAGTGTTTACCAGACTTAGAAAGTCTGATTTTCAAAATTTGCTATTTTTAGAAATCTTTCTATTTTTGGAAAGTTTCCAAATTTAGGAAATTTCCTGAATTAGAAAATTCCGGTTTTGTGAGTCTAGAGTTAATAAGTTCGTCGGTCATGCATCTTCATAGGATTAGAATCATATCATCCATATTATGAGTCACCCAGTCCGTAGAGTCTCCCCGTAGTGAATGGAGTATAGGTGTTTGAGATCTTCAGGGCCATTAAGAGTTGTCATGTAGCATTAAAGACCCAATGGAAAGCCGAACTCCGATGAGCTGGCCTACTTTAATGGTCACATGGACCCACAAACATTCCTTGATTGGCTTGAAGACTTGAAAAAAAAATTTATTGGTATGATATGTCGAATTACAGTCGAGTGAGGTTTGCCAAGTGGAAATTAGAGGGCCAAGCCAAGTCGTTTTGGACAGATTTGGAGCGACAAATTAATAGAGTTGGGAGAGCCCCGATCTCACAATGGGACGAGATAAAAGAGCGTTTGAAAGAAAAATATATTCTCATCTCTTATCGTCAAAAGCCATTGGCTCAGAAGAGAGTTGCCCCTACCTTTCCGTCCAAACACGGAACCAATATGGTCCCCTCCTTGTAAAGTGGTCCAACCCATCATTAAGGAAATCTCAGCTTACAAACAATTTGAGTGTTTAACACCAATTATATTTCCTTGGAAGCGAGATGATACCTTGGTGAATGGCCAGTTGGAAAAATCCAATAAGGTTGTTTATGAAGTGGAAGAGTACGTGCATAATGTCAGTAGTGGGGAAATTGAAGAAATTGAGGCACCACTCATCATCTTTGATGATGCAGAAGTGTGTGCTAGTGATGAAAAAATCGAAGAGTTTGAGACCGCACCACTTCCAGGTGTCATGTGTGATTTGATTGATGCAGTCTCCCAATCTACATCTCTCACCAGTGGTGAACACAAATGAAATTGAAAAAGAGATTAGTGAGGATATGATGGTAGACACCCACATGACTTGTGATATCCCACCAAATGATTTATGGGATAAATTTTCACCCAAATGGGACATTCAACACACAATCGATCTTGTTCTTGGATCAATCCTATCAAGCTTTCCTCCATACCAGGTGAACCCCACAGAAAATACAGAAATGCAACGTCAATTTGATAAACTTCTCAGAAAAGAATTCAATAAGGAAAGTTTAAGTTGGAGTTTTGTTTTGTATGCCAAGCCTGCCCTGTTCACTTTTAAAAAAAGGCATATGACGCACATGTGGGCATATACTGGCCTGTCCACAAAGCCTCAGTCAAGTGTCACGTCACCTTGCGACGTATTCACTTCATGGTGGATATGATGGTCAAAGTCCCTATCCTGCATCTTGATGACATTTTGGACATAATGGCTGATGCTAAGATCTACTTAAGACTTGGTATCAATAGCATGTGTTCTCAAGTGTTGGGGTACTTGAACATCATCCTTGTTTATAATACTTATAATGAGAAATTATGTGTCACCCATAAGAAGTATCTTTTTGTTTCAGTTTTCCAAGTTCTAGATCATAGGATTGTTTATTTCCATAGGTTTGCTTATTTCCAGTCTATTGCTTTTTTAGAGCATCCTTTAGTTTTACCCATGTCCATCACCCAAAGGTCTTCAGAGTCAACCAATGCATTTGCACGACACATTCATGAATTGCATACATATATTAGACAGCGGATTAATAGAAGCAATGACAATTATAAATGTTCAGCTGACTCTCATCGTAGATCTCAAGACTTTGAGGAACAAAACTATGAAATGGTGAGGATAAGGCCAGAGCGGTTCTCACAGAGCACCACTAAGAAATTACAAGCGCGTAGTGCTGGACCATTCAAAGTATTGCAAAGAATTGGGTCCGACGCATATAGGAGGACATACCTCCTACCTGAAATGAGCATTAATCCAACATTTAATGTGGAAAATCTAGTCCATTCCCCTAATCCTACCACTGGTCATTCTTCCTTTACCTGGCCATTTCATGATTTTGCTTCACAACCCACTACACCCCTTCCCCCACCTATTGATCGCAAAGAGGAAATTGAGGAAGTTGTGGATGAAGAGAAAGCTTCCACGAAAGGAGGTTTCCAAATGTATCTTGTCAAATGGAAGAATAGACCACCATTAGAATCTACATGGTTTACTGAAGTGGAGTTGCAGAACGTTGATCCGGATTTGCTAGAGCACCACAAGAGTTTTAACTCGTTGGAGTCGAGTTCTTTTTAGATGAGGAGAATGATACAGACATCGGGCCCTTTAGGGTTTATCAGCATAGGAGGCGAGTGACACCTATATCTTTATGACTCGATGATGACGGGCCTGGATCGTTCGTGACGACTTGAGAAACATCGAAGACCTTACACATGTAGTCCGAGACATTTGAGAAGACCCCACCTTGGGAAGACGTGTAAGTTGCTTGGAGGAGATGATCGGACCGTTGGATCGTGATGATGATGTGATCGGACCGTTGGTTCATCGTGGCCTACTTTCATCGTGCCATCATCGGAGGCCATCGGGCATCTTAGATTTGCGTTTATTATTTGCACTTTTACTTATTTGAGTTTTGGGTCTGTGTGTGTGCACGTTTTTTCGTGCGAATGTCTTTTTTTTAAAAAAATTGTTAATAAGGGTATTTTGGTAATTATGCTAATTCCAAATTTTATAAGGGTGTTGCCCTAAACCTTTTTCATTAGTTATTGATTATTGATTAAGAAAAGCTCGGTAGCTCCTCTTCCTCATCTCTCTCTCTCTTGGAACTTCCTCTTCTTCTCCAATCCTCTTCTTCTCCTTGCATCTTTTGCCCCTCCAACATTCCTCTAAGGTAAGTTCTTCTTCCTTCTTTATCTATCTCCATTATCGCCAATCCTTGAATCCTAAATTTGAGAATTGAATCAAAATCTCAATTTCTCAGATTTTCAAATCCCTAATCCGAGAAAACCATTGATCTCTCGGACTAGTGATTTACATTAGATATTTGGGTATGACCATGCAAGATCGGGAGGTTTCATCCCTCGCCGGATCCAACCTATACATTATTTGAATTTCTTACTTCGTGGTTGTGATGATGGCCCACTCCATTGCATATCTCTTTGTGGTTTTCTTACTTTATGATGGTTGATGTTGAATTTTTAGATTATTATTGTCTTTTATTTCCGCTGGATTATATATGTTCATGAGCATGCATAATTAGGGCGTCCTACATCAAATACGCTCTGGAGATGAATGGAAAACCACTTTCAAGACATGTGTGGATCGTATGAATGGCTAGTCATACCTTTCGGCTTAACAAATGCACCTAGTACGTTCATGTGGGTGATGACTCAAATTTTATAGCCATTCATTGGCAAGTTTATCATCGTATACTTTGATGATCATTTGGACCATCCTCGCCAAGTGATGAGAGTTTTACTGCCACGAGAAACTCTACATGAATCTGAATAAGTGTACCTTCAAGAGTTGTAGCGTGGTTTTTTTGGGTTCGTCGTTTCAACTAAAGACGTGAAAGCTTATTCTGAACAGATAAGGGCCATTGTTGAATGGCCTACTCTCATAAACATTCATGAGGTTCACAATTTTCACGGGCTTACGACGTTCTATCAAAGGTTTGTTTGGAACTTCAGCTCCATCATAGCGTCCATTATTGAATGTATGAAGGCCAAACCATTTAAGTGGACCAAAGCAACAACAAAGGCATTTCAAGAAATCAAACAGAAAATGATAGAAGCTTCGGTTCATAGACTTCCTGATTTCGAAAAGGTGTTCGAGGTTGCTTGTGATGCATCCCACATAGGAATAGGAGGTGTCCTCAGCCAGGAAGGACATCCGGTGGCCTTTTTCAGTAAAAAACTCAATGAAGTACAAAAGAAGTATTCTACATAAGACAGTGGAGTTTTATACTATTGTACAAGCTCTGAAACATTGGGGAGCATTACCTCATTCATTGGGAGTTTCTGTCGCATTCTAATCACGAGGCATTACATTATTTGATTTCTCAGAAGAAATTGAGTGCAAGGCACACTGAGGAGCTTATATTCAGGAGCTCACATTTAATCTAAAACATCGTGTCGACATCAAAAATAAGGTAGCAGACACCCTCCACCGAAAATCACATTTATTGTCTACCTTATCAATTTCTGTTGTTGGGTTTGAAGAACTTCAAAGGGGCCATGCCGCAACTAATGATTTTGGGAAGGTATTTTCAACACTCATTGTCGGCGTAGGCACCGAGCATTGTCGGCGATGGATATTTATTCTGTGATATGAGGTTCTGTCTTCCTAAAAGTTCATTACGGGAGCCTGTTATACGTGAGTTTCATTCAGACGGCCTTAGTGGTCATTTTTGCTATCAATAAAACAACAGCCCTGGTCAAGGACCATTTCTACTAGTCAAGTTTGAAGAAAGATTTTAGGATCATTGTTCGTCAATGTAGAGTTTGCTAGATAGGTAAAGATAGAAAGCAAAATACCGGTCTTTATACCCCACTGCCTATGCCAGATGCTCCATGGGAAGACATCAGCATGGATTCCATGCTGAAATTGCCTAATACTCAACATAGCTATGACTCTATTTATGTTGTGGTAGACAGGTTCTTGAAGATGGCTCGTTTTATTCCTTATAAGAAGACATCAAACGCCATATGCACATCGCCAATGTTTTCTTCAAAGAGGTGGTTCGTCTACATGTTCCCAAAACAATTGTATGTTATCGTGATATTGAGTTTATGAGCTACTACCAATACGGATACAGGCCATATCGGCCGATACGGCCCCCATATCGGACCTCGTATCGCGTAACGGGTCGGACCGTACATATCCGTTTTGGGATACCTTGTAATGGAAATCTACTTCGATGTCTAGTTGGTGATCGTACCCACCCTTTCTTTCTTTTTTCTTTTTTCTTCTTTTTTTTATTTTTATTTTTTGGTGATCATACCTGCTCATGGGACATCGTGTTACCACAAGTTGAGTTTGCTTATAACAGTTCTGTGAAGCGCACTACCGGACTCTCCTTTTGAAATTGAGACGGGTATGCGACCTCAACAAACTTTTGATTTAATCCCACTTCCTATCATGACTCGATGCACAACATGTTAACAAGATACCTGAGGAAGTCATGCGAATGATTGCCCTTAGCAATGAAAATCACAAGGGACATGCAGATGTTCGACGACGTTTTGCACAATTTCAAGAAGCAGATAGAGTCATGGTGCGGCTCAAGCCTGAGTAGTTTCCAGCAGGTTCTCATACAAAGCTCCACTCCAGAAAGGCATGTCCTAACCATATTTTGAAGAAGCTTAGTGATAATGCACACCTAATCAAGCTTCCACTCAAAATGAAGATCAGTACCATTTTTAATGTGGAAGACCTTACAGTTTATCTTAGACATCATGCAAACAAGAGCACGGAAGAACATGCTATCCAAATACCCAAAGTACCACGCTAGCTCGAAGAAATCATTGAAGATATGTTGGATGATTAGATAGCTTCCACATGCCAAGGAGGGTATCAGAAGTTTCTTATCAAATGTAAGGGCCGACCGAGATCCGACAACATGTAGATTTCAACAGATGATTTCAAGCGCTTAAACCCATAACTCTACAAGGAGTACATAGCCATTAACTTGAAGGAGCCAAGTTTTTCCAAGCCAGGGGGAATTGATGCAATTGCCCCACATCCCACATGTGCACACCCCACACGTGTGAACAATAAAGGACCCACTTTTCCTTTTTAGGCCATCCCTACCTTTTTTTTTTAAATCTCTACATTAGGAAGTATCTTTCTTTCCTTTCCTTTCAAATCTTTACATTAGGAAATTTCCTTTGATATCTTTATATTAGACACGAAGTAATCTTAGATTTTTCTTATTTAAGTACTTTATTATTTTAGTGCTTTCTTATTTAGGTATTTTCCTATTTTTCGTATCTTTGCTAGCTAAGAATTCTATTTTAGATTCCATAGTTTTTATTGCAGATTGTAAGGACTAATTATAAATAAAACTTAGGCCTATGGAATAAGATAGTTGTGATATTCTCTTTTCATTAAAATTCTCTTGTGTTCTCTTTGTTAATTGTTGAAGGGGAGGAAGTGATCTCTATTCCAAGACTAGAGCACTGTTGAACTTGCTCATAGTCTTGCATTCTTTTCTCTTTATGGTTTGAACTTCAATCAGGTACGTTGATTCTCACTGCAATTAGCTTTCTTCCTTGGTCTGGTTGCATTGAAAGGTATGTTGTTTCCATTCGTATAGTTGAACCAGAAGACATAAAGCCATCAAGATGTACATGTAAGGCACTCTAGAGAATTCTTGTATAATGAACGAGTGTAAACACATCTTAATTGGGCTGCTTGGTCAGATCAGTTGAACGATCGAGATCGTGGAATGGTAGGCCTCACATATAAAGAACGTAATAATAATGACAGTAATTGGGACTGATCATTGTATAATACTTTCATCAGAATTCTCACCTTCATCTGCAAGTTAGGCGGAATGCCAGATGAATGAGAGACAATTTCACCATGATCCACAGGCCCCATATGTGAACGCATATAAATACCTCTGTCGCATGCAGAAAAATCCTAGAGAGATGCTAAAGCACATCAGATAAGGAGGCCATGGATCGCAGCACGTGCATGTGACATCAAGCCATGCACTGGATGGGGCTCAACATAAACATTCCGTCCCAACATCCAGGCTGCTACATTCATCAAACAGACCACACGTGCATGTTGAACATAGGTCACTGGTAATTCAATTCTAACCGTCCATTTTCCTTTTAAAAGTGTTGCCCACACGATGAACGGATTAGCTAGATTTATGTTCCAAACAAGCTCAAAGTGGGGCCCACTAATGTTTGGCCTGTCTACCAAACATGTGCCACGACTCGCCTTGTCAATCTCCCCTCCGGTGAATCGCCATAGCACTCCTCAACATCTAAATCACCAATCCCCAATCTAAACATGCCCCGCTTCCATTCAATTACCAACAAATTCCTTTCCTATTCTCCTAAAATAATATTCACCAAGATTACAATTACCGCAACAATTAAATATCAAAAAAAAAAAAAATATCCCACTCATCTCTATCAACATTGCACCACGAATAACAAACGAAAGACAAACAATCTGATCGCTGTTTTCAGAAAAAATACAAGGATTCCTATTCCTACAATTCAACAAGATCTCGTTCTTGACACTTTTTCATCAGAAATTCTAACAAATTCAAAACACCCAAGAAACCAAAAAGTCGTTTTTGAGAGAAAGAGGAAAAAAATGAGAAAAGGGGCTCATTTTTTTTTGAGTGATTACCCCCATTGGACGGTGAGAGATTCGTAATCCCAGTACTCTTTGGGGCGGAGGACATTCACGTCTGCGTAGACTCGAGCCTTGGACATGACTGAAGCTAGTGAAGAGGAAGGAGACGATTCTCCTCTCCTCCTGCGGATCTCGATTTCGGGGTGAAGGTTAGGGCAATGCGCTATCGGCGTATAGAAGGCGACGAGCGCGCTCGCTAGTAAGAATCGAAGGAGTAATTGAGGATTGGATGCATCTTTCATCTACTGTATTCCCAAAATGCCCTTTTCTCAATCGAGCAGCTTTGCTTCGAACGCTCCGTTTGGGTGTCTGATTTCTACCATCTTGGGGCCAGGGAACGTTTGTCTACGAACCAGTATCTTGGATACTCTGAGAGAGTGTGTTGGTTGATACGCAGGCAATTAGAAATTGCATGTGGGCATACGACTAACTTGAACTGTCCAAATTATATTACCCAGTTAAGATGTACGTGAAAAAAAAATTACAGTTTAGTATCTGACTATTGGATTGGTGAACATTATTGGACAGTTAAAAATGAAAAATATCCAATGGTCCTGTTTCCACAAAACAAGTATCTATGAATCAGAGGTTAGGATCGCTCAATCGATCTGATTTTGGGACCGAGACTTAGCGACAGTGGATTCCACAATTTAGTCGGTTAAAATTGAGTTAATGCATGCCACATGTATAAGTTTGAGTGCATGTGTATCAAACATCATGCACAACTTAGGTATCATACAATGCCTTCTTGGATACCCAAGTGGCTGATTGGGTGTGCACCCACACATGTTGTCTGCAGATGCTTTAAATGGGCAAGCACTGCAAGACTACTGGTACCACCAATGTGTGTTTACTGAGCATGGAATATGTTTTCACCCATTTTTGGCTCGTGACCTAGACCAATCAAATGATGTCATGTGTTGCCACGTGTTGACACCATGTGACCACAATCAGTGTGAAATCTACTCTCGCTCACGGGTATTTTGGTTTAATTATCATTGACAATACACATTCCGTCATAAATGTGGAGGTATAAATCCTTTACATGTCTTTAAAAAAATGAACCAGCATATACCATATGATTATATTTGTTGTGCCTATTAATGAGCCAACGTGCCTAGCACGTCTATAAGAGACTTACTGAGGGAACGGATCTAATCACAAATATGGTTATGATCTTATTGGCGAGGCAACCTCTCATAGTCCTTCCAAAATCAGAGATCTCCCTAGAGACATTTGGAATGGTTGTAGCATTCGGAAAGATTTCAAATATCTGTATAACAAGCAAGTGTCCAAATGAACTCAGCCTCAGATTGAGAGAAATTGACACATCGGATCGACAAGGCATTCCCCAATGTACATTAATTGAATTAAGATGATGGGGGAACTTGATCAGATCTGGACCAATAGTATATTTGTGTCAGGTGTTAAATCCATCCATCACTCTAAACCATCACTCATGGGGTGGTTAGGTGTAAGAGGAGGTTTGATTCGGACTGCTCTACACCCTGAAGATGACAAGGTGGGCCATTAGCAGGAAATGTTGAATGGTCATGGTTGATTTGACACCCGTAACAACCCTGAGGTTCCCAGATCATGGTGTGGTTGTCTTTGTCACAGGAATCTCCACATTCCCGTGCCTTATAGGGTAGCTTATATCCTGAGAAACTTTAGTGATCCTTAGCTTGATCTGTGTAATGGGCCACAAAACGTCCCCGTGAAGGATTGACTGTGAGAAGAAGATCCAAGGACCCAGCGAGTCTGAATTTAGCTGGAGTCCTTTATTTTCAATGCAAGTCAATAATTCTAGATCAATCAAGGAGATACCCATATCCAAAATAGCGACACGGAAGCAAATGATCCAGGATTAGCAATGAAACCCCAACAGGAGTTTCACCGCCTCGAAAAGCTATAAATGAAGTAATCGAATAAGAGCTTGAGGCCCTACGCCAAGCGCATCAGTCTATCTTTCATTTTTCTTTCTTATCCTAGCTTAGCTTTATATGGCCACTGCCTAGCGGCTCCCACTATAGTACCTTAGGAGTAAAAGTAACTTTTTACAAAACCAAGTTGTAGGACCTTAATCACCTAAGTTCCAATTTAATTGATCGCACCTACCTTCATCATCTGTTCCGGTAAACACATCAGGTATTTATCTTTTATTTGTTTCCTCGTATATTATTACCTACATATCTCATAATTTGACGACTGTAATGAGCATCATTTCCACATATTAATAAAATCAGCAACGTTTTACCTTATTTAATCTACTTGTGTATGCTTATTTATTTAAGACATATTGAATCGAGAGTGCTTGTGAAAGAACAAGTCTTTAAGTTATAGACTCACTTTTATTATCACAAAGCAAAAAGAATTCATTCGAAATGGCTAACTTTATTCTTTCACAAATCGCCTGAACAATAACGCAAACATTGGTGGTTGAAAGGACCTTGGATCTTCGAATCCTACTCTCCAATCTGTTCAACTCAACGCAGGGAAACACCGACGATTCAGTCAAACCTTTAGTCGAGTAGACTTTGGCACGCTTATTTACTTTACCCACACAAAAACCAAATTTAGGCCCTCAATCACATGAATGGCCCGATTTGATTGAATTGGCAATAACGGAACATGTAGGAAGTTTAAGACAATTAGTAAAATACATTGCATTGTAGTGCATATGCACATTAATTGGCACCGAAGGCACATGTGAAGTGCTTCTAAATTAACGGTGGCACGTGTGGTTGCTTGAATTGATTATTGCACTTGTAGAATGTGGATGTGGTTTGTCAAGCACTATATGTGATACATGAGCATAGAGTATTATGTTTCTATATGCACCATACAGAGCTTTTTAGCTGTTGGATCATTCATTTTTTAGCAGCAGTTATATTAGTTATGCATGTTGTCATCTCCTCTTTTTTTATAGCATGTACGACATTTGACTTTACATACACTCAAATAACCCTTAAATATTTACATAAGAATTCATTTATATGTACACACTCTTGTGATTTTAGTCAAATCTACATCTGTGAGTCACTTTTTCATATTTATCTATGGTATTATATATAACTGTAAAAATTTGTGCCCAATAAATGAATATAATTTATTTATGCATCTATTATATTGAAACATCTCATTAGTGGCATGTTCATCTCAAATTACTTCAATTAAATGCTCATATTTATCAAATTATTGGATGTTGAAACAAACAATTTATATTAGATATGACTATTAGATTGGTGAATATTAATTAGACAATCAAAATGAAAAATATTCAACGGTCATATTTTCATCAAATAAGTATCAAAGAATCGAAGGTTTCGATTGTTCAATCAATTTAGTATTGGGTCTACAACTCAACGACAATGGGGTTCCACAATTTTGTCAGTTCAACTTGAGTTAATGTATCATAAATTCAACTATGTTAGAAAAACAATAAATAATCCAAACAAGAACTACATTTTTAAGAATGATAATAGTTCAATCCAATGCCAGCTTACTTCTCAAAGCTTACCTCCCGTTGACCTTATAAGGCCATGCAATGTCGGACCTTTTGAAGAAAGAGTAGCATGATTGAACATTTATAGTTCAAATTTATGAATCTTTATATATTATCTTCTCCATTCACAATAAACTTTTTCGCACGAATGATTTTGATCATAAAAACATAATCCTTAAATTCAAAATTATTTTTGAACTACACACATATATTAAATGAGATTGCTCATAAGTGTCTTCGGATCATTCATTATTTTGGATAATGATGACCTGCTTGATGATTGCACAAGCCTAGTGAATGTTTTACTCATAGCTGGGCTTTCACCTTCTTTGAACTCTCATGAAACTCAGTATGAGCAGGTTTCATTATGTAATTTTTTTTTATAGATTTTTAATTATTTTTATTATCGATTTGTCTTCATTATTTTTGTTATTAAATATTTTTCATTTTTTTAATTATTTTTCCATGAATTTAATTTGGGTGCTTACATACTCATTAAGTAGACCTTAAAACAAGGTGTACTTATTGTCATCTACTTTTAAACTCTTCATTTTTATAAGAACTAAAGAATGATTAAATATAAAATTTTCAAAGTTATTGACTATTGGTTGCATTGCCAACTCAATGATCACCAATGCATATTTTTACCATGGTCATAAATTTTTAAACAAGTCTATACAACTTGTACTCTATAATATATATTTTTATATTTAGTTAAGATCATTTTTAACATAATTTTCTAATGCAAATTAAATACTCATATGTAAATATATATTTTTCAAGCTTCTTATATACCATTTTAATATGAGCATTATTCCACGAAGAAAAAACATAATAAACATATCTAGTGTCCACTTTGTTATTGTTTATTTTTACCTCTTAATAAAAATGATATGTTTCTATAATTTTCATATAAAAAAAATGTGAAGGAATGGTGAGGAAAGCTTATCCCCAATTAAATGTATGTGAAAACTTAATATTACATGCTCATGCATTATATGTGCTAACTATATCAAATGTGTTACCATCAATGTTCAAGCATCTCACACGTGTCAATTGCCCTCACGTGACACATGTATTAGTGTGCAAATATACTATAAGTGCCACATATGTCACCGTCTATCTTTTAAGCTTTACATATACACAGAGCATAATTGTGCTTGCAACCAAACATATCTTGAAAAATCATACATGTTGGAAAATAATCAAAATACATAATGAAGAAAATGAATAAATGAGATAAATAAAATAGATTTGTGGATTCAAGTCTTTATTAGAATACTTAATATCTCAAGACATATTTGCTACCCTTTTTTAGATTATATTAAATGCAAAAGAAAAAAAATGATAAATCGTTTTCAAAATATAATGAATTCACATATCTAAATTTACCAAGAAATTTTGTACTTTTAAGTGTTGAACAAATCTCTAGTTTTGACACTGGTATGCCTCTTAAAACATTTTAAAAAAATATAGCAACGAAGCATATTTAAAAATATTGAATTATAAATAACTTGATTTGAGAAATTGGGTATTTTCACTATGGACTATGATATCTAAGGTATATAAAAATTGAAGGGATACGGTGTTTTACAGATATAGTTATCCAACAATAGCACATTGCCACATATAACCTAGGTCTTAATCATCACAATTGTTGCCACGTGCACAACCAAGTTATAGTTACTCTCAATCAATAGCAAGGTCAAAACCTTAAGCATTAGTGGGCTAAACCTCATATTGAGCCTTGGCCCACTCCCCATTGCACCATGGCTCAGATGAGTTCAAACCATATATGTTCTGACTAGATGTTGGTTCATTTTTAATTGCACCATTGCATAGATATGTTTAAACCATTTGCTAAAAAGTATTCAAGCAGCCCTACAGCTAACGCAACACACGAGCACAAACAATCAGACTGTCCTTATGTAGATTTGAACCCTGATTCAAATAACAAAAAATCTCTCATCTTACAATCAATCTAATGAATATATTTTAATAAAGCTTTCATATATAATAAATATATTTAGTTTCTAAAAATAAACTTTTTATTTTTTATTAAAAAATACAACAATACATGCTTACGTAACGCTTTCTTTTTTTTTGCATTGAGTTAGTTATTTTTTAGTATAACCAGAACATTTTTTTATTAGATGACCACAAGTGGGAAAATAAAGAAATAATTTACAATTATTAAGAGTGATTTTTCAACGATAAAATAAATTATCACCATTACAAACTAACAAACAATACTTCTATCCCATAAAAATAAGCGGGAACATCAATATTTAAAAAGTAAAATTTTGGATCAATATTACCTCAAAGATATAACTAAAAATATTAAGATTTACTAGTTACATCACTGAGGAAGTAAATGAAAGGCTTAGAAATGCCAAAACACAAGCATGAAATGAAAAGAGAACATTGTATATATTTTAAGGCATGTTTCATTATGGTCGATCAACATTGTGTTCAAATAAAACTTTTGAATGTCTGAACATGCTTTTATGAATGAATTATTTGTTATCTTGTATGTTATTTTCCAAACAACTTGTTTGGATAAACATATACGGCTCATATATACAATTGTTATATTGACACCTATAAACATGCAATGCATTTGTAGATCAATAATGACAAATAAAATAAATATGGATTACATGAAAATGTAGGGTGGTACATGACAATCTCTTAAACATATACATTAACATAAGTAACATATATTGTGCATATACACATGGTTATTAACACGTGTGGGGCACTTAGAGGTCGAATGTGGCACATTAGGTTAAAGATGAGCGGTCTCGCTTATGGCACATTTGCATATTAAACTTGTGTGGAAAATGTGGCATGTGTTGTGCATGTATACAAAATAATTACTACTCTTTTGTATATTTATAAAAAATTGTTAAAACCAATTAGGTTTGGATTGTCTAGTTTATAATAATGGCTATTTTTTTATAGCCTTATTTCTTATTATATTTAAATTAATATCATATTCAAATAATTGAAATTAGTTATATATATGTTCAAATGATTTTTATTAATAAATCATTAAACATAATTATTCGGACAAAACTATTATAATGAAAATTTTCAATAATTAAATGGTTCCTAA